>CM066033.1:985781809-986455047 GCA_033557465.1 Ichthyophis bannanicus | reverse complement strand
GGTGGATCGGGAACTGGTTCAAAAGATAGAAATCAGAATTAGTGCTAAATGGCCAATATTCCCAATGGAACACAGGTGAATATTGGAGACCCCCAGGGACTCTTAGTACTGGGTCCGCTGCTTTTTGACATATTCATAAATGACCTGGCAAAGGGAATAACGAGTTGAGGTGTATCAAAGTTTGCAGATGGCACAAAACTTTTTAAAGCTGTTCAACCCCAAGAGGAAAGTGGAAAACTGCCGGAGGCCCCTGGATACATTGGAACCTGGGCATACAAATGGCAAATGAAATTTAATGTGGACAAGAGTGCAAAGGCATGCACCTATGAAAGAACAGCCCACACTATAGTTACTCCGATGCAAGGCTCCACATTAGAATCCGACCACGCCATGAAAAAGGATGTCTGATTGCATCGTGGATAACAATGTTAAAACCCTCCCACCCAGTGGGACAGCGGGCGGCCAAGAAAGCAAACAGAATGCTAGGTATCATAAGGAAAGGGGAGGAGAATAAAACACCACGGATATTACATGCCTCTGTATCGCTCCATGGTAACCGACCGCACCTTGCCTATTGTGTGCAATTCTGGTCACCGTATCTTAAAAAGGACATAGGAGCGTTATTAGAAAAATTACAGAAGAATAAGCCCACCCAAATTGGTGAAGGGGATGGAATGCTACTCCTATGAAGAGAGGCTAAAAAGTGGTTTAATGGCGCTTTAGCCTGGAAAAGAGACGGCTGAGGGGAGATATGATATAGGTCTATAAAGTAATGAATTGAGTGGGACAGATAACCGTGGCTCAATTGTTGCAGCTATCAGAAGATAGAAAGACCTAGGGGACATGTAATGAATCTAAAGGGTAAACTATTTAATAGAAATATGAGAAAATTTTTTTTCAATCAACGTGTAATCAAAATCTGGAATCTGTTAACGGAGTATGTGGTAAGGGCTGATAGTATAGCTGGGTTTAAAAAAGGTTTTGACAAGGGTGTCCTGGAGGAAAGGTCCATAAACCACTATTAAAAAGGGACCCAGGATATCAATGCTTGACCCAGTACAAGCATTGTGGAACTTGTGTCTTTTGGTGAAACTGCTAGGTACGTATGACCTAGATTGGCCACTGTTGGAAACAGGATACTGGGCTTGATGGACCTCGGTCTGACCCAGTATGGCATTTCCTTCATGTGTCTTATGTTCTTAAAAGTGGCTTTGCCACCCAAACAACCAGTTGATAATTCACATTTCACTCCCTGTGTCCCGTAGGGCAAGTCTGGGAACCCCCCATTTTCGTTGAAAATATAACCCACAATCATCTACATCCAGTGACATTGACAAGAGAACAATGTACGCTGTGGGTCACAAGGGGCGTCAGGACTTATACAAGGCGACACATTGCAGTCCCGTCTGTCACCATTATTTTCAATCATCAGACTGAGAAAATGTCTGTCCAAATATACCTATATTTATTTTCTTAACACATCACAAACCAGTGTAGACAGTGGCATCATAATATGAAAGCTGACCGGCTCCCCTGTGAAAGCTGAGGAACCACCCCATTAGCAGCTCACAAAATCCACCTCCTACAGTAAGGTTACTTTGATGTTGACCAACACATTAAAGGCTCAAGATATCATGTTGCATCAGGTGCAATGCTGAGCACCCGAGCAGCAGCCCCCTGCCCACACCTGTTGTTGTGTGTTTGTGCGCACTATGTGTGAACAACATATGGAGTGCAGGTACAGAGTAGACACGGCATGCATGCGAACCAACACACCTCATACTGTCCCATCAAAAGAATCATACACATCTGACCACATCAGGAGTCAGACACAAATCAAAACCTATATTGGCAAATAATGTTTTCAATGTCACTAAACATGCAATACAAGTAATGAGTCAGTCTCTCCATCATAATTCCTTGATCTACGAAAAAAACCAGTCCAGAATGTGGACAAAAACCAATCATAAACCAATAAGAACAATTAGCATATTGGTAACAGGTAGCGACAGCCACATTAGAACAAAGAAATATCCGAAATAAACATCCTGCAGAACAATGCACATATAACACTCATCAAGGGGGTGCACCCTGCCCTTTCATTTTGGGTATAGCACTGTTGTTGTTCACATATAAGCATGAATACATGGAATGCACCGTGAAGAAGTAGAACGGTCACACACCCTGCCACACTACAAACATAATGTGGCAATGTGAGTTTCCCTAACACATGGCATATATCTTGCCCTGTGTAAATGGGGCAAATGGAAGGTCTGTACATATATGCAAAACTGTCATGTATGCACATAAACAAACACAATATTTAGCAATGTGAAGAATGGACTTTTGTAAAGATCCTATAGTACATGTGAACCACACAGTAAGTCATAGGCCCCCCATGCTGTGTCCTCACGAAACAGTCAGTCATAATGCCCGAAGCAACAAGTCAGCCATTGGAAACAGGATACAGTGATGACACACATGCCCTTCAAAACCAATTTAGGTCTATGGACAAACATCAGTCCACGATGTCGGTGTGCTCGAAAGCATTGATGGAGGTAAAGCGCGGTGAGCTGTGCAGAGGATGGAAAGCCTGTTAGATGTTAACAAGTAGGAGTGGTCCCATCTTCAGTCCACATGCCAAAACATGTGTGTTTGTAAGGAAACCAGCATCATATTCGTGGGTGCCCATGACACACCCTTGTGATCAAAGTCCCTGTTAGAAGCTTCAACTGTGTCCTGAATGTAGCACCTACATCTGTCCAAGTGTCAGTTTTTGTGCTGCTGCGCACAGGTGCGGATCAGTGTCCCAAAAGTCCAATTATATTATCTGCAATTCATCAGGTTACGTTAACAGTTTAATATCAACTCTGGCCATGCATAGTCACGTGTCAGTGTGCACTATGGCACAGTCCCTTCAAAGTATATGTGTGTCCACTACATTGAGCATCATCACTCACTACCCAGAACATCAGCATCAACATTGCGTTCGACACCTCTGTCATGTGGGAAATCAGCAGGTACAGAGTAATACTGTCCTTCGCAGTCATTTGATCCACTCTCATACCCTCAACATCCACTGGGGAAATGTGGTGGTACAAGAGTTGCCTGGTGCTCTGTCATCCATCAGGTGGTTGGTGTTGACAACAGATGCTCTGTAAGAGATGTGTCCTGGTATGTCCTCTGTGCTGTGTCAGGAGAGGATAAGTATGTTATTGTTTGACACATTTCAAATCAACACAAATGTCAGACCGTCACAAACCATACTAAATTCTGAATAAAGGGATACATAGGCAAACATGACCTGATATCCATACTAAAACAAACATTGTGGCCAACATAAGTAATGGTAACCATAGACACGGGTGGCCCATGGATATGGTCATGTCCATGCTCATGTCACACAAGTGTCTCATAGCTACACACAATATGCATCTGTTAATGTGAGCATAAAGGAAATCTAACATACACAGGAGGCACACATGAGATCATCACCGTTAGATACAACTGCACAAATCAAAATCACAAAGGTGAAACCCACCTTGTGTTTGCAACAGGTGTATGTCATCAAGCCCTTGAGCCCCGAAACAGCCAGCTTACATCACAATGAAAGGAGAAAATGTCATCAAAAGGAGTAGAATCACAAGGTCAAACCACTGTTGAAACATGTCACCATCATGGTCATATCTGAAAGGCACAAAAGTTTCACCCCAGTGCTTACGTAAACAACAGACACATGTCTAAGCACAGCACACAACACATGCAGATAATAGTCACAGGGCAAACCCCCCTATGTATGAGTTATGACTGCTGGCAATTATGTGAAGGTGCACAGACCCCTCACAGCAGAAGAAAATGTACTATGTCTGAATCAATCCATCGTCACACAGGCAACCTATAAAACCAGCCACACACACAGTATGTAAAGTTCAGCGTCCCATCTCTAAAACACTGGCCTGTATGTGGCACAGGTGGATGTCTGTAGATATAAAGACCCAGGAAACATGTTATGATAGCGTTTTGTTGTCTGATAGTACATTTTTGGGGACGTTGAAAGTGGGGGTAAACGACACCAACCCACAACCTACACACACATGCATGTATGTTGTACATGTCGCATTGAGACAGTGCCAGAGGACATGCTGAACACAATCACATGGGGATATGATTGAACATAGAGAGAGATGGGTTAGTGAGGCACAGGTTTACAATGAAATACAAGCATCTGCCCAATATGAGAATCTCAGAAGACATATTATTCACATGACCACAGCCACACACAATGTCTATGTAGATCGACCTACCCAAAATCACTCTGCATCTTCCAGGAGGTAGAGTCACATGGCAATGCATCCTCAAAATCAGTATCCGTAAAAAGTATGTCCTGTGCATTTGGAGACACAAGAGAAGCCCACATATGTCATGGTCGAGCTGTGTATCAGACACTGCACCTTCATGCCCCCCAGCTTGTCAGGACCCCACAACATCACACACTGAGTGACTGCTGTCTATCACAATGTACAGATGTCTCACATGTAATAGGCATCATGGAGGTGTTGTAGGCTATCTCTATGTTGTCCGTAATCTCACTCACTTTCGTGTGTTAACTCTCTGTCCGTTTACACACACAGAAATAGATGTGTGTGCTACCAGCATGGTTTGACCTCATGCCAAGCTCGTAATAATACCAGTGACTCACCATATTGCCAACATTGACCCCTGTCCCTGTTTTTTGGTGACCAGATTGTGTATGTTAACCCACTGACAATTGCTACAACACATAGGAAATATGCAGGTGGACCTCCTGTATCCACTGTTCAATTACATATCCTGCTGCGTACATCTCATACATGCAGTAATAATGACACCTATGTTCAGATGATATGCCCAAATAGTTTGCCAAATTGCCATCATGTAGGCAAACAACACACACACATGTCTGTCTGTCAGTAAACCATGATGGCTGTATGCCATCCCACTGTGTGTCAATGACAATGTCAAAGCATGCATACCCCAGATGTGTAGGCCAGAGAAATACCTGTCCCCTAGCTCTTTGTTTTTATGCCATCATAACCGACACTTGCTGTGTCTGCAATGTATCTACTCATATAGACTCTTTTCTCCTGACCTACACACATACACAGCCTGTAGCCACATGCATGATGTCAGATGCTGTGATAGCATCAGCGAGATATGCTATGTACGCAATTAAAAACCTGTAATACCACAAGCCAATCCCACATATATGGCTCAAATTGGCTACCACTACCCACTCCTTGCTGTTTTGGCCTGTGTCATCTCACCATGTGTGTAGACATGCATCACTGCAGTGACGGTATTACTCTTCAATGGAAACATTTTGCAACCCCACCCCCGTGATGGGCAATGGCAGGTCATCATCCCTAAACATATCCAGGTCATGTCTACTTGTTTACCAATACATGTGTACACACTGGTAGGGTTTTACATTTACAGTCCGCAGACATAGTTAGTTACCATCCAGACATAGTTGCACTAAGCATGTGTACTCTGCTATGTATGACTTTGTGCCACACACATGATGAGAACACAAACATAGGCATGTCAGAGGAGCTGAAACAACCACCAAACCCACACTATTTGTTGTTATATTTACACTCCCCAAAGGACAAATGTTCACAAACACGGAACAAACCCACAACGTGTAAATCACACCATATGGCAGATACTGTGCTCATACCATAGCATCTTACCAAAAACCTGCATGTGCACAACAGCTGCATCTCCCAGAAGCAGACACTAGATGGGAATGTGACCGTTCAAATTTCCCAAAAAAAGAACCACCACACACAGCAGCTGCCAACAAATGCTGTTGAGGCCCTGCCCACATTCAGTGCGTCACACACTCATGCCTATATGTGATGTTGGCATTGTGATTCAAATGCACATGGAGTGTGGACATCAACATTCTAGCTTTAGAAAGACATCAAACTCACTAAACCATTACGCACATAGTAGAAAACATTATTGTGGGAAGATAACTAATACGTACATGAGAAGATGTCTGCAATCACCCTCCTCCTGACCGCTGTGCCCTCCCGTGTGTCAGCACTGGCACGCTCAGGGGGCACGTTGGATCCTCCTCCAGATCCTCATTAATCTCTGCAGGGATATCGTGCCTGAGAGCAATGTTGTGCAGGATGCAACAGGCTATGATTATCTCGGCAACAGTGCGTGCTTTATATTGTAAGGCCCCGCCTGTCCTATCCAGACACCTGAAGCGGCTCTTTAACACGCCAAAGGTGCGCTCAATGACTGAGCGACTGGAGGCATGGGCCTCATTGTACCTCCGCTCTGCACGTGTCCGTGGCTGACGCACAGGAGTCAGCAGCCAGGGGCGACACCCATATCCTGCATCACCTGCAGAAAGAAATGTTGCATGTGAATGCAGGAGCTCATTTCAAACATTACTTCCACCTGAATACACGTGACAAAACAATGCACAACACATTCTGACTGAACGATACAACACCACAACTAGTATATTTGGAAAAGAAAAAAAAAAAGGTGACAGAAAATGACATAAAATGAGCACATGGCCTCTCGAGCACGTACACCCATCACAAATAAAACAACATGTCCATCTATCCCTTCACAGATTGTGTGTGTGTGTGTGTGTGTAACATGCATATTGTCATGCAGTTACTGTCCAGATCAGCCTCACCGCCACTGTGAGACTACAACAGCAATCCACAGATCACATAATCCAAGTGTATGTCTGAACAGTAACCCTTGAAAAACATGTTTACATCTACGTGACCGACACCCCCACCCCCCAACATGTATGCCAGGGAGCTATGGCACAATGTACGCAATATCACCTATACACATCATGTTGTGTAGGGTACAAATATCCATATGTGTCAGTACATTCCCACATGCAGTGTTGGTGGCAAATTACTGTAATAGCCATCCTTTGCTGTATAACCATTTTGTCTGAATTGTTTGGAAGTTGTGGATGTCAAACATGCATACTGTACCCCTCATGAGTGAGGGCCAAAAACATATACATACGCAAAGTAGCCTCCTGTGTAGCTGGTTGTGTAACCTGTTTGTATGCACCCACGTATTGCCCTTGCTTTAGCCGTCACAAATCAATAATGTTAACATATATGAGGATGTCCAGACAAGATGATACTAACTTGTGCGCATCTACAGTGCTCAAATGAGGATGTCCAAACAAGATGATACTAACTTGTGCGCATCTACAGTGCACAAATGAGGATGTCCAGACAAGATGATACTAACTTGTGCGCATCTACAGTGCACAAAGGTACTTTAACACCTATGTTGTGTTTCCACCTAGCTGTGACATAGCCAAGAAGTGTGGACAGAGATATGCACACATGTTGTCCCTGTAGAACATTTAAAAATCACCCATAAGATATTGCTCTACACCCCCTCATGTTATCCTTGGCTTGCAGGGTAACAACTGCATTACAGAGTGTGTGGGTTACACTAAGACACACATGACACGGGTTACTTGTATGGATTATCAACAACATCAATGTTAAATGGCATACAATTAGGAGGCAACTATTAAACAGCATCACAGGTGTATGTGAGGGGCCACCCCCCCCCCCCCCATACATGTTTGCTGGTGCCTCCAAAACACATTTTGGGGAAATCAGCAACACCTGAGCCATAAGCACAGGGGTGTCTTCACTTGTACACCATGTGCATGTTATGATCATATACTGTTAGGATGATCATGTTCAATGGTTCATGTTTGTAGTGTACATGGACCTAGAGACGGCTGTAATAGTTGAAACGTACAGCAGTCCTCTATATAACATATCTCAAATATTAGCTGCATGTTCTGATATAAACATGTTGCATCATATGGTACTACAAATACACACATGTATAAAGTCATAAACCGATAGGTGATCCTGACATACTCACCCAGCAATACACAGTCCCCGTAACGGTGATCCTCAAATTGTGTGAATACTGCCGAGTGATGCAGGATATAGGAGTCATGGGTGGACCCTGGAAACCTAGGGACCACATTCAGAATATGCAGATTTGCATCACATACAACCTGAACATTCAGGGAATGGTAGTGTTTGCGGTTTGCGGAACGCTACCTCCCTGTCTCTAGGTGGGACCAGGGCAACATGTGTGCAATCAATAGCTCCCATCACGTGTGGTATCCCGGCTAATGCCTCAAAGGCCTGGTTCAGGGACCTCCATTGTTGCCTAGTGTGGGGCATGGCTATGTAATTCCCCACCCGGCTGACCATGGCACGCAGTACCTGGTGGAGACATCGTGAGAAGGTGGGGCGGCTCATACCACCTACTGCGGCCACAGATGACTGGAAACAGCCAGAGGCAAAGAAATGTAAAGCAGCAAGGAGCTTGACTAAACCTGGTATGGCATGGGACCGATCAGTCAGGGGCTGGAGGTCAGGTCTTAGATCCTCATACAGCTCCCTAATAGCCCTTGTGCTCAGTCGGTAAAGGGAGATGACCTGGTCCTCTCGCATGTCCTGGAGCTGGGCCCTGGGCCTGTAGAGGCGTTCCTGCCGAGCCTGCACCTCGGCACGCCGTCTGCGCCATGCACGAACAGCACCAGCTTGGACAGCCCCCACAGCTGCAGGACTGAGTTGCTGCGGGACTACACCCATGCCCTGTGCCACAGCTCCATGGACACTATCTCCCCTGTCCGGCAAACCGCAGCATCTGCCAAATACACAGGAAACATGTCTGAAGAAATATATGTGCCATTAACTCCTCCCGCCCAACTACACAAACACACTCAGACACAGACAAATCTAACTAAGCAGTCTACAATCCAAAAAGCACACAACACTATACACAGACAGGAAAATACAATAACTACTACAAACAACAAGAACAGAATTGACAAATACACCTGTTTGGATTCACCTCCTTTCTGTCTCAAAACACACTCCTACTCTTCCTCGCCTACAACCCAAAACGTGGAGAGGCATGGCACGGTCATTTATAGGGTTGTTGTTTTTGCCCTACCGTCTAACGCGCATGCGCATATGCTCACATACGTCTCTCTTGCGTCGCGCACCTGCGCCAACCTACGCATGGGTGTCTGCCTGTGCGTGATGTCACGCACATGCGCATCGCCACACGCATGCGTAAAACGCACACAGACGCCCATGTGTCACTCGTCAATAGGTGTCGCAGGGCGCATGTGCGTGTGTCCGCGTACGGACACCCATGCGTAAGCGTGCATGAGGACGGCGCACGAGCACCATACCTGCACAATTGCGCATGTGCAAAGAGAAAAGCGTGGAAAAACCCTATAAATAAGGCTGCGCACGTGGCACACGTTGAGGGTTGTTAGAGGAGTTCTACAAACAGACAGAGAGTTACAGAGAGAGCTAGAGAGCCTGTGTTGGGAGTACTGCACAGGGAGGAGTCAGATAGACAGTCACAGGGACTAATAGGGCAAGAAGCTGTGCTGAAAGTGCTTCAGGCAAAGGAGGGAGATAGAGAGGTACAGCGAATTAGAAGGGGACGGTTTGCCATAGGAGTAGGCCACACAAGACAGAGAGAATAATTGTTACCATTACTGTTGGATGTTGTAATATTTCCTTTTGACCTTTAAGGTTACCTGTGCTATTGTGTTCTGGACTCTGTGCTGTATTGTACTGCCCTTGTCCCCTCTGTTTTCGTCTGTGTTCTGTTCTGTTCAGGTGAGTTGTTTTATTTGCGAGGATCCTGTGCTGAAGAGGGAGATGGAGAGGGACAGCGCCAGAGAGGATCAGGGTGAGGGGGTGGAGGATGTGGGGCAGCAAGTTGTTGGTGAGACACCCAGGGCACACACCTCACAGCCTAGCCAGGAACAGCCAGGACCATCTGTTGGGCCACAGCAGGTAGAGTACAGGCAACGGGCTAAAGGAAAAGGATACCTGTGCCTGTTACATAGAGGAAAAGAGCTGTAAGGTTCAGTGACAGGGAGAACCATATTTTACTGTCACATGTGATAGAAAATTATGATATCTTATTTGGGCGTTTGAGCAGCCGCACACCAGTGGCCACCAGGATGGCAGTGTGGGAGGATGTTCGCGAGGCACTGTCTGAGGCAGGGTGTCCCCCACGTGATGTGGAAAGTCTAAAAAAAAGGTACTCTGATATCAAAAGAGGGGTACGTCAGCACATGCTTGCAGAGAGACAGCATGCTGTGGGCACAGGTGGGGGGGGGCCCCTTTATACAAACATTGTCGCCCCTTGAACAAGAGCTGGCAACACGTTTGGGACACATGTACCTGCGTGGACTTCCTGAGGCCCTAGATACGGCACATCCTCGAGCAGGTATGTACACTAAGCGTCACCTACAGGTTCAGGTGAACTATTAGCATTCCTCAGAGATCTGTCATCTGCACAGACACTTACAGACGTGTGACAAAACCAACCTCATTTTGCTATCCTGGTGGCACATGTTTGTGAAAAAGCCTTCTCCAAACTGTTTGTTTGACAGGTCCCTGGTCAACATAAACATTTTGTTTCACAAACCATCCCCTACACATCTGTAACTATGAAACCCACACACACCGGTGACCACACCAACACCGCACCTGTGATTGCCATCCCTGTCTGAGTGTGAGGGCCATTGATCATGTCATGTTTGTGTGTCATTGTATCAACACAGTGCAACATGTGCATCTCAGTGGGGCAGAGGAGCAAGCCACCTGTCGTCCGCTGCACAATGGGTCCCTGTCAATCACATGTAGCAATGAGCACATAACATGTCTGAACAAATATGTGCCATATTCACTATCCAAGGCAGACATACAGTGTATGGCAAAATCAGATGTAAGGGTGTGGGCATCCACAGGCATGTGTGTACATATCTGGCATAGATGCCGAAATGGAGGGGATGGTGAAACATGTGGAATGGAAACATGACCAGAAACATGGCAAACATGCAATCATTGCTAAGCCAAACCACACACAAGTGCCGCAGGAACAACTACATGGTGTGGAAACACACGTATGGGATGGTGTATTGGGTACTGTATGCAGCACAATTGCGCCAACCCAACACATCATGTCTGTGGTGTCTGTAGCACACATGTACACATGTGTTTTGCTTAAACATAGCTGTTCTCTCTCTGATTGTTCACAATACAGGTGACTACAGTGAAATGGTGGCTGAGGAGGAGGAGGGAGAGCAGGAGGAGGGGGAGGATGTTTTGGAGGAGGAGGAGCAGGGGACATCCCAATCCCAATCCGTCTGTTCGAGGCAGAACCTGCAGTCTCAGGGGGCAGCATAAGTGCAGGTGCGGAGTCCCTGGACCAACCCATACACACCATATCACCACTGGGGGCTGCAGCAATCGAGCAGACGCAACAACCCAGCGTGTCCGTAGACACAGCTACATCTGTCCCAGAGATGAGGGCAGAGATGAGGGCCTATTGTGCATCAACACATCGCGATGCTGACGGTGGGTAAAAAAATGACTGTCACAACCACAACACAAGCAGCACTAATCTGTAGTTGTTGTTTGTGTGCTGGATGTTGCTACGTTACTGTACACAATGTTACATGTATGGGTCATTTATATGGGACATGTGTGGAAAAAATGTTCTGGCCTATAGTAAATGAGGTTAGCATGTTGTAAAATCACAACAGCCTAAGGTCAGGTGAGACTCACAGATGCAGACCTAAGAGCAATGGTGTGTACGTTGCAGCAGGTTATCAGTTAATTACGAGATGCAGACATTGGCCTGACACCAGTATGCCTCTTTGCAGACACTCACATGTCTTGTAAACAACAGTATGACAAATAACCCATAGTCATCCAAAACAAAGACCATATATAAGTCAATGTAACCTTCCTCAGTGATGGTACCTCACAAAGCCAACATTACCCACAGTCTGGCTTCCGAGGTAAGAGGCAAATAGCATATGCAGCGATCTAATCAAATGCGTAAGGTCACCCATATACAAGGAGTCCCAGAGGTGTATTAAGCATACACCTATTATATCTGTTTGTTTTGGGAAAACACATAGTGCTATTTCCCAGGAGGTTCAAAAAATAACATATACTGAATTGCACACAGTCAAGCCCATAAACATGTTCCCTGTCAGCAACCCCACCAAACCATCACCAAATTGCATCCGCTGTGAACAAATACATCCCAGTCTGATTGAGGGCCTATGTGTCATTAGTCTGTGATGGTCCACATTATCATAGGTGGCTAACGTGACATGGGTGTTGTATGTAACCATACAATGATGAGTATGACACATGCATATTAATGAGCACATGGTTACAAAGGAGGACTATAACCTTAACCACTTTGTGCACTGCACTGCAAAAAACAATACACAGGTGGAACCTCTACAACGCCTGCACATGTAGAGGCAATATCATACACACTGTATCCTGACCCCAATACCTGCATTCAGATATCACCATACACAACCTTGCAAACCACAACACTGACAATATCACAGAGGACATTACAGAACGTACTGGGGAATGGTAGCAATTGCCAATGTCACTTCTGAGTGAGAGACTCAAATTCCCTCATTTGCCTTTCAAAAGACAACCATACAACATCATACACCAGCTACCAAACCACACTTACATTAGGACAAACATTAAAACCCGAGACAAACAAGGCAACCATGGAATGAGAGCCAACAGTGTAGAAGGTAACATGTGAATGAGATCTGAGGTCGTAATAATGACATCTATTATCAATCACTACAGCGACACATACTTTGTCGCTTGCAAAAAACACACTGAACAACATAATGTCTGTAGTTATGTTAAACCCCCATATGTCTATTAAAATATAATAAACACGTGTAGTCTGACATATTTAGCTGCCATTTCCAAGTTGCAAATGCCCCAGTCACATTCAGCAGGACTGTGCATGAGGTGTGCTCACTCAGCATCGTCACATGTCTAGTTGGCAGACCGGCTCCAAAATATTGTTGTGTCCATCAGAACATTTACCTGCTGCCTGAACATACCCAGCATCTCCCAGTTGTTTGTCCCGCACGTCCCTCACAGTTGCTCACGTGCTCATCATGGCCTACTCAAACCACTCATAACCTCACAGGAACAGGTGTATGGTAGATGTATCACCCCACCCACACAAAACATATATAAGTGTCTGCCGCAAAGTGTCAGGGCACCATCACATTCTGTTCATTCGCCAGCATCGACTGCCTTGCAGTTCCTGACTCAACCAGCATCCAATTCATTGCAGTCCTTGCAACAGGCAATTTCCTGGGAAACCTCAGTCATCCATTAACAGTTTGGAAACACCTCATCAGCCAATAGTTCAGCAAATGTCCCATCACACCATACATAGTCCTGTCATACAACAACACCCCATCCCATGTCAAACCAACATCAACATCACACACGGTGATGTAAGCATAACAACATCCATGATGCTACAAATAGTGCACACAACACAAGCATCGCATTGTAACCCCAGAAGACACACCAGACAATGTAAGACACTACATCCCCAAACATCTCATGTGCAGGCCTATCTCTGAGACTCCAATATCCGTACAGCAGACATGGGCCTGCATTCCACAGCTCATGCGTGCTCCAGACTCCCCATAGACCATTACGGGTCCTAGCACAACACAAATGCCATCTTACGCTGTACACCCTCACTAGGAACACATATTGTGTTGGAAACCAAACACATGCAAATCCCCTACGCATGTCACGCCCTCACCTACACAACCCCATTGGCTGTGTGATGAATTGACGATTTTCACTGTGTAATTGCCATGTTGTTGCACCAGTAGCAGATTGGGGGGGGGGGGGGCGCCCCCAACACGCCCTCACTCTGCTAGGTCCCTCTGGAGGGCCATAAGGTTTGCAGACACAAACATAGTTTGCATTGTGTCTATTCTAGGACAAGGTTTGCATAGATATCCTATCCATCGCACCCGTGTGTCTAACAGAGCCTAGGCAAATCATCAAATACGCTCATGTGTCCTAAACAGAAACGGAAGGGAGACAGTCTCCATCTACAAGTCATCTCAGTCATTGCTGAGGTAATAACAGAACATTGGGAGAGGTGCAGGGAAAACCATTCTGTCATTGGGGGTCACGTCAGCGGGGTGAGGTGGGTAGGCAAATCACCTGCGGGATTTGGGGACAAATGTGTCCGATGCATGGTGACACCTGAAATGGCGCTCCCTGTGCAAATAGATAGGTGAGCAATGTATGGCTTAACACTGTTTGGAACTCTCACACATCAACACATATGTCTGAAAAATGCCTATGTTGAGATGTAAAAGACTTGACAAACAACAGCCACCACCCATCATGCCTACTGACATCCTAAGCAGACCCTGTCAACTCAGGCTTTCACTGTCCTGCAAACAGTTCGTACCACTAGCTGTGTATGTCCCATCATGCACCGTCATTGTTCCCTTGCTATGGTCCACCTATGGTGTGGCCCTCTGTGACTCTGGCAGCTTTGTCCACACCCTCCATATTTTTCACATTGCCTAATGTATAATCTCCACAAACCGCCCTCTGTGTTACATAAGGTTTTTTAAAACCCGCAGACAAGCCAAGGATATGAAAGCTTTCTTTAAGGTGAAGTCTGCGCTGTTTTGCGGACAAAAAGTAAACGTCTTTCCAGATGTGTCTCGTAGCACCCAGCTGCGACGCAGACAGTTTCTATCCTTTAAGTCGCGTGTGGTAGAGCTGGGTGCTACTTTTTTCTTAAAGTTTCCGTGTAAGTGCCTGATTACTTATGAAGGCACTTCTTATGTTTTTCTTGAGGTATCACATTTGGAACGATTTTTACTTGATAGACAGGGTTTAATTAAGGCACATAGTAAAGATGTATCCTCCTAATATATGGTCAAATACCATTGACTTAGTTCCTATTTCTTTATTTGTTAATAGATAGCTCCCGTGATGTGGGCTACGATTCTGATGCTGATATAATTTTGGTTTACTTGTTATGTAAATGTTGGATTTTGCCTATTCAACATCAGTGATATGTCCTGTTTTTATTTTTGTTATTGTATATGACTTAAAACCTCAATAAAAAAAAAAAAAACCCCGCAGGTCTCACATATGTGCAGCAGCACTGCACGTGTGAACGTCAGCTGTCACATCCCTGTCCTCACATTGCATCCCACACATTTGCAAAACTATCTCCTGTAGCCATGAGCAATTGTGATAAACCCTCCAGCTGTGGTCTCCCTGTTGCTGGCGTGTTCCATACCGTCCACTGTCCCTCCCTAATGCTGCTCATCACAGTTATTTGTGTGTGCTGCATGCTGCACCTCCCCTACACAATGGAAAGGTGATAGTTATCATTGCACAATCCTGTTGTGACGCCTGTAGTATTTCGGTGTGTATGCAGATCCTGTAGATTGTGGTTTTGGCCTCACACATCCAGGTCCTGTAAATTGTCATTTAGGCTTGAATACCTCTAACACTGTGTTAAATATGTATGTTAACTCTATCCATGTTAAAATTGGACTCTGCCCTATCACATATTCAATAGTGTTGGATGTGCATGACATGTTTGTACTACGGTGTATTAGTGGAGAGTTATGTCATTGACCACCCTGTATCCCATGCACAGGCATCATACGCGTTCTGGACAGGAGGATACGCATTGCAGTGCAGCAGAACACAAGGGAGGTGTGTGAGGAGCTGCGCCAGTCACGTGCGGAGGTACGAGCCATGCCACTCACACGGATATGTGAAGCCCTTGAGGGCATACTTGATATGATACGGCGAGCTGCACCTGCACCCCCACCCCCAACACCACCGGTTCATGAGGTAGCCATTGACCCACGAGGGAGGAGGGGCCAACGTGGCAGGCGTGGCCGACCACGTAGATCTTAAACTATGATGTTGTCATCCGTTTGTAATATGTTTGTCAAAGCCTGTCTCTGGTGCAATGATCATTTGCAGCATTTATGTCTATGGTTCACCTTGTTTTGGGGATTTTGTATGTGTTTTTTTTGAAAGGCTCAGAGATGACACTCCTAGGTTCATGGTGTGTCCCATACACGGCTGGGATGGAAATCACACAATTATCATTGAGATGTTTGTAAAAGTACATTAATATGACGTAAAAGCTGTGACAATAAACAGCTGGCATTAACTACATACACTGTGTGTGTCCAGTGACTGTCCATGTGTTCCCGTGTGTATCTATGAAATGGCGGGGTTGGAGGCCCGGACTACATTAGTTGCAAACCGGTCCCGTGCTGCAGCTACCTAGCCACAGGCAGCTACTATGTTTATGATGCGTACATATGCAAGGTGTCCTGTGCATATCGTGTCAGCAGTCTGTGAGCTGTACTGGCACAGTGTGCACACACAGCCATGTCCAAACAGGGGAACTATGTTCGACATTGCCTGTGTCGTTGCCCTATGCATCAAGGTGTCCAACCCCTCATACACGACTATTTGGTGGCATATGTGTAACCCTTGCCGTGCCTAGTTTAATGACCACATTCCCTACACCCCACCATGGTGCTGCATGTGACAGTGGCAGAGCTTCACAACAAATATCATTCATTTGTTTACATATGTTGACATATGTGGTTCATGTATTCGCTAACGTGTGAGTTGTGTGACTCTGGGACAGGTGCTACAGTGTAACATCTGACACAAGAACCTCTTATCAGACACCTACACACATGGTCAACCCCCCAAATGTACTGTGGAGACAGTTGAGTTATCACTAGCATGTTTACCCTCGAAAACATATATGTCTACACAAAAATCACATGCTGACATCCATAGTCCTATGCTGCGTGAGGCACACAAGCATTACATGGTGTGTTTAACATATGTTTAATAAAAACAAAACCAAACAGGGGTAACTATGTACATTTGTAAGGGGGATAATACCATGACCCGCCCCCCCTAAACACACCCTCCCCACCCCTTTCACCCACACGCCCTGAACAATGTCCCATCCACAATCCCGCAACCACACATGCCCCCCACATGCCCAGTGATGGAAGACAGGGCAACACAGGGCACATATGTGGACGTCACTAGCACCATTACTGACGCCAGTGACGCCATTGAGAGGGTGGTTGGCGACATGGTAGACGGACCACCTCGGCTACCACCCTCTCAATGACTCCCGCCAGCCACTGCTGTGAGTGGCTCAGCTGGTGGAGCCGTTGCTCCATCGCATGCAGGGCCCCAGACAGGTTGTCCACGCATCTGCCACCACACACACACATTGTGTCAGGTGTTTGTGTGGTGGCATCTGCATAGCCCCTGGGTGGGGCCCTGCATGGTTGAGGCAACCTTTGTGGCTGAGGGGAGCCCACAGTGCCCTGTGATGCCCTGTCTTCGACATCACTCTCCCACACCCCCTCTGGCTCCCCCTCCCACCCTGAGCCCTCCACAACGTCCCCCTCCCCCTCCACATCCCCAACACCCTGTCTCCCCCCTGGCACCCCCCCAATCAGCCGTTCCAGATGGCCATCTGGCCCCTGGTGGGGGACATCTGATGCAGGTGATTGTGTCGGCGCCTCCACCACCACCTCCTCCTCCTCCTCAGCCTCCTCGTCCCCCTCCTCCGATGGGATGAGACCCACCACCGCGTCCGCATGTGGTGTGGGGGGACGTCTCAGGAGGGGTGCGGAGGTTGTGGGCAGATCCTCTGGGACATCACCATCTGTGGAGGACGACAAGCATAGGAACTCTGTTAGGTCTCACATACAGCACGTCTACATATGCAGTGGCCACACAGGTTTTTCTGGCAACTGCAACATCTGTTACTGATGTGACACTTTGAGAACACTCAGATGCAAACCTTTGGGGAGCTCTCACCCTGGATTCACTGCAGGTAGTCGGCATGGTGGAGGCGCAGCTCCCTGCCCTTCTTCCGGAGATCCTCAACCTGTGGATGGTAATTGAAAGGTTGGGTGCATTAGTGACATGTCAACCTTCTGCTGGGTCACCCATACAAACACACAGCCGTGTGGGCAATGTTTTGCTGCTACAGCCACACTGTTGTGTGTGTGTCTCATGTATAGCATAGTTCATCACATGTCAATGGGGATCGCCATGGGCAACAGACATATGTCTTCACATGTGCATAATGTGGGTGGGGGGTGGGATTGACCCTGTATGAGCAATGGAAGTTTGCTATCTTTGTAGGCCGTAGCCCTGCTGTGCAGACCACATGTGTGTTTACAACACCATAGACATGGGCAATATCACCATAACATCTGTGAACAACAGTGGTCATGTGTAGTTTTATGTATGTGTTGGTCAACCACACCTGCTGAGTTGATCATTGGAAGAACATCACTAATGTCCATGTGTGTGATAGGTTTGGCTTTCTATTATGTGTATAAATGCTGAAACAACATTTGCATGATGGTGTGGGGACATAGATCTGTTGCAGGTGTTTGTTAGCTTCTGACATGGTTCATGGGGATGGGGTGCTGTTACACACAAACATCGTCCCCTACCATATCATCTGCAGACATAGGAGACATGTGTGATGATATATTGACCTCCAAAACTATGGGGTACGTACAACCTCTGTGCCATGAACAAACACATTATCTTTCTAACATACCCACCATTGCATGCCGGTATTTGGCCCCCTGGGGTTGGTGTGTCCGAACACACATCATCAGCTCCATACACCTTAGCAAGTGGGTGACTAACAGGATACATTACCATAGTCACTGGAATCCTGGGGATATTGGGAATGCATATAACTTGTTAGTCACACACAACCATATCTCTATGGTGCCAGATGACCCAGTGTGATGGGCTGCCTGGACCCCACGGGATAGGGGGAACATAGCAAACTGTTAAAGCACACACAACCATATCTCCAGGGTGATAGATGACCCAGTGTGATGGGCTCCGTGCACTCCAGGGGATAGGGAGGGTAAAGCAAACTGTTGTAGCACACACAACCATATCTCCATGGTGCCAGATGACCCAGTGTGATGTGCTGCCTGGACCCCACGGGATAGGGGGAACACAGCAAACTGTTAAAGCACACACAACCATATCTCCAGGGTGATAGATGACCCAGTGTGATGGGCTCCGTGCACTCCAGGGGATAGGGAGGGTAAAGCAAACTGTTGTAGCACACACAACCATATCTCCGGGGTGATTGTTACGCCACTGTGATGACCTCACAGCACACCTGTGGATAACGAGACGTTTTGGACCTTTTACATTACACAGACCAATACCACGAGGAAAACAGGGAACCCACTGTGATGGGCTCTGTATTCTCCTGGGGATAGGGTGGATGTACTACATTGTGTTGCCACACACAACCATATCCACAGGGTGACCAATAGAGCACTGTGATGAGCTCTCAGCACCCCTGATGATAGGGAGAATGTTCTTCAACTTTACATTACACACAACAATATCTCCAGGATGACTTGGAACACACTGTGATTGCCTATGTAGTCTGCTAATGATGGGGTCGATGTATGAAATTGCCTAGGCACACAGATCATATAGTAAGGGTGACTGATAGCCCACTGTGATGAACTCTCCACACCCCTGGGGATACGGAGACTGGTTTGACCTGTTACATTCCACACAGCAATATCACCATGATAAATGGGAACACAGTGTGATGGCCTCTCTGTTCCCCTGGTGTTAGGGTGGATGTATGACATTGTCTGGTCACACAGACCATATCTTACGGGTGACTGATACACCACTGTGATGAGCTCTAAACACCCCTGGGGATATGGATTAAGTTCTGACCTTTTAAATGACACACACCGATAACACCAGGATGAATGGGAACACACTGTGAGGGGCTGTCTGGTCTGCTGCTGATAGGGTGGATGTATGAAATTGACGGGGCACACAGACCATATATGACGTTTGAGTAAATGTTCACGATGATGCGCTCTCTGCACCGCAGGGGATAGGGAGAATGTTTACCACCTTTACAGTAAACAGACCAAGATCACCAGGATGACTGGTAACACACAGTGGTGCCCTCTGTCTTCTCGTGGGGATGGGGAGGCTAATGCAAAGTGTTTCAGCACACAACATCTAGCCAGGATGACAGGTGACCCACTGTGATGGGCTCTGTCTTCTCCTGGGGATAGGGTGGCTAATGCAAAGTGTTTCAGCACACAACAACATCTAGCCAGGATGACAGGTGACCCACTGTGATGGGCTCTGTCTTCTCCTGGGGATGGGGAGGCTAATGCAAACTGTTTCAGCACACAACAACATCTAGCCAGGATGACAGGTGACCCACTGTGATGGGCTCTGTCTTCTTCTGGGGATAGGGAGGCTAATGCAAAGTGTTTCAGCACACACAACCATATCACCTTGATGACAGGTGACCCACTTTAATGGTCTCTGCATTCTCCTGGGGATAGGGAGTCTAATGAAAAATGTTTCAGCACACAACATCTAGCCAGGATGACAGGTGACTCACTGTGATGGGCTCTGTCTTCTCCTGGGGATAGGGAGGCTAATGCAAACTGTTTCAGCACACACAACCATATCCGCTGGAGGACAGGTGACCCACTGTGATGGGCTCTGTCTTCTCCTGGGGATAGGGAGGCTAATGCAAACGGTTTAAGCACACACAACCATATCCCCTGGATGACAGTGAACCCACTGTGATGGTGTTTGTCGTCTCTTGGGGTTATGGTGGATGTCTTACATTGTGTGGGCATACGGAACCATATCTCCATGGTGAATGATAGGCCACTGTGATGAGCTTTCAGGACCCCTGGAGATAGAGCGAATGTTTTAAACTTTCACACCACACAAATCAATATCACCAGGTGACAGGTGACTCACTGTGATGGTCTCAGTAGTCTTCTGGGGATAGGATGGATATATCTTCAATTGTCTACACACACAGAACCATATCTCAAGGGTGATGGATAGGCCACTGTGATGAGCTCTCAGGACCCCTGGGGATTGGGGGGGGGGCCTATTCAACAACGTTTGTTTAGAAACCCATATCACCGGGTTGACTTACATACCAGTAATGCTACATTTCACATGGCCTATTGCTGTACACAAGGTGTTTGGATCCAGATCCAGATCCCACCATATCCATATGATGTGGTATTGATGGATTGAGGGTGATTTATGGGCTTACATTCCTCAAGTATGTTGTTGCAGGGCCACAGCAGCAGATGCCATAGCATCAGAACCTCTGTGACCATTACCAGCAACACCAGGGTACAGGACAAAGCAGTCACATATGATACACAGACATTATGTGATTTCTGGTCATCTGCTGGATATTCCTGACTCACAAAACCTTATATTACCAGCATGGACATCTGCAATGGACACAGGCTACATATCTGATTCCAATGAGTTGGCCCCATACACTTACCTCCCTTGGGTATTCAGCGATGCGATTAAATCGTCTCTGTAGCCGCTCCCATGCCCTGCGGACCTTGGAGCTGTCCCTTTGCCTGCTGGGCCCGGGGAACAGCTTCTCTTGCCTGTTGGCGATCAGCCGGGCCAGGGAGCGCAGCTCGCGTGGAGTAAAGGAGGGCTTCCTTTGTCTGGGCGCCATTTTCCGATACTGTCACTTGATTGCACGCAGCGTTATTCACGCGCATGCGCGCCGCAACTGGCGCAGATTAGTGACGTTTTACGTACAACTGTGCCCCGCAAATGGTGCGGTTTAGCGACATAAAACGTCCATCTGCGTCCCGAAACGCAACGTATAGCAACCTATGATGTCCATCTGCACAACGACCATAGTTTAACGACGTCATATGTGGGACTGCGCACCGCAGCTGGCCCATTTTTCCACAAGTTTACAGTAATGTACGCCACGCAATTGGCACTGCTGCGTGACGTATTACGTACAAATGCGCACCGCAAATACGCATTTCAGCACATAGACATAAGCACATTCGCAGCACAATTTGCATATACACTGGTGAGTGACACCTATTTGAGACACATAAGATAGTTTGTGATCATATCGTGTCTACACATTTTGGACTTGAAGTAATCAACACTTCCACAATGTTTCTTAGGCTTTCGTATGATGTGATGTACTATGGCTTTGACATTGCAATGAGTGACACTACAAATGCAAACACAACAAGGTGTCATTGAGACCCATCAAAGTGGGCTATAAGTCAACCGGGAAATATGTTTGTGTGTGCTTGCACCGTTTAATACAGCCGCCCTATCCCCATGCGTCATGGAGGCCATCACAGTGGCATATCAGTCACCATGGTGATATGGTTGTGTGCGCTTAAGGTAGACCACAAACACTCCCTATCCACAGGAGACCACACAGCACAACAGAGTGGTCTAACAGTCATCCTGGTGATGTGGAGCTATGAGTCCCAATATATCATGTTCAGTAGTTCATCTCAATGTGCGGCCAGCAATGATGTTCGGGATGGCATAAGGGGGGGGGGGGGGCTGTTTCTATCTGGACAGTCTACATACACATTAGGTTGCGTAACACACATACTGAGCTGATGGAGTTTGCCATGAGACAGACAAGCACGTTGATTTTAAGTAGGTGTTCTGACATACAGACATTCTGGCTGACGTGTGCCACATTATTTGCCAATTCTCCTTATGGTACAGAACTACTGTTTCCCTTTACACAGTCTGCCTAATCAATATGACTTGCTGGGACATTACTCTCTAATATCAGCAGTGGTTTGTGTGTCCTTGGGTTATGGTTTTTCTTCTGACAGCAAACACACTGTGACATTGCAATAATCTTGGATGGCACATCTGATACCCTACGAGCCACTCCAGAGAGTGCAATATGAGTTGCAGTCTCTGCCACAGCACCTTCTAATGTTCCAGTTCTGCCACCGTATAGGGTGCGTTTGATGAAGGTTCAGGCTACAGCACTGAGGGTGTTGTTGGCAGTAGCAAATGACTTAATATAGGAAACAAGCCTCAGATACACATGTCACATTACTCAACTGTGGGATCAGATGCATGACTTTTGCCTCAAGACACTGTGAGATCACAGGTGACCCACATCTCCATAGCTCAGCGGTTGTGGAGCAGTCCTCCTTGAACCCCTTGGTCTGTCTGGTAATCTGGATAGGCCTAATGACTACACATGAGATCACTATGCATCAGAGCTATCCTGCAACCTGACTGTTTTGTGGCTCTATAGGTCTGGCTCTGAGGACACCTGCCTTACACCTCTGTCATTTAGGCATGTGAGTGTGCAAAGCACAGATGACATAGACATGGAAGGCATAGATAGACTGTGTCACATACTTTGTAATTTCTCACCACCACCATGCAGTTGTATACTGAAAAACTATGTTGTTGGTGGTGACAGGCAAAGATGCATGCTACACATTCTATCTGACCTTTTTGATGTCTTAAACATCAGCACCTTGGCCACTTACAATGGTTGATGACAGAGGTGTTGGCCAGGAGTGTTAACAAGCAGTCCTGGAGGGCCACACACCACTCAGCTTGACAAAAGATCGCAATTACTTATATATATCTTGCATCTTAATTTGTGCGATCATAAACACCCATCTTGCCTAGGCTTTCAGGGAGGACTGGTTCAGAACCACTGCCATAGCTGCTAATACACCCCTGGCTGCCTGCAGGTGGACTACAGGCCAACACATGACCTGTTGGCTTTCTTTACCAAGATGTGGTTAACCACACATACCCATGATGCACTGCACATGTAAATCATCAGTCTACAAATAGCAGCAAGATGGTTTATGCAGCCACAAACCCACCTCAACCTGTATATATTTAGTGAGCGTGTAGGTTGCTGACACAGAGTTGTTATTGACTGTCACATTGTGTGGGTCAAGTGCTTACCCTGAGAGTGAGAGGTGACACCCAGCACCATGTCCACAGCACCTGGCTTACTTGAGATAGGCTATGGTGTAAGTCCACATCAGGGACAGTGTTTGATGGGTAGTTGTTGTAGATGCACTGCCAAGTACACTTGTGGCCATCTGTTATTTCTGTGTGATATGTAGCCCTTCAGCAATTTGCACCAAACACATTGGTCTTATGCTGTGTGGTGCTAATGGCCACATAAGTTATGTAATGGTGGAGGGGGGGGGGCAGGTGGGGGGGGAGGAAGGGGGGGCAGGTGGAGGGGGGGGCAGGTGGAGGGGGAGGAAGGGGGGGCAGGGGGAGGGGCAGGTGGGTTGGACAGATACACGGCTTCAGGAACAACACCAAACCTGACCACTTGAACGCATAATCACCCGCCAATACATCCACAATACTGCTGCTGTTTGGAAATGATAACCTGCGTCCAGCTGAGGGAAAAAAATTCCATACAGCGTGGTGCATGCATTTCTGTGCACATCCATAAGGTGACAGCAGACAAACGGCAGGCCTGGAGATGCTCAGCGGCCCACCACCACTATCTGACATTGTCCACCAGCACACAGAGAAAACCTGCAGCCGATGCACCCCTGAAGGTGTGGCAACCTTACACATACAAGGTGCAATCAGTCTGCTAGATAGTCCATAGTACTGGAGGAAATGTGTGCACCCAAAACTGGGATGGCTACACACTCACCAAGCAGTTAAGTTAGTGATTCGGCACCAAAAGGAAAACCAAACATATCACTTGCAAGAGATGTTGTTGGCACTATGGCTGCCCTAGCCACGCCATGGTAGCTGCTCAGTCAGGGTGAGAGTGACCTTCGAGGAGGACATGCAAGGGCTACCTTGTCCATGCTGCTGATGACCACACACTACGATGTCCAATACATTGCCCTATGTTCTGTGCTCATGCATCCTGCCCAGGCCAGCCTGTCGGCGATATACCCACAATACCTAGCTCCTCATTATGCACATTGGCAAGCTAATACTGAAGACAGTACAAACATTGTGGGCTGAGTAAGGCCTTGCAGACTTCACACACTGGATGTACAGACACACAATCCCACAGCTATGCCATCACTGTGGTACTATAGATAGCTTTTGCAGTCTAGGCCAACTCAGCAGCCCTGGACGTAGCGCAGGCATAGCTATGCTATGCAATACTGTTGCTGTCACACCCCAAGGTGGGAAACATTGTCAGACACCAGACGTGAGACACACTGCACAAACATCATACATATTGCTGTGATACCACTCAATAACCATATTGTGCTTTACCTAGAATGTGATATCTGCTACTAATCACTTCAACATGTTGCTATATGTGTATTGACGTACCAGGTTTATGGTGACAGTGCAAAGGTGCACACTTACTACTTTTGTGTGATGTACGTAAGGCCCAATATCATGAATATCCACTAGGCTTTGGATCATGGAGCCTGTGGGTCTAGTCATTTGTGCTCCTGATGGCCAGTACTGTCGGGCAGAGGTACCCAAATACAGTCCTGTTGAGTCAGACACTGATCATTTTTTCCAGGTGTGCTTACAGAATATGCATGAGATATATCTGCATACCATGGACCAACACATTAAAATGGACAACACCATCTTTATTTGACACATCATAAGATGTGATTGATTTGAGGCACTTCAGGACTGCATTGTGTGATACTGCTCTATGTGATGAACATGTTTCTCATATATGTTCACTTTCTCAGGGAAAATACATGTATTGGCCATGTTTGCATTACCTGCACTACAGATTCTTTTATTTTTCTATAAATTGTGTGATGTCTGAATTGAGTAAACATTTTGGGCAGGGACGACACACGGGATTTGATCTTCTGACCTTCACCTCCTTAAGGCACTGCCTGTGTGCTTTGCACCACCGTCTTGCAACAGAGACAGTGCATTCACAGGGATATCCATGGCTGTTAGTCACACTGACCCTGTCTGTTGCACTACACAGCACCCACTTAAAAAGGGATATGCCATGGTGTGGTGTGGACAGCTGCCACCTGTTGCCCTGCCATCAACATGCTCACATGGCCTTATATTGGGGACTACCTAAAACGTTTATAACGATTGACCCTCCAGGACTGCATTTGCTTGACTCTGCTGTAGGTAATGCACATGCTTATGTAGTGGCTACTGTTGAAGAAAAAATACAAATATGGGATACAATCTGAGGTTCTCATCAGCAAATACCCACTCTTTCATGGTTGGTTTTAAAGGGGTAAAATTATGTGTACTAGTTAGCCAGGAGCCACATACAGGATTTGAACCTCTGACCTTCTGTTATTGAACACACTGTCTGGGTCCGCTGCAGCACCGTTTTGCAACATATATGCTGCATTCCCAGCGCAGTCCATGACTGTACATCCAACAGGGCCTGTCTGTTGTGGTGGACGGTGCCAGCATGCACACGCCTACTGTACTGTCTGGTGTGTCTTTCAGCCACTGCCCCCTCCACCACCTGTACCCCTCGACCAACATGCAGACATGTCCTTATCATGAAAATCCATTTCACCTTATTGCGTTTTGCCACTCCAGGAGGAAATTGGTGGGAATCGCCTGTACGTTATGCCCATTGCTATGGTTTGTGTGCGGTGTGGGATAATATTATTGATGTTGGGACCATGCTTATGTACTCTGCAATAAAGCAGTGTCTGACCTCTCACTGTTTATTGGTGGGTAAAACTATGGGTACTGGGTTGGCAGGGTCCCCAGCTGGGATTTGAACATGTCACCCTCTGGACCTACAGTCACTGGCTGTGTCTGCTGCACCACACTGAGGCCACATAAATGGTGCACTGTCTAGAGATAGACAACCTGCCCACACGAGTCTGACACCCTGCTCTGCATAATTTTACTGTGACCACATTTACCTTGTATGGGGACAGAGGTGCATAACAAACCAAAATATGTCCTACAAATAAGGGGAGCAACATAAAAAAGACCTCAAACAGTGCAACAGTGATATCAATGGGCAACCTGATATGCACTCCCAGGTAGGCTCTATTACATTGCTGTGCTTTAGCATGAGTCTACGGAGCATAGACCCTTCCAAACATCATTTCTATTTTTGTGGCCTCTCCTGGGAGTGTTTGTTATTGTTGCCCATTAATAGCACTATTGCCCAGCAACATTATATTTATCTTCTAATTTGTTGTGTTCATTTACATTTTATATTGATGTTTTTTTTATGTGCACATGTTTCACACTGCTCACGTTTTTAGGTTTCCCCGCTTTTGCTTTACATTGCTGACGTAAATGGTTTCTCTTCCCTTTAAATGCTTTCTACCGCGAGTGATTCACTCGCACTATTTTTTTTTAGGAAATTCAGCACCGATAATGTGCGGGGCGCCTCTCCCCTCCCCTTCCCCGCCCATTAACCCCTTCTCTCCGCCCCTCCGGGGCCTTCCTCCGCCCTCCGTTAGCCTTTCCACGCCTCTATCGGACATTTGCGGGCCCGTACTTGTGCGCCACCCGTTACTGTGACGCGCAAGTGTGCGGGGCTTCATCGCACGTTTGCGGGGCGTTTAAGCGCTCTTAAGTACCGCTTTTAGTGCGCTCTTTTGCGGCACGCTAATTAGCAGTTTTTAGTAAACATGCCCCTTAGTCTGATGAAGAATTTGTTCATATTGGACTACTACCGATTGGTCTAGTTTTAATTTTTGTTCCATATCATGCACCTGAGCCGCAATCACCGCTGATTCATTAGAGAGACGTTCAATGAGTAAGGCAATCAATTCCAAACTGCATTTATTTAAAATACTATTCCATCTATGTAGGAAAGACTTATCATCAGAAAACACTTTTTCAGCTCTACGATTGGCTATAAAACTTTCAGCTGGTAGGGCTGACGTCAGACGCCTTCAAAGAGGAGACTGTTTTCTCTGAAGTATGCAACGTTGTTTTTGAGCAGGAAAGGACATATATCATCTTGATATTTCCATCTGAGGCAGGATCGATAGATCCAAAACACAGCGCTGGGTCATGGTTTTTTGAAAGCTTTATGATAAGCACTTTCCTTTCTATATTGAGAACTGTGTTTCTTTATTTTACTATCGCAGAAGAGTGGAGATGTCCTCCCGTTTGACCTGCTGGACTCTAACACGGGACCCAACTGCCAGCTAAGTAGAGAATTGTTTGTCAAATTCATGAAGTTGATTTTGATACTTGGCACTGTGGCTTTGTGGGTCTTTTTATTGATTTTGATTTTGGACGGTTGCATATTGTGAATTAAAAAGATTAAAGGAAGAGGTCCGTTATTCGACGGGGTTTTTGGTCCCCTGACCTGGCGGACATTCCTACATTTAACGTTATTTTTTGTTTGTTTGTCTATGTATTTGTCCCCCTTTTTTCTGTGGTCTGACTAGTTCAGGATATAACTTTTAACCCTATTAGATTTCTCTACAGACCTCTGGCCACTGGATAGTTTATCATGTTCCCTCTCTCTGGGTCAGAGATCTTCATTTTGGATACTAAAGCCCTATGTTAGGTGACTGAAATTGCTCTCCTTGGGGGCAAAATTCTCTTTTTACCCTGCATTCAACTGAAACATCTATGGAAAGACTCATCGCATTTGTATTGATTCAGAATCGGTGCAGCACTCTGATGACACCTTTCTAACAAAACTGCCAGGAATTAAGAAAGCGAGTCCTCTCCTATGGATGTTGATTGGGTTTAACTTGCTGTCTATGAACTCAGCCAAAATACATTCTGTCCAATGCAGAAACATGCACTGCCATTAGTGCAGGCATTTGCATTCACAAACACTGATATTATTCTGAGCATATTGTTGTGCACCAGATAGCAATCTAGCATATGTGCATAAATATCCAGGGAGGGCCCAACCATTAGTAAAACTAGGGAATCACCTAGGACAGCACATCTGGGGAGTGGCAAAAAGTAGGGCATTCAAAGCTAAATAACTGAGTCTGATAGCCAAGGGGGGTATAACAGCCTGAACCAATGATTGTACACCACCCTGATGTCACAAAGGGCGGTATATCAAGTGACAAACAAACATTGCACAAACCCGTGTGAATATGTGCCTGGCTTGCTCTCCTGGTTTAGTGCAGATTTTCTGCAGAGAGCTTGTTTGCATATTATTTGCTTACAGCATTGCTGTGGAAAATTTCTGCATTAAAACTGAGTAAGGAAACCCTGCACTAGAGATTTAGCACAGTTTCTACATCAAGCTCATTGTGGAGGACAGTAGACAGGTGGTGCACATGCACATACAATCAAGACCTCCTTTTTCTAAAACTGTTAAGAAGGTCACTAAATAGAAGCAGGGGCGGTGCAGGTCCATGTGTGGAGATTCATTGCGGGACCTCATTTGCATAGATATTTGCATAATGAACTTTTAGTAAACATGCCTCTTAATCACTAACTAAGGCACCATCCTCCAACCAAACAATATTAATTCAGCCTCAGCCCTTTGCTGATTACCTACAATCTAAAGCTATTAAAACAAACATGACACCAAGTCGTATACTCAATTCCTCTTCTCTGATACAGCCACTAAAAAATTTCGTCGCCCCTACGGAGAAATTCATCACTTACCTTATTGCTACCATGAATACTACTACAGCCCCAAACGATCCATGCCCCGCTTACTGGATCAGAACGATGCGTGCCGAACTGAGCCCCACTCTAGCTCACATCATGCAACTCTCCTTCACAGCTAGTGCCTTCACAATATCTCTCAAGCAAACTTCCATACGCCCCCTCCTGAAAAACAATAATCTTGACCCGGCGAAAACAGACTCCTATTGCCCAATCTCAAGTATACCCCTTCTAGCCAAAATCATCGAGAAGGTGGTCCAAATCCAATTGCAGCAACACATAGATATTTCAGCCCCACTTGATCCCTGCCAACACGGGTTCCGTGAGTCCCACGGCATAGAGACCCTACTCATACTACTTAACACTTTATTCAGAGGGATTGACAAAATTGAAAACGGTTTCATTCTCATCTTCCTTGATATTGCAGCAGCATTTGACTCGGTTAACCATGTGCAACTCCTCCACCGCCTTCAGGAGAAAGGAGTTCAGGGTTCGGCTTGGGAATGGTGTAAATCTTACCTAACTAACCGCTGGCAACAGGTTCGGATAGGATCCTCAACATCTGATTCTTTCCATCAACAGCAGGGTGTACCTCAAGGATCCTCTTTATCTGCTCTGCTTTTCAAGATATATATATGCAACCGATCTGTGACATCATCCGAGCATTCAATATATCCAGTCTGATCTATGCAGATGATGTCCTAATATACACCCCAATAAGAATCAAGGACCCTGACTTCTCCTCAATAACAGAGTGCTTCAATGCGATTACGGACTGGCTCTTATCCCAGAATCTGAGAATAAACTAAGAAAACTGAGGTCCTATTCGTAACCAGGAATAAGAACTTCTCTCCCCCCACAACATTAAAGGTGAGAGATGCGGAACTTCCATGTAAATCATCGATACGCTACCTAGGTGTCACCATAGATCATGAACTAACTTTCAAAGATCACAAAGCAGATTGTCAAATCCATCTACAATAAAATACGAACGCTAAAACACCTAAGACCTCTACTTGCCCCAAATGATTTCAGAACAATCTTCCAATCCCTTGTGTTACATTTTGATTACGCCAATATCATACTACATGGTCTTCCTAAGAACACCCTCAACCCACTTCAATTGGCGATGAATACAGCAGCTCACATCCTCCGCTGTATTCCCAGAAGAGACCACATCACTCCCATACTCATAGAGCTACAATGGCTACCCCTACAAGCAAGGATCACCTACAAAGCACTATTGTTATCTTTTAAAGCAATCAATCGGCTATCCCCCCTTCCCTCTCTTCACTCCTTACTAGCACTCCCACAAACAGAATAAGAAGGTCAGCAGCCGCTAATACCCTTGCTATACCAATTGAGTACACTAAATGTAACCAAGCAACCAGAGATAGGGCCTTCACCCTCTTCGCTCCGACCTGTAGGAACAATCTCCCATCCCATATCTGGTCAATAAAGGATCTCTCCCAGTTTAGAAAGGCCATTAAACACTACCTATTCTGCCTGCACCTCATCTGCCCTAATCCAACAACCCCTCTCCCCTCTCCGCAAATCACCCACATAGTCTCTGACACTCCAACAACATAGCCCTGATAGAACACAAAACAGACCTTCTGCACTCTCTAAATGACCATAGACCACAATGTTGTCTCCACTACGATTTTCAACATGTTACATGATCTGTAAATAGTCCACATTTGATATTTCTGTTTTGTATATAGTTATCCCCCTGTTACTGTCCAAGTTACTGTTCCTGTTGTAATGTAAGCAAAAGATTGTTCTGATGCAAAATTTGTTATCTGTAAACCGCACTGATACCAAAGAGCACGGTATATAAGAACTGTAAATAAATAAATAAATAAATAAAAATGAGTGTCTGTATAAAGAAAAGACTATCAGATTTCTAAATTACTATACTCCAGTGCCAACCGCCAGGCCCATTAGTAAGTATTATAAACACTGACCATTTAGAACCCATAGCAAACCCACCGTATCATAACAGCACTACCAGGACTCACAAAGCACCAAACCCTACCTATCAAAAAGGCAACACTGCAAATATTAAACCAATACATCTCAGAGAAAGCAGTTACTCACCTGTAACAGGTGATCTCCAGAAACAGCAAGAATTTAGTCCTCACATATGGGTATCGTCGGTACCGACGGAGCCTGCGCGGGAATGCTCCCCAGCGTCCAATCAGAAAGCTTTTGGGAGCATCCCACAGCGCCTGCATGCTGCCTTCCCGCCTTTCCCAACTGCCTCTCTCCAGTTGAGTTTTAAAGCTGAGACAAAGAGAGAGAGAGGGAAAGGAAAGAGATAGATAGAGAGATACAACTCCTAGGGGAGGTGGGTGGGTTGTGAGGACTAAATTCCTGCTGTTCCCGGAGATCACCTGTTACAGGTGAGTAACTATGCTATCTCCAGGAACAAGCAGGAATGTAGTCTTCACATATGGGGACTCCCTAGCTTTAGGTGCCAGGGAGAGACCCCAGAAGTTGTGCGTCCCTGAAGAGGGCTCCACTTCCCCCCATGGATCTCTGGCATCCTACCAGGGATGGTGGGTAGGAGTTGATTAGGTATGGAACAGGTGTTTGAGAACAGCCTGACCAAACAAGGCATCCCGGCGGGAGTCCTTGTCCAAGCAGTAATGGGCTGTAAAGGTATGAACTGAGGCCCAAATGGCTGCTCGACAGATGTCGTCGATAGACAGAGTGCAGATGAGCCATTGAGGCTGCCATGGCTCTCACACTGAGCTGTGACATGGCCCTCCAGAGAAAGGTTCTTACTCTGACAGGCGAAGGAAATGCACTGAGCAATCCAGTTAGACAGTGTTCTCTTGGGAGACTGGAAGTCCCAAATGAGAAGGATCAAAAGCAACAGAGTTGAGAGGACTTTCTATGTTGCTGTGTTCTTTGTAAATAAAAAGCTAAAGCTCTTTTACAGTCCAAGGTATGAAGATTCCTCTCTGCATTAGATGCATGAGGCCCTGGAAAAAACACAGGTAGGTAGACCGCTTGGTTCAGATGAAAAGGCGAGACCACCTTAGGCATAAAGTGTGGATGAGTCCTAAGGACTACCTTGTCATGATGGAACCTTGTATAAGGTGGATTAGCTACTAGCGCTTGCAACTCACTAATGCGGCGTGCTGATGTGATTGCAATGAGAAAGATAACTTTCCAAGAAAGGAATTTCTAGGAGGTAGTAGCTAAAGGTTCAAAAGGTGGCTTCATGAGCTGCCCAAGAACCAGGTTTAAGTCCCATGCCACCGGTGATGGCCTAATAGGAGGCTTAGTTAGAAGAAGGCCTCTCATAAATCTTGCTATAAGAGGATGAGAGGAAATAGGCTGTCCATTTAGAGGCTTAAGAGAAGCTGCAATAGCACTCAAATGAACTCTTACTGAATTAGTCTTAAGACTTGCATTGGATAAACGAAGGAGACACTCTAGTAGTAATTCCAGAGGTATTCCAAGGGGGTTAAGAGCCTTTTGCGAAAACCATATGGTAAACCTTTTCCACTTAAAAGCATAAGAGCGTCTTGTGGAAGGTTTCCTGGAAGCAAGAAGAATATCTTTCACTTGTTGAGGGATATTAAAATCATGGAGATCTAGGCCTTCAGCAACCAAGCCCTGAGATGCAGAGACTGGGGATTGGGATGCCATAACATTCCGTCCTCCTGGGATAGGAGATCTGGAGCAGACCCTAACTCCAGGGAGGGAGCTTGAGAGAGATGTAGAAGCAGAGGGTACCACACTTGCCATGGCCAATGTGGAGCTATGAGAATCATATGGCCTCTGTCTCTCTGAAACTTGAACAGGGTTTTGGGAATTAGGGGAATGGGTGGAAAGGCATACAGAAGTCTTGACCCCAGTAAAGGAGGAAAGCATCCCTGGCCCGAGCCCCCTGAGCCGGAGTTCTGGAACAGAACCGGGGAAATTTGGCATTCCACAGACTTGCAAAGAGGTCTATGTCCAGGATTCCCCAAAGTTGAAATATCCCGGTCACCTGGTCTGCATGCAGAGACCACTCGTGTGGAAGCAGAACTCGACTGAGTGTCTGCCCAAGAGTTTTGAATGTCTGGAAGATACACTGCCAGAAGATGAATCTGATGCTCTCTGGCGAGGGCCCATAGTCGGAAAGCTTCGTTGCAAAGCGACAGAGAGCCTGTTCCCCCCTGCTTGTTCACATAGAACATGGCTACTTGATTGTCCGTATGAAAGAGGACTGTCTTGTAGCTGAGCAGGGTGTGGAACACTCGCAGAGCAAGAAAGATTGCTCTGAGCTCCAAGAGATTGATATGTAGATAACTCTCTTGTGGAGACCAGGTGCCCTGCGTGGAGAGGTCTTGCAGATGAGCTGCCCAACCCATTGGAGAAGCATCTGTTGTGAGAGCTGCTTGGGGTAAGGGTTGCTGAAAAGGAGACCCCAGCAACATGTTTTGAGTGGACTTCCACCAATGGAGGGACAAAACGAGGCGACTTGTGTTTGCTATTTTGTCTGACAGGCACCCTGATGCCTGGGTCCATTGGGTGGATAGTGTCCACTGAGCTGCCCTCATGTGGAGGCGAGCATAAGAAACCACATGCACAGTGGATGCCATGTGGCCTAGTAGTTGTAACATTTCTCGAGCAGTTAGATGAGGCTTTAGCTCTGCTTGAGAAGCTAACTGCACCAAGCGAAGGCAATGGGTCTGGGGGAGATAGGCCCATGCCTTTGTGGTATCAAGGAGAGCTCCTATGAACTCTAAAGACTGAGTGGGAGTCAGACTGGATTTTGGGATGTTTATTACCAGCCCTAAATACTAAAGGATCCGCATTGTGCAGGATAGAGAAATCCTGGCCTCTGACTCTGTTGGGGCTCGAATGAGCCAGTCGTCAAAGTAAGGGAAGACAAATATCCCTAGAGTGCGGAGAAATGCTGCTACAACAGCCATGCATTTCGTGAACACCCTTGGTGCTGAGGCCAGGCCAGGCCAAAAGGAAGCACCCTGTATTGGTAGTGCTTTTCCTGAAGCTGCATCAGAGGGAAACAGGGTACCGAGCTTGGCAGCTCGGTTCTGTCGACCTCTTTTAGACATCATGGTGCAGGACATACAATCCGTGATGGAGTGGTCAGGACCTAAACATTTTAGACATCATTCATGGGTATCAGTGACGGAAATGGTACCGCCACACTTGGTGCACTTTTTGAAACCTGAAGCAGGTTTCTCCATGGTAAGGAACAATTTTTGGGCCTAAGGCTCAAAAGGGCGCATGCACCTGAAGAAAAAGGAAAAGAGAATATATATATATTTTTTACAGAAATAAGAAAGAAAAGACCAGTGGTACCGGTAGAGCGTCGAGGAAGGCAGACGCGACCACAAAAAAGAAAAAAACAAGAATTCTGCGGTGACAGGAACACGACCTGCTGGCTCCGCGGAAAAAGAAGAACTGGAGAGAGGCAGTTGGGAAAGGCAGGAAGGCAGCACGCAGGCGCTGTGGGATGCTCCCAAAAGCTTTCTGATTTGACGATGGGAAGCGTTCCCACGCAGGCTCCATCGGTACCAACGATACCCATATGTGATGACTACATTCCTACTTGTTCCTGGAGATTACCAATACATCTCAGTGGGGGAAAGAGAACAAGTGGGACAGTCAAATAGAAACTACATGAACAGAATACCTCAGTTTGGTTACACATGCAGAACACAGACCATCACCACACAAAGAACAAGGGATCACAATTTAGAAATAGTAAGATAATAATTAAATTGGGAACCCCAAAAGCCAAACATGAAATGTACAACCACACTGAAGAAATAAAACTATAAATGAATTTCCTCTTGCACCAAACAAAAACGCAAAGATGTTAACAATACACATCTCCCAGACCTGATATATTCCAGTCAATAAATTCAAAATAAAAATTGTTTTTCTACCTTTTGTTTGGGTATTTTATTTTTCAGTTTCAATTGCTCCAGTCACTTTCTTCTGGTTTCTTCGTATCTTCTGCAAGCCGTCCATTTGTCCTTTCTTCTCTCTTCTAGATTTTTTCCATTCTCTTTCTATATCTGCTTTAACATACTTATCTTTCCCCTTTTGCTCTTTCCCACATTTCTTTCTTTATTCCTTTATCATCCACTCAAATTTCACCCTTCCATTCACAATCCCCACTTACTCTCCCAATACCCGGCCAATCGTAGATTTTTCTTCCCTCCCACACAAAATCTCTTTTCCCCTCTCCATCCTCATTCCCCATCCCCTTCTAGTCCTCCTCCAAAATCAGCTCCCTTCTAGTTCTAGATCCACCCAGCATCTGCTCCCTTCTAGTCCCACTCTCCCATGCCCCCAACATCAGCCCATTTCCAGTCCTAGCCCCCATATGCTCCTTTCCAGTCCCATTCCAGACCCCCATCAGCACATTTCCACTCCAAGCTCCTCAATCAGCCAATTACCAATCCTAGCCCCATCAGCCCACTTCCAGTACTATTCCAGCTCCCATCATCCCATTTCCAGTCCTATTTCAGCCCATTTGCAGTCCAAGCTCCCCCCCCATCAGCCCATTTGCAGTCTTAGCCCTTCCCATCAGCCCTATTCCAGCCCCTGCATCAGCCTATATCCAGTCCAAGTTCTCATCATCCAATTTCCAATCCTAGCCACACCATCATCCCATTTCCAGCCATATTCCAGCACCCATCAGTCCATTTCCAATCCTAGCCCCCCATTAGAACATTTCCAGTCCAAGCTCCCCATCAGCCATTTCCAGTCCTATTCCAGCTCTCCATCAACCCATCTGCAGTCCAAGCAGACCCCATCAGCACATTTCCAGTCCCAGCTTACACTCCCATCACAGCCCATTTCCAGTCCCAGCTCCCCCATCACAGCCCATTTCCAGCCCCCATCAGCCCATTTCCAGCCCAAGCTCCCCCTCATCAGCCCATTTCCAGTCCTATTCCAGCTCCCCATCAGCCCATTTCCAATCCTAGCCCCCCCAATTGGTCATTTCCAGTCCAAGATTCCCCCCATCAGCCCATTTCCATTCCTAACCCCCCAATCACAGCCCATTTCCAATCCCAGCTTATCCTCCCATCACAGTCCATTTCCAGTCCTAACCCCTGCCATCACAGCCCATTTCCAGTCCTAGCCCCATCACAGCCCATTTCCAGTCCCAGCTTCCCTCCCATCACAGCCCATTTGCACTCCAAGCTTCCCCCTCCCCATTTGCGGTCCAAGTTTTCCCCCCACTCGCAGAAGAGCCCCACGGACATCTAAGGGGCTTCAGAGGGAGCCAGGGAAACCCTGCGAGGCCCCAGCTCCCTCTGCCCAGTCACCAGCGTGAAGAGTGTTTTCCCTCACGCTGGCGGCTGTTTCTGTGAAGTATGCTGAATGCCGGGAAAGGTTAAAGACAATCACAAAAATAGAACCAAACCCAAAAACAAAATTTTACCCCTATCTAAAATATCTATTTTGTTGGAACAGGCTGGAGGCGACTGCAAGAACAGCACAGCCGCTCCAGACAGCCAGTTCCTTTTTAATCAAACCAAATAAATATGGTACTTATCCAAGTAGTATCCCAGTGAAGTGCAGTAGTATCCAACAAAATCATTCATCTGGTAAAATCCTTATATCTTCTTCATTTTTATTTTTATAGCAGTCAAAAGCAGCTTATCCACGACGCGCACGTTTCGGGCCACCAAGCCCTGTGTCAAGTGTTCATAAACGCGCAGAACTCCCGCTTTCATCTCAAAAGACAACCAACACCAGATATAAAGGGTGAATCACACACATTGGCTAAGATAGTCATTCATCAGGAGCACCAATCACCAGATGGGAAACCCCACTGAACATCGGGGAACACCTTGGTGTCATAGCAAGCTTGGCCAATCTATTTCCTTATTCAAGCCCTTCGGATGGACCGCAGACAAATCAAAAATCAATGCACCACATCTAGGGTTCTCCCTCGGACCAAGGACAGATCCCTGGGGCACACCACTGATAACATCCTTCTCCTCAGAGTGAGCTCCATTTACTTGTACTCTTTGTTGCCTCCCACCCAACCAATTTCTAACCCAAGCAGTAACTTTAGGGTCCATCCCTAGGGTGCTCAGTTTGTTTATAAGTAGCCTGTGAGGAACAGTGTCAAAGGCTTTACTGAAATCTAAATACACCACATCTAGGGCTCTCCCTCGGTCCAACTCTCCGGTCATCCAGTCAAAGAAATCAATCAGATTTGTCTGACAAGACCTGCCTCTGGTGAATCCATGCTGCCTCGGATCCTGTAATCCGCTGGACTCCAGAAACCTCACTATTTTCTCTTTCAGCAGCGTTTCCAATAATTTACTCACCACCGAAGTTAAACTAACTGGCCTGTAGTTTTCAACCACATCCTTACTTCCGCTTTTGTGTAAAGGCACCACATGAGCCTCTCTCCAGTCCTTTGGCACCACTCCCGACTCCAACGAGGCTAGAAAATCCCCAAGTTCCCTCAGTATTCTCGGGTGTATCCCATCCGGTCCCATCGCTTTGTCTACTTTAAGTTGAGACAGTTTCTCACGAACACAGTCTTTTGAAAAGTGTTCAAGATGTCCTTTGCTTCTGTTCCTATTTGTGGGTGTTTTCTGAGGTCCTGCTCCTGGGTTCTTCATTTGTGAACACAGAACAAAAATATTTGTTAAGCAATTCCGCTTTATCCTTATCAGCTTCTACATATTCCTCCCCTGCACCCTTGAGTCTGACAATACCACTCTTGCCCTTCCTCTTCTCACTAATATATCTGAAAAATGTCTTATCCCATTTTATTGCATTGGCTATTTCCTCCTCTTTTTGAATCTTTGCTTTCCTGACTACTTTGCTAGCTTCTCTAAGTTTTTCCAAATACAGATGCCTGTCTTCCTCTCTCTGTGATCTCTTGTATTTCATGAAGGTCTCCCTCTTTTTCTTCACTTTTTCAGCTACTTCTTTCGAAAACCATAGCGGTCTCCTTTTCCTTTTACCTTTATTTACCATTTTAACAAAAAGGTTGGTTGCCCTTAAAATATCCCCTTTCAGTTTTTCCCACTGTTTTTCTACATCCCTCAGCTGTTCCCATCCAACTAACGACTCCCTGAGGTATTGGTCCATCTTCGCAAAGTTAGTCTTCCTAAAGTCTAAGATCCTCGCCTTTGAATGAATTTAATAGTAGTTTTTACATATAGTGCCACTCCTCCTCCCCTACTTCCTACCCTGTCCTTTCTGAATAAAGTATAGCCAGGTATAGTTACATCCCAATCATGGTTTTCTGTGAACCATGTTTCTGTAACTGCCACTAAATCCAAGTCAGCCACTCCCACCAAAGCTTCAACATCAGCGATCTTATTTCCCATGCTACGGGCATTTATACACACTGTTTTCCATATGTTACACATGTTACCCATTTCCATAAAGTTATTTAATGTATCACCTACCTGGGGGCTTTCACTTACCTGGGGGCTTTCTTCACCCATCCCCAACGAATCTAGTTTAAAGCCCTCTTCAGTAGATTAGCCAGTCTACTACTGAAGACGCGTTGACTTTCTTGGACAGATGGATGCCATCTCTGCTCTGCAACCCTTGGAACAGTATACCATGGTCTAGGAAACCAAAACTCTCTTGATGACACCATCCACGCAGCCATGCATTCATCTCCAGGATGCAAGCCTCTCTGCCTTGGCCTTTACCCTCAACAGGGAGGATTGAAGAGAACACCACCTGTGCACCTAACTGCTTCACCTAGTAGTGTTGATAGGCATTCCTTGTAGATGAATAGAAATTAAGTGTTCACTGATTGCACTGTATTTCATTACAGTTCTTGCACATTTCTTCTTAATTATAAATGCAACATAATTTCTCCTTTGTCTTTCAATTCCAGCATAGTGGACCTTGTCATCATTGGATGCAAAGTGCCTGATGCCAGTCCATTTCAATTTGCTGACACCCAACAGATCGAGTTGTACACATTCCATTCATTTTTGACCACCTCCAACTTCCCTTGATTCTTGCTTTATACGTTCCATGTCCCAATATAACATAGTACCATAGTAAATGACGGCAGATAAAGACCAGTATGGTCCATCTAGTCTGCCCAGTAAGATGGCAAGAGTAGGTTTACCTGCCACTCTGTGCAGGCCACCCCTCCCCATGTCTTTGTTTAGGGGTGAACCCACCACTCCATGTAGGACACCCCTATTTGTTGAGAAGTTAGATGGGTCATTTTGTTTTTATCCTGCTGCTGTAAAGGGATCCCCCTATTGCGTACATTTCCCTTGGATTTCTGCTACCCAAGTGCATGACACTGCACTTTTTCACATTAAATGTTAATTGCCAAGCATTAGACCATTCTTCCAGCTTTTGTAGATCTTTCCTCATGTTAACCGGTCCCTCGGGGGAGTCCACTCTGTTGCAAATTTTTGTGTCATCTGCAAAAAGACAGACTTTTCCATTCAGTCCTTCAGCAATATCACTCACAAATACATTGAAGAGTGCTGGGCCCAGGACCGAACCCTGGGGCACACCACTAATCACCTTCCTTTCATCCGAGTGAGCTCCATGTACTATCACCTTGTACCATCACCAACCCCAAAAAAAGTAAAGTAAAGAAGCGATTTGATTCAGGAAACGCTTGTAAACACTTGGTTTGCGGCGTTGGGGCTGGATTGACCGTATTGAAATTGCAATTGCTGCAAGATAAGTTAGTTTTCTACGGCTTTCCTTTACTTGTTTGGGGGTTCATATAGAGGAGGAGGTCATTAATGTAAACTGGGCTTATGAATAAAGGTGTTTATGATTGAGTGATTCTTTAGTCACGGAAAGCACCGGCCTTTTAATGCCGAGACCTTCCTCTTTATGAGTATGATTTGAACGTGAATGTGGATACAATAACAAGTTGGTTTGAAGAAGTATACCACCGTTGTGACTAACAGAGTTTTGTTGTTTTATTTGAGCGTTTTGCTTTTGAATTTTTTGAATTGAATACACTCTATTAGAGACCGTAATATTTTTGAAACACTTAGCAGGAGATTGGGCATTGTCTGACTCATTTAAGGGCCCTTCAGTTTCTTTGGATTGGGCATCCTCATAAGCGAAGGCAGAGAAGGCATTATGCAGGGATATCTCTTCCAACTTCGAACAGGTCGTGATCTACTTTTTCCGGCCAAAGGTGCCGGTGATCTACCACCATGAAAATTAAGTTTCAAATTAGTTTCAAATTAAAATTTAACCCAATAAAGTTGGAGGATTTGCCCCCCCCCCCATTTTTTCTTAAAGTTTTATTGAGTAATAACTTTCTTTAACTGTCTTAAAAACTTTCTTTAACTTTTATTGAGTAATTTGTGTTAAATTAAGGTTGAATATTGATCCAGGCTGATCTTGCACAATCATTAATATTTTGCTCTTGTTCATTAGTGAGACGTCTGAGCCTGCATTTCATCCACCAGCTTTTTGAAGTTGGGTGAATATTGCGTGAGGGCCAGTCTCAGGGAATCCTGGAGATGTTCATCTGTCATGTTGGAACATTGTGTACTCTTGTCATTTTCAGATGGGAAAACGCAGATCCACACAAATAAGTTGAACCGAAACAGGAGTGTACAACTTCACTACATCTTCTCAAGTTGGGAAATGTGTCTCTAGGCACTAGCTTCCAAAACGATTCTTGCTCAGCAGGGGTCTTGAGAAAAATGTCATTTTTAAGGGTTAATATTTCGTTTTCAAGAGATGGCTTATTCAATGAGTAATTTTTACTGATAGCAGCTGCAGTTTCTTTAATGTCCACATCTACTTTGAATGTGTATGACAAGTACTCCACAACTGTTCCAATTTTTTGGAAGTCAAAGAATCTATTTTCGAATTCCTGGATAACAGAACCGATTTCTGTCACATACTTCTTGTTCTGAAAAACAAAATTTGGATATTGTCCCAGATGGTCCTGCGTATTAGGAAAATGATCAAAAGTGTTGTTTGCAAGGTCAGTCATCATTACCTTAAATTTGCTCTTGTAGGATGAAGCTGTACTCATCTCGCCAATGCATTTGTTTTTACCTTGTAGTTCAAGGTTCATATCACTTAGTTCGCCTGTAAAGTCAGCGAGAAATGCCAGATCACATAACCACTCCTCATCTTCCTACTCTGCTTGGTCATCTCCCCTCTCCTTCAAAAAACTTATTTCATTCAGCAAATTATGAAATCTTTGCAGAAATTTGTGCTTACTTAGACACCTTACATCTGTGTGCAAAATGATTCCCGCTGCCCCTTCATCAAGACTAAGATTGAAAAGCCGTCTTTGAAGTGATCTTCCACGAACTGAATTTACAATTTTGAAAGTGATGTCCATGACAGTCTTTGTATCGAGTCTCTTGCTTGCCAAATCTTGCTGGTGAATGATGCAGTGGTAAGAAAGGAAATCTGGGAAGTTGTCATGCTGTCTACAGAGGGCTATGAAACCATTAATCTCACCTGTCATTGCTCTTGCTTCATCAGTAGTGATGGAAACAAGTCTATACGATGGAAGATTACACTTTGTCACAAAAGAATAGAAAGAACTGAATATTTCCTGACCGGTAGTTCTCCCTTTAAAAGAAATCATTCCAAATAGTTCTTCTTTAACAATGAAGTCTTCAAAAACCATCCGGATAAAGACTAGTAACTGGGCTATGTCTCTTATGTCTGTAGATTAATCCAGCAGGAGTGAGAAAGCAACACAATTTGAAACATCCCCCAACAATTGTTCAGTTGTGTTTGAAGTAATGACTAGATCCAATGGAGGAGAAGGGTGTGTGCTGTAAGCTCACTGCAAATCACCATCTGGAGAATAAGGGAGGTGTCCAAAAATTGGCTATTCAGGAAAGCTTTAAATGTATGATCCACTGGGTCTTTGAGAGCCGAACCACCTTCCACCAAGATGGTGGTATGTTTAGTAACCAAAAACAGGCAGTAAGGGTCTCCTGAGAGAGCCTACTCATGACCCTGCCCCCTTTCAAGGAGGCACTAGGCAAGTCCCATTCCATGCACACCAGGCTCTTGGAAACCTCAGGAAAACGAAACATTCTAGAGGGTTTTCAAACCCCCTGCAAGAGGGGATGCAATTGCGGCTCCTGCTGCACTGACACAGCCTTGGACAGCATGCAGGGCAGAGAAATGTACTAATCAGTGTTGTGGGTTCCTCTTTCCAAAATAAATGGATACTGAGGCTCATCTTGGTCGTCCGGCACCAAAGGTTTGCTTTCTTCACCCATGGAGTCACCATCCAATTTCTCAAAACTCAAGGTAGGATCCTGAGCATAGGAGAAATGACCCAAGTCCCACAAAGCCATCTTCTTCCAAGGGCAGTCCTGTAGAGGATACCCTGTAGGGCTCTGCCCACCCTGCTAAGAAGGGCTTTTCTGTAAATGCGAGAAGGAATCGGAGGGCTCTGAAGCTCCTTTCCCTAACCTCTTCATTCACTATTGTGGACCAGGAACTGGTTAAAAGAAAGAAAGCAGAGGGTAAGGCTAAATGGCCAATTTTCCCAATGGAGAAAGGTGGATAGTGGAGTACCCCAAGCTAAGCCCGCTGCTTTTTATCATCATCTTAAATGACCTGGAAATGGGAACAACAAGTGAGGTGATCAAATTTGGAGATAACACAAAATTATTCAAATATGTTAAACCCAAGAGGATTGTGAAAAATTGCAAGAGAACCTTGATAAATTGGAAGACTGGATATTCAAATGGCAGATGAAATTTAATGTGGACAAGTGCATATGGAAAGCAGTGTGTATAAATGCCCGTAGCATGGGAAATAAGATCCCTGATGTTGAAGCTTTGGTGGGAGTGGCCGACTTGGATTTAGTGGCAGTTACAGAAACATGGTTCACAGAAAACCATGACTGGGATGTAACTATACCTGGCTATACGTTATTCAGAAAGGACAGGGTAGGAAGAAGGGGAGGAGGAGTGGCACTATATGTAAAAAACACTATTAAAGCTTTGGAATTACAGAGCTTAAAAGGGAAAGAGGAGGCATTGTGGGTTAAACTACAAAGAGAAATCTATTTGTATTGGCATGATATACATACCTCCCTCACAAGAGGAAGAGGTGGACAGAGTTAATTGAAGACATACGCAGCATTGCTACGAACAGGGACGTGCTACTGATAGGGGGTTTCAATATGCCAGATAATTGGCACATTCCTGCTGCAGTATCATCTAGAAGTAAAGAGATCCTGGATTATCTACAGGCAATTGGTAACAGACCCCACACGTGAAGGGGCCATACTGGACTTGGTGCTTACCAATGGAGAAAGTGTTTCTGATGTTCTAGTGGGAGATCATTTTGTATCCAGTGATCACCAGAAGGTGTGGTTCAGTATTAGGGACTAGGGCTGTTAGAAAAAATTCAAAGGTGAGGGTCTTAGACTTTAGGAAGACTAACTTTGCCAAGATGGGCCAATACCTCAGGGAGTCGTTAGCGGGATGGGAACAGATTTCAGTAAAGCCTTTGACAATGTTCCTCACAGGCAACTTATAAACAAACTGAGCACCCTAGGGTTGGACCCTAAAGTTACTGCTTGTGTTAGAAATTGCTGGGTGGGAGGCGACAGAGTACAGGTAAATGGAGCTCACTCTGAGGAGAAGGATGTTACCAGTGCTGTGTCCCAGGGATCTGTCCTTGGTCTGATTCTTTTTAACATCTTTGTTAGTGATATAGCGGAAGGGCTGTCGGGTAAGGTTTGCCTCTTTGCAGATGATACCAAAATCTGCAATAGAGTAGACATCCAGGAAGGTGTAGATAATATGAGGAGGGATCTAGCTAAGCTTGAAGAATGGTCTAGAATTTGGCAGCTGGGATTTAATGTTAAAAAATGTAAGGTCATGCATTGGGCTGCAGCAATCCAAGGGAGCAATATAGTATAGGGAGTGAAGTACTTCTGTCCACTAAAGAAGAGCAGGACCTAGGCATGATTGTGTCTGATGAACTTAAAGTAGCTAAACAGGTAGAAAAGGCGACGGCAAAAGCTAGAAGGATGCTTGGGTGCATACGGAGAGAAATGGCTAGCAGAAAAAAGGAGGTGATAGTGCCTCTGTATAAGTCTTTGGTGCGACCTCATTTGGAGTATAGTGTGCAATTCTGGAGACCGTACCTTCAAAAGGATGTGAACAGGATAGAGTCGATGCAGAGGGTGGCTACTAAAATGGTTAGTGGTCTTCATTATAAAGCATACGAGGACAGACTTAAGGATCTTAATATTTTATTTTATTTATTTATTTAATTTTCTTATATACCGCGCTATTTGTCATCAGTGCGGTTTACATTGAAACAATACAACAATTGGTCAGATATAACAGACCTATTACAAGTAACAGGAAAATTAACATGGAAGTAAACAGGTACAGTACAGTACACCTTAGAGGAAAGGCGGGATAGAGGTGATATGATTGAGATGTTTAAATACCTCCGTGGCATAAATGTTCAGGGGGAAAGCCTCTTTCAACTGAAAGCAAGTTCTGCTATGAGGGTATATGGGATGAGGGCGAAGGGGGGTAGATTCAGGAGTGATATGAGGAAATATTTCTTTACGGAAAGAGTGGTGGATCCATGGAATAGTCTTCCAGTGGAGGTGGTAGAGATGAGGACAGTAACTGAATTCAAAAAAGCGTGGGACAAACACAGAGGATCTCTAAAGGAAAAAAGGGGACTGTTGTAGCTGTTGATATGGAAGGACAGACTAGATAGGCCATGTCATATTTTTATGTTTCTAAAGTTATGCACCTAGGGAAAAAAACCCCAAACTATGGTTACACGATGCAAGGTCCCACATTAGGAACCACCATCTAGGAAAAAGATTTAGGCGTCATTGTGGATAACACGCTGAAACCCTCTACCCAGTGTGCATTGGCAGCCAAGAAGGCAAATAGAATGTTAGGAGTCATAAGGAAAAGAATGGAGAATAAAACAAGGGATATTATAATGCTTCTATATCTTTCCATGATTAGACCGCACCTTGAATACTGTGTGCAATTCTGGTCACTGTATCTTAAAAAGGATATAGCCGAATTAGAAAAGGTACAGAATGATACAACATGGTAAAGGGGATGAAAGGATACTCCTATGAGGAGAGGCTTAAAAGGTTGGGGCTCTTCAACCTGGAAAAGAGATGGCTGAGGGAAGATATGATAGGAGGTCCATAAATTACTGAATGGAGTAGAACGGGTAAACATAGATTGATTGTTTACACCATCAAAATATAGAAAGACTAGGGGACATGCAATGAAGCTACAGTGTAACCCATTTAAGACTAATAGGAGAAAATATTTTTTTCACTCAATGCGTAACCAAACTCTGGAATTTGTTACCCGAGTATGTAATAAAAGCTGCTAGTGTAGCTGGGTTTAAAAAAGGTTTGGACAAGTTCTTGGAGGAAAGGTCCATAAACCATTATTAAAGAGGACCCAGGAAATCCACTGCTTGCCCCAATATAAGCATTGTGGAACCTGCGTGTCTTCTTGGGAAACTGTTAGGTACTTGTGACTTGGATTGGCCACTGTTGGAAACAGGATACTGGACTTGATGGACCTTGGTCTGACCCAGTATAGGATATCATATGTTCACTCTCCAGTTGTGCTCTACCGCTCCTATTCACAAAGCATGGCCACTGCCTTGACCTTGTCTTCTCCTCCAACTGCTCACCCTCAAACCTCTCCACCTCAGTTCTGCCCTTATCTGACCATCACCTGCTAACCTTCACCCTTAATCGCCCCCCATCCTGGTCTCGCCCGATCTCTACCAACATGTTTAGAAATCTATACACTATCAACCTTTCAGCTCTCTCCACTGCTCTCTTATAACCTCTTTCTTCCACTATGTCATCAGTTGGGGCAGTATCCCCTATAACACTATACTCTCCTCTGCTCTGGATGCACTTGCTCCTCCCATTTTACGCCCTGCAAGGCATACTGTACCTCAACCCCGGCTGTCCTTGACAACCCACTACTTACGTTCCTGTGCCCGCTCAGCTGAGCACCTTTGGCTTAAATCACGGACCTTTGCTGACTACCTACATTTCAAATTCATGCTAATCTCTTTCCAGTCAGTCATAGCATTCACCACTCAAAATTATTATGTCCATCTGACTAACTCTTGCCTTTGATCCTTGCTGTCACCTCCACCAATCCCACCTTCACGATCTGCCTAGACCTTGGCTACTTCCATGACAAAGTCCAAAGGTTTAGCCTTGAATTCTCTGCAAGGTCACCGCCCCCTCATCTTCCCCCTCTTCAATCCCAAATCCTTCCCTCACCTTCGGTCATCCTTTCTTCTTTTTCTAAAATCACTGAGGAGAAAATGGCAATTTTTTTCTCCTTCTCAAAACTGACTACCTGCTCAATATCTTCTGCTGTCATCCCTTCCATCTGTTGAATCCTTAACCTATGGCTTTCCACTGCAACTGGTCCTGTGGCCTTCAAACATGCTGTGGTTACACCTCTCCTGAAAAAAACATCACTAGATCTTACCTGTCCTTCCAGTTATCAACCTCTCTCTTTCCTCTCCTTTGCTTCAAAACTACTTGAACGAGTGGTTCACTGCTTGACTTTCTTTCCTCTCAAGACTTTCTGGATCAACTTCAATCTGGCTTTCGTTCTCTACATTCTACAGAAAACGGCTCTTGCCAAAGTCTCCAGTGACTTGCTCCTTGCCAAATCCAAAGGCCTCTACTCGATTGTCATCCTTCTTGACCTTTCTGCTGCTTTTGACACCACCGATCACCACCTTCTTCTTGATACCCTGTCCTTGTTTGGATTTAGGGGCTCTGTTCTGTCCTGGTTTTCTTCTTATCTCTCCCATCACACTTTTAGCATCTGTTCTGGTGGATCCTTCTCTACTACCATCCCACTTTCAGTTGGTATACCTCAGGGCTCTGTATTGGGACCTCTACTTTTCTCTCTACACTCAGTCCTTTAGTGAACTTATTTTTCTTCCATGGTTTTCAATACCACCTTTATGCTGACGACTCTCAGATCTATCTTTCTGCGTCTGAAATCTCTCCAGGAATCCAGGCCCAAATCTCTGTCTGCTTATGCAACATTGCTGACTGGATGTCTCACTGCAGTCAGAAACTGAACACGGCCAAAACTGAGCTCCATATCTTTTCCCCTAAACCCCCTTCCCCCCTTCTTTATTTCTGTGGATAACATTACACTCCTCCCTGTTTCCTCAGCTAACAACCTTGGGGTCATCTGTGACTCTTCTCTCTTTTTCTCGGCACACATCCAACAGATAGCTAAAACCTGTCACTTCTTTCTCTATAAGATTGGCAAAATTTGTCTCTTCCTTTCTACACACACTACTAAGACCCTCATTCACTCACTAGTCACCTCGTCTTGACTACTGTAACCTGCTCCTCACTAGTCTTCCTCTGAATCATTTTTCTTTCCTTCAATCTATTCAAAACTCAGCTGCACGGCTTATCTTCCACCAGTGTTGCTATGCTCATGTAACCCCTCTTCTAAAGACACTTCACTGGCTCCCTATCCATTTCCACATCCAGGTCAAACTTCTCCTTCTTACCTACAAGTGCATTCATTCAGCGGCTCTTTACTACCTTTCTTTCCTTATCTCACTCTACATTGCTCCTTGGGAACTCCGCTCCTCTGGCAGATCCCTTTTTTTCTGTGCCCTTCTCTGCCACTGCCAATTCCAGACTTCGTTCATTTTACTTTGCTGCTCCATATGCCTGGAACAAACTACTTGAGTCGGTGTATTGGACGCCTTCTCTGGCCCTATTTAAGTCGAGGTTGAAGACCCGCCTCTTTGAGGCTGCTTTTGGATTTTGATGCTCCTCATTCTTTTGTCCACTGCTTATGTGTATCTTGCCATACTCAAGTCCCCAGTTTTGCAATGTTTTTCATCTTGATTAGACTGTAAGCGCTGATGAGCAGGGATTGTTTCTTACATCTATATATACAGCGCTGCGTACCTTGTAGCACTATACAAATGATTAGTAGTATTAGTAGCCGCTGGATCCAAACTGCTATGCCAGAAGACCATGCTTGTTGAAGAAAGGAAAATAATTCTGGAGATGATAGGCCAGAGCCTTGAACTCTCCACCAGCCTTGGTCATCCCCTTAGCAGATGGGAGATCCAACACTAGAAGACCCCACTGAGAGGGTGCTGTTTCTCTCTAGTTGATCCAATTACAACCTGCAAAGTTGGAGAACATGGAAGGAGGCCCATGTCTACCAACTGTAAGAATAATACCTCCGAGAGATGAGCAGAACCCTCCATACCAAAACTGCTGAGGGAGGCCAGCAAATCAATGTCTCCTTCCAGAAGACAAGCGCCTATCCTCAAGCAGAACGGCTTCCTGTAGCAAGTCCTTCATCGCTCAACCAAGGCACCCTGTGAAGGGCCATGCTTGGAGTGCGTGCATCAGTAATGTGAAATGACCACAAGTTGCAGAGGTAGCATTCAAACAGCATGCGCTCATGACGCACATTGGAAGAGCATGGATTCTGCATGTATCAACACGCGCAGCATGTAACACAGGTTAAGGCAGAGCCTGACACCAGTAGAGCACACACACAGCACAAACATGAGACGGGAACCAGTGGGAGAAAAAAAAAATCATGATTAACCAATGATTCTGCTCCCGGATCCGACAATCAACACACTAAGCGGACAAGGTCAGGGGGCCCTCACTGATGACTTTACATAAGCAGAGAAGTGTAGATCTGTTACAGAAAACAGGAACTTAAATCTGATACTCACTCACGGGAAGCCCAAAGCAGCAACAGTGCTGCGCTGAATGCTACTCCCTTGCAGCCATATACCTCTTGAAACCTTCATCCAATCTTTGGGAGAGCACCCGGGTAGGAGGAAGGGAAAGAGGGCACCGAAGCTGTGTAGTCAATACTTCTTCCAGGGTCCTGATACAATAATTCTGGCTGTTCGACCAGCTCTTAACAGGATAAGGACGGGGAACTGAACAGACACCTCCCCTCCTTGGGCAAACCCACAAGGGCACCAGTTTTAAGGGTGACCCAACAGGAGCCTCCCACATCGTGCTTAGGTGAGGAAGTTGTCCTTAAAAACACTTACTCATACACTAAATCCGATTTTCTTCAAAGCTTTCACAGAGTTGCTCAAATATATCCACACTCTGCTGGAGACAGAGAAATACTGGGGTAGTATGCCTCTAGCTGGCTCAGAAACGGTTGCAGGATGAAGTCATAAGAAATCTCTAGATTTTTTCTGTCTCCATTTCTACTGGTAGGGGGGACACAATCTACTTGTCTAGACTAGCCTAGCAGGACGATATGGAAGGGTCATTTCATTTGGAACATATAGTTTGGAGAAATAAAAACAGTGTACATACTTGGACATTTCATAATTACGCACACTATTTTATGACCCTTCCCACCACCTGCACAAACACCAGGTGCATAATACAGGGTGCTCTTAATGTTTGCACTTTATGCTAGCTAGCTAAGTTTCAAAGGGAAACAACCTTCTCAGTTTTCCTTTCATATTTAGCTATAAAGTATTTTGCAGCCCCATGAGCTACTCAAACTTGTCCTCCCCCCAAAATAAATAAATAACCTATATTTATCAAATTTGAAGTACAGCGAAAATGTAACACTTGCATAAAACAATGTAGCTGTACACATTTGGTTGTGATCGACAGACATCACATTTTTAGTAGAATTTTAGATCTAATGGCTTTTCTTCTCCAAATCCAAGCTCTAGATAAATTACAGTTCATAAGAACATAAGATAAGCCATACTGGGTCAGACCTAAGTTCCATCGAGCCCAGTATGCTGTTTCCAACAGTGGCCAATTCAGGTCATAAGTACCTGTCAGATTCCCAAAACATAGACAAATTCTATGCTGCTTATCCCAAGGTTAAGAAATGGATTTCCCCAGTCCACTTTAAAAATGGTGCATAGACTTTTCCTCCAGGAACTTTTCCAAACTTCTTAAATCCAGCTACACTAACAGCTTTTACTATATCATCCAGTAATGAATTCTAGAGTTTGATTACGCACTGAGTGAAAAAAATATATTTTCTGGCAAACAAATTACTGACCTACCCAAATGGGTTTACAATCTAAGTTATAAACAATGGATGGTGAACCGATTTGTCCTAGGTCACATGGAGCATCAGTGAGAGAAGTGAGATTTGAACCCTGCATTCCTTAGCTCCCAAACTGTTACTCTACCACTGGGCTACTCCTCCAATCTGTCATATGCATGCTCAGGGTCGTAGTGAGGTTGAATCGTGCCCTGCTGTGCGACTTGTACATCGGGTGTGCGCCCCCCCCCCGCACCCCCATCCAACCACTTTCTGGATGGCGGCGGGAGAGAAGAGGCACGCCCGATGTGCAAGTCGCCAGCGCGCTAAGCAGATCTATCCCTCCCTTCTCTAATGTTGCGCCAGAGAAGGGAGAGACCAAACCTGCTTAGCATGCCGTGAGAAGGCTTAAGGGGCACACTGCAGCTGTCTGCCATTGCCAGCCGCTGCTGAGTGAAGAAAAAGTGGCGGCGGCAGGCAACGGCAGACAGCTGAAATGTGCCCCTTAAGCCTTTGTGCCCTGTGCGGCCGCACTACTCGTACAGGGCTAGGTACGGTCTTGTGCATGCTAGCAAATAAAGTGGTGCTGTTAATATGACAACTTTTTATCCACCCCAATTTCACTGCATAACAGATTTTCTGTTTTGTTTTGTTTTTATCATCATCAATGCTCCACTACTTAATCTGGGCTTTTATCTTATATCATAAACTAATAACCCCATGAACATTCAAGTGCAACTACCCAGAGTACGTCTTCCCTACCTGCCAATTAATTGCGCTGGAAGGAGAAGGGAAAATAATTACAGTATTGGTCCTCTGTCCATGAGGCACAAATCATGATTCTTTTTGGAACCTGCCAAAAGTGTGCTCGTCAGCCAAATAACCAAACATTAACTACCACCACTGGCCAACAGTTGGTTGAAACTCCCTCCCAGGGGCTGCAAATGCTATCTCTACAGTGTCACAAATTCCTACCAGCTCCAGGAATCAAGTCTGGAGAGGAAACCCAAGTGTCCTGCATTACAGCATTGCTGGTCATTTGGTAAGCCCCATTAGATATATTTTTTGCTGCGTGTTCTATAGCCATGAAATGCTGTGGTACTGGACCTGGTCAGAATATACTGGGCCATTCAATCTAAACACATAGGGCTCGACATTCAACAGCGGCAGCAGGCCAAGCTAACATGGCTAGCCACTGCCATGGTCATATTTTAAACCCGGATATTCAATGCCAGTGACATATCCAGTCCCAGCGTTGAATATCTGGCTTACTGGAAGCCAACTGAGCTGGCCAGTTAATTTCTGTGGTGAAAGTTAGACCAGCCTTTGCTATGCCTGACTTTCGTCGAGTAGCCATAATCGGGCAGCAGTGATGTTGAGCCACTGCCCGGTTATGGCTGAATGCTACCTCTAGACCGCCCCGATGGTAACCGCTTAGCATTGGGACATGCTGCGGCAGCACCCGTGGATATTCAGCATCACTAAACATGTTAATGACACTGAATATCCCGCTGACTGGCATTTACACGGTTTGCAGGTCTGCAAACTGTGTAAATGCCTTTGAATATTTGGTCCATCCAGTGCAGCAGCAGAAAGCACGATTCTCCAAAGCCAGTAATGTCTAGGCACGTACAAGTTCCACTATCACTGGTGTATTACGGCCCTCCTGTACAATGTAAACATTGAACTGTATAGGTTTTTGTTCTATAGAATATGCATGCATAAGCAAAGGTCATTCTAGAAAGTTATACCTTTCCTATTATGTATTGCTATTTTCTATCCAGAATATACAGCTCCTTTATTTGATTATATTTAATGTAATAGTGGCTAAATGATATATTTTAAATAAAAAGAAGTGTATATTTTCAGGGTATCTTTAGCAAATGCATCTAGAAAAATCCCAGAGTACAGTAAGACAAAATGTAGATAAATAGACTTCCTAATACAGACTATTCTACAGACTTGCATAAGAAATTGGGAGCTGTATTTCCAGTAATAGTATCATTAGAAAAACAGGAAATACAGTTTTATGCTTCTGCTGAAGCCAGCAACCAAGAATGCTAAAAGGTCAGCAAGGAAGCACAACTGGATGCTGAGCTAACAAGGGGCACTCCTCTTACAGTCAATGTTATTATGGCTCACAAAAGGAAGAGGATTTCTCAATGTTCTGAAAAGTGGAGACAAAGCACACTTGTGTAGGTTTGTTTATGTGCTATTTAAATTAATGATCTGTGCATGTGGTACCTGTGGCGGAAATTGAAGGACAGAGATAGCAAAATGCTTGTTACTATTAAATACTAAGCTAGTGCAGATCTCCAGAAGACAGACAGTTCTTTTTGGCAGCTTGACATGGTTGCCAGGTTTAAGAACATGATCTGAATTCACAAATAAGATCTACATTTATGCAGGGAAGGGGGAGGATAGTCCATAGCTCCTTATAACATGAGCTACTCATGCATGTCAACATGGAGACTTGTGACTGAAAAAGATCTCCATATTAAAATGTTTCTTCAAAGTTCTCAAGAAAAAGTCTGAATACCCTCGAATATGCTTAAATTAAGACATCAGAAGAGGGACCATAACCATTTAACATGATCATCCTCCAGATACAGTAAGAAATAGCACTGAAGGTGTTAATTGAAGTTCAAAATATTTTTGTGCTATTGGAAAGCATGCATTTCTACTTAAGTCTCATTCTCTTACATTTCCCTCTGTCAGCTGATCAGCTTTTTTCTAGCTTTTGATCTTCTCAACTCCATCTCTGGAATTGTTGGTTCTGCTTTTGGTGTAGAAGTAAAGCATGGCTCCTGCTCTAGTCTCAGTCTTCCTGTCTTACTTACTGAGATTCCAGTGGTCATAAAATTCTTACATGGCACCCCGCGAACGTCCTCTTTCTCCATAAGTTCTGAGGTGTCTGCATATGAAGCGGATTCATCATACTGACCAGCATGGTCCAGAGCTGTGCTTCTTCTGAAGTTGCTGTTTGAGCCAGTGGTCATTATTGGGCTGATCCTTATTACTGGGAAGATCTCATCCTTAATGGCATGCATCTTAGACTGCACCGCCAAATGTTTATCATTTTCCAATCTTAAGACAACTTTATTCACCTGCTGAACCACACCAGTATCTTCACTTGCAGACACCACTCCAGTACTAACACTAAAGTACAATGTAGAACTATCACAAATCTCATCTTTTCTCGTATGAAACTCCAAGCCATCTGCTGTACCAAATTTTCCTTCAGTGAATGCTGATGGTTTTCCATCTTTCACTCCATTTACCATATAAATTTCAGTTTTGTTTATCAACAAGTCTACAGGAGACGACAGAACTTCAGCTGGTTTATTCCACGAATCATTTTCCTCTCTTATGGCCAACAGTGTGGTGATGGACTTTGCATTCTCATGTTCACCACTTGCTAGACTGACATAATTAGAAGTTTCGCAAAGGTGCACAACTTTTGTCTCTTTTGCTAGGCAATTTTCTGTCACCAAGTCAAGGTTCGGTATCACATGGCAGTTTTGTGTGGAAGGAAAATTATTTTCCATTAATACATGGTCAGCACTGGTAGCTTTACATTCCAGCCATTTAGGAGGAAAAATGTCTCCAATGCCACCATCTCCAAAGGCCGAATTTATCTTGGATACATCTCCAGTTTTCAAAGCCAGTTTTAACAGCAGCCAGTGGTGATGGCTGTCATAGGTATCTATCCAAGTTATAGGGCCCTCGGACTCTACATCTGATGCTGTTACATGAGCTCCATCTGATTTTGCACACAATGCACCTGGTGCTTCGATGTGTTGGCTTTGGCTGGCAGACTGCAAAAGAGATCCATGGTTGGCCTTCTCCTTGCATACATGACTGTTCTGTGTTCTTCCGAAGCTATGTGAGATTTCTGTGGATTTGGGGTGCAATAGGCTATAGTAAATTATCAGAGCTGCACAGCCTGCGAAAAAAATACTAATGTTATATTTTGTCATCCTTCCCACTATAAAAAAAATTAACTATTGTGCTATCTGGAGCACTGGAAAATTGGCAGTTATTCTATAGATTTGCAGTTTTTTAGGATTCAATTAAAATTTCATTTATAGAGATAAGTAAAATGCTGTCAGCATCTGCACATTCTTAAGCAGCAAAAGAAAACAGAGATAAATGCTAGCAATACAAATATGAATTCTCTATCTCACTGCTAATACTAGGCCTCCCCAGATGCAAAAAGCAGCTCAAGCATTAATGCTACAACTCCTGTGGAAGAAAATCTGTATCTCAGGAAGAAAGGCAGTGCACAGAACTAGTTAACCTATATTAATTTTCAAGCTCAACTATTAATTTAGAAAAAAATGTTCAATAATACGTTTTGTGATCGTTAGTTATGCAATACTTTGGATCAAGGGAAGCTTGTATTAAATCACAATTTTGGGAGCCAGTACTGTGCCTTAGGTTGTTGCTCTGTAATGATGGAGAACCTGGTTCATATCCCCTGTATGTCAGGGCCAGCAGAACTTGGGGGCATCATGGAGGTGGTGCACTCAAGATCCATGGAAGGAGGACAGCTGCCTCTTCTGACTAATAAATAGCACTGAGGATGTGCCTCAGAAGTGTCCACTTCAGTCCTAGGCCAGCAATAGCTGGAAAGGAGGGAAACAGACTACTGGAAAGAGCAAGGGAGAAAAAAAAACTTTCACTGACTATGAATGTTCCACTCTTTACACTAATGTACTCTTATAGAAAGTTATCTACTTTTTCTGTAATATAAATTATAAATAGTCTTTTTATATCATTTGATCTTGTGCTTAAGACAGGAAGGATGAGGGCGATGAACCTCACCGATAATGAATCCAGACAAGACAATACCAGTCATCCCCACATTACTCCAAAGTGTCCCCTGCCGAAAGTCTGTGGCCAAGAGCAAAAGGATAACATTTTCTATCAGCATCACCTGTGAGAAAAGAATCAAAATTCAGCTCACAGCACACACAAATATAAGGCAGCAGATTCTAAATCACATTCAGTAATCTCCACTCTCACTGAGAGTGCCTCACCTTTACTTCAGTCATGCCACCTCCTCTCTCTCCCATATTCTCCTGCTCAATCTCTCATCTGGAGATATCAATCCCAACCCTGGCCCCCCTAGACTTTTTCACACTCCCAAGGCAGGTTAATGTGTAACCTCTCAAACCTAGTTCATATCCATCTGTTTTCTCCCTTTTCTCACACCATGTGGAATGCATGTTCTGTCTCCAATAAACTTGCCTTCATTCATGACCTTTATCTGTCTTCTAGTTCTTACTGAAACATGGCTTCTCCCTGAAGACTCTGCTTCAGTCGCTGCCCTCTGTCAGAGAGGCTACCTATTCTCCCATGCACCTCGGCCCTCTGGCTGTGGTGGTGATGTTGGTTTTCTACTTTCTCATTCCTGCCAATTTCAGTTGCTCCAACTCCAGACTTGTTCATTCCACCTTGCTGCTCTATATGCCTGGAAAAAAACTACCTGAGCCAGTATGTCAGACTCCTTTCTCTAGCCCTAGTCAAATCCAGGTTAAAAAAACACTTCTTTGAGGCTGCTTTTGGATCCTGATGCCCCTAACTCTCCTGTTCACCACTTATATGTATCTTTCCATACTCTAGTCCCCAGCTTTGTGATGTTCGTCTTAATTAGATTGTAAGTTCTAATGAGCAGGGACAGTCTCTTAATCTATATGTACAGCGCTGCATATGCCTTGTAGTGCTATACAAATAAGTAGTAGTAGTAGTGATTTTAAATCATACTTCAAAATGGTGCCCACCTCTGGTCAGCTGAAAGCATTCTGAAACACTAGTGCAACAGGAGCAAATGGAGGTCAGTTTTGCTCTGGGGGGGGAACAGGGAATCCTGGCATTTTGGATATATTAAAGAGAGGAGTACAGAGACTTCTGGTCTAACCACCGTGGCATATAGATGTGTGTGAGTTAGCTCCCCAGGTCCGTAGGCCTCGAGGGATGTTGGAGCCAGTTTATCAGGGAAAGAAGACTCTCCATCCATTATAATGCTGAAATCTGTAAAACTTAAAACTGTTAAGATGATTCAGGATCTCTACGTGGCAAAGGAGAAAGTGTGTCAGGTGCCATAAAAACCTCAGTGAAAACTGCAGCCTTGCCAGCTTCTTCATGTGTGAGCAGGGGGGGGGGCTGAAGATCACAAGAACCGCGAGCGCCGATCCAATGCCTGAATCTTTGGCGTTCTGAAGGGGGTGGAGGGGTCGGACACCATTGCCTTTGGGCAGGAGCTGTTTGTGATCTGTTTTCCCGACTGCTCATACCCGCAGGCATATGAAGTTGAGAGGACGCATAAAGAACCGAGAGTGCGCCCGGAAGCTTAGGGGCAGCCAAGGTTCATTATCAAACTTCTACGTTTTCAGGGTAGAGAGTATTATAAGAGAAGCATGGAAGATGGAGCATGTTCTATTCAAGACTTGGAAAGTTTTCATTTTCCTGTATCTAGCAACAGAGACCATCTGATGCTGAAGGGAGCTTTTCAAACTGAGACTCACTAGCGCAGAGGGGAATTAAAAACAGCCATCTGGTACCCCGCAAGGATTACTATGCTAGTGAATGGAGTCTGTGAATTCTTTGCGACTCCGGAAGCCCTGGAAAAATATCTGAAGGTATCAGTTTCCCTAATTCGTGAAAGCGTAGAGCTGGCAGATGGAAGGCCTCCTGAGCAACATTTCGTGCAACACCCAGCAGGGGAGCAGCAGAGAGAACTCTGGGATTTGGGGAGTGTGGCGTCAGGCAAAGAGGGGAGCTCCGAGGATCATCTTCCAGCTTCTTGTTCAGCATCCCCCAGTAAGAAAGAGGGAAAATGCTCGAATCAGCCCCGGGACCCGATGCTTTGGATGCCAGGGACACCTGAGAGACTTTGCATGTGGACTAGAAATAGGCTATTGGACTGAGTACGCATAGAGAAGTGCTATTCTTCTGTGCAGGTTAGGTGTGTGGGATGGCGAGTATATGTTTTGGATGGATGTGTGTATGGAATGGCTGGTGAGGGAGGGATATACAATAGTCATTTTCTTCCCTTTTATTTGATATATGTGGGTATATGACAGATGGGAGATGCTGGATGGGGAGGTGGGATCGGGGGTGGGGGGGGGGGGTCTGTAGACCAGGCAAAAGAGAGAGCAGGTAAGGGTAGGTCAAGGAAAGTCCATAAAAAGGAAATATTGGCAGTTTATTTATTTATTTACATTCTCTTATATACCGCGCTATTCTGCATCAGTGCGGTTTACATTGAACAAACTGAAATTACATTGAACAGGGCATTATAACTTGGAGATAACTATTTTACAGGGAACATGGGCTATGGAGGGTTAAGTGGCTTGCCCAAGACCACAAGGAGCACCTGTGGGACTAGAAACCCCAGTCCTTCCGGCCCAAGGTTGCTGTCCTCTAGTGGGATTTGAACCCCCGACCTTCCGGCCTAAAGTACCTTGCCCCAACCACTAGGCCACTCCTCCACTCCACAGTTTTGGGGCTGTGTGCGGGGGGGGGGGGGGGGGGGGGGGGGGGGGGGGGGGGGGGGAGGGGGGGTAGTTGTAGAAGAGGCATTTCTTGGGGTTGCTCTCTTAAAGTATCTAGTGCTACTGCTCAATAGGTATGTTTTCTAGCAGTTGCTCTATGGTGGCACTGCTGGAATTGGGTGGCTGGGAGGGCTTTCCGGGGTCTAATCCTGACAGGACAGATGACAAGTTAGAAAACTGCTTCACTGAACGTCCAAGAGATGCACAATCCCATAAAACAGAAGTGGATACTAAACTACCTGTCCCAAGCATTATGTTGACATTACCTTCTTACAAGAGACTCACCTCACACAAAATGGAAATTACACTTACCTGGTAATTGTAGTTCCTGGAGGGTCCAGTTTAGTCCTCCACGTCCGGGTAGTGCACCTCCTCCTGCAGCAAGGAGACTGGACCAATCAACTCTTTAGTAATCTAGCCTGCATCCTGCTGGAACTCCCATCAGCCTTCCAGTGAACTAGTAACAAAGCAGACTCAAAAAAAAGAACAGATTAAAGGAAAAAAAGGTATGTATCAGTATAGAGTACCCCTTAATCAGCTACGTGACCCCCTCCCCAAACGAGAGGGCTCGAACTCCGCACCTTGCTTCTGTCCCCTGCACCTAAAACCGGCAGTCAGAGCAGCAAGCTAATGAACAAACAACGCCAGAGAAAAAAGAAAAAAAAATCGAAGGAACGTAGAGACCCTAGAAAAAAACACCCAGGGTCCTCGTCCGGTGGGGTTTTGACCCCCTTTTTGGGTTTTTTTTTTTTTTAAATCGGTTACTCTTATGAGCCGAAAACATACCGACAGCGTCGCACAACGGACTTAGCGCACCGCCCAGACAAAGTAGTTACAGAAACTTCCGGGAGGGAAGGAGGACTAAACTGGACCCTCCAGGAACTACAATTACCAGGTAAGTGTAATTTCCATTTCCTGAGCGGGTGTCCAGTTTAGTCCTCCACATTCGGGATGTACCAGAGCAGTTAACAACGGGGGGGAATCTTGCCACGCGGCGCGCAAGACCGCCGACCCAAAACAAGTATCCTGAGCCGCCGCCACATCCAAGCGGTAATGTCTACTAAAGGCATGGAGAGAGGACCATGTCGCTGCCCTGCAAATCTCCAATGGCGGGACCAGACAATGCTCCGCCCAAGACGTGGCTTGCACTCTAGTAGAATGAGCTCGCAGACCCAATGGAAATGAAGGCCTTCGCCGCCGCCTCCCCCTTGCGAGGCCCACCGAAAAGCACAAACAAGTGATCCGACTTTCGAAAGGACTCGGAAACCTTCAGATACCGACGCAGAATGCGCCGCACACCCAACCGATGAAGAACGGTGTCGGACTCCTGAGATGATTCTGGGGAAAAAACGGGCAACACCACAGACTGATTGACATGAAAGGGAGAGACCACCTTTGGCAGAAAAGAGGGAACCGTCCGCAAAACCACCCAATCACATTAAAAGGACAAGAAGGGAGCTCTACAAGAAAGTGCCTGAAGTTCCGAAATACGGCGCGCCGAGCAAATGGCAACGAGAAAGACCGCCTTCAACGTCAAGTCTTTAACCGAGGCATGGCGGAGGGGTTCAAACGGCTCCCGAACCAAAGCCTGCAGCACCAGGTTCAAATCCCAAGGTGGCAAAGTAACCGAAACACAGCTTTTAAAAAACGTCGAATGTCCACATGCGCCGCAAGAGGGACATCCTGAATCTTGCCCCTATAGCACGCCAGAGCCGCTACCTGAACCTTCAGAAAACTCGCGGCAAGCCCCTTGTCAAACCTGTCTTGCAGAAAACTAAGAATGACCGCCACCGACGAAGACGCAGCCCGGACGCCATGTCGGGAACACCAATCCTCAAAAATTCGCCAAACTCGAACATACGTAAGGGATGTAGAAGCTTTCCTAACCCGAAGCAGGGTAGCAATAACCGTCGGGGAATACCCCTTCCTTTTCAACCTAGCCCTTTCAATGGCCATACCGTAAGCGAGAACCGATCCACCTGAGGCATGCGCAGGGGCCCCTGAACCAGCAGAACCACTAAGGGAGGAAGCCGCCATGGCACGCCGTCGAGCAGCCGCACCAGATCTGTGTACCAAGGACGACGGGGCCAATCTGGCGCCACCAACAAGACCTTTCCGCAGTGAGCTTCGATGCGTTGAACTACTCTTCCGATCAGAGCCCACGGTGGGAAGACATACAGAAGTCTGAACTCGGGCCACGGTTGGATGAGTGCATCGATGCCTTCGGACATGCGCTCTCGCCGCCTGCTGAAAAAGCGATTTGTCTTTGCAGACCGGAAGGTCGCCATGTGATCCATGATGGGCGGACCCCAGCGACGAACTATTTGAGCATATATCTGTGGATGCAACTCCCACTCTCCGGTGTCCACGTGCACTCGGCTCAGAAAATCCGCCATCACATTTTCTGTTCCCGCGATATGCGCTGCCGAAATGGCTAGGAGACGCACCTCCACCCAAGCGAACAGCGCATCCGCCTCTTCTTCCATGGCCACGCTTCCCGTGCCTCCCTGCCGGTTGACGTACGCCACTGCCGCCAAGTTGTCCGACAGGACACGAACCGCCCGAGTCCGAACCGATGACTCGAAGGCTTGCAACGCTAGGCGCACAGCGCGCAGCTCGAGACGGTTGATTGACCACAGAGCCTCCTGTGGAGACCACGTCCCTTGCGCGAAACGGCCCAGACAGTGGGCTCCCCAGCCTGCTAGACTCGCATCCGTGATGACCGGTAACCAAACTGGTTGTTCCAAGGGAGCTCCCGCCCGAAGGGACTGCGGGCACAGCCACCACTGTAGCGCTTTCCGAACCCGGCTCGGACATGGCAATCGGCGATTGAGAGAATCTGACTGATGGGACCAACGACGTAACAGAGCCCGCTGAAGAGGCCGCATATGGAACCTGGCCAACAGAACCACCTCCGGAGTCGACGCCATGGTTCCCAGCAACCGGAGATACCACCATGCCGACGGAGCGGGACTCGCCAAGAAAAACTGCACCAGCTGACGCAACCCTTGTGCGCGGCGATCTGGTAGAGACACCACTCCCGCCAGCGTGTCGAAGTAAACTCCCAGATATTCAAGAAGCTGAGTCGGAACCAAGTGACTCTTTTGTACATTGATCACCCAGCCGAGGCTCTGCAGGAGACGCACCACCTTGTCCGTAGCCTGTAAGCTCTCCTCCGCTGACTTCGCTCTTATCAACCAGTCGTTGAGATAGGGGTGGACTAGTACACCTTCCCTTCGCAAGGCCGCCGCCACCACCACCATGACCTTGGTGAAAATGCGAGGAGCTGTGGCCAGGCCGAAAGGCAATGCTTGGAACTGAAAGTGACCCCAGGGAAACGGGAACCGCAGAAACTTTTGATATGTCGCTCTGATTGGAATATGTAGATAAGCCTCGGTGAGGTCCAGAGAAGTCAAAAACTCCCCCTGCCGCACTGCGGCGATGACAGACCTGAGGGTCTCCATGCGGAAATGAGGAACCCGCAGACAGCGATTCACGCCCTTGAGATCCAGAATAGGACATAAGGACCCGTCCTTCTTTGGCACCACAAAATAAATGGAGTAACGACCGAGACCGCGCTCGCTCTCCGGAACGGGAACGACCGCACCGAGCGCTAAAAGATGCTCCATAGTAGCTCGAATGGCCAGTTCCTTCTGCCGCCCACTGCTGGGAGACAGAACAAAGGAGTCTCACGGCGGAATGGCAAACTCCAACGCATAACCGTCTCTGACAATTTCCAGGACCCACTGGTCCGTTGTTATGTGGACCCAAGAGGAAAGGAAGTTCCAGAGGCGCCCGCCGATCACTTGGCCTCCCTCCGGGGTCCACCTCACTTCATTGCGATTTGCGACTAAAGGAAGAGGCCGAGCCGGAGGAACCTGACGAAAATCCTCTGCCAGCACCTCAGAAACCACGAAAGGACTGCGATCGAGATGGAAACCTGCCTCGCTGGGAACTCCAAAGGCGGGAAGACCGAAACCTCCTAAAGTCCCGAAATTGACCCCGGACTACAGGTAGACCTCTACCGGACTTAGGCCTGTCCTCTGGCAGCCTCCCTCCTTTAGACTCTCCCAAGTCCTTCACCAACTTATCCAAATCGTCCCCGAACCACCACCTGCCTTTAAAGGGGAGTTTGCTGAGCCGAGACTTGGAAGAAGGGTCGGCTGCCCAGTTGCGCAACCAAAGGGATCTGCACGCCACCACCAACGAGGCCATACTACTAGCCAACGTCCGGATCAAATCATAATGGACATCCGCCAAATACGCTGAACCAGACTCTAAGCGCGTGACCTCGAGCAACGCTTGTTGATCTAAGAGTGGATTCTGGCGCAACTGTTGAGCCCACCGCAACGAGGCTCTAGCTATCCAGGCTCCACAGATAGAAGCCTGCAACGACAAGGCATTGGTTTCGAATGCTTGTTTCAACAAACCGTCCACTCTCTTATCTTGAATATCCTTCAAGGCCGCACTGCCCTCCACCGGGATTGTGGTCTTCTTGGTCACCACCGAAACGGCGGCGTCCACCCGAGGCGACTTAAACTTCTCCTTATCCTTGTCTGCTAAAGGATAGAGGCGATGCATGGTCCGGATCCCTTTCAAACCAGAGTCCGGCTGGTCCCACTCAGTTTGAATCATTTGAGCCACAACCCGGTGTACTGGGAACACCACCTGTGAATCCCGAACCGCCTGAATAAGAGGGTCCTCCAAAGCTTCGCTGTCCCCCGGAGGCGGCGCAGCGAGATTGCGTGTCTGAAGAGCCTCTGTGATAAGAGGAACCAATTCCTCCCGAAGAAACACCCGAACAATTCTAGCTTGATCCTCAGGGTCCGGAATCTCTCCTTCTTCAAGATCATCCATACTGCCCTCAGGTTCTACCTCCGCATCCATGTCATGCCCTTCCAAATCCTCGTGAACGAGGTCTAAAGACCGAGGTCTCTTAGCCTGCTTGGAAACCCGTCCGGTCAGCTTCGAACTAGCGGGCGGAGGGGCAGGAGACGAGGACAAGGACTCAGGCCATTTGCCCAACCGCCCCAATTTGAAGGCCTGATGCATAATCAGCACGAAGTCCGGCGAAAAATCCGTAAAGGCAGAAGGAAGGTCCCCTGGTTCTACCGGAATCCCAGACCCCTGATCCTGAGAACCAGACGAAACAGGCGGCAACAGAGGACCGGGAGAAGCATTTCCTTCAGCAGACAATGCAGATTCCAAGAGCTCTGACTGAGAAGTGCCCGCCACCTGTTGATCTATATCACCGGAGACAACAGCACAGCTCCCGCAGAAGCCAGAAGCAGACACTGACCGCCTACGCGAACCGCAGACCACACACTGCGGTTTTGATGACATGAAGAACAGCCTACAGCCCCGCAGAATGGGAAGGGATAGACAGAGAAGCAGCACGCAGAGAAAAAAGGCCGAGGGCCAATGCAGATATCTGAACACCGGCCGGCACTAGTTCTCTGCGTCGGGTCCTGTAGTTTTTTTTTTTTTGGTTATGTGAGATGCAGAGAAATCAGCAACCTCCCAACCCTTCTTGGGATCCAAAACGCCACCAAACTAGCAAGGCAGGAAGCCTCTAACTCTTTTACCGCCAAAAACGCAAAGCTAAAATGGCCGCCGCGGTCGAGCCGCCCTGAAGAAAAAAAGGCACCAAAAACTAAAAAAGAAAGAAAAGGGCCGACGAAACTAACATCCCCTAAAAATCGGAGAGAAGGCACTTACTAGGCAAGCAGCAATACATGAAAGGCCCGCAATGCCGCTCAAACCGAGAACGGGAACGTGCAGAGAGCCCGTTTACTGCAGGGCAGCTGAAGCGCCAGTCCTCAGCCGGACAGCTTATAGCCGTGCCGTGAGAAAAGCAACACCTGCCGAGCCCGGGAGCCCACAGATCCTACCCCCAAACCATCCCGGGGGAGCGATCACAGTTTGCTGCGCTCCTCCACCACGCTTGCCCCTTGTTTTTTTGTTAAAGGTACAAGCTGCAAATAGGAAAAAAATAAAGAGAAAGGAACTGAAAATAAAGCAAAGGGATAAATGAAACAGCTAACAAGATTCGAAGTGAGCCTAGCACCAGGCTCACACCACCTCCTGCTGCAAGGAGACTGGACACACTGGAAGGCTGATGGGAGTTCCAGCAGGATGCAGGCTAGATTACTAAAGAGTTGATTGGTCCAGTCTCCTTGCTGCAGGAGGTGGTGCACTACCCGGATGTGGAGGACTAAACTGGACACCCGCTCAGGAATGAAGCATGCTAAGCTGAAGGGCAAGGGATATGAGGAAATGATTTGCTCTGCTTAAAATTCTAAAAAACAGGGGGAAAGAGGGGTAGCAATCATGGTCCACAAGAGAGTCCCCTTTATTTATTTAACAACTTTTCTATACTGCTTTATCCTATGGTCAAAGCAGTTTACAGTAAACAGAACTTAATACACTGTAACAGGGTAACTAACTTGGAGAGAACTTAATAGAGAGGAGTAATGGATCGTGGGTGGGTGGGCAGAGTTGGGGGGTAACGGGTGGGAGGGGGTAGGGGGACAGGGACGGGGGACGGAGGTTGATGTGCGATGGGATTATGTTCTGTCTTCAGTGAACTAGGCTGTAAATAGATGAGTCTTTAGGGCCTTTCTGAATGATAAATAGGTCCTTTGTGACTCAGAGTTTGAAAGGGATTGAGTTCCAGAGGGAAGGTGCATATAGAAAGAAGGCTCTTCTGGATGTGGTAGTGCTGGATCTGGTGAAGAGTGCTGGGGTGCTTAGGGTGTTCTGGAATATAGTTTGTCTTGTATAGCTGTCTTTGGTTTCATGTATTAGGGTTTGAAGGTGGGTGGATAAGTTGTTGAGGACCTTGAAAACTATAAGGACGATTTGAATCTTGTGCGTTCAATGATGGGTAGCCAGTGCAGCTGTTTGAGCAAGGGAGTTATGTGTTCGGTTGTGTGTGTATTGCAGAGGGTGCATGCTGCTATGTTGAGGGCTAGTTGGCACAGGTGGACTGCTGTCTTTAGTAGGCCGTGGAGGATGATGATGTAGTAGTCAATGTGGGAAGATGAGAGCTTGAAGGACTCGAAAATTCTGGTGGGTTAGGAGAGGCTTGAGATGTACAGTTTTAAGTTTATAGAAGATGCTCCTGGTGATGTTTTTGATGCGAGTTGAGAATGTTAGACATTGATCGAGCATCCACGTATCAAGTGGTCTAATTTTTGAACGCTAATCGTAACTACCAAAAAGAACAACGTTCAATATAACCAAATATAATGGTTGCAAACTCACTTTTAGAAACAGTGCTTATTCTATCTCAGGGAATAACATTATTTTAACAGAATAAAGAGGTCTCAGACTTACAGTAGCAACCGTCCTTTAGGCCAACATGCCAATTGTAGGAAACAGTTTTGCTAGTTAGCATCAATGACCTCAGTAACACCGTGCGGTTAATAATATAAGAAGCAATAGCTGATATGATGTTCAATGTCCACAGATCTTTAAACAATTAGAGCCTCGATGTATGCTGTATTTGTAATGTTTGCAGTCTTTTGTCCTTATTCATATAGAGAGACTCTGTTCACAGTAATCTTTAAACAGCAATTCTTATACAAATCGGCCCCTAAAATTTTCACAGCTTTAGCTCCATTAAAGTACTTATACCGCACTAAAACTTAAATTCCTTCAAGTGTTCAAATATTCAGGTTGCCCCCGTTCCCGACGCCTCCCTTCAGCGCCTCAGAGCGTTTCTCCTGTTACGGTTCTTCAGGGGATGGGGTGTAAATCCTAAAAATATATAAAACACCGTGTCTTAGCCTAAACCTATCAACCTATTATTAAAACTCATGCTAAAAACCTAAATTATCGTTAACTCAGGACCATGTCCCCCTTATACTCACAAACAGCTGCCCACGTTTTCTTTTTTAGAATCTTTTAAGGTACTCGTTTTTCAATGCTCAGTCCTCCAAGATGAAAGCAAAAAGACGCCGCGCATGCGGACCGTATAAATGACAGTGTTTTTATAGGAGCTCCCTGATGACGTCATAAGTTAATCAATGTAATCAGATTCAACACTGGACTATTCTCCCCTGAGCGATCCTATCTATTCCTTATTTACCCGCTTAAGTTTTATTATGATGGTGTCACAAATGTGCTACATTATTCATTCGTTTAATCAGTGAATTTAATAGCACATAACTAGACCCTGTTTTACAGGCACGCCGACCATTCGACCATGGCATTCAGCCCTTGTGGTGCTACCGTATCCAACTCAAATATCCAACGTTGTTCTCGTTGGATCAGAACTTGATCTAGTGTCTGATCTGCAGTACCGCGGGTTATTTGTGCTATGCAGAAACATGTAAGTTGTTCAAAACTGTGGGCATGGTCTATACAATGTTGGACTATAGGAGCTGCTACTGCCCTACAGTGTATTTTTGCTGCGATGCTCTCTCATGCGAATGCGAAATGTTCTTAAAGTCTTACCTATATATAAAAGGTTACACGGGCAACGTATTACATACACTACCCTAGTAGAATCGCAAGTGGTACTCGAGGCTATCGTATATTTAACCTTTCCAACACAATGATAGAATTCCTAATTGCTATAGCCACTTTAGCGATATCCGAAAATTATTTTTGTTTTGAGGATCAACTGTACAAACAAAAAACTGGAGTGGCGATGGGAGCCACCTGTGCTCCATCGGTGGCGAATTTCTATATGGCTGGCTTCGAGGAGCGCTGGCTGAAGGATTCTCCCTATTTGTCCCACATAAAAAGTTGGAAGAGATACATAGATGACATTTTCCTGCTTTGGCAGGGTTCAGACATTGAGTTGTCATCTTTCTTTCAATGGCTAGACGGCTAGATGCAAATATTAAATTCACTCATCAGTACCATAAGACCATGATAACTTATCTTGATGTACAGATAACGAGAGGTGAAGATCAATGGTATACCTCCATATACAGAAAACCATCCGATAGGAATACCTTGCTTCATTACAAAAGCGCCCATCCAATTGCGCTGAAGGAAGGGCTCCCGTTTTCACAATTCCTACGAATACGTAGGAATTGTTCCTCTGACCAGGAGTTCAAGGTACAAGCACGACAGTTACAATGTAATTTTATACAGAGGGGCTATCCGAAAAATCTAGTTAAGCGAGCGTACTATCGAGCACTTTACAATAACAGGACATTATTACTCACACCTCGTCTTCAACGAGCAGAGGACAGTAATGATACCATCAATTTAATAACGAAGTTCTCACCCCTGAGTCGGGATATACAACGTACCATACAAAGACATAAGAATGTCTTGTCTACTCTCTCAGGTCTTGAGGATAAGCGATTTCGCTGTGTATGGCAACGCCACCGTAATTTAAAAGAGTATGTGAGTCCAGCAGTCTTATTACCATTGGATCAAGATCACAGTGTGAGAGGGCACAGGCCTTGTGGAAAGTGTGACATTTGTGCTATCACCGAGGAGACGCTGATTTTCCAATACCGACAGGTTAAATATACGATAGCCTCGAGTACCACTTGCGATTCTACTAGGGTAGTGTATGTAATACGTTGCCCGTGTAACCTTTTATATATAGGTAAGACTTTAAGAACATTTCGCATTCGCATGAGAGAGCATCGCAGCAAAATACACTGTAGGGCAGTAGCAGCTCCTATAGTCCAACATTGTATAGACCATGCCCACAGTTTTGAACAACTTACATGTTTCTGCATAGCACAAATAACCCGCGGTACTGCAGATCAGACACTAGATCAAGTTCTGATCCAACGAGAACAACGTTGGATATTTGAGTTGGATACGGTAGCACCACAAGGGCTGAATGCCATGGTCGAATGGTCGGCGTGCCTGTAAAACAGGGTCTAGTTATGTGCTATTAAATTCACTGATTAAACGAATGAATAATGTAGCACATTTGTGACACCATCATAATAAAACTTAAGCGGGTAAATAAGGAATAGATAGGATCGCTCAGGGGAGAATAGTCCAGTGTTGAATCTGATTACATTGATTAACTCATCAGGGAGCTCCTATAAAAACACTGTCATTTATACGGTCCGCATGCGCGGCGTCTTTTTGCTTTCATCTTGGAGGACTGAGCATTGAAAAACGAGTACCTTAAAAGATTCTAAAAAAGAAAACGTGGGCAGCTGTTTGTGAGTATAAGGGGGACATGGTCCTGAGTTAACGATAATTTAGGTTTTTAGCATGAGTTTTAATAATAGGTTGATAGGTTTAGGCTAAGACACGGTGTTTTATATATATTTTTAGGATTTACACCCCATCCCCTGAAGAACCGTAACAGGAGAAACGCTCTGAGGCGCTGAGGGGAGGCGTCGGGAACGGGGGCAACCTGAATATTTGAACACTTGAAGGAATTTAAGTTTTAGTGCGGTATAAGTACTTTAATGGAGCTAAAGCTGTGAAAATTTTAGGGGCCGATTTGTATAAGAATTGCTGTTTAAAGATTACTGTGAACAGAGTCTCTCTATATGAATAAGGACAAAAGACTGCAAACATTACAAATACAGCATACATCGAGGCTCTAATTGTTTAAAGATCTGTGGACATTGAACATCATATCAGCTATTGCTTCTTATATTATTAACCGCACGGTGTTACTGAGGTCATTGATGCTAACTAGCAAAACTGTTTCCTACAATTGGCATGTTGGCCTAAAGGACGGTTGCTACTGTAAGTCTGAGACCTCTTTATTCTGTTAAAATAATGTTATTCCCTGAGATTGATCGAGCATGACATCCAGGTATCGTACTTCTTGTACTTGGAGTTCCGTTTAAGCTTGTGCATGTTTAGTGGGGTAAAGCTGCTGTCTCTGGTGATGAATAGGGCTTCAGTTTTTTTGACGTTTATGGTCATGTTGTGGGTGGCAAGCCAGGTGCTGATGTTAGTGAAGCAGATGGTTATGTTCATGATGTTAGGAATGAGTGTATTGATAAGTGCATAAATCATGACGTCGTCAGCCATATATGTGATAATGATTATTGAATGCTTGTATGACCGAGCAGATTGGTTGGATGAAGATATTGAATATCAGTGCAGAGAGGGCTGATCCTTGCGGAATTCCTTGATTTTGGGTGTATCGTTTTGACCTTGTAGAGCTTGATTTTACCTGAAGTTGTCGGTTTGACAGATAGGATCTAAACCAGTCTAGAGGGGTTTCTGCTAGACGGATTGTTTGTAGACTCTTGATAAGGGTATGAGGTATTGAGTTGAATGCTGCCTTAATGTCGAGGAAAAAGAGTAGTTACTCACCTGTAACAGGTGTTCTCCAGGAGCAGCAGGAATCAGTCCTAACTTATGGGTGTCATCGATGCCGATGAAGCCAAAGCGGAGCATTTCCCCAGGTTTCCATGAAAGCCTTCGGGAATGCTGGCACGCATGCGCGGTTCCCTTCCCGCCTAAAGGTGCCATCTTACCTCAGTCAAATGACATAGCTAAGAACAGCACACAAAAATGTAAAAAAATTAAATATGTACAACTGCAACTCCAAGGGGAGGAGGGAGGGTAGTGAGGACTGATTCCTGCTGCTCCTGGAAAACACCTGTTACAGGTGAGTAACTACTCTTTCTCCAGGACCAAGCAGGAACTCAGTCCTCACTTATGGGTGGACTCCCCAGCTCTGGGCTACCAGGAACCCAGGCTGAACAAGAGAACTCCCTCTAGTCTCAGCAACACAGTAAAGGCTTTGCAAGAACACACCCTCCGCAGGTAGCCCAACCAGAGGGCAGGAGTTGCCTAGACCTCAAAGAGATTCCGGAGTACTGCTTGGCCAAAAGCACTGTCCCTACGGGACTCCCTCTCAAGGCAGTAGTGGGCTGCAAATGTCTGGCTTGAAGACCAAGTAGCAGCCCTGCAGATGTCTTGCAATGGGACAGAGCGGTGAGCCACTGATGCAGCCATTGCCCTCACATGGTGGGCCGTGACCCTACCCTGCAAAGGAAGGTCAGCCGCCTTGTAAGCCCAGGTGATACAGTCAGCCACCCAGATGGACAAGGTACGCTTGGACACAGGCCTCCCCAGGTTATTGGGGTCAAAAGAAAGGAAGAGCTGAGAAGCTTTCCTGTGACCTTGCGTACATTCAAGGTAGAAGGATAAGGCCCTCCTACAGTCCAAGGTATGGAGAACTGTTTCAGCCTGACTTGCATGAGGCCTAGGGAAGAAAGTAGGAAGAACCACCTCCTGGTTGAGGTGGAAAGAGGAGACAACCTTAGGAAGGAACTTAGGGTGAGTCCTGAGGACCACCCTGTTTTTATAGAACCTGGTGTGAGGTCTATCACAGACTAAGGCCTGAAGCTCACTCACTCTCCTAGTCGAAGTAAGGGCTATGAGAAAGAGAGTCTTCCAGGAAAGGAAGCATAGAGGGCAAGTAGCCATAGGCTCAAAAGGTGGGCGAGTCAGCTGCTGCAAGACCACATTCAGCTCCCACTCAGGAGCAGGAGGACGTATGGGAGGTTTGAGCAGGAGCAAGCCTCTGAGAAACCTAGACACCAAAGGGTGCACAGACAAGGAATGGCCCTCTATTAGGGAGTGGTGAGCTGCCAAAGCAGAGAGGTGGACCCGAACAGAGTTGGACTTGAGACCTTGATTGGACAAGTGCAGAAGGTACTGAAGCACTACTGACATAGCACAGGAGAAAGGATCCTCAGCACGTAGCTGACACCACATAGAGAACCTTTTCCACTTGAGGGCATAGGTCTTTCTAGTGGATTGTTTTCTGGAAGCTAGGAGAACCTCCTCAACCTCGGGAGGCAGACCCCAGGGAGCCAACACTACCCTTGCAGCCTCCATGCCATCAGATTGAGAGCTTTGAGATTGGGATGCAGCAAGGAGCCCTGATCCTGAGAGAGAAGGTCAGGTTGCAATCCCAGAGGCAGAGGCAGATCCACCGCCAGCTGAAGTAGGAGGGGGAACCAAGGCTGCCTCGGCCACCTGGGAGCTACCAGGAGGACGGAGGCCCTGTCTTGGAGAATCTTGAACAGTGTTTGGGCCACCAGAGGGGTGGGAGGAAACGCATAGAGTAGGCCCTGAGTCCAGGGAATCAGAAAAGCATCTGCTGCTACTCTCAGAGGATGTGGTTGCATGGAGCAGAACCTTGGCAGCTGGTTGTTCAGTGGACTGGCAAACAGGTCGATGGAGGGAAGCCCCATCTCAAGAAAATCTTCTGAACCACTAAAGGATGTAGCTGCCACTCGTGTGGTTGCAGAATCCTGCTCAATCTGTCAGCCAGGGAATTTTCCTGGCCTGGAAGATAGACTGCTTTGAGGAGCATGTCGTGCTTCAGGGTAAAGGAACAGAGGGTCTGGGCCTCCTGGCAAAGGGGCTGGGAACCAGTTCCGCCCTGTTTGTTCACATAGAACATGGCTACCTGGTTGTCGGTCTGAATCAAGACAGACTGATGTGCCAGGGAAGCAGTAAAGGCCTTGAGGGCCAAGCGGATAGCTCTGAGTTCTAGCAGATTGATCTGCTGGGACGCCTCCCAATGAAACCACAGGCCCTGGGTGCACTTGTCTAGGCAGTGTGCTCCCCAACCCTGCAGAGAGGAATCCGTGGTCAGTACCACTGTATGAGGTGGGATCTGAAAGGGCACCCCCACCAGCAGATTGGGGGGGGTGTAACCACCAGTTGAGGGAGGCCAGGAAACGGTGGGACACTCTGATCCTGTCTCTGAGACTGCCTGAGGCTTGTGACCACTGAGTCCGAAGGCACCACTGGGCAGGTCTCATATTGAGCCTGGCATTGGGGGTCACCTATACTGTCGACGCCATGTGGCCCAGAAGCCTGAGACAGAGTCTGGCGGAGACCAAGGACCTGTGCAGAAACTTACTGGCGAGGTCCATGAGCCTTTGTGCTCGGTCCACTGGCAAGAATGCTCTTGCCAGCTGAGAATCTAACCTTGCTCCTATGAACTCCAAGTTCTGGGAGGGGAGCAAAGTGGACTTTGCGAAGTTGATTACAAAGCCCACCTTTTGGAGCAGTTCTATGGTCCTGTTGGTGGCCTGCTGAACCTCTAGGGAAGTTTGGCCTCTGAAGAGCCAGTCGTCTAGGTAAGGAAACACAAAGATGCCTTGATTTTTCAGGTGGGCTGCCACCACCGCCAGGCACTTGGTAAAGACCCTGGGAGCTGAGGTCAGTCCAAAAGGCAGTACCCTGTACTGATAATGGTTTCCTCCCATAATGAACCTGAGGTACTTTCTGTGGTCTGGATGAATGAGGATGTGAGTGTAAGCATCCTTTAGATCTAAAGAGCATAGCCAATCTCCCTGCTGGAGGTAGGGCAGAAGAGTTCCAAGAGTAAGCATCTTGAACTTTTCTTTTACCAGAAACTTGTTTAGGTTTCTCAGGTCCAAAATGGGTCGAAGACCACCAGTTCTTTTTGGCACCAGGAAGTATCTGGAGTAAAACCCGTGACCTTGGAAGTGGGGAGGCACAGGCTCCACTGCCTTGTCCAGCAACAGACCCTTTAACTCCTGTAGGAGCAGGGCAGTATGCAGGGGAGGCCGGAAAGGTTCCCCTGGAAAGTGTGGCAGAGGCAGTTGGTGAAAATGTAGGACATAGCCTCGACAGACTATGTCCAGCACCCAACTGTCCTGGGTAATCAAGGGCCACTGGTGGGCGAACAAGGTTAGGCGGCCTCCTGTGCAGGGCTGGGTCTGCAAGGGAGCCATGGCTATACTCAAGGAGTCAAAACCACCCACCCTGCTGAGTAGGAGCAGGGGCCTGAGGCTTGGGGGCCCTCTGCCTACGGGGCCCATTACCCTGGCCGACCCTGGGGGGCAGCTTGGGCAGCCTGATACTGAGGGTACTGTTTGTAGGCAGTGCCCTTCCTTGGGTAAAAGGGCTTTTTACCCGAGCCCTTCTTCTTATGAGAAGGGGCAGAGGTCTTCCTCGACAGCCTAGTCCTCGTGAGGTGCTCTGTCTTGAGCCTGGCGGCCTTCTCGGCCACAGGCTTGCCAAAAAGGTTCTCACCTCGGCAAGGGACATCGACCAACTTGTCCTGAACCCATGGCTCGAGGTCCGATGACTGCAGCCATGCCTGGCGTCGAGCCGCGATGCTGGCTGCCGCTACTCGGGCCGAAGCCTCGAAGCCTTTGTAGGCGGCGCGGGACATGAACTTAGAGCATTCCCGGATCCTCAAAGACAAGGACTTAAAACTCTGCAAGGGTTCGCCGGAGAGACCAGCAGAGAATCCGGCCAATTCCTTGGCCAGGTCTCGTAAATACATGCCCATGTACAGCTGGTAAGTCTGGACACGGCAAGCAAGCATCGAGCCTTGAAAGCACTTTCTACCGACGCCATCAAGGCTTCGGGCCTCTCTACCAGGAGGCACCACGGAGTGCATCTTCTGACTCTTCAGACGATGCATAGCCGATTCCACAACCATGGAATGGTGTGGTAGCTGTGCTTTCTGGAAGCCAGGACTCTTCCGGAGCCGATAGATGGAATCGACTCGCTTGCTCAAAACCGGCGCCGAGGTCGGTGCCTCCCACATCCAGAAGAGGAGCCGTACCAGCATCGGAGGAACCGGGACAGTCAAGGCCTCCTTTGGAGGAGAGTCACACTGCAGAGCATCGAGCTCTTTGGCTCGAGGCTCTTCCTCGGGGTCTGCCGAGATAGACAAGGCAGCGGCCATATCGCGGACAAACTCCGAGAACCTAGTATCCTCCGGAGGGGATCTACTCCGGGGCTCAGACTCTGGTGAATCCGAAGGGACACACCGAGTCTTGAAGGTGTCAGGAGACTCCTAGTCTTTGGTCTCCCAAGCAGACTTGTCCGATGTCGAGTCGAGGTCCGACCCCGCGGGGCCTCTAGGCACCTGCCCCGACGCCGGGGACACCGGCGTCGAGACCCTCGGTCCCGAACGGGAGGTCGAGGGAGACCTCGACCGAGGACGACTTCGAGCCGCAAGGGACTCGAGTATCGGCTCGGTCTCCGGGGTCGACTTCGAAGTCGATGTCCCAGTGGTCGGGGCAGATGCGCCGGACAGGCTGGCCATCAGCGCCCGCTGCTGATCCATGAAGGCAGACATTTTGCTCTCCAAGGCTATCAACCTGAGACTCAGCTCGGGTGACGCAGCAGCCCCCGACTCGGGCCCCGGTAGCGCCGGGCCCGACGTCAGTACTCGGGGAGGCAAGTCCATGATGACAACAGGACTTACGTGTCCAGCAGACTCCGGCTCCATGTGAGGAACTTTAGTAGGCTTCTCCTGGTCCACGGGCCCAGGACGACGGTCGGGGGTCTTAGACCTGGCCCTCGAGGGCTCAGGGACCTCCTCCGACGCCGCCCTCGCGAGCCGCTTCTTCCTCTTACGTTCCCGGTCTGGGGAGCCCCTGTCCGAGGAGCTTCGATGCCTCTCAGGATCGGAATCCCGAGATGTCGAGGCCTCAGACGAGGTCCGGGCCCGGGCAGAGGCCGAGTCCGAGAAAAGCCTTTCACTTTGTTGCTGACGACTTCAGAGGGCCTTGAAAGACATTTTTCCACATAGACCGCACGTTTTAGAATCGTGGTCCGGGCCAAGGCACAGAAGGCAGCAGTCATGTGTGTCGGTGAGAGACATTATTTTCTTACACCGATCACACTTTTTGAAACCGCTGGAAGCCATCGGGGAGAAATGGGTCCCCGCGAGGTCAAAGGACCGGCCTTCCAGGGAAAAAGAAAAAGATTTGGCGCGAGCGCCTAGCCACTAAGGGCAAAAACCGAAAAAAGAAAAAAGGAATTTGATACCGGTGTACTGAACCCGGCGGGAGGGGAACTGACGTTGAATCCGAGGAAAAAAGTGAAATAACGCCAAGAAAAAACTTCTTTTCCGGGAAAAAGAGGACACACGTCCAAAGGGCTTCACGGAAAAAAAGAGACTGAGGTAAGATGGCACCTTTAGGCGGGAAGGGAACCGCGCATGCGTGCCAGCATTCCCAAAGGCTTTCATGGAAAGCTGGGGAAATGCTCCGCTGGGGCTTCATCGGCGTCGATGACACCCATAAGTGAGGACTGACTTCCTGCTTGGTCCTGGAGAATGAGTAGATATCCTGTGTTCGTTTTATCGGTGCCTGTTATCAACTTGTCTAGGAGTGCAGTCATGAGAGATTCAGCTCCATGATGGGGCCAAAAGGCGTATTACTGGGGATCAAGTAGACTGTGTGCATCTATGTGATCTTATAGTTGGTGGAGTAAGCGTAGTTACTCACCTGTAACAGGTGTTCTCCAAGGACAGTAGGAATCAGTCCTCACATATGCGTGACGTTGGCGCCAACGGAGCCCTTGCAGAAGCATCCCCCTAGCTTTCAAAGAAAGCCTTTGGGAGATGACACCACACATGCGTGGTCCCTTCCCGCCCAAGGCTGCATCTTGCCTCAGTCTAATGATATAGCTAAAAGACGGCAAAAAAATAAAATATGGTAAAGAAACAACTCTAAGGGGAGGAGGGAGTGTTGTGAGGACAGATTCCTACTGTCTCTAGAGAACACCTGTTACAGGTGAGTAATTACGCTTTCTCCAGGAATAAGCAGAAGTCAATCCTCACATATGGGACTCCCTAGCTACAGGCTACTGAAAGCCCATAGAGAAAAAACATGGTTACCCTCAGGGAAGCCGTGAGCAGCAGCAGCAATTGAGACTGCAAGTGCAGACTACAGTAAGACCCATGTGTCCGAAGGAAACCATCACTCGGGCCAGGCCATGCTCCATAATCTTTTCAGGATCTAGGCAACTCCTACCCTCTGGCCCTTCTGTGTTCAGCCTACCGAAGGCACTGTCCCATTGGGACTCCCTCTCCAAGCAATAGTGAGCTGCGAAGGTATGGACAGAAGACCAGGTGGCGGCCCGGCAAATGTTCACCATTGGGACGGAGCGCAGGTTTGCCATAGAGGCCGCCATGGCCCTGACATGGTGCGCCGTGATCCGGCCATCCAGGAAAAGTCCTGCCTGCTCAGGTGAGGGTGGTACAGTCCACCACCCAGGTAGATGGTGTACACTTGGTCACCGCTTCCTCCAGTCTACTGGGGTCATACGAGACAAAAAGCCGAGAAGCTTTACAGTGGCCCTGGGTACGTTGAATGTAGAAGGGCAGGGCCCTCTTACGTTTCCAAGGTGAGGAGGAGAGTCTCCGCCCTACTGGCGTGAGTCCTCAGGAAGAAGGTGGGGAGCACCACCTCCTGGTGGAGAGGAAAAGGCAATACCACCTTCGGAAGGAATTTTGGGTGTGTGCGGAGCACAACCCTGTTCTTGAAGAACCTGTTGTAAGGCGCCTCCACCACAAGGCCTGAAAGCTCGTGGATCCTGCGAGCAGAAGTGAGTACAACCAGGAACACCATCTTCCACGAAAGGTATCGCAAGTGGCAGGTAGCCAGGGATCAAAAGGCAGGTGAGTAAGCTGCTCCAGTACAAAACTGAGGTCCCACTCGGTTGCCGGAAGACATACCGGGGGTTTCAATAAAAGGAGTCCCCTCATGAAGCGGGTCACCAACAGCTGGGCCGAGAGGGATTTGCCATCCACCGCATGGTGGTGTGCCTCCAGGACACTGAGGTGCACGCTGATGGAGTTCGATTTGAGTCCGAAGTGCGAGAGATGGAGAAGGTACTGCAGACCAGCTGCACCGGACAGAAGAACAGGCTAATCCCCTGTTCTGTGCACCAGACTGAAAATCTGCACCACTTGAAGTTGTATGCTTTCCTGGTGGAGAACATATGGGAAGCCAGCAGGATCTCCTCCACTTCCACCGAGAGGTTGAAAGGGGCTAGGGTCACCCTTTCAGCAGCCACGCAGTAAGTGACAGGGACCCCAGATTGGAGTGCAAGAGAGAGCCTCCCTCCTGTGACCGGAGCCCTGGGGAGTCTCTACAGACAGTCAGAGGAGTAACGGGAACCACAGCTGCATGGGCCATTGAGGGGCTATCAGGATCAGTGAGGCCTTGTCGCAGAGGGTCCTGAATTACGTTTTGGCAATTAATGGTGTGGGTGGGAAGGCATATACGAGACCTTATGACCACAAGATGAGAAACGCATCTGCCGCCACCTGGGAAGGGTGGCTTGCCGAGAGCAGAAGCGGGGCAACTGGTAGTTGTCTGGGCTGGCAAACAGGTCTATCCATGGTTCCCCCCAGAGGCAAAAACGTCGACTGACCACTCTGGGGTCCAGCTGCCACTCATGTGGCTGGAGGATCCTACTTAAATCTGTCGGCCAGTGCATGGTCCTGACCTGGCAGGTATACTGCCCATAAGAGTATGCCCTGTTGGACTGCGTAGGAGCAGAGGGCCATCGCCTTGCTACAGAGGGCACAGGACCCTGTGCCCCCCTACTTGTTCACATAGAACATAGCCACCTGGTTGTCTATTTGGACCAACATTGGTTAGCGCTGTAGACAGAGGCAATAGGCTTGGAGGGCTAGGTATATCACCCGTAATTCCAGAAGATTGATCTTCTGGTTGCTCTTGCCCTGCAACCAGCTGCCCCGGGTGCAGAGTTTCTCACAGTGTGATCCCCATCCTAACAGGGAGGCACCCATTGTGAGAATCCTTAAGGGGCACGAAGTATGGAAGGGCATCCTTGCCTCAAGGTACTGGGGATTTTGCCACCAGGTCAGGGATTCCGCCAGCTGGTGGGTCACTACAATTCTGTCGTGGAGATGGCCTGTGGCCTGCGTCCACTGGTCCTGAAGGCACAACTGTGTGGGTCCTCATGTAGAGGCGGGCATCTGGGGTGACATGGACCATGAAGGCCATGTGTCCGAGTAGGCATAGCAGGGAGCTGAGTGGACATCGAGAGACGGCGCTGTATGTCCAGGGCCAGAGCCTTAAGCAGGGCAACTCGGTTTCCTGGAAGGAAGGCCCTTGCCTGAAGAGAGTGTCTAGTCTTGCCCCTATGAACTCCAGACACTGTGTTGGGAGGAGGTGGGACTTGGGGTAGTTTATTACAAACCACAGATTTTGCAGGACCTGGATGGTATGTGCGGTTGCCTGCTGTACCTTCTGAGGCTGTGCCTCCCTTTATGAGCCAATCATCCAGGTAGGGGAAGACAAACCCCCCTGGAGGTGAAGGAAAGTGACCATGACTGCCAGGCACTTGGTGAAAACCCTTGGGGAGGAAGCCAAGCCGAAGGGCAGCACCTTGTACTGGTAATGACTGCCCCCCCATCATGAACCGCAGGTACTGCCTGTGGATGGGGTGAATGAGGATGTGTGTGTAGGCCCCCTATTCTTTTTGGTACGAGGAAGTACTTGGAGTAGAATCTCTTGCCCCTGAGATGATGGGGAACTGGTTCTACCGCTCTGTCCTCAAGAAGACTTGCCCGTTCCTTCAGTAGAAGGTCCCAGTGAAGGGGAGACCTGGAAGGCTCTCCTGGAAAGAAAGGAGGTGGTGTCTGGGCCAGGTGGAGGAGGTAGATCTCTTTGACCACTTGGAGTGCCCAAGAATTGGTGGTGATGGCGGGCCACCTTTGGGTATAGTAATGAGACGTCCCACTGTGGGCTGCTGACCTCCTTGGGGTAAGAGAGGCTATGCCCAAGGAGTCAAAAGCTACCCCACTGGCTGGGCTGGGGCTGACACATGGGGCTTGGGAGCCTTCTGCTTACAAGGGCCATGCCCATGTCCCTTGGCCTTCCCACCTGCTGGGGAGATGGGGAGGCCTGAAAAGGTGGGTAGTTTCTGTAAGCAGCCTCTTTCCTTGGGTAGAAGGGCTTTTTACCCAAGCCCTTTTGTTGGGGAGGGGGCAGCGTTTTTTTTGATTTTTTTTTTAAAGAGAGCCTGGTCCTCGTCATGAACTCGTCTCCAGCTCAGCAGCATGTCATGTGGGTTTGCCAAAGAGCCACCTGGCCCTGGCATGGGACAATGACCAATTTGTCCTGAACCCATTGCTCGAGGTCAGACAAATGTAGCCAAGCCTGGTGTCAGGCACCGATGCTCTCTGTCACTACTTGAGTCGCTGACTCGAAGCAGTCATAGGCTGTCCGAGACAAACTTGGAACATTCATGGACGGCTTTGGCCAGGTTCTTGAAACGCTGCAGGGATTCCTCGGAAAGATCAGCTGAGAACCCGGTGAGTTCCTTCTCCAGGTCTCTCAGGTACATGCCCATGTACAGCTGGTATACCTAGATCTGGACGATGAGCATCAAGCACTGTTAGCACTTTCTGCCCATGGCATCCAGGGTGCGTGCCTCCCTGCCGGGGGGCACCGAGGAGTGCATCTTCTGACTCTTCAGGCGACGCATGGCCGACTCCACCACCATGGAGCTGTGCAACAGTTGCAACTTCTGGAAGCCCAGGCTCTGGCGGACTCAATACATCGAGTCGAGCTTCTTGCTCACCACCGGCACTGATGTCGGTGTCTCCCACATATGGAGCATTAGCCGTTCCAGGATGGGAGGGATTGGCACCGTAAGATTCCCTTGGAAGGACCTCATATTGGATGATTTCTAGCTCCTCCATCCGTGGATCCTCCTCTGATTCCGTCAGAAATGATAGGGCCTTGAACATGTCCCTGACAAAGTCAAGGAACACCATGTCCTTGGATGGGGACTAACGCCGGGGCTCCGAGGGAAGGGAGTCCAAGAGGACATCGCGGTGGTGACAGGTGTCCAGCGACTCCTCGTCCTCCTTTACCCAGTCAGAATAGTCCATTGAGGACTCAAGGGAAGGATGGCTCGTGGGTTCGGGGCTGATACCCACCTGCGGTCCTAGGAGGTCCTGTGGCCACTGCCAAGCATACTGGCTGGGGGAAGATCTCAGCCCCGTGGAACGGGAGCTGGATCGAGACCTCGGCTGAGGATTGACTCGAGGCCGAAGGACCTCGAGGATCGGCTCAGCCTATGAGGACATCCTCGAAATCGAGGGCCCGGTGGTCTGGGCGGAGGAACCAGTGGTATCGGACAACAGTGCCCACTGCTGGTCCATGAAGGCAGACAAGTTGCGCTCCAGGGCCACCATTCTGGACTCCAAGCCAGAAGGCTCCGCAGCCATCAGCGCAGGGACAGAGAGAATCAGGCCCGCTGCAGGTTCCCCTGAGGGGGAGTCCTAGATGAGGATGGTGTCAGACGACCGAAGCCGGCCCAAGGTAGAGTCCTTTCAGGGGACCTTTGCAGGTTGCTCCTTCTCCGATCCCTTGGACAAGCGTCTAGGACTGCGGGACCTGGCTCGGAACTTACCCGGCCTGTGTGAGTCACCCAGGGACACTGCCTTTGAGACCTTCTTCTTGAGTTCCCTCGCAGGAGACCTCCTTTCTGAGGAACCACAGCATCAGTCGGGGTCCGTAAGGCTACCCCGGGATTCCACAGTTTCAGAGGAGGCCTTGGCCTTTGGAGGTACCGGGGACTCCGTGAAAAACGTATTGTGCTGCTGCTGGCAGCTCTTGAGGGCCTTGGTGGATATCTTCTTATAGAGGTCGCATGCCATGGGGTCATGGTCTGGTCCCAGACCATGAAGGCAGCAGTCGTGTGTGTTGGTCAGGGACAGCGGGCTCAGGTGGCGGGAAGAGGACCGGTGCACTACCGGAGGAGAGTATGAAACTCAGGTCGAGAAAATCAACTTTTTTCCAGAGGAAGAGCAAACAGACGTCTGAAGGGCTCCACGAAAAAAAAAAAAAAGAGACTGAGCAAGATGGCACCCTTGGGTGGGAAGAGGGACCATGAATGAGTGGTGGCATCTCCAAAGGCTTTCTTTGAAAGCTGGGGGAATGCTTCCGCAAGGGCTTCGTCAGCACAGATGTCACCCTTATGTGAGGACAGACTTCCTGCTTGTTCCCGGAGAACAATCTCTTCTAGTATCTTTGTTGTGAATGGAAGGCTGGCTATGGGTCTGTAGGATGAAGGCAGGTTGATGTCATTGGCGGTTCCCTTTGTGGATGGATGGAGGCCATTTCGAGTTCAGGTGGCAGGTATACTTGCTGTAGGGAGAGCTGAATGATCTTGTGGATTGTTGGTGCAAGCTCTTGCCTGATAATCTTGATCCAGCTGACTGGGCATGGGTCAAGAGGGGACGTGGTTGTGTTGATGTTCATGATGATGTCTTCTATGTATTTAGGTGTGACTGATGAGAATGCTTTCCACGTGTTCAAGTGTCTTGAGCGCTCTTGTGGTGGGAAATATACGAGGCGGTTTGTACTGTTACTGCTGGGGGATGTTATGCCTGGGGGTGGGGGATAATTTGAAGCAGATGGTCTGGTTGGTTGGGCGAATTGACTATGACAAGTTTTCCTTTTTGAATTTATATGTGCCCAATGGTCCCAAGGGATCCTTTATTCAGGGAATGTTTTGGGTGGTTGAGGGTGTGACCTAAGGGGACTGGGTGGTTGCAGGTGATATGAATGGAGTCATAGGTGCCGGGCATAGATCCAACTACTTTGCAACTAGACACAGCAGGGAAGGTACTGAGTTGCAAAAATGTCCGAAAAGGTGGAGTTAGTGGACCTTTGGTGGTATGAAAACAAGGGTGGGGAGGGCTACATGTGCTATGCATCATGCACAGAAACTTACTCTAGGTTGGACATTTTTCTTGGGAAGAGGGAGCAGCTGGGGGTAATAGGTAAGGTCGATCTCCATCCCATCCTTCTTTGGGACCATGGAATGGTGACATTTCAGTGGTCTCCGAGAAGGGCAGAGACTGCGGGGGACTGGGTTTGGAAGGCTAATGTTGCTGTTTTAGAATGCTGTGGCCCTAGGTAAAATAAGGAAGGCCTGGAGGGAATATTTAGCGCTGAATGATACAGGGGAGGTGGCTAGTGATAGGCTATGGGATGTGGGGAAGGCATACATGCGGGGGGGTTCTCATATAACCGAATGCTCAGTGGAAGGAGGAAAGGGAACGGGAAGGGAGGTGACTGTTGGACCTAATTGGGCATTTTCAGTGGTAGCACAGTCACACAGGCAGTAAACGCGTCTTTCAATGATTGTGCGGGGCTCAGGCGCAATTGGACACACTTGACTCTGGTAAGATGGTCCATTTATGAGCTATGAGACAAAATTACAAGGAAAGTGGTAACTGAACTGGGAAACTGCTGGCCTGGTGGCTCCGGAAGCGGAGGGAGGAGTACCTTGTTGCTGAGATTCTTGGGGCAGGGAGGGGATAGGGTGTCCACAAATGCCTGAATTGACTTTCTACCCTGGGGAAGGCTGCAGGGCTGGATGGCCTCCCCGCAGAATATTATCATGCCACGAAAGAGCACTCCAGTTTTAGCATGGCTTTTCTCAAGTGTTCTTCAGGGTCAGTCACTACCTTGTTCTACAGCCTAAGCTAATATCATAGTGCTACTGAAAGAGAGCAGACCGCTGGATCAGTATGGGAGTTACTGCCCCATCGCACTTATTAACAGTGATGCAAAACTGTTTGCTAAAATTCTCGGCTTGAGATTGGAGTGAGTGCTCCCTCAATTCATCCATCCGGACCAAATTGGTTTTATTAAAGGAAGAGTAATAGCCAACAATGTCTGAAGGGCAGTGAACCTGCTCCACCTTGTCCATGTAACAGTAAAGCTCTCTGTCTTGGGCTTGACGCAGAGAAAGCATTCAATAGGGTGGCGTGGGAGTTCCTATTTGTGATGCTGGACAAAGCACAGTTACTTACCTGTAACAGGTGATCTCTGGGAACAGCAGGAATTAGTCCTCACATATGGGTACGTCGGTACCGACGGAGCCCGTGCGGGAAAGCTCCCCAGCTTCTTAGAATAGAAGCTTTTGGGACCTCCCACTGCACATGCGCACTGCCTTCCCGCCTTCCTGAACAGCTCTCCTCAGTTTCGAGTTTATAGCTGAGTCAACAGAGAGAGGACAGGAAGATAGATAGATAAAAGATACAACTCCTAGGGGAGGTGGGTGGGTTGTGAGGACTAATTCCTGCTGTTCCCAGAGATCACCTGTTACAGGTAAGTAACTGTGCTATCTCCAGGAACAAGCAGGAATAAGTCCTCACATATGGGGACTCCCTAGCTTAGATGCATGGGATCCCCTGTAAAGGTTCGCCATCTTCGTATGGATCTCAGGCATCCATTCTGGGAAGGTGGGCAGGAGTTGTTTAGGAATGGAACAGGTGCTTGAGGACAGCCTGGCCAAACAAGGCATCCCGGCGGGAGTCCTTGTCCAAACAGTAATGGGCTGTGAAGGTATGAACCGAGGCCCAGGTAGCGGCTCGACAGATCTGATCTATGGAAACAGAGTGCAGATGAGCCATAGAAGTTGCCATGGCCCTCACATTGTGAGCAGTGACATGGCCTTCCAGAGAAATGTTTTTGCTCTGGTAAGCAAAAGAAATACACTGAGCAATCCAATTGGAAAGTGTACGCTTGGAGACTGGAAGTCCCAAATGGGAAGGATCAAAGGCCACAAAAAGTTGAGAAGACTTTCGATGTGGCTGAGTCCTATTAAGGTAAAAGCGAGAGCTCTTTTACAATCCAGAGTATGAAGGTTCCTCTCTGCATTGGATGCATGAGGAGCTGGAAAAAAGACAGGTAGATATACCTCTTGATTAAGATGAAAAGGCGAGACCACTTTAGGCATAAAGTGGGGATTCGTCCTAAGGACCACCTTATCATGATGAAATCTTGTGTAAGGTGGATTAGCCACTAAAGCCTGCAGCTCACTGATGCGGCGAGCCGAAGTGACTGCAATGAGGAAGATGACCTTCCAGGAAAGAAATTTCAAGGAGGTGGAAAACATTGGCTCAAAAGGTGGCTTCATAAGTTGACCGAGCACTAGATTCAAATCCCATGCGACCGGGGTGGTCTGATGGGAGGTTTAGTGAGAGTCAGGCCTCTCATGAATCTTGCAACAAGAGGATGAGAGGAGATAGGTTGTCCATTTATATGTTTCAAGGATGCTGCAATAGCACTTAAATGGACTCTTACCGAATTCGTCTTGAGGCCTGCATTGGAGAGATGCAGGAGATAATCAAGAAGAGAATTCAAAGGAAGTGCCAGAGGGTCAAGACCCTGCTGAGCACACCAAATGGAAAAACGTTTCCATTTGAAAGCATAGGAACGCCTGGTAGAGGGTTTCCTAGAGGCAGAAAGGATATCTTTCACTGGTTGGGAAAGATGAAAGTCTTGAAGGTTTAAGCCTTCAGTAACCAAGCACTGAGGTGAAGGGATTTGGGGTTTGGGTGCCACAAAGTCCCCTCCTCCTGAGACAGGAGGTCTGGCGCAGCTCCCAGATCCAAGTAGGATCCCTGGGAGAGCTGTAGAAGTAGAGGGAACCACACTTGGCGTGGCCAGCGTGGAGCTATGAGGATCATAGTTCCATGATCCCTCTGGAGTTTGAACAGAGTCTTGGGAATCAAAGGAATGGGTGGAAAGGCATATAGGAATGCCTGATTCCAATTCAGGAGAAAGGCGTCCGTAGCCTGAGCTCCCTGACACGGAGTTCTGGAACAGAACCGGGGAAGTTTGGCATTCCACGGACTTGCAAAGAGGTCTATTTCCGGGGTCCCCCATTCCTGAAAGATTCGGTTTATTTGGTCCAAATGTAGGGACCATTCGTGTGGCAGCAGAACTCGACTGAGCCTGTCTGCCCGAGAGTTTTGAACTCCTGGGAGATACACTGCTAGCAGGTGAATCTGATGCTCTCTGGCGAAGGCCCATAGTCTTAGAGCTTCGTTGCAAAGCGACAGAGAGCCCGTCCCTCCTTGTTTGTTTATGTAAAACATGGCCACCTGATTGTCCGTCTGAACTAGGACAGTGAGGTTGGCTAGGAGGGAGTGGAAGACCTTGAGGGCAAGGTAAATTGCTCGCAGTTCCAGAAGATTGATATGAAGGGTGGTCTCCTGTAGAGACCAAGTGCCCTGAGTGGAGAGAGTTTGCAGATGGGCTCCCCACCCTGTTTGGGAGGCATCTGTTGTGAGGGTTGCTTGGGGTAGCAATGGTTGAAATGGAGCCCCCAACAACAGATTCTTGGTGGAAGTCCACCAGTGGAGGGACCAAAACAGACGATCGGAGGTTTGTATTTGGTCTGAGAGCGCTCCTGACGCCTGAGTCCACTGAGTGGCCAGGGTCCATTGAGCTGCTCTCATATGAAGACGAGCATAGGGCACCACATGCACTGTGGAGGCCATATGACCCAGTAGGCGTAGCATTTCCCTGGCTGTCAAGTGAGTGCTGGACTGAGCTTGGGAGGCCAAACTCAGGAGGCGCTGGCCTCGAACATGTGGAAGGTAGGCCCTTGCAGTGATGGTGTCCAACTGGGCCCCTATGAATTCTAGAGATTGAGTAGGGATGAGTTGGGACTTGGGAAGGTTTACTACCAGTCCCAGATACTGCAAAAGGCTCCTTGTGTGGTCCAGGGAAATCTGGGCCTGTGACTGAGTTGGAGCTCGGATGAGCCAGTCGTCCAGATATGGGAAGACAAAGATTCCCATGCCTCTTAGAAATGCGGCTACGACTGCCATGCATTTTGTGAATACTCTTGGAGCAGAGGCTAGACCGAAGGGGAGTACTCTGTATTGGAAATGTTTTCCCTGAAACAGAAAGCGAAGATACTTTCTGTGGGATGGATGGATGAGTATATGTGTATACGCATCCTGTAGGTCTAGAGAACAAAGCCAGTCCTGACCCTGGAGGTAAGGAAGGAGAATGCCGAGAGACAGCATTTTGAATTTCTCCTTGAAGAGAAATTTGTTCAATTCTCTCAGATCTAGGATTGGTCTGAATCCCCCTGTCTTCTTTGGAATGAGAAAATAAGGGGAGTAGAAACCGGACCCTTGTTGAGGAAGAGGAACCTCTTCTATGGCCCCTTGGGCAAGAAGAGAGGAAACCTCTTGACCCAACAGGGTTAGGAGAGATGGGGGAGAATTGAATGGTCTCACCATATGATGGGGAGGAAGGCTGGAGAAATGAAGTTTGTAACCCTCTCGAATGATAGAGAGGGTCCATTGTTCTGTTGTGATTTGTTCCCATCTGGGAGCAAAGTGAACCAACCTTCCGGGTATGGTGAGAGGTTCTGGTTGTGTTAGAACCAGAAGTGGCAGGTTCCCTAGGAGCAAGTCAAAACCCCTGAGGGGTTGGAGCCTGCTGAGCTACAGTAGCTGCTGCAGGCTTAGCTCGTGCTTGTTTGGATTGCTGACGCTTAGCAGTATAGCGAGGTTGAGAAGACTGCTGGCCAGTATTTGAAGCAACTCTGGCCTTCTTATAGTAAGGCCTTTTAAAAGACTTTTTCTTAGTAGGAATTGAAGTGGACTTTGAAAGTCTTTCCAAGGTGGCATTTTCAGCATCCATCTGGGTGGCTTTGATTTGCCACTCTTCCCCAAATAAGTTCTCACCTGTACAGGGCAGATTCCGTAAGCCATCTAGAACCCAAGGTTCCAGATCAGAGGCCTGGAGCCAAGCAAGACGTCGGGCTGCAATAGCAATGCCCGAAGCCCTACTGGCTCCCTCAAAGGAATCATATGCTGCACTATTAGAGAAATTAGAAACCTCTAAGAGTTGTTTCACTAGGGAAAGGAATCCCTGCTTTTTATCCTCAGGGATAAAGGGGGCAAATTGCCGCACCTTTTTGGCAAGTTCCTCCAGGAACATGCCCATATAGAGACTGTAGGAATTAATCCTGGCTATAAGCATACTAGCCTGGAAAATTTTCCTACCAAAAGAGTCCAAAGTCTTACATTCCCGTCCTGGAGGGGTGGAAGAGTGCCTTTTGGTACTCCTAATCTTCTTCATTGCAGACTTCACCACAATAGAGTGGTGGGGCAATTGAGTCTTTTGGAAACCAGGAGAAGGAGGGACCCTATACATGGTGTCCAACCTACGGGAATAAGGAGACAAAGTCAAAGGATTTTCCCAGAAATCCATCAGTTGTTCTTGAAGGATTTCATGGATAGGCAGGGTAACTGCCTCCTTAGGGGCCTTTGAGTATCCCAAAATATCCAGTTTTTTGGATCTGGGTTCCTTTTCAGAGGATGTGGTAATAGAAAGGGCTGTAGTAGCCATATCTAAAACAAAGTCCTGGAAGGACAAATCCTCTGGAGGGGACATTCTCCTTTTAGGAGAAGAGGGCTCCTCAGGTAAGTTGAGTGAAAACTCAGCAGAATCATCAGAGGAGTGAAAATCCTCAGAGGAATCGGTGCTTTCCTCTAACGCACGATACGCGTACCGATCGGTATCGATATCGGGCGTATCGGGTATGGAACCGGTATGGAGCGAAAGCCCATACGGTACCGACTTGCGTTTAGAGGTGGACGGCCTCGATACCGGCATGGCGGACGATACCGGTATCGGGCCCGGAACCGCTGAAAGCGGAACCGATGGCGTTGCAGCTTTAATGAAAGCCATGACGGCCTGCTGCATGGACTGTACAGTATCGCCCATGGACGCCATAGCTGCCTGGATGTCGGTACCGGAGTGACCCGGTACCCCAGAGCAGGCTAACAGGTGATCTGTCGAGGCCGTAGCATCGATATCAACCTGAGACCCCTGAATTGGCGTTTTTGGAAGTTGGACTTCCCGCCGGGGTTGTTTGGCTGGGGCAGGGTCCTCAAGTTCTAAGCTAAGAGCCTCTCGATGCTTTGAAGGAGATTTGCTCTTTGAGGACTTGCCCACAGAAGGTTTGGTTACCTGAGATCCATCCGGAGAAGAAGACCTGGATGACTGTGATGCTGTATTCTCTGAAGCAAACAGCACATGGAATTTGTTGGCCCGGTTCTGCAGCCCACGTTTAGACATGTGGGAGCAAGATGGGCAGTCCGGTATGGAATGGTCAGGCCCCAAACATTTCAGACACCAGTCATGGGTGTCTGTGACTGAAATAACAGCATTACATTTGGTACACTTCTTAAATCCAGGGGCTGGCTTCTCCATGAGGAGAAATTGAGTAGGCGAGAGGCCTCTCTGAAGTGACCAAAAAGCTAAAAAATAAGAAAAAAGAATTATAATTTTTTAAAGAAAGAAAGAAAAGACCGGCGATACCGGTATCGGTATGGGGAAGGCAGGTACGCGGTCTAAAGAAACAAATAAAATAACAATTTCTTCAGCGGTGACAGGAACACGACCTGCTGGCTCCGCGGAAAAAGAGAAACTGAGGAGAGCTGTTCAGGAAGGCGGGAAGGCAGTGCGCATGTGCAGTGGGAGGTCCCAAAAGCTTCTATTCTAAGAAGCTGGGGAGCTTTCCCGCACGGGCTCCGTCGGTACCGACGTACCCATATGTGAGGACTTATTCCTGCTTGTTCCTGGAGATATTGAATTTGGGGACAGGATTTTGGCTGGGGGTACAGACTCACTACTTTGCTCCTCTTACTCAGGTGATGGTTAATGGCCACTGCTTGGGAGCCTTCTGCTTGCATCGGGGGACCCGACAGGGGTGTCACCTCTCCCCATTGCTTTTTGCGATTATAATAGAGGCCTTTGCTGGAACATAAGTTTTTACTATATGCAGACGACACCCTTATATTCATGGTGAACCCTAATGAATCCATTCCCTAACTTGTGGTCGAGATAGCAAACTTTCTTTCAGGTTTCCAGCTTCCAGGCTAATCTCCACAAAACAGAGGCATTGGTTCTCGGTGGACTTCAGCCTTCTGACATCCCAGGTTTCCCTTCCGCTGGGTGGCAGGGGCTATCAAATATTTGGGGGTCTGTATTTCCAACAACCCTAAGGACTTCTTCCGCCTTAATTATGTTTCCCTGCTATCCCAAGTGGGTAGAGATTTGGATAACTGGGCCTCCCTTCATTTTAGATGGTTGGGGAGAATTGCCACGTTAAAAATGAATATAATTCCCAGGTTCACCTTTCTTTTCTCCCAACTTCCGATTCATATCCCCAGGTCCTGGGGAAATGGGAAAAACGATTAGTTGTGTGAAATGGGCGGCGAGCGAGGATTCTGGCTCAGCGACTCTATCGCTCTAAGGAGCAAGGTGGGGTATGTTTCCCCTCCTTGTGTTGTTACTACCAGGCGGCGATCTTTCAGGCTCTCCAATGTCATTACCTTGGTCTTGCAGATGCCCGGTGGGTAGTTTTAGAAAGGGAGCAGCTTGCCACACGATCTCTTATGCAGGAATTGGCAACACACCGTTTTTTGGGATTTGAGGTTAACTTAACTAAGTATGAACAGTTGAGTATTATGTTGGATGAACTCAGCATGCAAAATCTAATGAACACTTTGCTTTTCTGTTAGGGGAAGAATTTGCTAAAAAGGTGGGGGGTTTTTATTGGTACAGACATGGCCAGCACATATCGATTCAATAAGCTCCACTTTCTCACTGGTTGGGGCAGGACATGTACCACTAGTTAAGGCTGCATTATACCTGGCTTGGACATATTGCCAGGGTCAAGATACTACTTTCAAGGTTTTTGTATATTTTCCAGATCCTCCCTTTGCACATTCCAGAATGGGAGCTTCGTGCCTTTAGTAGGAAAATGTTTTTGTTTATATGGAAATATAAACCTCTTAGGGTGGCTGCTCGGGTCCTGATAAGAGAGAGGCCGCAGGGTGAGCTTGGTGTCCCTGATTTGAGTTGCTCTTATAGGGCAGCTGATCTACGTGCAGTGTTGGAGTATCATCGCCATCTTTACAAGCAGAAGGTGCATATACAAGGCACAAGGCTCTAGAGTCTCATCTTTGGACATGGAGCCTCCAGGAATGACGACTACCTTGCAAATTTGGAGGAAAGAGAGGGGGCTCCTGCTGAAGAGGATATTCTTGTCCACTTAGCTCCTTTGCTCTATTTGCCTATGCTGCCAGACTTCGGTCTAACTGAAATCTGGAGATGGGAGTGGCTTGGTCTATTTACAGGAGGACAATTTTTTTAAAGTAATTTTATATGGGATTTCGCTTCTCTTCAAGAAATTTATGATCTCCCCAGACAAGATTTTGCTTACCTACAGCTGCAGCATATTTTAAGTAGTGAGCCCCACAAACAGGAAACCCCTCAGGAATTAGGTGCGGGACAGCACCATATAGTTTCAAAACTATGTAAGGTTTCAGATGCTAAAAAATGGAAACATTTCAAGTTATAAGAGGTTGACTTGGCAGAAGAATTATCAGAGCTGAGCTGGCAGACTATATGTAATAATATTACTCATACATCTATTTCTGACTGATTGAGAATAGTTTTCAAATTTTACTGCTGCGGTATATGAATCTGCAGCAATTACATAAAATTTATCCCCAGATGTCGGAGCTATGAAGGCAGGTCAACAGGTGGGCACTCTTCTTCATATTTGTGGTGCTGTCCAGGGTTAAACTTGTCTTGGGATAGATGTCAAGATATTTGTAACATTTTAATTGTGTTCTTGCTACCTGTAACACCAAATGTATTTTGGTCATCTTTACTTCCTGATCAGTTGGAGTCCAGAGCTGGGCATATGATCCTACTGATGCTTGCAGCCTTTAGGTATGAGCTAAGTGCTGGAACTCCACTCAAATTCCCAAATGGAAGAGGCTCATTCAAAAACTTTGGAATATATTTTTTCTGAGCAAACATATTGTTATCCATTTTGGCAGATGTGGTATGTTCAATAAGCTGTTGGCACCCCTCAGGAACATAAGATCTTTCAAGACTGGAAAGACTTGTGATATGATGACTCTGATGTGGCTACGCCCTTTGCTGTTGCTGTTAAACTTGAGAGGGCATGGGCAGGGGAGGGGGTAGGCTTTGGGGACTTCATGTTATGCAGAATGTCTGGTGAATTGTGTCTTACTGTGCTGGAGGATATGTGGAACAAAAGGTGAAATTAGGTCTTACCTGTTAATTATCTTTCCTCGAGTTCCTACAGTCCAATCACCTCTCACCAGAAGCTTGGAGACTGAGCATATCACAACTTCTGACATCACCCTAGATAGACAGCTGGCACCACCCACCAGCCTCCAGTATCCTAATTTTATTATTTTTATTTATTTATTTATTTTATTTTGACACTTTTCTATACCGCCCTTCCAGAGATCAGGGGCGGTTTACAGAGAACAAAAAAACAATGGCACTGAACATCTTGGACATCCTAATGACAAAGCAGACTCACAAGAGCAACAAATAAGAAAAAAAGTTTTGTTCTACTTTAATTAAAGCCTTTATCCCCAACAGGCAGACAAACCCTCTCCCCAAATATAAAAACTGTATTGAAACAAATGGACTTCTGTGACCACGTCACTAAGTTCTCCAGACGATCACCTCTGAAATAAATTGGACGACCAATCTGGGAGCCGCCTCTGCTGATGGCCACCTATCAAACCCCTGGACCAAAACAGACACCCTCTTTCAGACCGGAGATGCCACAGCATCATAAAGAATTAGTAGTCTGGGAGGGTCTTGGGACTGGATTGTAGGAACTAAGGAAAAACAATTAGCAGGTAAGACCTAATTTCACCTTTATCGTTCTTCCAGTCCAGTCCCAACATACCATGGCAGTACTAACCATGGGGGGGACCTGCAAGCCCGGATTGAAGTATCGAAGAGCCAAACTGCACGTCCCTAGCCTCCTGCAGATCCTAACGATAATGCTGCACAAAGATATGCAAAGACAACCAGGTTGCTGCATCACAGATATCTGCTGGCGGTACCCTGCTAGATTCTACCCATGAAGCTGCTTGTACTCGGGTCGAGTGGGCTTTCAGCCCACTGGGCAACTGCTTGCACCACAATAGGTAAGCAGAGGCAATAGCTTCCTTTATCCAACACACAATGGACACCGAGGCTGCCTTTCCTTTATGATGGCTTCAAACAGCATGAAAAGATGATCTGACTTGTGGAACACGGCTGTCTGCTTCAGATAATGCCGCAAAACCCACCTGACATTCAGCAGACATAGATAAGGGTCCTCCATTCCCGCTAACACTGGGGGCATGACCAGTTGATTCAGATGAAAAACCAATACCACCTAGGAAGAAAAGGAGGCACTGGCCGTGGTACAGTGTAGTTACTCACCTGTAACAGGTGATCTTCGGGAACAGCAGGAATTGAGTCTTCACATATGGGTGATGTCAGCACCGACAGAGCCCGCATGGGAACGCTCCCCAACGTCCTATAGGAAAGCTTTTGGGAGCATCCCATTGCGCCTGCGCTGCTGCCTTCCCGCCTTTCTAACTCTTCCTCCTCAGCTGGGTTTGTAGCTGAGATAAAAGGAGAGAAGAAGAGAGAGAGAGAGAGAGAGAAATACAACTGCTAGGGGAGGAGGGTGGGTTGTGAAGACAATTCCTGCTGTTCCCAGAGATCAACTGTTGCAGGCAAGTAACTACACTATCTCCAGGAACAAGCAGGAATGTAGTCTTCACATATGGGACTCCCTAGCTTGGAGATGCCAGGGAGATGACCCCAGAGAGAGCAGTGAAACACAGGCTGAAGTGTGTCATGTTTCCTCCCATGGATCTCTGGTATCGAAACCCGGGACCGGGGGGGTAGGAGTTGTTCTAAGTATGAAAGAGATGCTGGAGAACAGCCTTGCCAAACGAGGCATCCCGATGGGAGTCCTTGCCCAAGCAATAGTGGGCCGCAAAGGTGTGGACAGAGGACTAGGTTGCTGCTTTGCAGATTTCATCAATCGCCACCGAGCATAGGTTTGCCATAGAGGCAGCCATTGCTCGCACATTGTGTGCTGTAACATGACTTTCAAGAGAAAGTCCTTTACTCTCATAGGTAAAAGATATACAGTCTGCAATCCACTTGGAGAGTGTTCTCTTAGAAACTGGTAGACCCAGGTGACTGGAATCAAACACAACAAAAAGCTGTGAAGTCTTTCTGTGCTGCCTAGTTCTCTGAAGATAAAAGGCCAAGGCACACTTGCAATCCAGAGTATGTAGATTCCTTTCTGCACTAGAGGCATGAGGCCTAGGGAAGAAACAGGAAGGTAAGCCGACTGGTTCAAATGAAAAGGTGAAACCACCTTTGGCATAAAGTGAGGATGAGTCCTAAGGACTACCTTATGATGGTGGAACCGTGTATAAGGAGGGTCAGCCACTAAAGCTTGGAGTTCACTGATGCGTCTTGCAGAAGTGAGGGCAATTAGGGAGATGACTTTCCAAGAAAAACTTCAGGGATGTAGTGACTAGGGGTTCGAAGGGCGGCTTCATCCGCTGTCCAAGGACAAGATTGAGATCCCATGCCACTGGTGGTGGCTTGATGGGAGGCTTAGTTAAGAGTAGACCTCTCATAAAGCTCGCTACAAGTGGCTGAGAGGAGACAGGTTGTTCATCAAAGGGCATGTGAAAAGCCGCAATGGCACTAAGGTGGACTCTCACCAAATTACTTTTACGTCCAGAGGATGAAAGGTGGAGGAGATACTCAAGTAAAGCCTCTACTGGAACAGAAAAAGGATTAAGTTCCTTTTTTTGAACACCAGATTGAGAACTTTCTCCATTTAAAAGCGTAAGCACGCCCTGTGGAAGGTTTCCTGGAGGCCAAAAGGATATCTTTAACCTGTTAAGAGAGGCTGATATCCTGGAGTTCTAAGCTCTCAGCAGCCACGCCATCAGGTGCAAAGACTGAGGGTTCGGGTGCAGAAGCGTCCCGTTCTCCTGGGACAGGAGATCTGGAGCACATCCAACTCCAGAGGTTTGGCTTGAGAGAGACGTAGAAGCAGTGGATACCACGTCTGTCATAGCCAGCGTGGGGCTATGAGGATTATATAGCCCCTGTCTCTCTGAAGCTTGAACAGAGCTTGGGAATGAGGGGAATGCGTGGGTAGGCATATAGGAAGTCCTGACCCCAGTGGAGGTGGAAAGCATCCATCGCCTGACTGTTCTGAGCAGGAATTCTGGAACAGAAGCGGGGACGTTTGGCATTCTGAGCACTTGCAAACAGATCTATATCTGGGGTTCACCAGATTTGAAAGATTCAAGCAATTTGCTCTGAATGGAGAGACCATTCGTGTGGCAGTAGTACTTGACTGAGTTTGTCTGCCAGGAGATTCTGCTTGCCAGGGAGATACACCGCTAGTAGGTGGATCTGAAGGCGTATGGCAAAGGACTATAGGTGTAGGGCTTTGTTGCACAACTCCTTAGAACCTGTTCCACCCTCCTTACTCACAAAGAACATGGCTACATGATCGTCCATCTGGACTAGAACTGTTTTGGAACGCAGGTGGTCCTGGAACATGTTAGGGAAATCAGAATCCTATATATGTGCCCTTTGTAATAATAATGCTTAGTTTAAGTGCATATACAGGAGGCCTGCACAAGAGAAATTAGAATCCTATGTGTGTGCCCTTTGTACATTCTGGTGTGGGTATGGAAAAAGGAATGTGCTCTGCTAAGCTAAACTGATTGTTCTACTCAAGGATGACTTGTATTTGCACAGTTACTGATAAGCTATAGCAGGCCCCAGAAGATGGGTGGATGACATATGACTATGTTTCTGATGATGTATAAAATACGGACAATCCTGCCACCCTTTGGAATAAACTTGCATACTTTCCTACTGTGTGGTCTGTGAGTTTTATTCCCCTGGATTCCAGCCAGCCGGAGCAGCACACTGCAGATGAGGGTTCGGGACTTCCCTAGCCTGGAGTGACCAACAAGAAACAGACCCTTTACATTTGGTGTAAGAAGTGGGATACTCCCGTTGGCCAGGGATCCCTGTGCTTTGGTAGCACGGTCTAAATTAGAACTGGCATTCTCCCTTTGGTTGGGAGTGTCCCTATTGCTTTGGTAGCATGGTTAAATGGTAATTAAGCATGGTTAAATGGTAATTAAGACTTTCCTGTTCCCTGGGTGGGAATCGGTGGGAAAGCTAAATTTCTTTTCTTTCTCATCTGCGGCTGCTGTGAGGGCTGTGTGTGTGTGTTGTGAGTTTGGCTAGACGCCCCTGCAGTATTTTGAAGCGATATAGCGCTTGTGATAGATACTGTGCAGAAAGCAAGTGGCCAGACGTGCGTTTGTTGTGAATTAATTAGAGGATGGGGGGGTCCCAAGGTGAGGGGGCCGTTCCAGAATCCGCAGGAGTGCATGTTCTGCTATATGTTGTGATAAGTTTTAAAACTGCAGCTAAAAAACAGCCATTCTACATAAATTGTCAGTGTAAGTTACAGGAGTCTGTTAGCATGTTTATCTCTGTGCCTATACGACACCCCCCCCCCTCTCTAGAACTGATGACTCTGGAATGCAAGTGACAAGTGGTGTTTGTTTATTCTTCCATTGCTTTGCTCTTCCCTCCCCCTCCCTTCCTGTTCTTTGTGTTCAAAGGTTACGGACAGGCAGACAGAACAGAAACTTAAAGTTAAACAGCATACTAAAACGTAAATTATTATTTGTTTGCAGAGTGTCTATTTATTGCCATATTGTAAGAAGACAAGCTAAATAGAAAGAAAATTACTTTTGTACTCAACAACGGTATAACTGTCACTGAAATATGTAAAAGGGTGTGTCTGTATTTAGACACCCATTGCTATAGCAATGTACTGAATAATGAAATACTAAAAGAGCTCTTAATCTGCTTCACAATATCCCTCTCAGAGTCTCATTGGCCAGGTTGGCTAAAGGTGAATTGGCCACAGGTAAAGGTGTAAATAACAGCTGGGGCTCGCCGGGATTTTCCCACAGTGGAGTGACTCCTGCTGAGTGGAGGTGCGAAGACGCGTCCTGTTGATTTCAACAGTCTCACCTCCTTCTCTGCGGAGAGGTCTCTTTACTAGCTGGTAATGATCCTAGGTGACTAGAGGAATTGTGAATCGGAATGTGACAGACCGTGCAGCAACCCAGTAAATTCTGTGCACAGACCGAGGTAAGGAAAAGTGGGACTTTGGTATCTACCTTGGTGGTTTGTATATTCTATTGGGAACTGAGACTGATTGTGTGTGAGTGAGATGTATAATGTAAATAGTGGAGGAATTCGGGGAGTGGGGTGTGCTCCAAATACCCCGAGGGTCTAGTTCATTATGCAGGGCGAAATTTCTTAAGAAAGCACTTGTAAGCTTTGATTTATCTCTTGTTTAAATAAGAAATGAAACAGAAGTTTCCCAAATAAATAACTCCTTTGTGTCCTTCCCAACAAGCTGAAAAAAATGTTTTGTTTACAGTTAATATTGTTTTTCTTTTATTTGCTGGTTGGTGCAGGATTTAAGGAATCTGAATAAGATTGTCCAGACCTAGCAACGGATACTTTCCTTTGAAAACCTTATTTCAAAAGAAACCCCTTGATTTGTATATTTATGCTTTTGGTTAAAAATATTGAGCTAAATTTTGCATGAACACAAATGGTTCAGTACTGTAGATTTGAGGTATATGTTTGAGTCTGCTCTCTAGGCACTATGTAGATGATCTTCAAAGTTTGGGGCAGGAGAAACCAGTTGTGATAGAAGCCATTCATAATCTGCTGCATTTCTTGGGAATGAAAGGATTTAGGGTGTCCTGGAAAAAAAATTAGGTTGGGGCTATCTCTTCCCCCTACAACATCAGAAACGAAACCAGAAACTTAACAAAGAGAACGAAGAAGAGAGAGGGAAAGGGGGCAGCCCCTCCCGTGGGCTACAGAAGGCGCAAATGGTTTTGGATTATAGTACAGCCCTTCTCTGGCCGTTTGTCAATGCATTTTGTAGCATGGCCATATTTACTAGCCAGGGGTTGAATTCCTTTCATCTTGAAGTGATATTATAAGTGAAGGAAAGTGAAACTAAAAATTAAATCCGGAGAGAATAAAGGGTATTGTGGAGTTACCTTTGCCTAAACTAAGAGAGCTGATATACGTTTGGCTGGGTGTAAAAAGGCTGTAATGATGTCAGAAAGGTCTGGTGGAAACTGTTCTGTTTTTCTTTAACCTTCAAAGTAGGGGTTGGGAACCCTGTCAGGACAATAGGGCATCCTGAGCCAGTAATTAAAAGACTGCAACTTGAAAAAAATGATTTGAATCCTGAGTGAATAAGAAGGTCATGTTATGTGTCTGGTCTTTGTGTATGCTATTGAGTAAACTTAAAGAGTTTAAAAAACAATGATTTTTATATTTTATGGAAAGCACCTCAGAGGTCATAATTATTGTTCATATATTATAGAAACACAGAGTTGTAACTATAGGAATTTAATAGCAATCACAATTAGTGACAATTCTCAAGCAACTTTTTCTTTTTAAACTCTTAGTATTTAGGACTTTTTTTCTCTCTTGTTCAGCTATCTGCATTTGCCTGAAGGAATTTGGACTCAAGACAGACCTGCTGTTTACTTTGCTATTTGTGTTTGAGATAACATCAAGGTTGAACTGTTACTCTAAGTAGATTGCTTTAACATAATTTCTTTGTTTCAGATCAGTTTGATACTAGTCTTAAGTATTATGTATAAGGTTTTAATTTAAATGTGACAAAGTATGATTCTGAATTCACCTTTTTGCAGTTTTATGTTATTTGAATGTCTGTTTCTTGAACTGTAAGACTTTAAGTTAATTACTTTGCATTGTTTAGCTCGGTGCTGATGACTGATGAACAGGACAGTAACATCTCAGTTTTATTTGTTACAATATTGGATTTTAGGATAAATTCAACTGTTTTTCTGTATTTGAATTTTACGTGTTAGTGTCCAGAGAAAAAGTGTACCTTGTTATAAAAGTTTCTATTTCAGTTTCAGCACAGTTCCTGAGAAAAAATAGATATATGTTGCAGAGAAAACAGATATATGTTGCAGCACTGTGAGATACAAATTTTCTTTAGTTTACACACTTGCCCTTATGTTACCAAAATACTTGTAGCAGTACATTATGTAGAGGTTCAGTATACACAGAAATTATAGAATTTTGGAAAGAGGCTGATCTGAAATTGCTTTGTTCCCAAGTATAGATCTCATTTAGTGGAAAGATGCCCAGGAAATATGAGAGTTCATTGAAAAGAAAAAAAAAAAGCAGAGAGTGAGAGAGAGAGACAGAAGGTGAGGCTACAGCCTTGGAAAAAGCAATAAACGTGCTGCTCCGAGTGTGATGCCACCGGAATTCTGACTGCTTTAAGACTCCTTGAGGACCCACAAGGCCTGAAGAACATGAACCTTGCATATTTATGCCTCTGAAGAGACATGACTAGGCAGGGGGGAATAGGCCAAGAAGAACCCGAGGAAACATCGCCATGAGGCCCAACCACCAATGCCTTGTATCCTCTTAGATCTCTCACCTCAAAAGGATCTTTTTTTGACACCATAATTAATGAGTAGCTTACTCAAATCCTTGTGAACACTGCAATTTTAAAATCAGTCCAACAGCACTCTCGCTGAGAACAGTGTATACGATAGATTCTAGTTATACGAGAGATATGAGCCATACTCCTTCCTATTGGGATTGATGTTATAAAATGCCGTGAAGCACTAGTCTATATTGTAAGGACTTTATCTATATTTTGTTTAGGCAGTTGCTAATTAGAATGAGCACTGTCTATGCTTATTGAAAAGGATCTACATTTACAAAAATACCAAGTTTCTAACAATTGTTTGATGTTCTTAGCAGCCTTGCCAAATAAGGATACACTAGTATGGTATAAAAAAGACAGAAGGACCTATGCATGTAGTTTGATGGAATGATGTAAGTGAAAAAAAAAGTGGTGTTGAGAGGAGTGTGATGGAATATTCATGTTGGAAAAGAGAACTTAGATTAACATTATAAAATGGTGAGGGTAAATTGAAATGTGAAATGATGTATCCAATGTATCCACCTAGAAAGAAAACTGACAATGAATACTCTACAATATTTGATTATGCCATCCCCATTAACTCCAATTTTGGAAGTCATCTAGCCCAGAGATATACCCAATAATTGGAAATAGACACTTGGAGATAGGCTGAGTGCACTTTTCATCCTAATGAGCTTTGGGGAGACCCACACTGGCCATGTGGTGCTTTTCAGATGCTTTTATCCCTTTTTGCATCTATGTGTCCTGGCCCGACACATGAAGCTAAAGGAGGAAAGTTACTTACACAAATTTTTACAAATTGGTATAATTCTAAAATTGTGAAAAAAATTTGAGGAAGTGTGGGCTTCTTGTCAAAATGTATTAGCTAAATTGAGTTACTTAAGATTGGCTGTTGTATGCAAGCAGCAATCCACGAAAGGGGGAACCTCCGAAACCTAAACTGTCTTGCCTTTGACAATGTAAAAAAAAAAAAAATGCCCTAAGGGAGTAGACTGAACTTTTTCTCCCTCTGAACTGTTATATGGAAGACTGCTTACCTTTTATACTCCTGAGCCTCACATTTGATCTCTTGTATTTCCTAGCAGCAGAGGCAATTCTCTTCCCTCCACAGGTATGCTCAGCAGGTCCAGTCCTTTCTGATGGATGACTCAGCTCTTTTCTTTCAATCCGGAGACTGGATTTTGGTAAAGACATACCACCAGCACACAGTACAAGCCCCTTTTCCAGTATGGGACCGTTCCAAGTTCTTCTGATAACATCGATTACAGTGAAGGTGGCGGCTAAAAGATCCTGAAGCTATTGCCCTCGCTGGAAACATTCTCCATATACAGATCAGGCTTCAGGACCAGGATGAGAAGTAGCTGATGCCGGGGCAGCCAAGGCCCTAGCAACGGGAGAGGGGAGGAGAAGACTCCTGAAGAAAAGCAGCTTTCGGCCTAGAGGTACCGAACCAATATATCCCTTCAAGGTTGGTGACAGGTCAGAGCACCTCAAAAGTACGGTACCTTAGACCCGCTCTACGGACCTCCAAACTACAGTGATCGCCATCACATGGTCAGCCATCCTGTGTGACTCCTCCCCTTCGTGGATCCATGCGTCAAGAATCAAGCATGTATCGTCTCCACTGACATCTTCGGTTCCAGCCTCCTGACCATCACGCACAGGACTGTGTTGACTCCTCCTACCACTCATGTGGGTGCCTCCTTCAGTCCATTTCGGGAACTGTTATTATTTATTTTATTATTTATTATTTACATTCTCTTATATACCGCGCTATTCAGCATCAGTGCGGTTTACATTGAACAAACTGAAATTACATTGAACAGGGCATTATAACTTGGAGATAACTATTTTACAGGGAACATGGGCTATGGAGGGTTAAGTGGCTTGCCCAAGACCACAAGGAGCACCTGTGGGACTAGAAACCCCAGTCCTTCCGACCCAAGGTTGCTGTCCTCTAGTGGGATTTGAACCCCCGACCTTCTGGCCTGAAGTACCTTGCCCCAACCACTAGGCCACTCCTCCACTCAACTGTTAATACGGCAATACTACTTGCCCAGACTGCCTTACCTTTTGTGTGCGCAGCTCGCTACAAACTGGAGCTTTTCTCTCAACATGTTTCATTACTGTACCTTCTAAACTGTGTGAAATGCAGAAGTTTACTGTACTTGACAATTTAAACTGCACCCAGCCCCATGTTTCTTTTTCTACCTTTTTGTATAACATTGGTGTTACTCGCCTCTCTTTGGGATATGACTAGGTCCCTTGCTCATTGTAAACTGTCTCTAGTTTTAATGCTATGGATTGTTTTATTGTTTCTGCTTTAAGCCTGTCTAATACTGCTCTATACTGTTCTTCAACTACAGGGAAGTTTCTCATGATTACTTTCTGATGTATTTTTCTTTGGGGTGGTCTCAAAGGACTGCTTATTGCCCTATTGAGCAGTTTTATAATTCATGTTCTTTTTTGTTGTATATTTTCATTTGTTCTTGGCTGTTGTTGAAAGGCCCTACAAAGCTCTACCACTTTTATGTATTCTTATACTCCTGCTTTTATGGTGGCTGATGTACCTGAGCTGCCGCATACAGATGTTCCATTAATAATGTCTGTTTAGTTATTTTGTAGTAAATTATTAGGCTGTTCTTATAGTGGGCCTATGCAGGCCCAAAGGGGGGATTGTTAGGGAAATCAGAATCCTATATATGTGCCCTTTGTAATAATAATGCTTAGTTTAAGTGCATATACAGGAGGCCTGCACAAGAGAAATCAGAATCCTATGTGTGTGCCCTTTGTACATTCTGGTGTGGGTATGGAAAAAGGAATGTGCTCTGCTAAGCTAAACTGATTGTTCTACTCAAGGATGACTTGTATTTGCATAGTTACTGATAAGCTATAGCAGCCCACAGAAGATGGGTGGATGACGTATGACTATGTTTCTGATGATGTATAAAATACGGACAATCCCTCCACCCTTTGGAATAAACTTGCATACTTTCCTTCTGTGTGGTCTGTGAGTTTTATTCCCCTGGATTCCAGCCAGCCGGAGCAGCACACCGCAGATGAGGGTTCGGGACTTCCCTGGCCTGGAGTGACCAACAAGAAACAGACCCTTTACATAACACTCAGAGCATTGAAGATGGCTCTGAGTTCTAGAAGGTTTATGTGAAACTGAGCCTCCTGCTGAGTCCAAAGACCCTGAGTGGAGAGATTGTCCAGATGAGTTCCCCAACCCAATTTTGATGCATCCGTCGTCAGGGTGGAATGGTGTGGTGGCTTCTGAATAGCTGAAGCTACGAGTAGGTTTTCTGGTGACTGCCACCATTGGACGGACGAAATGAGGCATGCAGAGTTCCTGATTTTGTCCCCCGGACGACCTGATGCCCGAGTCCACTGCAAAGCAAGAGTCCACTGAGATAAATGCACGTGTAAACGAGCATAGGGAACCACATATACAGTGGAAGCCATATGACCGAGCAACTGAAGCATTTCTCGAGCAGTTAGGGAAGTCTTCATAGCTGTTTGAGAAGTTAGTTGAATTATTCAAACGCAGTGTACCTGTGGCAGAAAAGCCCTTGACTGCTGCATGTCTAGGAGAGCCCCTATGAACTCTAAGGTTTGAGAAGGGGCGAGTTAGGATTTTGGAAGATTTATTACAAACCCCAAATGTTGACGAACCTGCATTGTGCAGGTGAGAGCAGAGCTTGGATGAGCCAGTCGTCTAAGTAGGAGAAGACAAATATACCTAGAGTTCTTAGAAAGCATAGTTACTCACCTGTAACAGGTGATCTCCAGGAACAGCAGGAATTTAGTCTTCACATAAGGGTACGTCGGTACCGACGGAGCCTGTGCGGGAACGCTCCCCAGCATCCAATTAGGAAGCCTTTGGGAGCATCCCACAGCGCCTGCGTGCTGCCTTCCCGCCTTTCCCAACTGCGTCTCTCCAGTTGAGTTTAAAGCTGAGACAAAGAGAGAGAGAGAGGGAAAGAGAAAGAGATAGACAGAGAGATACAACTCCTAGGCGAGGTGGGTGGGTTATGAAGACTAAATTCCTGCTGTTCCCGGAGATCACCTGTTACAGGTGAGTAACTATGATATCTCCAGAAACAAGCAGGAATGTAGTCTTCACATATGGGGACTCCCTAGCTTTAGGTGCCAGGGAGAGACCCCAGATGTTGTGTGCCCTGTGAAGGGCTCCACTTCCCCCCCATGGATCTCTGGCATCCAACCAAGGATGGCGGGTAGGAGTTGATTAGGTATGGAACAGGTGTTGAACAGCCTGACCAAACAAGGCATCCCGGCGGGAGTCCTTGTCCAAGCAGTAATGGGCTGTGAAGGTATGAACCGAGGCCCAAGTGGCTGCTCGACAGATGTCGTCGATAGACACAGAGTGTAGATGAGCCATTGAAGCTGCCATGGCTCTCACATTGTGAGCTGTGACATGGCCCTCCAGAGGAAGGTTCTTACTCTGATAGGCAAAGGAAATACACTGTGCAATCCAGTTGGACAGTGTTCTCTTGGAGACTGGAAGTCCCAAATGAGAAGGATCGAAAGCAACAAAGAGTTGAGAGGACTTTCTATGTTGCTGTGTTCTTTGCAAGTAAAAGGCTAAAGCTCTTTTACAGTCTAAAGTATGAAGATTGCTTTCTGCATTAGATGCATGAGGCCTTGGAAAAAAGACAGGCAGGTAAACCGCTTGGTTTAAATGGAAAGACGAGACCACCTTCGGCATGAAGTGTGGATGAGTCCTAAGGACTACCTTGTCATGATGGAACCTTGTATAATGTGGATCAGCTACTAGTGCTTGCAACTCACTGATGCGACGTGCTGATGTGATTGCAATGAGAAAGATAACTTTCCAAGAAAGGAATTTCAATGATGTAATAGCCAAAGGTTCGAAAGGCAGCTTCATGAGCTGACCAAGAACTAGGTTTAAGTCCCATGCCACTGGAGGTGGCCTAATGGGAGGCTTAATTAGAAGAAGGCCTCTCATAAATCTTGCTACAAGAGGATGGGAGGAAATAGGTTGTCCATTCAGAGGCTTGAAAGAAGCTGCAATGGCACTCAAATGGACTTTACTGAGTTAGTCTTAAGTCCTGCATTGGATAAATGGAGATACTCCAGCAATGGTTCCAGAGGTATCACAAGGGGGATAAGACCCTTCTGCGAACACCATATGGTACTCCTTTTCCACTTGAAAGCATAAGAGCATCTTGTGGAAGGTTTCCTGGAAGCATAAAGAATATCCTTTACTGGCTGAGGAAGGTTAAGATCATGAAGATCTAGGCCTTCAGCAACCAAGCCCTGAGATGCAGGGACTGGGGAATGGGATGCCATAACATTCCGTCCTCCTAAGACAGGAGATCTGGAGCAGACCCTAACTCCAGGGAGGGAGCTTGAGAGAGTTGTAGAAGCAGAGGGTAACACACTTGCCGTGGCCAATGTGGTGCTATGAGAATCATATGGCCTCTGTCTCTCTGAAGCTTGAATAGGGTTTTGGGAATGGGCGGAAAGGCATAAAGGAAGTCCTGACCCCAGTGAAGGAGGAAGGCATCCCTGGCCTGAGAGCCCTGAGCCGGAATTCTGGAATAGAACCAGGGAAGTCTGGCATTCAACGGACTTGCAAAGAGGTCTATGTCCAGGGTTCCCCAAATTTTAAAACGCTTGGCCACCTGGTCTGCATGTAGAGACCATTCGTGTGGAAGCAGAACTCGACTGAGTCTGTCTGCTCAAGAGTTTTGTATGCCTGGAAGATACACTGCCAGGAGATGAATCTGATGCTCTCTGGCGAGGGCCCATAGTCGCAAAGCTTCGTTGCAAAGCGACAGAGAGCCTGTCCCTCCCCCCCTGCTTGTTCACGTAGAACATGGCTACTTGATTGTCCGTATGAATGAGGACTGTCTTGTAGCTGAGCAGGGTGTGGAACACTTGAAGATCAAGGAAGATTGCTCTGAGCTCTAAGAGATTGATATGTAGATGGGTCTCCTGTAGAGTCCAGGTGTCTTGGGTGGAGAGGTCTTGTAAATGAGCTCCCCAACCCATTGGTGAAGCATCTGTTGTGAGAGTTGCCGGGGTAATGGTGGTTGAAAAGGGGACCCCAGCAACAGGTTTTGAGAGGTCTGCCACCATTGGAGGGACAAAATAAGACGATTTGTGTTTGCTATTTTGTCTGACAGGCATCCTGATGCCTGAGTCCATTGGGTGGATAAAGTCCACTGGGCTGCTCTCATGTGGAGGCGAGCATAAGGAGCCACATGCACTGTGGATGCCATGTGGCCTAGTAGTTGTAGCATTTCTCAGGCAGTGAGGGAAGGCTTTAGCACTACTTGAGAAGCTATCTGCACCATGCGAAGGCAACGGGCCTGGGGGAGATAGGCCCTTGCCCTTTTGGTATTCAGCAAAGCTCCTATGAACTCTAGAGACTGAGTGGGAGTTAGACTGGATTTTGGGATGTTTATGACCAGACCCAAATACTGAAGGATACGCATTGTGCAAGATAGGGAAGTCCTGGCCTCTGACTCTGATGGGGCTCGAATGAGCCAGTCGTCTAAGTAGGGGAAGACGAATATGCCTAGAGTGCGGAGAAATGCTGCTACCACAGCCATGCATTTCGTGAACACTCTTGGAGCTGAGGCCAGACCAAAAGGAAGCACCCTGTATTGGTAGTGCTTTCCCTGGAAAAGGAACCGAAGGAACTCTGCAACTTGGATGGATGAGAACATGGGTGTACGCATCCTTGAGATCTAGAGAACAAAGCCAATCCTGACTCTGAAGGTATGGCAGCAGAGTTCCTAGAGAAATCATTTTGAATTTCTCTTTGAACAGGAATTTGTTCAATTCTCTGAGGTCCAAGATAGGTCTGTATCCCCCTGTTTTCTTTGGGATAAGGAAATAGGGGGAGTAAAACCCTGTACCCTGCTGATGAATGGGTACTTCTTCTATTGCCCCTTGGACAAGAAGTGTAGAGACCTCTTGATCTAACAGGTTGATGAGAGAGGTCTGAGAATTGAACTGTCTTACCATTGTGGGAGGGGGCATGCACAGAAAGTGCCGCTTGTACCCCTCTCTGATAATGGAGTGTCCAATGCTCTGCTGTTATCTGCTCCCACCTGGGGGCAAAATGGCATAACCTTCCTGGAATGGTGGAAGGCTCTGGTCCATTGAGGGCCAGGAAGGCTAAGTTCTCTAGATGAAAGTCAAAGACCTTGTGGAGGCTGAGACTGCTGAGACAGTTACATAAGAACATAAGATATGCCATACTGGGTCAGACCAAGGTCCATCAAGCCCAGTATTAGCAGTCTTTGCCTTCCTTTGTTTGGGTGGTTACTGACTTTTCCGGACAGGTTGACCTGCAGAACGTCCCTGCTGAGAATAAGCAGGATAAAATGTTTTCTTTTTAGAAAATAATGGTTTCTTAAAAGATTTTTTTCTTGCAGGATCAGCTGTAGACTTGGACAATCTGTCCAGGGTGGAGTTTTCAGCATCCATCTCATTGGCTTTTTCCTGCCAATCTTTACCAAACAGGTTCTCACCAGTACAAGGAATATTTCCGAGTTTGTCTTGTACCCAGAGCTCCAGATCAGATGCCTGGAGCCAAGCAATTCTACGTGCACCTATGGCAATGGCAGAGGTTCTGCTTATGCACTCAAAACAGTCGAAAGCTGCACGATTGACAAATTTTGAAACATCCTGGGCATGTTTGACCAATGTGAGAAAATCCTGTCTTCTATCCTCAGGAAGAAGAGGGCCCAGAGCCTCTAAATCTCCTGTGATTTCTTTCAGAAACATTCCCATATATAGACTATAGGAACTGATCCTGGCAGAAAGCATGGAAGCTTGGAAGACACGACGTCCAAAAGCATCCAAAGTTCTGCACTCACGTCCTGGAGGATTAGAGGCATGCCTCTTTGCACTCTTGATCCTTCTCATAGCTGATTCCACTACAATAGAGTGGTAAGGAAGCCGAGTTTTCTGAAAACCAGGACAAGGAGGGACTCGATACAGAGTATCCAGTCTACGAGAATGAGGAGAGGTGGTAAGAGGTGTCTCCCACATTCTTAACATGAGATCATGCAAGATCTCATGGATGGGCAAGGTAGCTGCCTCCTTAGGCGTTTTAGGATATTGTAAAATTTCCAACTCCTTTGCTCTGGGGCTCTGTTTCAGGTGCCACAGTAATGGACAGACCTCGAGCCACCACCCTGATGAAATCCTGAAAGGAAATGTCCTCTGGAGGAGACATCCTACATTTAGGGGAGGAAGGCTCCTCTGGGAGAAGTATTCCCGCATCGACAGAACTGTCAGAGTCCTCAGACTCCTCTGAGGACTCGAAGTATCGTCTGTCAAGATGCTCTTGAAGAACACGATACCCGTACCGACCGAAGTCGGTACCGGAGGGCATCGGATGACTGGGTGCCGGCAATGTGGACACCAATGTCGATGCTATCGGTACCGGAGTTGGTACCAGTTGAAAAGTCTGACGCGGTTCCGAGGGCATCGATGCTGCAAGGAGAGCCGCCAGACTGCGCTCAATAGCCAGGACTCTCTGGTCTATCGACGCTGCCGATGCCTGGATGTCGGTACCGGAGAAGACCGCCGGTACCCCAGAGCATGGCACCAGTAGTTCTGCCGAGGTCAAGGCCTCGAGAACATCCTGGAGCCCCGATAATGCTTTGGAAGCCGAAGCCTCCCGCCGGGGCAATTTTGCCGGTGCAGAATCCTCAAGGGCAACGCCAGAGGCATCTCGATGCTTAGAAGGAGATCTACCCTTTGAGGACCGGCTAGACTTATGTTTAGTTACCTGAGATCCACGGGAGGAAGACGAAGCCCTGGAAGACGTCTATGCCACCGAAGCTGCATCAGAGGGAAACAGGGTACCGAGCTTGGCGGCTCGGTTCTATCGACCTCTCTTGGACATCATGGCACAGGCCATAACACTCAGAGATGGAATGATCAGGACCTAAACATTTCAGACACTACTCATGGGTGTCAGTGACGGAGATGGTACCACCACACTTGGTGCACTTTTTAAAGCCCGAGGAGGGTTTTTCCATTATGGAAAAAATAAAACGGCGCGTGCACCTGGAAAAAAAATGGGAGAGTACTAAGGATTTTTTTTTTTAAAGAAAAGAAATACAGAAATAAAGAAAAAACGGTGGTACTGGTAAAGCATCGAGGAAGGCAGACGCGACCACAAAGAAGGAGGAAAATTTTCTGCGGTGACAGGAACATGACCTGCTGGTTCCGCGGAAAACAAAGAACTGGAGAGAGGCAGTTGGGAAAGGCGGGAAGGCAGCACGCAGGCGCTCTGGGATGCTCCCAAAAGCTTCCTAATTGGACGCTGGGGAGCGTTCCCGCGCAGGCTCCGTCGGTACCGACGTATCCATATGTGAAGACTACATTCCTGCTTGTTCCTGGAGATATGCTGCTACGACTGCCATGCATTTTGTGAAGACTCTTGGGACAGAAGTCAGGCCGAAGGGTAGAACCCTGTACTGGTAATGTCTTCCCTGAAAGAGGAATCGAAGAAACCTCCTGTGTTCTTTGGGGATAAGGATATGTGCATATGCATCCTTTAGGTCTAGAGAACATAGCCAATCCTGACTCTGGATGTAAGGGAGAAGTGTTCCGAGAGATCATTTTGAATTTCTCTCAGAGCAAATACTTGTTTAGTTCTCAGAGGTCCAGAATGGGCCTGACTCCTCTTGTTTTCTTTGATATAAGGAAGTAGGGGGACTAGAAGCCCAGGCCTTGTTGGGAAAGTGGTACTTCCTCTATTGCACCCTGAGCGAGAAGGATGGTAACCTCCTGGCACAAGAGAGTGGTAAGAGGGGGCCGAGAGCTGAACTCTCTTGGAGTGGAGGGAGGGGGCACACTTTGTAAGTGAAGTTTGTACCCCTCTGTCACTATGGAGAGAGTCCAATGTTCTGATGTTATCTGGTGTCATCTTTTGGCAAAGTAACACGGTCTGCCTGGGAGGTTGACTGGCTCTGGAATTTCCAGGGGTAGGATAGCTAAGTTCTCTAGCAGGAAGTCAAAGACCTTGTGGAGGCTTTGAGCTCTGGGGATCTGAGCCTTCCTTTGTTGCTTCGGTTGTTGCTGTCCCTTCTGGGAAGCATGGACCGGACAGTGGACAGCATGAGTGTAAGAAGGATACAACTTTTTCTTGTTGAAAAAGGGCTTCTTAACCGTCTTTTTCTTAGCTGGGTTGGTAGGTTCCTAGAGAGCCTGTTTAGGGTGGTGTTCTCAGACTCAAGCTGAGAAGCTTTGTCTTGCCAATCCTTGCCAAAGAGGTTTTATCCCATGCAAGGAATATTATCCTGCACCCACTGCTCTAAATCAGATGCTTGTAACCAAGCAATCCGACGTGCACCGATGGAAATAGCAGATGTCCTGCTAATACACTCAAAACAATCAAAGGTTGCCCTGTTCATGAACTTGGAAACATTCTGGGCATGTTTAACAAGCGTCAGGAAATCAGCCCTCTTGTCGTCTGGGAGAAGAGGAGCCATTAGTTCCAAATCTTTAGTCACCTCCCGAAGAAACATACCCATATAGAGTATGTATGAACTTATTCTGGCCGACAACATGGAGGCCTGAAAACATCGACAGCTGAAGGCATCGAGAGTTCTCGCCTCACGGCCCGGAGGATTAGATGAATGTGTCTTAGCACTTTTAATTTGATGCACTGCTGATTCCACAACCATAGAATGGTGCAGTAACTGCGTCTTCTGGAAATCGGGACACTGCGGTACCCGTGACATGGTACTGAGTCTTCGAGAATGTGAAGACACCGTTAAAGGTGTTTCCCACATCCTAAGCATGAGGTCATGCAATATCCGATGAATGGATAAGGTAGCGGCCCTCTTTAGGGGCTTCCGAATACTGAAGAATTTCAAGTTCTTCAGCTCTCGGTTCCTTCTCGGAGGTCACTGTAATAGAGAGGCCCCGAGCCACATCCTGTATAAAGTCTTAAAAAGACATGTCCTCCGGAGGAGGCATCTGGCGCTGTGGGGAAAGGAGAAAGATCTTCCGGAAGAGCCTCTCCAGTACCGATAGATTCATCGGAAGAACCGGAATCAGAAGACTCAAAGTATCGACAGGCCGGGTGCTTCCGCCTGGTCAGTCGACAGTACCAATCGAAATCATAATGCCTCGGTACCGGACCCTCGATGCCAGACACTGACTCCAGGGCCAGCATGGGTGGTAGCGTGGAGAGTGGCACAATGGTCGATTCCAATACCTCCGGTACCGGTACTGATGGCTGAGGAACCGATTGCAGAGGCATTAGCGGTACCGAAGCCACCAGCAATGCCGCAAGACTCCGCTGAATGGCAAGGATACATTGATCCATGGAGCCAGCTGATGCTTGGGTATCGGTACCCGAAGAGAGGGCCACGACCCCAGAACATGGCAACAAGAGCTCTCCAGAGGTGGATGCCTCAGTAACATCTTGGGACCCCAATAATGCTTTGGAGGCAAGGACCTCTCGCCAGGGATGTTTGGCCGGTGTATTCTCCTCTAGGGCAACTCTTAAAGCATCTCGATGCTTTAAATGAGATCTACCCTTTGAGGACCGACCAGTCTTCGAAGACGACTTGGGTTTCGTTAACTGAGATCCATGGGAGGAAGATAAGCCCTGGACGACATTGATGCAACGGACATTGCATCCGAGGCAAAGAGGGTGCCGAGTTTCAGAGTTCTATTCTGCAGGCCCCTCTGTCATCTTTCTGCAGAAGAGACCTTTGCGATGGTGAATGGTCTGGTCCCAAACATTTAAGACACCAGCCATGGCTGTCGGTAGCAAAAATAGTACTGCTACATTTGGAACACTTTTTGAAACCACTAGTTGGTCTCTCCATTTTTAGTAACAAAGGGGCCTAAGGCCCAAATGGCACCTAAGTACCTAGAGGGCAAAGGCCTTCAAAGAAAACATTTTCTTTTTTTTTTTTTTTAAAGAAAATAGAAGAAAGAAGAGAGATGGGAAGGCAGACACAACCACAAAAGATGATTTTCTGCGGTGACAGGAATTGCTCCCTTTCGGCTCCACGGAAAACGAAAAACTGAGGAGGGAGAGTTGGAAAAGCGGGAAGGCAGCAGCGCAGGCGCAGTGGGATGCTCTCAAAAGCTTTCCTATAGGACGCTGGGGAGCGTTCCTGTGCGAGCGCCGTCTGTGCCGACGTCACCCATATGTGAAGACTACATTCCTGCTTGTTCCTGGAGATCACTTTTTCCCTGGAAAAGCACAGAAAGGGAGCGTAACATAACAGTGCTTGCAACTCCAAAATTCTCATGGCCAAACAGATGGCCACTAAAAACACCATCTTCAACGTCAAGTCCTTTAAGGTGCTGTGCCTAAGCGGTTCAAAAGGCTCCTCTGTAAGAACTGACAACACGAGATTAAGGTCCCAGGTAGGAACCAATGCCTTAAGCGGAGGCCGAACTTGTCTTATCGCGCGCAAAAACAGAACAGATGGATGCAATGCCAGACAAATGCCTTGGACCTTACCGCAATAGCAGTAGATAGCCATCACCTGCATGTGTAAGAAGTTGCAATCCTTCCTGCAAAAAGGCAAGAATCTCAGGCATCAAGGTTGAAAGAGGATGAGAGCCACATTCCATACACAACACCTTGAATATTCTCCACATCCTGATGTAGGCCAGGGAAGTGGAAAGCTTTCAAGAGCCAGGCCCGTAAGTGAAAACCAATCCACCTGAGGCATTTGAATGGGTCCCTGAACCAGAAGATCATTCCTCAGTGGCAGCCACCAGGGGGGGACGGCTGCCAATCTGACTAGATTGGCATATCATAGCCAATGAGGAACTATCAAAATGACCAGCCCTCGATGCGCCTCTACTTGCTGCAATACTCGACCTATCAGTGCCCATGGAGTGAAGACAGAGCAGTCCATCCACTGGCCAACTTTGCACCAGTGCATCAAGTCCTTCCGACATTTTCTCTCTTCTGCTGTAAAACCAGCCTGCCTTGGCATTCTGAGAAGTCCATGACTGGCTGGCCCCAGCAGTGCACGAACTGCACAAACACTGCGCCATTGAGAGTCCACACCCCCAGATCCAACCGGACTAGACTCAGATAATCCGCGGCCGCATTGTCCCTTCCGAACACATGGACTCCTGAGACTGCCTGCACATTGTCCTCTGCCCATTCCAGTAAGGGCTGGATCTCCTTTTCAGTTGCGCGGCCTCATAATACTTCCCAAAATTAGGACCTCCCAGCCCCACCCCCTCCTCTTTCACTCTCTGCAGTGTGCTCATTGCCACTCTCGGAATTCTCTGCTTCCATATAAATCTGTTCACCAACCTTTGCACCCGTTTCAATTGATTCCGCGGGACCTCTATGGGGAGCGTCTGGAATAAGAACAGCAGGCGCGGCACAAGCATCATTTTAACTGTCACTATACGCCCAAACCATGATAAAACCCCTTCCCCCAGCTAACTCTCAATCTGCCCTAGTACCTTCCCATAATTCAATTTATATAGTTCAGCCGTTTTATTACTGAGACGTACTCCTAGGTACCTTATACTGTCCCTCGCCCACTTAAAAGGGTATTGCTTGCCCTGCCCCAGAGACCGCTAAATTTAAGATCTCCGATTTAGCCCAATTGATTGTAAAATCCGATAGCTTACCATATTCCTCCAGTTCCCACCTCATTATTGGAATGCTCACTCTGGGTCTGCCCAAGCTTAGGATAATATCGTCAGCAAACAATGAAATCTTATAACCCCTCGTCCCCACCTGTATCCCCAGGATATCCGCCCTTTCTCGCACCCTCTGTGCAAACGGTCCTAGAGCTATAGCGAAGAGCAACGGCGAAAGAGGGCACCCCTGTCGAGTACCCCTCCCCTGTGCAAAAAAACGAGTACGCCCCATTCACCCTCACACAGGCTTGCGGCTGGTCATAGAGTGCCTTTATCCAAGCCAAAAATTTGTTTCCCAGCCCAACCTTCACTAACACCTGGAACAAGAAGGGCCATGCGACCTGGTTGAAGGCCTTTTGGCGTCCAATGACAGGAGCAGGGCCTCTTTCCCGCTCTGCTCAATTGACCAGACTATATTCAATATTTTCCTAATATTGTCTGCAACCTGTCTACCAGGGATAAAGCCCGCCTGATCCTGATGTATCAACTTTCCAATTACCTTGTTTAGTCGTGCTAATACCTTTGCTAGTAACTTGGCATCAAGATTAAGCAGAGAAATGGGACGGTAAGAATGCACATTCCTGCGGGTCTTTCCTCTCTTTATGGATAACCGTAATCCCCGCCCAACCCATCGTGCCCGCAAGTCTCCCTCCCTCCCTTGGCAAGTTAAATAACTTCACCAACGGCTCAATCAAGAAATTCCCGAACCGCCTATAGAATGGCGCTGTTAACCCATCTAACCCTGGGGCTTTCCCGATTTTTAATTGGCTAATTGCCCTCTGCACCTCCTCCCCACTTATCGGCCTATTTATTTCCCCTTGCTCCTCCCTCCCCAGTTTAGGCAATCCCACTGATGCGAGGTATCTGTCCTCTGATGCCAAGTCTCAAGCTCTGTATAACTCCTGGTAAAACGCTCTAAAGGCATCCCTGATCTCTCCATCCTTGGTTACCAGGGCCCCTCCTTTAGGACGGACTCAAATGATATGGGAGCGCAGCTTTCTCTGTCTTAGCCTCTGTGCCAAGTATTTCCCAGCTTTGTCCCCCCCCTCAAAGACCTCTTGCCGTAAAAGCTGCATCTGGTACTGTATCCTTTCTGCCTGCAGCTCATTTAACTGTGCACGCACCGCCAGCACCTGTCCCCTACGAGATCTCAACCGCCCCTGTGCATCCATCTCTTCCAATTCTAATAGGCGTATCCTCAAAGCCCCTTCCCTACTCTCTCTTTCCTTCTTAATCCATGCCCCCCACTTGATAAGCACCCCTCAAATTACTGCTTTGTAGCCATCCCAGACCCCTCCCCCATGCGACCTCCCCATTATCATTAGCTGTGAAATACTCCCTAGTTTCCCTCTCTACCTCCTCCCGAACCCTCTCATCGTTCAACGACGACTCATTTAACCTCCAAAACTGGAGCCCTTTCCCTTCATCCGCCGTTCGCAGACAAACCACCACTGGGGCGTGATCAGACCATGTAATGGCCTCCATTGCTGCTTCACTAATCCGACCCCCTACTTCTTTAGAAACCCAGATTGCATCTATGCGAGAGTATGACCCATGCATGGGCGAGAAATATGAGAATTGTGTCCTCCCGGGGTGTTGTAACCGCCAGGTGTCAATCAATCCATTCTGCACCACAAACTCTCGATATCTCTTCCTGTCCGCCCGCTTACCCTCTCGAACCCCAGTTGCATCCTTTGCTGGATTCCATGTAAGATTGAAATCTCCTCCACATATAAGAACACCCTCCCCCATATTCCCCACTTCCTCAGTCAGTTGCTTCCAAAATTCACCCTGGGACCCCGTAGGAGCATATAGGTTCACAATGCAGTACCACACATTCCCCACCCGCACCCTCGCCAAGACATATCTCCCTCCCTTATCCCTAACAACTGAGTGCACTTGGGTCTTTAACCTGGAGGCTAACAAAATGGCCACCCCACCTTTCTTTTTTTCAACTATGTTAGAAGCATGTATACATACCCCATATCCCCTGAGCTTGACCAGGCACTCCGTTGTTTTGGTAAGGTGCGTTTCCTGTATCAGCCCTATCCCCGCCTTTTGGCGAGCCAACTCATCATACAGTTTCTGCCGCTTAAAAGGCGAGTTCAGACCCTTAACATTTAATGATACAATTTTTAATTCACCCATTCTGATATACCTCCCTCCCCCCTGCAAGCCCATTGAGAATCCCACCCCCCTCCCCACCTCAGCTCTCTCCGAAGAGAGATTCGTCTTCCATTATGATGACTAACTTCAAGCCTGCCTGTCCCACCCCCCCACTCCCCATCACCCCCCACTCTCACCCTTCTTCCCCCCAACTCAACCCCTACCTGCCCCCCCCTGCCTTCCCCCAACCCCTCACTCCACTCCCCCTGCCCCCACTCGCTCACTCCTTTTTTTTTTTATTCCTTCCCCCTGCCTCTTCACCCTCCCCGCCTCCCGACCTCATACCCCTCTAACTACCTGCCCCTTTGCCCCCCCTCTCTTAATACACCCCTACTACAGCAACCAAAAAATATATAACATTACTGCAAATCACAGGGCTCTAAGTCTTCTGCTTCAACCAGCTTCATTCTCAGCTGCTCTGTTCTTGGGCTCTCTCCATTCAGTCGCGCCAATCTTCTGCCCTCCACTGGGACTCGGTGCCACTGCTGAGCTCTCTGAGGTAGGTGAGAGGACATCGACGTGTTAGCGCTCTGTCGGGCTGGAGTTACACTCCCTTCAGGGATGTTAGCATCTCCAAGTCTTTCAGTGTTCTCCAGGCTTCCTCTTTAGTCTGCACCCGCTTCGACCTGCCCCTGGCCCTGATCAGCAGGCCAAACGGGAACAGCCATTTATATCTTATGTTCTCTTTTCTCAAATATTTCGTAACTTCTTTGAAGTCCCGTCTGCGCTGCAGTGTTCCCCCAGAGAGATCTTGAAAGAACTCCAATGAGTGTTCTTCCCACTGGAACTGCCGCACCTTCTTAACTGCCTTCAACAGCCTTTCTTTAATCCTGAAGGAGCCCAGGCATACTACAATGTCTCTTGGTTTATTGTCTCTTATGGGACCAAGGCTCCTGTGCACTCTCTCTATTTGTGAAAGTTCGATCTCAGTGCTCCCCTCCGGATCCGCTGTCTCGAGCAGAGAACTAAAAATGTTAACAATCACTTCTTCACAATTTCGATACTTAGCTTCCTCTGGGAGACCCCGGACGCGCAGGTTGCATCTCCGGGATCTGTCCTCCAGATCCTCTACCTTCATCTGCTGCTCCTCCTGGGCACACTTAAGATCTGCCCAGCCGTTTTGTAGCTCATCCATTTCCTCTCCCTGCTGCTGCATTTGCGTCTCCATTTCTTCCATTCGGTTGCCAATCTCCCCAATATCTTGTCTCAGAGAGTGTATGGACTCTGTCAGACGGCTGCCTAGGGTGAGAACTTACACAATCTTGACGATGCATATATTCATATGATTCTTGCAAGGTATTGTGGGTAATGTAGTTCATTCACTCCCAAACACAGCTGAAGACAATAATTGAGTTGTGAAACCAGTGGTTAAAGCCAATAAAATACTTCTTTTATTGATGGGGTTTAATTCACCCAGCACAAGTATGCTTGTTAGCAATATAAAAATGAGGTTACTTGCTTGCAGTGTTTAAATGGATAACAAAGTCACAAAGCAAATCAGAAAACAACCTTCAGCTTGTCAGGCAATTAGCTAATGTTTTCTTAGCAAATAATTACCAAATGAAAAGGCACAAAGAAATGAATAAACTTTGCTTGTTAGGTTAACTTCTGCTTATTTTCCACGCAGATCCCAGCAGTGATTCTCCCTTGCTCACACACACAATCAGGTGCAGCTTTAATTACTATCAATTGACCAGCTGAAAGCCTTTAGCTGGCTGGCTGCTACTGTGTGAACCCAAATCCTGCTTTAAGAGCTGTTTGCAGTGGAAATAAAGAACAAAGTTAGGTTTCTTTGTGATGGCTGATGTGTTTGCTCACAGAAAGCTAGCAATAACATTTAGATAGAGAACAGTCCATGTAATGAATAGTTTCATCTGCTGTATCTCCCCCTTCATCAATCAGCATAGGGTCACTATCATACATTGGCACAGACGAGTCTTTCATTAAGGCACTATCATGAGAATGCTTATTCCCTTGCTGCCATTCACTATTATGGATAGGGTCTGGATCAGTGTTCATACCTGAGCCTCTCCTGCTATCATAATTCCTCTCTGTATAGCCTGGCCAGTATGTAATCCAATTCTGATGTCCAACCTTCCAATCTTGATCCCTGGACACTGGATCTTTCCTCACATACCTTCTGGCATAGGTCTGAAAGTCCCTTCCACGTGCAGTCTTCTCTCTCCTAGGTAGCCACTGGTGATTCCTATCTCTGCCATTCCATTCCTCTGGCTGACTCCAGTCCAATGGACTCTGCTGGCACTTGGAATACCTCCCAGTATGGGTACTGCCTTGGACTCTCCCAAACCTGCCAATGGCCTTTCTTCTCTTCCTTCCAGAGAGTTTCCTTCTCTCTCTATCCGCTTGGCTTGGCTTCTGCTTCTCCAGGTGATGCTGGTGCTTGTAGCCGTTGCTGTAGCTGTCTCCCTTCCTGAAGCTGTTATCTGAAGAATAAGCTCTATTCTTATTCTGTTCTAATGTGTGCTCCTCCCTAACACAGCGCAGCTGTGTTGAATCAGGCCCTGCCCTTTGAGATGAGTGCTTAGGGATTACCTCATAGCTCTCTTGATTGCACACACATTTTCTCACTTCAGCCCCTCTCATGGCTGCTGGAAACCTGGTGCATTCTGGGACTGGTAGTCTTTTATGTGAAAACTCTGTTTTCTTACTTCTACCAGAACTGACAGGTTGCTTGTTCAGAGTCACATCATCTTTTCTATAGCTTCTACCTGAGCTATGATAAGCTTCCTTATCACAACTCTCTGAGCTCGCACAACACCCCACTGATGTCTGATTTAATCTCATCCTTCAGCTCTGTGAGCCATTCTTTAAATTTCGCAATCCCTCCAGAGCTGCAACTCCGCTCCAACTCTTCCACCAGCTCTTGAGACTCTTCAAGCTGCTTGCTGTTCTCTTTGACCCCCTCCTTCCCGCTTTTAGCTGCTCCATAAGAAGATCGAAATTCCGCCAACTTCCTTCGTGCTGACATCCCTGCTTTAGTTTTGTCCATCCTGGCTCAGAGTTATAATCACTTTATTGTGCAGCTGTATATATTTCTTTAGCTGAAGATGCTCCAGGACGTTGCTCCCGTTGCCTCTTATAAGTCACTGGGGCCGCTCCTCTCCCTGTCCCCCCTGCAGCGTCTGGGCCTTGAAGCCGCTCAAGAGCAGCTTCTCTCCTCCGCCACTTCTGATCTCTGGCCATCTATGGCCTCCTCTCTGCAGCTCACCTTGACTGATGACACTCTCACCACAACCCCTGCTATGCTTCTCCCGGCTGGTCTTCTGCCGTCTCCACAGCTAGCTGCTCCTTCGGGGCTCCTCTGCACCCTCTCCACCACTTTATGGGCTTCCCCCACAGCACACCTTCACCGCAGCTCTCTTCACTCACCTAGGCTCCACTTGGCCCTCCCCCGCGATCGCCGCTATCGGGGCGGGCTGTGCAGCTCAGACCGCTGCAGCACGCTAGGCTCTTCGGCTCCTCTCTTCCGTCGGGCAAGGGATTGCTTTGCGCTCCAGCCCCGCTGCCGCGTTAATTTACTGGATCCCTCACAGGACCACTTCTCTATTGCACTACCCGATAGCCGGGATCTCTGCTTGCGGGGCCGTGCACTCAGCGCGCCGCTCTACTGCGGCCTCTCCACACGCCCGCAGTGCTTCTCGTGGGTGCCGGCCTGCCACGCGGTCGTCTCTTCAGGCAGCTCGTAAGGCACCCCCTTCAGATAAGTCACCTGCGCGGGGCCGATCTGCCTCCTTTCGCAACTCCCCGACTCTCGGGTCGAGCAGCACCAATTCTCCTCCTTTGCCCCTCACTTTTAGCACAATTGGGGGTATTTAAGCTCCCTTTTCACAGGCTTGAATGGCGGAGCTCTCCTTCTACCCCACCATCGGTCCCGATGATGTCACCGGATTGGATCTCCTTTTCAAACTGCACACTGCCCGTGCCGCCTTGTCAATTGATGTATGCCACCGTGGTAGTGTTTTTCGAGAGCACTCTTACCACCTTTCCCTTAAGCACAGCTGAAACATCCAGAGTGCCAAGAACACCGCTCTCATTTCCAACAGATTGATCAGCCATATGGATTCCGCTGGGGATCAGACCCCTTGGGCCATTTGAGCTTTGCAATGCACCCCCAGCCAAATAAGCTGGCATTCACTGTCAACTGCACCCACTACGGGGACTCTAGAGGCATCTTCACCATTAACTTGTCTGGATGCCACCACCAGCTGAGACACGCTTGCACGCTCCGCGGGCAGGGCAATGGCTGCAACAACTCATGGTGTTGAACTGGCCACCTCCTCAACAATGTCCACTGCAAGTGTCTCATGTGTGCTCATGCCCAAGGCACCAACGCAATTGCTCTTCTAAAGGGATGAGCTCCACTGTAACAGAAATGGAACCAGGCCGCTGGCATTAAACTTTAAAAAGGAGATAGAGCAGCTTTTAAACTACATAATAGGGGAAAGCCGAAAGTTGCCCAAGAGTGCATGGTTCGGAACAATGTATCCTTGAAGAATACTAGCAAAAGACTGAAGTTAGGGCATATCAGTAGAGAGATTCCAATACAGACAAAAGTAGCCCAAATGCCCTTCAGTAAAGAGCAGAGCTTAAAGATACCAAATTACCCCTGCCTACCGATATCCAGATTAATATGAATAAAATATAGCATTTGCATACAAACATTTTAGAGGCTGTAAGTCTAAAAAATAAGATGGAAGAGTTAGAACATATAGCACTAAATGAGAGGTTAGATATGATTGGTATCTCAGAGACATGGTGGAAGGAGGACAACCGGTGGGACAATGTGATACCTGGGTACAAACTATATCGTAATGATAGAGAAGATCAAATTGGTGGAGGGGTTGCGCTCTATGTTAGAGAGGGCATTGAGTCACAAAGGATTAAAGTTTTGCAGGAAACAAAATTCACTGTAGAATCTCTATGGATTGAAATTCCATGTGAAAAGGAGAAGGGAAGACAACTAGCCTCAGTCAATTGTACCAGTGTATCTGTTACCAGTAATTGCCCATTCACTGTACCACCTTCTAATACTAATGCTGCCATTATTTATTCCCATGCACTGTTACCTTCTACTGTTACCATAAAGTATTCCTACTCACTGTGCTACCTGCTAATGTTGCCAGTACTTATATCCACTGTAATACCTTTTACTGTTGCCAGTATTTATACCCACCCACTGTGATATCTTCTACTGTTGCCAGTATTTATACCCATCCACTGTGATATCTTCTACTGTTGCCAGTATTTATACCCATCCACTGTCTCACTGTGATATATTCTACTGTTGCCAGTATTTATACCCACCCACTGTGATATCTTCTACTGTTGCCAGTATTTATACCCACCCACTGTGATATCTTCTACTGTTGCCAGTATTTATACCCATTCACTGTGACACCCTCTACTGCTGTCAATAACTTTACCCTCATCCAACTGTGTTACCTCACTACCATTGCCCTGCTGCCTAGTACTACTGCTACCAGTCTAGAATGTACAAACCTTTGATAATACTCATCTCACTCCTTACCCTTGGGCTCCCCAACCTCTCAATTGCTTTCAACCAAGACACTAACCCCATTCCAATCCTACACCATGGAAGGAGACGGCCAGAACTCCCACACCACGCCACACCAAAAACCAACCACTCACCCCACTCCCACCTACTTAACATCCCCCTCCAACTCTTCAAAAAGACACAAGCCAAGAAACAACGTCAGCAACGCATACTAAAATGTGCATTGATAAACGCCAGATCAGTACGCTCAAAATGGCCTGCAGCCATGGACCTAATACCTCTACACAATCTCGACATCCTGATGATCACTGAGACATGGCTGTCCGATTGCGACAATGTCCTCTTGAATCAGATGCTACCCCCAGGATTTTCCCTATATACATGCCACAGGTCCACTCAGAAAGGTGGCGGAACACTCATCCTTGCCAAAACAGACCTTCAATTCAAGTTGCGTACCACCTCCAGCACAACTCACCTTGACATTCTCACCATATCAAATGAACTTTGTGCCATCAACCTCATATACCGGGCACCCACTCCATCACCAGATGACCTATCTACAATAATTGAGCTAGTATGTACCACTTCCACCCCGCACTCTCCAAATTGGTCAATCGGCGACTTTAACCTCCCATCCCTTCAAAGTAGCCACTCCACAGCATTCCTTGAGGCCCTACAGGATCTAGGATACAATCAATGTGTCGACTCTGCCACCCACACTAAGGGGGGCAAGCTGGATCTCATATTCGCACCTCTTTCTGACGCCTCGTCATCCCAGGACCTCGCACTATCCGTGACACCAGTCCCGTGGTCTGACCACCATCTCCTTAACTTCCACATACCCATAAGCACTCCCAGCAACAGTCATATAACTACAAATACTCCCAAGAATCTAGCAACCCGCTTCCGCCCTCTCAACAAGAGCAAAGTCCTAGAGAACCTCCAACCTCTTATGACCAACACATCCCTCAGCCTGGATGACCTCATATCTAAATGGGATGAAAACCTCAGAGCTGCATCCTGTCCATCTCACGCCACGAAGACAACAATACGACGAGAACATGCACCCTGGTTCTCCATGGACCTACGAACATCTCTACACCACCTACGCCAACTTGAGAGACAATGGCGCCGAACCCATTCCGCTGAAGCACACACCGCCTATAACTCATACTTGCTGACTCACCGTGCGAAGATAACGCAAAAAAGGAAACTATCACACTGATATATTAAAACGCTCCATCAACAAACCACATGCCTTGTTCAATATAGTAAAGTCTATAACAGGAGAGCCTGTCTCAGCCCACCCTCCATTGCCTCAACCTCAGGACTATGCAGATTATTTACAATCGAAGATGATAAAGACCAACACAAACATAGGCACTAATAACCCCTCCACACCATCTAAAACATCTCAAGCAACTCCTCTATGCAACTTCACCGCAGTATCCACTAAAGAGGTTGAAAACATTATTGCCTCTGTTAACCCCAGCACTGCACCTAATGACCCCTGTCCAGCCAGCTGGATCAAAGAGCTTCGCCATGACATAAGCAACATCCTGGCTAACATACTGAACCAGTCCTTTATCACTGGATCATTCCCGCAGAGTCTCAAAAGCACCTCTATCAAGCCCCTACTAAAAAACAACAAACTAGACCCTTCGAAAGTAGAATCCTTCAGACCAATATCGAGCATCCCACAGCTTGCTAAGATCATCGAAAAAGCCGCTCAACAACAAATCCAGCAACATATCGACACCGAAGCACCGTTGGATCCTGTCCAACACGGATTCAGGGAAGCACACGGAGTAGACACTGTCCTCACAACCCTGTTCTACGATCTGATCACAGGAATCAACAACATACAACAAGGCTTTGTCCTCATCTTCCTGGACATATCTGCCGCCTTTGACTCGGTGAGCCATGACATACTTATACAACGCCTAAAAGAAAAGGGGATCCAAAGCACAGCGCTAAAATGGTGTGAATCCTACTTATCTAATAGGTGGCAACAAGTCAAGGTTGGCCAAGCATCTTCCAAACCATTTCTGCAAACACGGAGTTCCCCAAGGATCGTCCTTATCATCCCTGATGTTCAACATTTATATGCAGCCGATATGTGACTTGATTCGATCCTTCAACGTAAAGTGCCTGGCATACGCTGATGACATCCTCCTTTACATGCCGTTCTTGATAGACCAACCAGTGCTCTCCCCAATCATTAACTGCTTCGAAGCAGTAGCCAATTGGCTATTATCACAAAACTTACGGATTAATCACAGTAAAACAGATGTCCTATTTGTCACAAAGAACCTCAAATTCATACCTCCTTCATCACTACGTGTCAACAATGTAGAGTTGAAGTCCAAATCCACAATCCGTTACCTCGGCATCACCCTGGACCAGCACCTGAACATGACAACGCATATCAAAAACATCACAAAGGCAATATACCATAAAATCAGAACTCTACGCCACCTCCGACACCTACTGGACTTCACAGACTATCGGACAACCTTCCAGGCACTAGTCCTTCCACATGTCGATTTTGCAAACATCATCCTGCACGGCCTCCCACAATCAACTTTAAACCCCCTCCGCTTAGCCTTGAATGCAGCCGCAAGAGTCCTCTCCGGATCGTCAAGATCCGACCACATAACACCCATCATGAAAGAATTGCATTGGCTACCTCTACATGCCAGGCTCCAATACAAATCATTGGTCCTCACCTTCAAAGCCCTAAATAACTACCCCCCTACACCAATCAGCAAACTAATTCATGGCACCCCAGAAAACAGAAACAGAAGATCTACTGCACGGAACACATTAGCAGTCCCTAAGTTAATGACTAAGTGCACAAAAGCTACCTCCAACAGAGCCTTCTCATTATTTGCCCCTTCAAACTGGAATGCACTCCCCCACGAAATCCGTGGAATAAAAAGCCTCATCCTATTTAGAAAAGCCATAAAGCTCCACCTGTTCACAAAATGCTACTCAGAAACCTCCAGCGATAGAAGCACAACCAACAACCTGCAAACTTCCCCCACACACCAGTCGCCCCTGCACGTCAACACTACAAATAATAGGTAGTCCCCCAAACCCTACCAACCTTCACAAAACTAATGCAACACCCAGTTACATTAGAGCATTGTACATAGTTCGAGTTAATATGTATTTAGTTTCCCCGTTTTCTCCCCCATGTTCAATTCCCTGTTATTTGTAAACTCAATGTTATTTGTATACATTGCAGTATTCTTGTTCGATGTACACCGCGCTGATTTTAATAGCGCGGTATAGAAGAAAATGTTAAATAAATAAATTAAATAAATAAATAACGGCAGTGGGGGTGTACTATCGACCACCTGGCCAGAATGAACAAATGGATGATGAAATGTTCAAAGAAATCAGGGAAGCTAACAAAAGCTACAACACAGTAATAATAATGGGTGATTTCAATTACCCTGGTATCGACTGGGTCAGTGTCATGGCAGGACATGATAGGGAGATAAAGGTTCTATGAAATAAATGACTGCTTCTTGGAGCAGCTGGTTCATGAACAGACCAGAGGGGAATCCATTTTGGACCTAGTCCTTAGTGGAACGTAAGATATGGTGCAAGAGATAAGGGTGTTGGGGCCACATGGCAATAGTGATCATTGCATGATCGCGTTTGATTTCATAAATGAAGGAAGGACGGTAAGGAAATCCACAGTACTACCTTTTAACTTTCAAAAGGGAGACTATGATAAAATGAGGAAAACAGTTAAGAAAAAACTAAAAGTTGCAAAGGTTCAAGATTTACACCAAGCTTGGGGGGTGTTTAAAAATACTATCTTGGAAGCCCAGACCAGCTGTATTCCACGCTTTAAGAAAAGTGGAACGAAGTCCAAAAAACTGCCAGCATGGTTTAAAGGTGAGATCAGAGAGACTGTTGCCAAAAAAGCATCTTTCAGGAAATGGAAAAAGCAGCCAAATGACGAAAACTGGAAACACAAGCACTGGCAAATTAGATGTAAAGCATTGATAAGGCAAGCAAAGAGAATTTGAGAAGAAGCTTGCTGTGGAAGGAAAAATGCATAATAAAGACTTTTTCAAGTACATTCATAGCAAAAAACCTGTGAAACAGTCAGTTGGACCATTAGACGACAGAGGAGTAAAAGGGGCACTAAGAGAGGACAAGGCCATAGCGGAGAGACTGAATGAATTCTTTTTTTCGGTCTTTACCCTGGAAGATGTAGGTTTGTTACACATGACTGAAATGGTATTTAAAGGAGAAGCTGTGGAAGAATTGAAAGAAATATTGATACACCGGGAAGATATATTACAGCTATTTGATAAACTGAAGAGTAGCAAATCACCTGGATCGGATGGTATACACCCAAAGGTGTTGAAAGAACTGAAAAATGAGATTACAGACCTATTAGTAATCTGTGAACTATCATTAAAATCATCTGTAATACCTGAAGATTGGAGGATGGCCAATGTAACATCAATTTTTAAAAAGGGTTCCAAGGGTGATCCGGAAAACTACAGACTGGTGAGCCTCTAGTCAGTACCAGGAAAAATGGTGGAAACCATCATAAACTACAAAATTATTGAACATGTAGATAGTCATGGCTTAATGGGAGACAGCCAACATGGCTTTAGTTAAGGAAGGTTTTGTCTTACTAATCTGTTATGTTTTTTTGAAGGTGTGAACAAACAGGTAGACAAAGGTGAATTTGTTGATATAGTATATCTGGACTTTCAGAAAGTCTTTGACAAGGTTCCTCATGAGAGACTTTTGGAAAAATTAAAAAGTCATGGGATAGGAGGCAGTGTACTATTGCGGATCAGGAACTGGTTAAAAGATAGAAAGCACAGGATAGGGCTAAATGGACAATTTTCCCGACGGAGAAAGGTGAAAAGTGGAGTACTCCAGGGATTTGTGCTGGGTCCGCTGCTTTTTAACATATTCATAAATGACATGGAAATGGGAATAATGAGCGAGGTTATCAAATTTGTAGATGACACAAAACTATTCAAAGTTGTTAAAACCCATGAGAATTGCGGAAAATTGCAAGAGGATCTTGATAAATTGGAAGACTTGGCGTCCAAATGGCAGATGAAATTTAATGTGGACACGTGCAAAGCTATGCACCTAGGAAAGAAAAACCCAAAACAATGGTTACACGATGCAAGGTTCCACATTAGGAACCACCACCCAGGGAAAAGATTTAGGCGTCATTGTGGATAACATGTTAAAACCCTCTGCCCAGTGTGAAGCGGTGGCCAAGAGAGCAAATAGAATGCTAAATATCATAAGGAAAGAAATGGAAAATAAAACATAGAATATTATAATGCCTCTGTATCGTTCTATGGTGTGACTGCACCTTGAATATTGTGTGCAATTCTGGTCGCCGTATCTTAAAAAGGATACAGCGTTATTAGAAAGGTACAGAGAAGAACCGGAGGCAGCGAATTTGGAGTCAGGAATAGTGTATTTGGCAAATGCTTTTTATGATTTCATTAGAGGCCTTTCCAAAGGTATGGCCTTGGCAATGGCCCATGCTGCTACTTCTGGCTGAGAAACTGGCAGCAGACACCTCCTCCAAGACAAGTTTGAGTAAGCTTCCCTTTAGAAGGAAGCTTCTGTTTGGAGAAGATCAAGATAAGTTAGTGAAGGACCTTGAGAAGTCCAAGGAAGACCAGCTCTCAGAGGATAAGCAAAAGACGGTTAGGTCAGCAGCGCCGGGAGGGACCAGTCCTGGGACTTTATATGGTTCCGGGCGGACAGGTTTGCGCCTTACCATAGAGGACGGTTTCTTTCTTGAGTACAGTCCTTTAGAGGTTCCGGCAGAGGTTTCTATTCTTCTGCAACCTCAGCGAGTAAGAAGCCACAATGATGCCAGGGTGGTCTGGGGGGTTTCAGCATAGGAAGTCGGCTGCGGGGATTCTACACCATCTGGACCAAGATCACCACTGACTGGTTGGTGCTCAAGATCATTTGAGAGGGCTACGCGCTGGAGTTTGCTCGGTCCCTGCAAGACGTCTTTCTCAACTCTGCCTGCATGGCCCCTCGAAAGCTCAGGCTTGTACAAGACACCCTGCTGCACCATCTCAAATTTCAGGCAGTGGTGGAGGTTCCAGAAGACCAACAAGGTTGTGTTCGATACACCATATACTTTGTTGTCCCCAAAAAAAGGGTCATTCTGACCGACCCATACTCGATCTCATGCACGTAAATCGGTGTCTAAAAGTACCCCACTTCCACATGAAGATCCTCTGTTCGGTCATTGTAGCGGTCAGGGAAGGAGAGTTCTTGACTTCTCTGGATCTGATGGAGACCTTTTTGCACATCCCCATTCAGCCAGAGCATCAACAATTTCTACGTTTCGCAGTGCCAATGAGGTACTTCCAGTTTCAGGTCTTGACATTCGGCCTGGCAACCGCTTCATGTACATTCACCAAGGTGATGGTGGTGGTGGTTGCGGGGCTCCGTCAGAAAGGAGTTCTTATGCATCCCTATCTGGGTGAAGTCCCACAAAGAGAGTATGTGGGCTATGGGCTGCACCATTGCCTTTCTGGAAAGTCTAGGCTGGGTCATAAACGTGGCAAAGAGCTGGCTCCAGCCTTCTCAGCATTTGGTGTACCTGGGGGCCAGGTACCAGACAGACATAGGCAAAGTGTCTCTGTCATAAGAGGATGATCTTATTACAAAATCAGCTCTGCCGGTTTCTATGCATGGCCAAGCCAACAGTGTGTCATTACTTGCAAGTACTGGGGTCGATAAGAACATAAGATATGACATACTGAGTCAGACCAAGGTCCATCAAGCCCAGTATCCTGTTTCTAACAGTGGCCAATCTAGGTCACAAGTACCTAGCAGCTTCCCCAAAAGACACAGGTTCCACAATGATTGTATTGGGGCAAGCAGTGGATATTCTGGGTCCACTTTAATAATGGTTTATGGACCTTTCCTCCAGGAACTTGTCCAAACCTTTTTTAAATCTGGCTACACTAACAGCTTTTACTACATCCTCCGGTAGCAAATTACAGAGTTTGATTACACGTTGAGTGAAAAAATATTATCTCTTATCAGTCTTAAATAGGTTACCCTGCAGCTTCATTGCATGCCCCCTAGTCTTTCTATATTTTGATGGCGTAAACAATCGATCTACATTTACCCGTTCCACTCCATTCATTAATTTATAGACCTCTATCATATCTCCCCTCAGCAGTCTCTTTTCCAGGTTGAAGAGCCCTAACCTTTAAAGCCTCTCCTCGTAGGGGTATCCTTCCATCCCCTTTACCATTTTGATGTCTCTTCTCTGTACCTTTACTAATTCGGCTATATCCTAAGATACGGCGACCAGAATTGCACACAATATTCAAGGTGCGGTCACACCATGGAACGATACAGAGGCATTATCCTTTGTTTTATTCGCCATTCCTTTCCTCATGATTCTTAACATTCTATTTGACTTCTTGGCCGCTGGGTGGAGGGTATCAATACGTTACCTACAATGACGCCCAAATCTTTTTCCTGGGTGGTGGTTCTTAATGTGGAACCTTGCATCGTGGAACCATAGTTTGGGTTGTTCTTTCCTAGGTGCATAACTTTTCACTTGTCCACATTAAATTTCATCTGCCATTTAAAAGACCAGTCTTCCAATTTATCAAAGTCCTCTTGCAATTTTTCACAATTCTCTAGGGTTTTAACAACTTTGAATAATTTTTTGTCATTTGCAAATTTGATTACCTCACTCTTTATTCTCATTTCCATGTCATTTACGAATATGTTAAAAAGCAATGGACCCAGCACAAATCTTTAGGATACTCCACTATTCACCTTTCTCCATTGGGAAACTGGGGCATTTAGCCCTACCCTCTGCTTTCTTTTAACCAGCTCCTGATACATAGCCCATGACATTTTAATCTTGTCAGGAGTCTCTCACGAGGGACCTTGTCAAAGGCTTTCTGAAAATCCAGATACATTATACTGACAGGTTCACCTTTGTCTGTTTCTTCACATCTTCAAAAAAATAAAATAGACAAGACCTTCCTTGTCTAAAGCCATGTAGGCTTTCTCCCATTAAACCATGACTATCTACATGTTCAGTAATTTATAATGGTTTCTACCATTTTGCCCTGGTACTGATATCAGGCTCACTGATCTGTAGTTTCCTGGAACCCTTTTAAAAAAAATGGTATTACATTGGCCATTTGCCAATCTTCAGGTATTTCAGAAGATTCTAATGACAGTTCACAGATTACTAATAGTAGGTCTGCAATCTCATATTTCAGTTCTTTCAGCACCCTCAGATGTATACAATCCAGTCCAGGTGATTTGCTACTCTTCAGTTTATCAAATAGCTGTACCATATCTTTCCATTTTATCGATATTTCTTTCAATTCTTCCGATGCACCACCTTTGAATACCATTTCCGTTACGGCTAACTTCCCTACATCTTCTTCAGTAAAGACCAAAGCAAAGCATTCATTCAGTCTCTAACGCCACAGGTTTTCAACCCAGTCCGAGGAACCCCAGGCCAGTCAGGGTTTCCAGGATTCCCACAATGAATATGCATGAGAAAGATTTGCATGTTCTGCCTTCATTGTATGCAAATCTCTTATGCATATTCATTGTGGGAATCCTGAAAACCTGACTGGCCTGGGGTTCCCCGAGGACAGGGTTGAAAACCTCTGCTCTACGCTATGATATTGTCCCCTTTTAGTGCCCCTTTTACCCCTCTATCATGCAATGGTCCAACTGACTCTCAGGTTTTTGCTACAAATATACTTAAAGTTTTATTATGTGTTTTTGCTTCCACAGAAAGGTTTTTTTTCAAATTCTCTCTTTCCTTGCCTTATCAATGCCTTGCATTTAACTTGCCACCAATTATGTTTCCAGTTTTTGTCATTTGGCTCCTTCTTCCATTTCCTGAAAGATGCTTTTCTGGCAACAGCAGCCTCTCTGACCTCACCTTTAAGCCATGCTGACAGTTTTTTGGACTTCTTCCACTTTTTTTTAAAGAGTGGAATACAGCTGGTTTGGACTTCCAAGATAGTAGTTTTAAACAACGCCCATGCTTGATGTGAACCTCTGCAGCTGTTTCTTTTAGTTTTTTCTTAACTATTTTCCTCATTTTATCATTGATGCCCTTTGAAAGTTAAAAATTAGTATTGTGGATGTCCTTGAAGTTCTTACTCCATTTATTAAATCAAAACATGACCATGCTATGATCACATTGCCAAGTGGCCCCAACACCCTTATCTCTTGCACCAGATCTTGTGTCCCACTAAGGACTAGGTCCAAGATGGCTTCCCCTCATCAGTTCATGAACCAGCTGCTCCAAGAAGCAGTCATTTATTTCCTTTAGAAACTTTATCTCCCTATCATGTCCGGCCTTGACACTGACCCAGTTGATAACAAGGGTGATTTTAATTACCCCGGTATTACTGTGTTGTAACTTTTGTTAACTTCCCTAATTTTTTTGAGCATATCATCATCCAATTGTTCATTTTGGCTAGGCAGTCGATAGTCCACCTCCCACTGGCATCTTCTTCCCCTTTTTGCATGGAATTTCGATCCACAGAGATTCTACAGTGTATTTTGTTTCCTGCAAAACCTTAATCCTGTGTGACTCAATGCCCTCTATAACAGAGTGCAAACCCTCCATCAAATTGACCTACTCGGTCATTGCGATATAATTTGTACCTGGGTATCACAGTGTCCAATTGGTTGTCCCTCTGCCACCAGATCTGTAACATACCGATCATTTTATTCATATTAATCTGGTTAGTGGTGTGATAGGCGATGGCCTAACATGTAGCAGAGCTAGGTCTGAAGCCCTTTTTCTCCTGCTTTAAAATGTTATTGCTGAAGCCCTTTTTCTCCTGCTTTAAAATGTTATTGCTGATTTTGGAAAATTGCAGAATGCTGTTAGCTGTTAGAAAGAAATACTGTTCTATTCTGGTTTGATAACATGTTCTGCTCTCCTGGAGATAAGAGAATTAAACCTTGGTACTGTTTATTGTTTAGGTAAGTCAGATGTCTCTTTCAGTAGAATGCCGCGCCACTGTATCTTTGCTGATTGTGCACTGACCTCGTAATTAGGATGAATATATAGCAAAGAAACTGAACAGTGTAAGAATATTTTGTCTAGCATTATGAAGATTGTTTAGTGTTTTGAGCCAAGGCTAGAGATACGTCTTAACCTTGCTTTGTTTGGCCTCGCTTTGTTTTGCTTTTGTTAAGAATGCTTCTGATATGCCTTCCACTATCTTTGCAAGCTAACTGACCTTGCAGAAGTAGCAAAATATACTGTAGTAAAAGTATTATGTTTAGTGTTATGTCTAATTGCTGACCCGTGGCTAGTAAGACCCAAGCAGGGGGAGCGAGTCCTGGGCCTGGTCAGAGATGTCTATTGGATGAGAGTAAGTGGGCCACTGTGGCCAATGAGGAGTTTTGCCTGTATTAGACTGGAGAAGAAAAGTATATAAATTGTCATTTTTCTGAGCTCTGGGCTCAGACTATTTTGAATGTTACTGCAATCTGAGCCTGTGCACATTAAACCGGCTTGAATCTTTGCCTGACTCCGGGTATTATTTATTGCATGCTTATCAGCTACTACAGTGGTAGACAGGTGTAATTTGGAATCTTTAAGCCCTGTCTGCTGTGTACTTAAGGGCATTTGGGTTACTTTTGTCTATATTGAAATCTCTGTCGATAAGCCCTAACTTAAGTCTTCCGAATCATGAGCTCCTGGGCGACTGTCGGTCTTCTCCTTTTATCTAGTTTAAAAGCTTCTCTCTCTCCTTTTTAAAGGTTAATGCCAGTAAAATGGTTGCATCCTGGTTAAGGTGGAGTCCAACCCTTCAGAAAAGCCCCTCCTTTCCTCAGGATGTTGCCCAGTCCCTAACAAATCCAAAACCCTCTTCCTTGCACCATTGTCTCATCCATGCATGGATACTCTGGAGCTCTGTCTGCCTTTTGGGTCCTGTGCATGGAACGGGAAGCATTTCTGAGAATTCTACCCTGGAAGTTCTGTAATTCAACTTCCTACCTAAAAGCCTAAATTTGGCTTCCAGAACTTCCCTCCCACTTTCCTATGTTACTGGTACCAACATGTACCAAGGCAGCAGACTTCTCCCCAGAGCTATCTAAAATCTTGTTTTAGGTGGCACGCGAGATCTACCACCTTTGCACCAGGCAGGTATGTTACCAGGTGATCCTCATGTCCACCAGTCACCCAGCTATCTATATGCCCAATGATCGAATCAGTAACTAGAAAGGCTGTCCTAACCCTTCCCTCATAGGCACATGACCCTGGAGAAACCTCCTCGGTATGCTAGGGTTTTACATCATCTGGAGGACAGGTCCTAGCTACAGGATCACTTTCTGCCACACCAGGGTGATGCTCTTTTGTCACGTGAACTCTCTCCTCCATGGCAACAGGGAAGCTGTTCAATGTATTTGTGAGTGATATTGCTGAAGGACTGAATGGAAAAGTCTGCCTTTTTGCAGATGACATGAAAATTTGCAACAGAGTGGACGCCCCTGAGGGAGTGGATAACATGAGGAAAGATCTACAAAAGTGGTGGAATAATCTAATGCTTGACAGTTAAGATTTAATGTGAAGATGTGCAGTGTCATGTACTTGGGAAACAGAAGTCCAAGGGAATTGTATGCAATAGGGGGCGAGAGGTAGGTGAGAACAGACCAGGAGAAGGACGTCGGAGTGATTGTTTCAAGGATCTCAAAGTGGCAAAACAGAGTGACAAGGTGGTAGCAAAAGCCAGGATGCTGAGTTGCATACAAAGAGGAATTACCAGCAGAAAGGAAGAGGTACTAATGCCACTGTAGAAGTCACTGGTGAGGCCTCACTTGGAATATTGCGTTCAGTTTTGGACCACATCTCGCAAAGGATATAAAAAGAATGGAAACGGTTCAGAGGAAGGCGACCAAAATGATTTGGAGCCTGCATCAAAAGTCTTATGAGAAGAGACTTGAAGACCTAAATATGTACACTCTGGAGGAGAGGAGGGACAGGGGAGATAAGATTCAGACCTTTAAATACTATTAATGAACAAACAAACCTCTTCCAAAGGCGGGAAAGCTGTAAAACTAGAGGGCATAACATGAAGCTGCAAGGGGGTAAAACGAAAGGCAATGTCAGGAAATACTTTTTCACAGAAAGCGTGGTGGATGATTAGAATGCCTTCTCGATGGAAGTGGTGGGGGCAAATACAGTGTCAGAATTCAAAATAGCATGGGACAGACACAGTAGATCCCTTTATAGCAACAGGATAAAATCAAAATAAACAATTATCTTTTATATCTCAACAAATAGGAATGACCTACACTGAGCGGTGGGTACACCCTGAAAAACAAAGGCATGGGGAGGGGTGAGCAGCAGGTGCCCCTACTCTTGCCGCCTTGCTGGGAAAACTAAATGACCATATTGGTCATTATCTGGCGTCATATACTATGTTACTATGACATAAGTACTACGTCCCTATAGGTCTCGCCTATATACATCTCTGACTTCCTTATGTCCTCCAAGTCTGCTACTCTAGCCTCCAGAGATCGGACTCATTTGATGAGAGCAAAGAACTCACTGTACCTAGTGCACACAAGATCCCTCACCAACTGGGAGAAAATCATACATGTGACACTAAATGCAAGAAACTGACAAGCCCCCATCGTGATGCTGGACTACTATCTGCATCTTAGTTTTAAAGGGTTTTTTTTTAGGTATTTAAGTTTTATTTATTTATTTAAAGGGTATTTCTATCCCGCCTTATCCTTTAATCAAGGCGGTGTACACAGCAAACAATCAGTGTCATTGGTGTTTGTGTTGGTATGTTTATGTACATTGAGGTGTATGTGGGCTGATTAGCGTGAGTTATTTACAACATGTGGTTTTTACAGTTACATACATACATACATATACACACATATATACATATATATACACATATACATACATATTGTGATAAGGAAGCTTATCATAGCTCAGGAAGGAGCTATAGAAAAGGTGAAGTGACTCTGAACAAGCAACCTGTCAGTTCTGGTAGAAATAAGAAAACAGAATTTTCCCATAAAAGACTACCAGTCCCAGAATGCACCAGGTTTCCAACAGCCATTAGAGGAGCTGAAGTGGGGAAACGTGTGTTCAATCAGGAGGGCTATGAGGCAATCCCTAAGCACTCATCTCAAAGGGCAGGGCCTGATTCAGCACAGCTGCGCTGTATTAGGGAGGAGCACTCATCTAAGCAGAATAAAGTTAGAGTTTATTCTACAGATGACCATCTTCATGATCACCTTGGATATCCTGAGAATCAGCTTGAGCTTGATCATCTTCATCATCAGAAGGATCATCAGAAGCAGAAGCCAAACCGGATGGACAGAGGGGGAAAGAAACCCTTTGGAAGAAGGAAGAGAAAAGCCTTTGAGAGGTCTAGAATAGTCCAGAGCAGTATGTATACTGGGAGGCATTCCAAGGGCCAGCATACACCATTGGACTGGGGAAAGCCAGAGGAATGGTGCTGCAGAGCTAGGAATCTCCAGACGCTACCTGTGAGGGAGACGGCTGCACGTGGAAGGGACCCTAAGACCCGTGCCAGAAGGTATGTGAAGAGAGATCCAGTGTCCAGGGATCTGGATTGGAAGGCTGGACATAAGAACTGGACTACATACTGGCCAGGCTATATAGAGAGGAACTCTAACAGCAATGGAAGCTCAGGTATGAACACTGATCTATGCCCTAGCTATAACCTTGAAAGACAGCAGGGAAACAAGTATTCTCCTGAAAGTGCTCCATTGGGAGATTCATCTCTGCCAATCCATGATATTGAACCCATGCTTGTTGAAGAAGGGGGAATGATAACAGATGAAGAATGTGTTTACATGGACTGCTCTCTGTCTAAACTCCTTTGGTGATTTTCTGTTATAAAGTACAGCAACCATCACAAAGAAATACAAACTTGTTCTTTAATCTACTCAGAAAAGCTCCTGTGTAGGTTTTCTAGCCATGCAGTAGAAATCAAGCCAGCTAAGGGGTTTCAGCTGGATAACTGCTAGCAATTGAGCCTTACCTAATTGCTTGTGAGCTAGGAGAGAATCACTTCTGAATCTATGTGGGAAGATATAAGAAGTTTACCTGAAAAGAACAGTTTTTTTCCTTTCTTTGTGGCTTTTGGTTTGTTGTTTGATACATGCTAAGAAAATATTAGCTAAGCCTACAGAAAAGACCAGTTTGTTGCCAACCAGGTCTTATTTCTTTTGCTTTGATTACCTGACAAGTTCAAATGTTGTTTCCTCATTTTTGTTTTTTCTAAAGTTAAACACTGAAAGCAAGTAACCTGATTTATGTGCTACCAAGCATATCTGTGTTGGGAGAAATAACCCCATAAATAAATATCTTATTGGCTTTACACTTGAGCACAACTAAATTATTGTCAGCAGCTGTGTCTGGTGTGAATGAACTGCATTGCCCACAATCCCTTGCAAATCATATAGATATATGCACTTGCCAAGACTGTGAAGATAGTCACCCAGGCAGCCGTCTGACAATATATACATACACACACATATACACACATATATACATACACACACATATATATACACATATATACATACACACACATATATATACACATATATATATATATATATATTATATGAATACAAGTATATACATGGGTTTTACAGTTATATACATATCCATATATACATGAGCTATTTACAACATGAGATTTTACAGCTATATACATGGGTTTTGCTGTCTCTGCAGCTTACTGTGGCTGATCTTGAGACCGAGTCTGATTTTCCGTTATGGGCTTGGTCCGAGTCTGTAGAGACTGGCTATCTGCTTGGGCCGTAGTTGTTTACTTACTTATGTTTGCTGGGGATACTTATATAATACAACTATATCTAATACGTTTAATGGACGTTGTTCACCTCAAGATTAATTCATCTATTTCTGATGAGGATAACCACCTGCACCTTAAAGTGAATATGGACACCTCCATCCCTTTAATAGGTTTAAGAGTCTATAAAGCTAAGAGTATCCCTAGGGTGGGTGGGAAAGAAGATGTAATAAAAGCTGGCTTGCTATACAGTGCCCTGACCTGTGCTTCTAAGGTAACGTTTTAACAATTTCCTGGGTGATTCACAGAGCTCTTGGTTTGATAGAAGGGGTCTTTTAAATTGCCCCTTTGTTTGTTTGTTTGTTTATTTATTTGAGCTGTCACTTGGTTTTAACAGCTATTGAAGACAACTTCACACGGGGAAAGATATTTTCTGTTACCTGGGAGTTGCCGCGGGTGTTTCTACTGTGGAGCAGTGCAGCAGGTGGGAGCCGGGTCCCTGCTGGGTCAGCTGCAGGCATTGGAAGGACTCCCTTGGTGCTGAGGACCCCCCCGAGCCCTACAAAGACCAGCAGGAGCTGTATTGTGCTGGGAAAGATCTTTGCTGTTACCTGGGAGTTGCCGCGGGTGTTTCTACCGCGGAGCAGTGTAGCAGGTGGGAGCCGGGTCCCTGCTGGGTCAGCTGCAGGCATTGGAAGGACTCCCTTGGTGCTGAGGACCCCCCCGAGCCCTACAATGACCAGCGGGTGATACACGCGGCCGGCATGGTCGTGTCCTAAGGGGCGTGTCACAAGGGGTTTAACACGCTCCTTCGGTGCTCCTGAGGTTCATGAGCACTGTTAGTCTAAGCGTGGCTATCGATGGGGAAAAGAAAGGCGAAGGGGGCAGGTAAGCCTGCCGCCGATGCAGGAGTATGTGTTAAGATAACTGGCCCCATGGATAAACATCTTACTCCCCTGCTATCTGCCAATCAATCTTCGGACGGGGCGTCTCTAAGCCCGGAGGTCCGAACGCCACCTCCCTTCCCCCCGCTTCCGCATTCATCTACGTTTTTGGATACCTCTCTCCATGTTCAAGCTCCGCCACTCTCTCCGGTGGATCCAGCCGTGGTGGAAGAAGGGACTCCTCCTATTTCCAGGGAGGTGACTCTTTCTGACATATGGTCAGCACTGCAAAAGATTGATAGTCGATTGTCTATGACAGTCTCTTCTTTGTGCAAGTTTACTCATTCGGTTGTTGATAAAGTACATGTTATTGATCATCAACTGGCTTCTACTTCTAAGTCGCTTGCCCGCGTTGAATCCTTGGCCCAGTCGTGTAGTGATACTAATGTTTCTCTTATTAAGGATGTTTCCTTGCTTTCCTGTCGACTGGAGACACTTGAGAATCAACACCGGGCAAGAAACTTACGTTTTCTGAATTTTCCTCAAACCCATTTGCTTTCCTTTGAAGTTTTATTGAAAAAGTACTTTTCTGAGATTTTGCAAATAAGGGAGACCATAGACACAGTTCAAATGTATTGTATTCCTGTGTTTGTCTCACCGACTGCAGAGGGGGTTCCCTCTCCCTCTGATGTGTCGGTAGCACAGGATTTAACTGCTTTTTTGGAGGACTCGCTTGACGTCATCCCCAAGCGTTGCACCTTGGTGGTGACTTTTGGCTCAGAGTCTCTGAAATTGCGGGTTCTTCGGGCTTATTTTAAAAATAAAGATGCCTTATTTTGTGGGTCTAAATTGCAAGTGTTCCCCGACGTAGGCCGGACCACTCAGGCTAGACGTAGACAGTTTTTGGAGTTAAAATCGAGGGTTGTAGCGTTAGGAGCTTCTTTTTTTCTTAAATTTCCTTGCCGTTGTTTAGTTACTTTGGAGGGACGGGATTATGTTTATACGGACGTGGCTCAACTACGTCAATTACTAATGGATAAGGAGGTTAAGGGGTAAGATTTGGGTGGTTTGTATTTATATAAGCTCCCTTATTTGGAGTGTATTACACTCCTTTTTGCCTTTTTTTTCTATTTCTCGTGGTTCAAGGATCTTTTCTCTTGATGAGTTTTGTTATGATGGGTTTCATATTTTATTTTGCTTTTTGATGTTGTCATGGATTATGTATATTGCCTTTTTTCTCATATGTAATTAAGCAAAAAACCTAAATAAAGATTAAAAAAAAAAAAAAAGACAAAAAAAAAAAAAAGACAACTTCACACATCTTTTGCCTCCTAACTGGAAGGCCTCTTTGTAAAGGTCACTAGAAACAGATTTATTTTTACTCAGAGACTATTTATTCTACTTGTATGCTTAGTTATTCTTTGATTCAATTTCAATAAAGTTCTCTGGAAACAAATTTATTTCAATGACTATTTACTCTATTTTACTTTATATAGTGTAGTTATTCACCTGTAAAAAGGTGTTCTCCAGGGATGGCAGGAATCAGTCCTCACAGATGGGTGATGTCGGCACAGAAGGAGTCCGCATGGAAGCATTTCCCCAGCTTTCAAAGAAAGTCTTTGGGAAATGCACCACACATGCGTGATCCCCTTCCCGCCCAAGGGTGCCATCTTGCTTCAGTCTAATGACATAAATAAGATGGCAAAAATAAAATACGGTAAAGAAGCAACTCCAAGGGGAGGAGAGATGGTTGTGAGGACTGATCCTGCTGTCCCTGGGGAACACCTGTTACAGGTGAGTAACTACACTTTCTCCGGGAACAAGCAGGAAGTCAATCCTCACATATGGGACTCCCCAGCTACAGATTACTGAGAACTTGTATAAAACACCACGGGTGAGCAGAGGTGGTGAGCGATGAGCTATAGCATTTGAGTCTCAACTGAGAGACTCTCGCAAGACCCAAGTGTCCGGCATGGAACCAGCACTCCAGGAGCCTGAACACAGAAGGGATGGAGGGCAGAAGTTGCCTACACCCCAAAGAGATTACGGAGCATGGCCTGGCCGAAGGCGCTGTCCCATCAAGACTCCCTCTCCAGGTAGTAGTGAGCTGTGAAGGCAAGGACTGAAGACCAGGTGGCAGCCCAGCAGATTTCCATCAAAGGTAAGGAATGCAGATTTGCCACAGAGGTAATCATGGCCCTGACGTGGTGCGCAGTGATTTGCTGTTCTAGTGAGATTCCAGCCTGCTCATAGACGAGGGCAATGCAGTCCTCTATCCAAGCTGACAGAGTTCACTTGGTCACTGGAAGCCCCAGTTGACTAGGGTCATAGAAGAAGAAAAGCAGAGGCGGTGTGTGGAGGCCCTGGGCCCCTTGCAGATAGAGGGACAGGGCCCTCTTACAATCAACTATGGAGAATGGTCTCTGCCTTGCCAGCGCGAAGCCTTGGGAAGAAGGTGGGGAGCACCACTTCCTGACTGAGGTGGAAGAGGGACACCACCTTTGGCAGAAACCTGGACTGTGTGCGGAGTACCTCCCTGTTCTTTTAGAGCCTCATGTAGGGTGGATCTGCCATCAGAGCCTGGAGCTCACTGAGCTTGCGAGCCGACATGAGTGCCATGAGAAAGACAACCTTCCAGGAGAGATACAACAGGTGGCAAGTAGCCAGAGGCTTAAAACGGCAGCTTAGTGAGCTGTGGGAGCATTACATTGAGACCCACTCCACCGTTAGTGGGCAGACGGGGAGGAGGGCTTGGACAATATAAGACCTCTCAGGAAACGAGAGATAAGCGGTTGAGCCAACATTGGTTTGCCCTCGACGGGACAATGGTGCGCCGCAACAGCGCTCAGATGCACTCTGAGTTGGACTTCAGCTCCACCCTGGACAGGTGGAGTAGGTACTGGAATACCAGCTGCACAGAGCAGGAGAATGGGTTTGCCTGCCACTCGGCGCACCACACAGAAAATTAACCACCACTTGAAGGCGTATTCCCTTCTCGTGGAGGCCTTGTGGGAGGCCAGAAGGACCTCCTCCATGTCTCGTGGGAGACTGAAGGGAGCCAGAGCTACCCTTTCAGCAGCCAAGCCGTGAGTGACAGGGACCCCAGGTTGGGGTGCAGGAGAGTGCCCTCCTCCTGTGAAAGTAGTCCTGGGGCACAATCCAGGGGAATCTGAGACGCTGCTGACAGACAGAGAAGCAGCGGGATCCAGGGTTGCCTGGGTCACCAGGGGACTACCATTATCAGTGATGCCCTGTCACACTGGACCTTGAAGCAGGTCTTGGCAATCGGCATTGTTGGTGGGAAGGCATAGAGGAGGCCTTCTTTCCAAGGAATGAGGAACACATCTGCCACCACCCGGGATGGGTGCAGCTGGCAGGGGCAGAAGTGGAGCAACTGCATGTTGTCCAGGCTGGTGGCCTGGCCACTATGGGGATGCCCCAGATTCAGAAAAGCCAGGCGGCCACTCTGGAGTCCAGGTGCAACTCGTGCGGCTGGAGGACTCTGATCAGCCTGTCCACCAGGGCATTGTCCAGGCCCGGGGGGGTACACCACCCGCAGGAGCATCCTGTTGCGTGTCGCATATAAGCAGAGGACTACTGCCTCCTGGGAGAGGGAGTACGACCCCAGCCCCCTTGTTTGCTGACATAGAACATTGTGACTTGGTTGTCTGAAGAAGCACAGACTGGTGCTGCAACCGGATCAGAGGGCCATAAATATCGTACGGAGCTCAGGAGGTTGATCTGCAACTGGCACTCCATCTGGGACCAACTGCCTTGGGTGTGGAGGTTCTCGCAATGAGCTCCCCATCTCCACAGGGAGGTGTCTGTGGTAAGGACCCTCTAGGGGGGGTGGGTGCCTGGAAGGGCATCCTGGCCTGAAGGTGGCGGGGGATCTGCCCCCAGTCAAGGAAGTCCGCCAGCTGGTGGGTCATTCTTATCCTGTCTTGAAGCCTGCCTGTGGCTTGTGTTCACTGGGAGCAGAGGCTCCACTGAGCCGCCCTCATGTGCTGGTGGGCGTATGGGGTCACGTGGAGGCCATGTGTCCCAGCAGGCGGAGAAGGTGAGTGGGCACCGACTGGCAGTGCTGTACCTCAGCGGTTAGTGCCCTCTGGCATTCTGTCCTCTGCAGAGGGAGGAAGTCCTTAACCTAAAGAGCGTCCAGCTGAGCCTCTATGATCTCCAGGCATTGAACCGAAGAGAAGTGGGACTTGGGTAGTTGATGATGAACTCCAGACGCTGCAGGTGGAGTAGGTACTGGAATACCTAAACAATCCGGCCACCCCGTCCAACTGGTACAAAATACAGCGGCCCGGATCAACAACTACACTGGTTGCCCATCCATGCACAGACAAGATATAAAGTCATCCTAAATATATTTAAAATCATTCATAACATTTCAGCTATTGCGCTTTGGAACATAATACCCAAAGATTCCAGCACAAGGCCCAGGCGAAGCAGCATGGAAAATAAGCTCATCACACTCGCAGAATATCAGAGAGCAAACCAAGCCATGTCCAGAAGAGCACCATCACTTTCTGCAGCCACGCCATGGAACTCGCTTCCTGAAGCAATGAGAGCCATAAGCGATACCAAGGACCTCCGAAAGATGTTCAAGACCTTCCTATTCAGTGAATACTATGGGCACTCCCAGAGTCCATAGACATGGCTATGAATACAATCTCATACAACCTACACTTGACCTACTTGTAAATAGCTGTATAGATGTGCATAATCTCACCGCCCCTCAGTTCTCTCCCCCTCACTACCTGACCTCCTTAAATGTACCCAATCAAGTTACACTGTAAACCATTTTGATTGAAGGATAAGTGGTATATAAAACTGGTTAAAAAAATAAATAAATGGTACGTTCGGTGATGTGGTGTACCTCTGCAGTTCTGCCTCCCCTTTTAAGCCAGTCATCCAGGTAGGGAAAGACGAAGGCCCCTTGGAGATGAAAGTGTGCTGCAAGCACCGCTAGGCACTTCATGAAGACCCTTGGCGATGACACTAGCCCGAAGGGTAGCACTCCGTACTGGTAGTGACCTCCTCCCACCAAGAACGGGAGGTTCTGTCAGTGGTTGGGATGGATCAGGATGCAGCGGCAGCCAAGAGAGCAAATAGAATGCTAGGTATCATAAGGAAAGGAATGGAAAATAAAATGAAGGATATTATAATGCCTCTGTATCGTTCCATGGTGCGACCACACTTTGAATATTGTGTACAATTCTGGTTGCCATATCTTAAAAAAAGATATAGCATTATTAGAAAAGGTACAGAGAAGAACCACCAAAATGGTAAAGGGGATGGAGGGATACTCCTATGAAGAGAGGCTAAAGGGGTTAGGGCTCTTCAACCTGGAAAAGAGACGGCTGAGGGAAGATATGATAGAGGTCGGCAGCAGTGTTTCAAAGTTGAGTATCTTGAACTTCTCCCTCACCAGAAATCTGTTCAGATCCTGCAGGTCCAGGATGGGCCTGAAGCTCCCTGCTCGCTTGAGAATAAGGAAATATCTGGAGTAGAAGCCTTTGCCTCAGAGATGTTTGGACACTGGTTCCACCCCCTTCTCCACAAGGAAGCCTGCGAGCTCAGGGAGGAGCAGAGTTGGTGAAGGAGAGGACTTATGGGTTCTATTAGGAAGAACGAGGGAGGCATCTGTTGCAGGTGGAGGAGGTACCCCTCCTTGAGTACTTGCAGTACCCAAGAATCGGTGGTGATGGAGGACCACCTGTGGACAAACAGGGCCAGACACTCCCCACCCCCCCATGGGCTGCTGAGGACCTCCTGGTGTAGAAGAGGCCATACGCAAGGAGTAAAAAGCTCCCTCCAGGCTGGGCCGGGGCCTGGGTCTTAGGCTTGCAGGAGCCATTACCTTTCCCCTTGGACTGATGTACTTGCTGTGGGGCAGAGAATGCCTGGTACTGTGGGGCATTACCAAACTGGAAGGCTTCTTCCCTGGGGTTTTCTTATGGGGGTGGACTGAGACCTTCTTCGAGTCTGGTCCTGGTTAGGAACTCAGTCTATCTCAGCAGCCTTGTCTGACATGGGTTTTCCCGAAGAGGTTCTCTCCAGTGAAAGGGACATTGATGAGTTGATCCTGGACCCACTGCTCGAGCTCAGACGACTGCAGCCATGCCTGGCGTCAGGCCTAGATGTCCGTGGTGACCACTTTGGTGAGGATTTGATGCCATCTTATGCTGCTCGAGACATGAACTTTGAGTACTCCTTGGCTGCCAAGGCCAGTGACTTGAACCACTGACGAGGTTCCCCATCGAGACCTGCAGAGAAACCGGCAAGCTCCCTTGCCAGTTCCTTGAGGTACATACCAATGTACAACTGGTAGGATTGGACTTAACAAACCAGTATCGAGCCCTGGTAGCATTTTTGGCCAAGGGCATCCAAGGTCTAACCTCCCTACCCAGAGGTACCGAGGAATAAGTCTTTAGGCTCTTGAGTCGACGCATGGCTGACTCAACGACCATAGAATTGTGAGGAAGCTGAGTTTTTTGGAACCCCAGGCTTCAGCAGACTCGGTACATGGATTCGAGCTGTCTGCTCACAATGAGCACTGACGTCGATGTTTCCCCATATACGGAGGAGGCAGCATTCGAGGATCAGAGGGACGAGCACCATGAGGGCCTCCTTCGGAAGGGCCTCATACTAAAGGATCTCAAGTTCCTCCATTCGGGGGTCCTCCTCCGTCTCACTCTCAAATGCGAGCGCCTTTACCATATCCTGCACAAAGTCGAAGGCGGCAATGTCCTTGGGTGGGGAACGCCGACGGGATATCGGTGTAGAGAGGTCCGAGAACACGTCTCAGTGTCGCTGGGTGTCCGGGGATTCCTTATCCTCTGTCTCCCAGTCTGACTCGGTCAGAGGAAGAATCCATGGCTCCGCAACTCCTGTGGTCAGGCCCCAAGCCTGAAGGCCCGTAACCTCCCAGAAGACCTGTAGTCTGAGCTGCATGCACTTGCTGGAGAGGACCGGTGTCCCGAGAAATGGGACCGGGACCTCATCCAATGCCGATGGCTCTCTCAAGGCCAGTGGCACTCGACTATCAGTTCAATGACCGGGAAAGTCCTTAAGGTCGAGGGTCCAGTCGTTGGGGCGGATGAACTGGACATCAACGCCTACTGCTGGGCCCAGAGGGCAATGATACTGCGCTTCAAGGCCTCCATCCTGGTCTCTATGCCAGATGGCCTCAGGCCCAGCGTCTGTTCCATCAAGGGGAATCTGAAGCCAGTTGCCCGATGCTGGCGACTCCTTCCAGGGCAGTTTGTGACGCACCGAGATACTGGAGGGGGCCCTGGAGCGTGGTGTTGCCGGTGACTCTGGCGCAGAGTCTGATCTATGGAATAACTTCTGCTGCTACTGACGCCTCTTGATGGCCTTTGCGGACATGGACTTGCAAAGGTCGCAGCCAGAGTTGTCATGGTCCAGCCCAAGGTAACGGAGGCAGCAGTCATGTGGGTCAGTGAGGGACATCATCTTACTGCACCAATCACATTTTTTTTTTGAAGCTGATAGAGGCCATGGGGAAAAACAGGCCCTTCAACCCAGGCGAGGGTCTGAGGTCTACTCGCCAAAAAGGGCGCAAAGCTCTGGTCAAGGGACACCTCGAGAAAAAACAAGAAAAATAAACCAGAGGAGCGACGCGGAGGTGAGCTGGCTCAGGGACAAGAAGAGGAACCGGTACGCATACAGGGAAGAGGATAATTTAAGACAAAGAGAGACACTTTTTTCCAGGGAAACAAGACAGATGTCCAGTGGACTCCGTGGAAAAAAGGAGACTGAGGCAAGATGGCATCCTTGGGTGGGAAGGGGAACACGCACGCGTGGTTCATCTCCCCAAGGCTTTCTTTGAAAGTCGGGGAGATGCTTCCACACAGGCTCCGTCGACACAGATACCACCCATATGTGAGGACTGACTTCCTGCTTGTTCCCGGAGAAGCTAAGCTATACTCTGATTTGATTAAATGAAAAACTCTGGTGGTACTACGGTCTGACTGACTCAGCAAAAATACTGAATTCTAAAATACACAGATTTATCAGTTTTAACCCAAGGAATTCCTTTTTCCCCCACAAGATTTAGAGTATATTCCTGAAGATAAATATGTACACGTGCAGATTTTTTTCCAGCTTTAACAGTCCCTTTTGATAGTCCTTCAAGACTGAAAGGAGCAGATGGAAGGTTGAAGTCTCCTAGCAGTATTAGGTCTTTGTTGCATGTGCCACTATTTGATTGCATTTTCCAAGATGGCTGAGAGGTCATCAGATGGTGTGTTGGGTGACCTGTATACCAACTCTGTTTGAAATGTCAAACAATGCCATCAGTACTCTCTGCAGATGCCATGTTGAAATGTAGGTGAGTTTTTGCAAGGATGGCAGCAACTCTTCCTCTTCTGTGAGTGCGAGGGCAGTTGAAAATGCTGTGTAGGGGCGGCTTTAACTGGTTCATTAGTACTGTGTCATTGTCAGAGAACCAGGACTCAGTTATGTATAGTATGTTATGTAGTCACTGAGCATTGGAATTTTGTTTCTTGCTGAGTGGGTATTGATGAGTGCACATTTTAGCATGGTGTTTTGTATGTTAGGTGTCTGGTCTAGGTTGAGTTTTCTTGTAAGTTTATGTTGATTAAGTTGAGCGCGTTCCAGTGCCTTCCTTTGCAGTGGTATGTGCCCATATCATCTGATTGGTATGTTGCATGGAAGGGGTTAATAGTGAATTTGCTGGGTGGATCAAAGTGAGGAAGGCCAGTGTTGAGTAAAGGAGTGCATAGGGGGTGAGAGTATGGTTGCTTACGTGATTTATAGTGTTGCAAGATTCAGCAGTTGGGACTTTGTTCTCATCAGCGAGCACGCAAAGAACTACTTAAGTATATAGGGTACTTACTTACTTTGCTGGTTGTAGTTTGAACTTATGAGTGGATTCGAGTTGAGCTGAGATCCACTCTAAGGGCCACGCCTAAAAGCCCTCAGATGCATGCACTCCTGGGTCAGCATGAATTAAATGGTTTAGCCGTCGCTGGGGAGTTATGGAGCCTGATGGGAGGAGCCTACTGCCACATAGTGATTCAGGGCTTGCTTTTCCATCCCCAATGTGAGCAGGATCGTGCTGAAGAGGGTTCCGATGAGTGCACCTAAGTCTTGGGGGCTGGTGATCACTGGTGGTGAGTAGAGGTCCCTTTTATCACTGTTTCTCTTCCATCTACCCCCCCCCCCACAAGTTTTTCCTCCCAAGCCTCCATATAATTTAATTTAACAAACGTTGGGGCTTTTGAGGCCTTATATAAGGCTAACACTAACCCCTTAGTCCTTTTCTTCCCATACCAAATAACTTCTATATCTGAGAATTCTAAAAAGAAAATAATAAAAAAAAATATATCTGAGAATTTTTCTTGGAGTTTTGCTTTCTGAGATTTCCCCTTAAGAAAATTAAGCACCTGGGCATGCTGATAATGATCTGCTTCTTTTAACTCATATTCTTCTTAAGTACAACAAAATCCACAAGGTCCACACACTCCACAAACTGGTAAAAAATTCTCGACCCTTCCCTCTCCAAACAGGAAAACACCCCAATTGCCCTCATGGGCAAGAAACTCTCTGTAAAGTATAAATCCTGTAACAAAGAGAAGGCCCCTATCCTAGATCCCTAAGAAATGCCCCACAAAAGTTTTAACCCCCTCCCCCCTGTCACAACCCTTTACTAGCCCAAGGAAGGGCCCAAAGTGGGTAAGACGGACAGCTCTCCTGTTCTAAGAGAACAAAGTTCTTTCTTTCTCCGCTCTCCCGCCAGTCCATCATATGCTGCAGCTGAACTGCCCAATACTAAGTCCACAAATCTGGCACCCTTAGCACCCCCCTTGGATAATACATCATTGTACTAGGCAGTCCTGGGTGGTTTCCTTTTCCAGATGAGCTGAAAGACTTTCCTCTGCAAAGCTCTGAACTCAAGTCATAGGTATGGTCACTGATAAAGTCTGAAAAGAAAGCAGCCTTGGCCAATTAATTGCAATTTTTAAAAAGGGTTCCAGGGGTAATTTGGGAAACTACAGACCAGTGAGCCTAACATCAGTACCAAACAAAATAGTAGAAACCATTATAAAGAACAAAATTACTGAACATATAGACAGTCATGGTTTAATGGCAGAAAGCCAACATGGATTTAGCCAAGGAAGGTCTCGTCTCATCTCACCAATCGCTTATATTTTTTTGAAGGTCTGAATACCAGGTAGATAAAGGTGAGCCAGTTGATGTAGTGTATCTCGATTTTCAGAAAGCCTTTGGCAAGGTCCGTCATGAGAGACTCTTGGGGAAATTAAAAAGCCATGGAATAGAAGGCAATGTACTATTGTGGATTAGGAACTGGTTAACAGATAGAAAACAGAAAGTAGGGCTGAATGGCCAATTTTCTCAGTGGAGAAAGGTGAGTAGTGGAGTATATCCCAGGGATCTGTGCTTTTTAACATATCTATAAATGACCTGGAAATGGGGATAACGAGTGAGGTGATCAAATTTGCAGATGACACAAAATTATTCAAAGTTGTTAAAACACTTGATAAACTGAAAACTGAACATCCAAATAGCAGATGACATTTAACGTGGACAAGTGCAAAGTTATGCACTTAGGAAAGAACAACCCAAACTACGATTACATTATGCAAGGATCCACATTAGGAATCACGACCCAGGAAAAGAATTTAGGCATCATTGTGGATAGTACCTTGAAACCCTCTGCCCAGTGTGCAGCAGCAGCCATGAAAGCAAATAAAATGCTAGGCATGGAGAATAAAACAAAAGCTATTATATAATGCCCCTGTATAGCTCCATGGTGCGACTGCATGTTGAATATTGTGTGTAATTCTAGTCACCATATCTTAAAAAGGTGAAAGTAAAATTAGAAAAGGTACAGAGAAGAGCAACAAAAACAGTAAAGAGGATGGAAGGATATCCCTATGAGGAAAGGCTTAAAAGGTTAGGGCTCTTCAACTTGGAAAAGAGACGGTTGAGGGGAGATATGACAGAGGTCTATAAAATAATGAATGGAGTAGAACGGGTAAATGTAGACTGGTTGTTTACTCCTTCAAAAAGTAGAAAGACTAGGGGACACACAATGAAATTACATTTAAGACTAATTGGATAAAATATTTTTTTCATTCAACGAATAATCAAACTCTGAAATTCATTAACAGAGGATATAGTAAAAGCTGCCTCAGATTACAGGATCCGAGGCAGCATGGATTCACCAGAGGCAGGTCTTGTCAGACAAATCTGATTGATTTCTTTGACTGGGTGACCAGGGAGTTGGACCGAGGGAGAGCCCTAGATGTGGTGTATTTAGATTTCAGTAAAGCCTTTGACACTGTTCCTCACAGGCGACTTATAAACAAACTGAGCACCCAAGGGATGGACCATAAAGTTACTGCTTGGGTTAGAAATTGGTTGGGTGGGAGGCGACAAAGAGTACAAGTAAATGGAGCTCGCTCTGAGGAGAAGGATGTTACCAGTGGTGTGCCCCAGGGATCTGTCCTTGGTCCAATTCTTTTTAACATCTTTGTTAGTGATATAGCGGAAGGGCTGTCGGGTAAGGTTTGCCTCTTTGCGGATGATACCAAAATCTGCAATAGAGTAGACACCCAGGAAGGTATAGATAACATGAGGAGGGATCTAGCTAAGCTTGAAGAATGGTCTAGAATTTGGCAGCTGGGATTTAATGTTAAAAAATGTAAGGTCATGCATTTGGGCTGCAGAAATCCAAGGAAGCAATATAGTATAGGGGGTGAAGTACTTTTGCCCACTAAAGAAGAGCGGGACCTAGGCGTGGTTGTGTCTGATGATCTTAAAGTAGCTAAACAGGTAGAAAAGGCAATGGCAAAAGCTAGAAGGATGCTTGGGTGCATACGGAGAGGAATGGCTAGCAGAAAAAAGGAGGTGATAATACCTCTGTATAAGTCTTTGGTGCGACCTCATTTGGAGTACAGTGTGCAATTCTGGAGACCGCGCCTTCAAAAGGATGTGAACAGGATGGAGTTGGTGCAGAGAGCGGCTACTAAAATGGATTAGTGGTCTTCATTATAAAGCATATGAGGACAGACTGAAGGATCTTAATATGTACACCTTAGAGGAAAGGCGGGATAGAGGTGATATGATTGAGATGTTTAAATACCTCCGTGGCATAAATGTTCAGGGAAAGAGCCTCTTTCAATTGAAAGCAAGTTCTGCTACGAGGGGACATGGGATGAGGGTGAAGGGAGATAGATTCAGGAGTGATATGCGGAAATATTTCTTTACGGAAAGAGTAGTGGATCTGTGGAATAGTCTACCAGTGGAGGTGGTAGAGATGAGGACAGTAACTGAATTCAAAAAAGCATGGGACAAACACCTAGGATCTCTAAAGGTAAAAAGGGGACTGTTGTAGTTGTTGATATGGAAGGACAGACTAGATAGGCCATGTGGTCTTTTTCTGTCATCATATTTCTATGTTTCTATTAGTATAGTTGTATTTAAGAGATTTGGATATGTTTCTCATGGAAAAGTCCTTAAACCATTATTAAAGAGGACCGGGCAAATCCACTGCTTACTCATTGGACAAGCAGCATGCAATCTGTGTATCTTTTGGGAACATGACAGGTACTTGTGACTTGGATTGGCCACTGCTGGAGACAGGATACTGGACTTGATGGACGCTTGGTCTGACCCAGTAAGGCATATCTTATGTTCTCCCCATAGCCAGATACCAACAAGTGGTGAGACTACCCCCCCTCACACAAATGCCTAAATAACCACCAAACCCCTTTCCCACCCCTTCTACAACCAAATCTTCAACCTCTCCCCTATTCTCATGGCACCCCTCCCCTCAAAGAGGGGGGGAGGCAGACAGAAACCCCTCAAGCAAATTCACTCGCTTAAACAGGATAGAGATAAGTCCAAATATCAAGGCCCCTCAGCCATTTATCCTTTGTGTTGTCTCCCGCTGCGTCTTTACACTGTATCTTAAGTCACTTGCCCTTAGCTGCCACTTCAGGCCTGCTGCCGCTGAAGGTCCCTTGTCTGTCTCCTGCTCCTCCAGTAGGTCACGAAAGTCAACTCCAACACCTGCCAAGCTTCTCCCGTTGTCTTGATCTTCTTTCTTTGAGACCTCCTTGTCCTTAGATAACAGGCCAAAAGGGTATAGCCGCTTGTGACATATTCCTTCATGTCACAAGTATGCAGTCACATCCTTGAGTGCTCGTCATCTTTACAATGTCCCACTGGACAAGTCATTATAAACGTCAACTGCACAATTTTCCCATTTAAATGGGTTTTGCCTCTGCACTGCCATCAGAATTCTCTCTTTCACTACATATGAGGGAGGAGTGGCCTAGTGGTTGAGACAAGTTACCTCAGGCCGTAAGGTTGGGGGTTCAAATCCCACTAGAGGACAGCAACCTTGGGCCAGAAGGACTGGGGTTTCTAGTCCCACAGGTGCTCCTTGTGGTCTTGGGCAAGCCACTTAACCCTCCATTGCCCATGTTCCCTGTAAGTATTCGTGTATGTGTCTCATATCCCCTCATGTTAAATGTATCCCCCAATTGTGTTGTAACCACTTTCATAGAAGGATAAGGTGGTATACAAAACTGTCTAAATAAATAAACATGACTGGTGGCACACCACCACATCTCTTTCTTCTTTCCCAAATGGGGCCCAGATTCCTATGTGCTCTCTCAATAAGCACTGGCAGCTCTTGTTCTGCTATTCCACTGGTATTCCCAGACCCATCAACAGACCCTCTAAAAGTTTCTTCATTGCAACCACACAATCTTTATAGTCCTCTGCCTCCAGAAGCCCTTGGATCCTCAAATTATTATGGCAGGACAGATCCTCCAGGTCTTCCACCATCTCTTGGAGGGCTTCCTGCTCTCTTTTAAATAAGTCCCAATTCACGCTTACCATCTTGAGGGTCTCTGCATAGCTTTCCACGTGGTTTTCCACATCCTCTAGCCTTGCTCCAAGTTCAGTCAAATCCTGATGAAGCACTGCCATGGCCTCTTTAAGCTCGGTTTTAACTGGTGCAATGTTCTCCTTTAATTCATTTTTCAATTACAGCAACCATTTTTTAAGTCCTCTGAATCCCCTCCAACGTCCAGGGCCTAACTCATCCTCCAAATCCGAACCTCTCAAATTCTCCTCTGCTATACTGCCACTTTTGCTGCTGTCACAGCTTGATTCCTGCCACACATAAGGGGAGCAAAACTCTGAATTTCTTCCTAACAGACATCCTCAAAGATCCCAGACTCCTAAGCAGCCAGTGTCAAAAATCACTGAATTTTGAGAGGAGGAAATGACATCACAGGACTAGACGGCAGCAAAAGCACGGAGCTCCGTCGATTGTGGTGGAAGACCTGCTTGTTAGCCCCCTAAATTTTGCCCCGCAAGCTCACATCCCTAACACTCCGAACGGCGGAAGCACTGCGCAGTGAATGGCAGCAGCGAAGAAAAGCGTGACGGACCTCAAACCCTTCGCGTTTAAAAATACGCCTGGGAGTGCTACGGGGAAAGGAAAGATGGCGGCGCCATGTGCAGCAAGCATAGGCGATACCGGTGGACCGGGCCCAGGTGGTACACCCCCCCGAGAAAGCGAAATTGCCTCGCGCAAAGGAGAGCTTCAAGGATGGTTCGCTGCCCTGCGGCAAGACCTGGCCCATTTCAAATCAGAGGCTCAAAACTGGATCGAGGAGCTGAAAACGGAAGTGAAAGAGGTGGGCCAGCGCTTGGGGGAGGTGGAGGCAAAAATGGAGGAGCACGAGGATAGTATTAACACCCTACAGGACAAACTGGAGGGGGTCATAGGGGCACAGGAGGACCTGTGGTCTAAATTGGAGGATCTTGAAAACCGATCCCGCCGATCTAACATTAGAATCCGGGGTATTCCGGAGCCGAAGGAGAAAGAAAATTGTGAGCAGATAGTGGAGCAGCTGGGCCGCCAGATCATGGAGCAAGCGGGTGAGATGGATGCCACCATGTGCTGGCGGATCGATCGGGCACACCGAGCATTAGGCCCGAAGACAGATGGGCGTACTAGGGACATAATAGCCTGTTTTCATGAATACGCTACCAAAAATGTGGTAATGTCCGCGGCGAGGAAGCTTACTGAAGTGAAGTGGGCCAACCAGAGAGTTGAGATCTACGCAGACCTGTCGGCTATTACTATGCGAAAGCGGAGGGAGCTGGCTAGTCTCACCAAAAAGCTACGGGAGGAGAACATTAAATACAAGTGGACCTTCCCTTTTGGACTATCCTTCACTTTGAAAGGGGTCTCCTCCTATAGTCGCACGGTGGAAGAGGCCAACGAGGTGATGAGGAATGCAGGCTGGCTGGAGGGCTTGGTCAGCTCCGGTAACACCCCGGGGAAACGACGGGATGAGGACAACAGATGGCGGCGGACATCCCAGGGAGAAAAACGCCTGCGGCAGCAACGGCGGGTTCCAGGCCATATGGGCGATCGCTGATGGACTATGGACTGCCTGAGCATGGACTTTAACTTATGGACCTGCAGGAGGTTGAGTGGGGTGGGTGCAGGTGTAGGATGTGCGTGGGTGCTTGTAGTGGAATGAGTGGATAATGGGGGTTGGTGTGTGGAAGTGTGGAATTGTGGGGTGAGATATTATATATATTGTAGTATGGTTGTGGGGCTAGGGGCAGCAGTCAAGTGTGTTTGTGCGGGCTGCTGCTGGGTTCTGGGAGTCATGCCTTATATCAATGGTGGTGTAGGGAGTGGAAGGTCTCAGGGAAGGGGGGAGGGGGGGAGGGGGGAAAGGAGGGGGGTCTGCGGGGGAGGGAGGGGGGTCCTATCGTACCACATCCACCTATTTGGCTTCTGATGTGGCGCCCAAATGGATAAGTTGCGGGTGTTGACACTAAATGTACGAGGGCTGAACTCCCCGGTTAAGCGCCAGCGCATGTACAAAGAAGTACAGAGACTCAGGGGCGATATTGTATTTCTACAAGAGACTCACTTGCGTAGAGCAGATGAGTGGAGGGTGTCCGCGGGGAAGTACCCGGGGAGGTGGTTTGCCTCGAATAGATTAGAGAACAAAAAGGCGGGGGTGGGCATCCTGCTTAGTGGGAAGGTCCGGTATGAGGAGAGTGTGGTCTTTCGGGATACAGGGGGGCGGTTTTTACTGCTCAAGCTTAAGATGTATGATCAATGGGTCACATTGGTGAATATTTATGGGCCGAATACGGCACAGGGTTTTTTTTTTGCAGAGTTGACCTCCTGTGTAGAGAAATTTGCTGAAGGGCAGGTGATCATGGGGGGCGATTTTAACCTGACCCTCAATCCTCAGTTAGATAACTCCTCCGGGAGGGGGGGGGATGGTGGGATGCGGCCCCGGCGGCTACTGAAACTTATGGGGGAAAATTTGGGGATCCAGGACACGTGGAGGGAATTGCGGGGCCGGGAGAGGGCGTTTACTTTTTACTCCCCGGTGCACCAATCCTCTTCCCGGTTGGATATGATTTGGGTGTCCAGGACTATGATGTCCGCAGTGCAGCAATGTGAAATTGAGGAGCGGGTGTGGACAGACCACTCTCCAGTCTGGATAGAGTGGGTAGTAGGGGAGGGGGGCTCGGGGAAGAAGCGGTGGCTGCTCAATGAAGCCCTGTTGGACGACCCCGCAGTTAGGCAAAAAATGAAACAGGTAATTGACAAATACCTTGCCTTTAATGACCGGGACAATTGCCCCATTAGTACAGTGTGGGAGTGTCTCAAGGTGGTAACTCGGGGAGCCCTGATTTCTCTGGGGACGCATGAGAAAAAATGTAAAGAGCGTCACAAGGAAACTCTTCGGAGCACAATTAAGGGGTTAGAACAGCTCCAACAGAGCCGGGGCCTGGAAGAGGGGCAACTTAGAACTTTGCGGGAGGCACGGCGAGAACTGGGGGACATCGAACTCGCGGAGATTAGATTCGCGCAGGACCGACTGAAGCAAGAATATTTTGAACAGGGGAACAAGCCCACGAAGTGGCTTGCGTTCCGGCTGAAACAACGCCAGAGGCGGAATTGGATTACAAAGATCCGGGATGCTGGGGGGCGTGAGGTGCGCTCAGGGGCCTTGATTAAGAACCAGTTTGTACAATTCTATAAACGGCTGTATGCGGCGGAAGATACTTGTCCCAAGTCGGTGATTGCGGATTATTTATGCACTCAGCTACCGACCGTGTCGGAGGCTGAAGCGGCTTCGCTTTCTCGGCCCATTACGGAGGGGGAAGTGGGGGAGGTGATTAGAGCTTTACCGGCACACAAAGCTCCGGGGATGGATGGCTTTACCAATAAATTCTATAAGATCTTTTCAGAAGAGTTGTGTGGCCCCTTAACCAGATTGTATAACTCCTTTGAGGATGGGGGGCGCTACCAGAGTCCTTGCGTACAGCAGGGATCACAGTGTTGCCTAAAGAGGGGAAAGACCCCACTTTATGTGGATCTTACCGACCCATCTCCCTCTTGGGGACAGATTTTAAAATATTTACAAAGATATTGGCGAATAGACTGTTGCCCCTTATGCCGCGTCTGGTACATGAGAATCAGGGGGGCTTTGTTCCCGGCAGGCAGACTACGGACAATATCCGGACGGTACTGAACGCGATTTGGAGGGGGAAGGAAAGTGGTACCCCGATGCTCCTACTCACTATAGATGCGGAAAAGGCGTTTGATCGTGTGTCCTGGCCCTACTTGTTCCAGGTTCTGGAGCGAATGGGGCTTGGGGGGGTCTACCTTAATTGGATTAGGGCTCTCTACGCCTGGCCCCGGGCACAACTCCACATCAATGGCGAGTACTCAGAGGTCTTTGAGCTGGAGAGGGGCACCCGACAGGGATGCCCGCTCTCGCCCCTTCTCTTCGTCCTGTCTATGGAACCTCTGGCCCAGAAGGTCCGTGAGTGTGAGGCGGTAAAGGGAGTTAGAGGGGGGGGGGGTATGGAACATAAATTGTCTATGTTTGCAGACGATTTGATGTTTCTCCTGACGGACCCCGAGGGCTCCTTGGGGGCGGTATATAGCCTGTTACAAGAATATGGGACTATTTCGGGGTTTCGTGTGAACGCTACTAAATCTGAGGTTCTTAATATATCTGCAGGGGCGGAGTTGCAAGTACGACTGCAGAGCCGGTTCCCTTTAAGTGGGCTAAACAGTGTTAAATATTTGGGAATTTTCCTCACAGCACAGGAAGGGGATTTGGGCAGAGTGAATTTTGGGGCTATGGAGCGGCGAATGCGGCGGGAGTTGGAACGATGGGAGAGTAAAAAACTCTCCTGGCTGGGGAGGATAGCCGCCCTCAAAATGATGGTGCTCCTGCAGTGGGTATATTTGTTCCGGGCGTTACCGGTGATGGTGGATAAGGCCTTCCTGACCCGGATGCAAGGGGTTATTATGAAATTTATTGGGGGTGGGAAGAAAACGCGCATTGCCTGGGCTACCCTCACTAAGAGTAAGAAGCATGGTGGGATGGCCGTGCCTGACCTCCAGAGATATTTGGAGGCTGCACACCTTACTGTGGTGGTGGATTGGGGGAAGGAGGAGGGGAAGGAATGGGTGCGGATGGAGGCCGAGGAGATCCAAGGGGGGACAATTGCGCACTGGATGTGGTTGCCTCAGGGGACACTGCGGGGAGGGAGGGAGGGCAATCCCTGTGTGTACAGGATATGGTGCCTTTGGCATAAATGGAAAAGCCGCTGGCTGGGCCCTGCTGGCGTCTCTCGGTTGATACCCATAGTTGATAACCCAGACTTCCCACCTGCGATGGGGAATAGTGAATTTAAGAAATGGAAATTAAATGGGCTCACTCATGTGGGCCAGCTATTGGAGGGAGTAAAGGTTAAGGAATTCCAAACCCTTAGACAGCAATATGGGTTGGCGCCCGGGCATTTATTCCAATACCGCCAGGTGTGTCACTACTTGAAGCACCGGATCCTCCCTCATATGGCTCCTGATCCGGTGGCGGTTGAAAGGGTGTTCATGATGGGACAATCCAAAAAGCTCCTGACTTTATTCTACCATTTGATGGAGCAGGATAGCAAGGTGGGGGCGTTTCAAACTCTGTGGGAACGTGACCTGGGAGTGGGGTGGGGAGCGGCTCAATGGGAATATATTTTCCAGCATAGGACGAAGGGTGTGGTGGCAGCTCACTTCATGGAAAATAACTATAAATTGCTGTACCGCTGGCATCTGACCCCTGAGAAACTGCAGGCGATGTACCCGACTCAGTCTGATAGGTGCTGGAGGGGATGTGGAGAGAGGGGCACATATTTGCACATTTGGTGGGCTTGTCCCCGGGTGGCGGGACTATGGGGGGAGGTACTTGAGCGTTTGGGTAGAATCCTGGGGAAACCGATAGACCCACAACCGGCCACGGCCTTGCTTGGGGCCCCGCTGGGAAATCTCAATCAGGTGGAGAGCATGTGGGTGGCCTTGGGATGTACGGTATGCCGGTTGCTGCTGGGCCGCTATTGGAGGCAGCAGACGGTGCCGACGTTGGGGGAATTTGAGGCATCCCTCGTCTGGGCTTACCTGTTGGGCAAGTTAACGGCGACCAAGAATAACTGCATGCCGAAGTTTGCCAAAGTCTGGGAGGCATACATCACATGGATGACTAGCCATTAGTGGTATGGGGATGATGGCGGTAGGACGGGGGAGGGGCTGGGGGGATGGGAGGGAGGGGGGCTTGGGGTGGGGGGCTGGGGAACTTAAAGATATGGTATTCAGAGAATGTTTATGTTGTATTTCATTTGGGTATGGATATGTCTGAGCCAAAGGATGGCGCTTGTTATGTTTCAGTGCTACTGATCACAAATGTTCTGTTTTGACTTATACAATATAAATAAAAAAAATAAAAATAAAAAAAATCACTGAATTTTTATTGCTTAGATGGGATGCAGACAGAGCTTCACTGAACTCTGTCCATTTTCCTCCACTGAAGTCACTTCCTCCCAAAGCAGTCATCATTTACCAAGCTATTGTCTTATTTTCAGAGGTGGAGAATGGGCTAAACAGGGGTCACAGATGGGGACAAGAGTACTGCTTGGGTTTTACAGTCTCTGGTTTGGGGTTTCACAGATTTATTGAGGGTGGCATTGACTTAGCAGCCAGATGGAGGAAGGGACTTGGATAGGGGGAATTATGAAGTAATAACAGTTATAGTTGGTTCACCTGAAAAATTCTGAAGTGGATTACTATGGATGTTGAACTGCCATACTTTTGAATGCTTTTATGTTTTTGTGGGTTGTGCGCCAACCAGATCAAATTATTTTAAGTGTTTGTTATTTCAGGAAAATTGTTAATAATGTTAAAAAAAGGTTAAGTTCAGCTGCTGCAACAAACCAATCCAGTTTCATCTGTATTAATATTAAAAGCTACAGTGGCATAGGTATAATGGCTGCGTGTCTGGTCTATTACTTTAAATGATCTGCTGGATGTACAAAACCCACAAAGTTACAGCGGCCTCCCACAATGGGAAGGTGATGGGTCAACACTGAAATTAGCATGCCTTCATAATGGTTCTCTCTTGTGCACAATGTCCTCTGCATAACCTGCTTTGTGAGCTGATGCAAGGAAAGTGATCTCCGGAACAGCAGGAATCAGACTTCACATATGGGGTGATGTCGGCATCGACTGAGCCCCGCGTGGGACCACACCCCAGCATCCAATAGGAATGCTTTTGGGAGCATCCCTCCATGCATGCGTGCCTGCCTTTCCACCTTCCCAACAGTTCTCCTCAGTCAAGTTTAGAGCTTAAAGAAAAAATGCAGAACAAACAAAAGAAATCCCATCCTACAACTCCAAGGGGAGGAGGGTGGGTTGTGAAGACTGGTTCCTACTGTTCCCGGAGATCACCTGTTACAGGCAAGTAACTACGCTATCTCTAGGAACAAGCAGGAATGCAGTCTTCACATATGGGACTCACTAGCCCCCGGCTGCCGTGAAGGACAGAAATTAAGACCATATCAATAGGGAGGAACCCTGAAGCACCAGCAGAGTAACACAGGGATATGTCAGACCCAACCACTTGGGCACACTCTTTATAAGGTAGACGGCTAAAGCTAGGAGGAAATGTAGTTAAGTTGCAAAAAGATGCCATAAGACAGCTTGGCCAAATTTAGTGTCACTGCTGGGCTCTTAGTTGAGACAGTAATGGGCAGCAAAGGTATGAAATGAAGCTCATGTGGATGCTCAGAAAATTTGAAGATGGATACAGAGTGCAGGTTGGTCACTGTAGTGGCCATAGCCCAGACATTGTGGGCCGTGACATATCCTGGTAGAGAAAGTCCAGCTTGTGCATATTGTGACAATGACAGCTGTGCTGACTCAAGGGAAGCACAGGAAAGTGGTGACTGTCTTTAAGACAAGAGACAGGCAAGCTTTTCAGAGGGCTAAAGCTACAGCCAAGCAAAAGAAACACGTACTTGTTGAGGCTAAGCCATGCCCAAGCCCCAACGTGAGTGCAGGCTTGGACTCTAATGACAACCACCTGTGCAGAGATAAGGGTGTGGTAGCTAGGAAGCAGCTTTTTAAGCCTGCTTCAGTGCAGAGAGAGAGCGGAGGAAGGACGAAGGAAGGAGAGAGGAGCAGCAACAGGAAGGAGCAAGGAAATGGGGGAAGTTTAACTCCACGTGGGAGAAGCAATTCCAGCAGCAAAGGAAGCAACCCTTGGGGGAAAGGTACGCTTGAGCCAGAGACCAGCCGATGTATAGCTGGGGAGATTGCTGAAGAGCTGGAACAAAGTGCAGTGCAGTGTGTGCAAGAGACAGTTCAGAAAACCCAAGCTGCCAGAAGGGGGGTGAAAGCTGTTACAAACAAACGTAACCAAGACCTAACCAAAGGCAGGGACGTTGTGCTGAACACAGGTGAAGCAGTTAAGCTTTTGCTCCAGGGAAAGAAGCCCCACGCTCCTGATACAGCCAATGCTTACCAGGGAGAGCAGTTCTGGAAAGGACTTTTGAAGTTTCTACAGAATAGTAAGTTGGAAAACATTGTTGAAAATCCTGAAAGAGATAAGCAATTTGCAGAACAGGAAGGCATGCAAATTGACACTCTTGAGTCAGATTCCGTGTATGACGAATCACCGATGGATTGTTCTTTATGCACGAGGGAAATTGAAAGCTGCTAGGAAGGACTGTAAAAAGAACTTTTGAAGAACAATTTTTCCTTAGCCAGGAAAGTGCTAAGACCTTCTTTAAGCTAAAGAACTTTGCTAAGAACAGAATTTGAATTAAAGCAGCGTTGTTGAAAAATTAGCAGAATTTACCTATGCTGTTTGAATGAAAAGAAGCGGTAACACAGGTGCTGAGATGTGTACTGAAAACAGCTGCCGTGTTTACTTTTGTTCCTGTAAGTTTTTCTGTTTTGGAGAATAATCCTTTTGCCTGCATTGTCGTTGAATTTAATGTGTGGAAAGAACCCAAAAATAAAGTTCTTGTTTTTGCCTTAAACAACCCCAGTGGTCACACACTACTTTGTCTTTAATGGAAAAACTACAAGTCCCAGGATTCCTTGCTGGAGACAAAAATAGCTTTATTTAAGGACAAATATGGCAGCCCTTTGCCTGTGAGCCACTGGCCCAGGCAGGGGGTCACAACAATATGCAAATGAAATGTAATCAGCAATCCAGTTATGAAGTATCCTTTTAGTCACTGGGAGACTCAGGTGGCCAGGGTCAAAGGAGACAAAGCGCTGTGAGGATTGATGGTGATGCTGAGTTCTGTCAAGATAAAAGGCAAGAGCCCTTTTACAGTCAAGGGTTTGTAGCGATGCTGCCGCCCAAGACAAATGAGGTCTTGGAAAAAAGGTCGGAAGAGAGATGAACTGATTAAGGTGGAGGGGGAAACCAAATTTGGAAGGAACTTGGGATGTGTCTGGCAGACTACCCTATCATAGGGGAAGCGTGTGTACGGAGCATATTCCACCAGAGCTTGCAACTCACTGACACGGCGGGCCGATGTGAGAGCAACAAGAGAACTTTCCACGTGAGAAACTTTAGTGAAGCTGTAGCCAGGGGTTCAAATGGGGGTTTGAGCAGATGTGCTAGGACAACATTGATGTCCCAAGTTACCGTAGGTAGTCTGATTGGTGTCATGTTAACAGAAGACCTTGCATAAAGCGTGCCAGGAGTGGATGTAATGAAATAGGTTGATCAGCGACTTGGCAGTGAAAGGCCAAAATGGCACAGAGATGGACTCACACTGAATTAGTCAAACTCAGACGCAGAGAGCTGGAGAATATATTTTAAAAGTTGTTCCACAGGACAAGTGAATGGATGGAGAGCTCTCTGGGAGTACCAGAGGGAAAAACTATGCCATTTAAATATGGATGTACGTCTAGTAGAATCTTTCCTAGATGACAGTAAGATCTGCGTTACGTCCTCTGGAAAGTGAAGGTGAGAGAAGACGAAGCATTCAGCAGCCACGCCATCAATCACAACGCCTTCAGCTGAAGGAGGGTCCCCCTGGTCCTATGAGAGGAGACTGGGTGCACAACCAAGACAGAGGTTTGCACTGTGTCAGCCGAAGGAGTAGGAGAAACCAAGATGGGGAGAATCATCCTCCCCTTGTCCACTTGAAGTTTGAAGCGGATCTTCGGAATCAATGGAAACAGGAATGCATAAAGCAGACCCTGACCCCAATGAAGCAGAAAAGCATCTGAGGCCTCACTCTGCAGTGATGGAACCCTGAAACAGAAGAGAGGTAGTTGGGCATTCATTGATGTTGCGAAAAAGATAGATGATAGGAGTTCCCCATAATCAAAATAAGCGTTTCGTCGTTTCCTAAGAACATAAGATATGCCATACTGGGTCAGACCAAGGTCCAACAAGCCCAATATCCTGTTTCCAACAGTGGCCAAACAAGGTCATAAGTACCTAGCAGTTTCTCCAAAAGACACAGGTTCCTCAATGCTTGTATTGGGTCAAGCAGTGATATCCCGGGTCCCTTTTAATAATGGTTTATGGACCTTTCCTCCAGGAATTTGTCCAAACCTTTTTTAAACCCAGCTACACTAAATTCCAGAGTTTGATTACACGTTGAGTGAAAAAATATTTTCTCTAATTAATCTTAAATAGGTTACCCTGTATTGCATGTCCCCTAGTCTTTTTATATTCTGATGACGTAAACAATCGATCTACGTTTACCTGTTCCACTCCATTCATTAATTTACAGACCTCTATCATATCTCCCCTCACCTGTCTCTTTTCCAGGTTGAAGAGCCCTAACCTTTTTAGCTTCTCTTTATAGGAGTATCCTTTCATCCCCTTTATCATTTTGGTGGCTCTTCTCTGTACCTTTTCTAATAAGACTATATCTTTTTTTTTTTTTTTTTTTTTTTTTTAGATACGATGACCAGAATTACACACAAGATTCAAGGTGCGGTCGCACCATGGAATGATACAGAGGCATTATAATATCCTTTGTTTTATTTTCCATTCCTTTCCTTATGATACCTAGCATTCTATTTGCTCTGTTGGCCACCGCGGCACACTAGGCGGAGGGTTTTAACATGTTGTCCACGATGACGCCTAAATCTTTTTCCTGGCTGGTGGATCCCAATGTGGAACTTTGCATCGTGTAACCATAGTTTGGGTTGTTTTTTCCTAGATGCATAAAACTTTGCACTTGTCCACATTAAATTTCATCTGCCCGTCTTCCAATTTTGGATGCCCAGTCTTCCAATTAATCAAGATCCTCTTGCAATTTTCCACAATCCTCTTGGGTTTTAACAACTATAAATAGTTTCGTGTCATCTGCAAATTTGATAACCTCACTTGTCATTCCCTTTTCCAGGTCATTTATGAATATGTTAAAAAGCAGCTGACCCAGCACAGATCCCTGCAGTACTCCACTATTCACCTTTTTCCATTGGGAAAATTGGCCATTTAGCCCTACCCTCTGCCTTCTATCTTTTAACCAGTTCCTGATCCACAATAGTATAGCCCCTCCTATCCCATGACTTTTTAGTTTTGCCAAAAATCTCTGATGAGGAACCTTGTCAAAGGCTTTCTGAAAGTCCAGATACATTATATCAACAGACTCACCTTTGCTACCTGTTTATTCACACCTTCAAAAAACCATAACAGATTAGTAAGACAAGATCTTCCTTGTCTAAAGCCATGTTGACTGTCTCCCAATAAGCCATGACTATCTACATGCCGAGTAATTTTGTTCTTTATGATGGTTTCCACCATTTTCCCTGGTACTGACGTCAGGCTCACCGGTCTGTAGTTTCCCGGATCACCCCGGAACCCTTTTTAAAAAATTGGCATTATATTGGCGATCCTGCAATCTTCAGGTATTGCAGATGATTTTAATGATAATTCACAGATTACTAATAGCAGGTCTGCAACCTCATATTTCAGTTCTTTCAACACCCTTTGATGTATACCATCCGGTCCAGGTGATTTGCTACTCATCAGTTTATCAAACAGTTGTAATACATCTTCCCGGTGTATCGATATTTCTTTCAATTCTTCTGCAGCATCTCCTTTAAGTACCATTTCAGTCATGGGTAACATCCCTACATCTTCCTCAGTAAAGACTGAAGCAAAGAATTCATTCGGTCTCTCTGCTATGGCCTGGTCCCCTCTTAGTGCCCCTTATCATCTAATGGTCCAATTGACTTTCACAGGTTTTTTGCTACGAATGTACTTGAAAAAGTCTTATTATGCGTTTTTGCTTCCACAGCAAGTTTCTTCTCAAATTCACTCTTTGTCTGCCTTATCAATGCTTTGCATTTAACTTGCCAGTGCTTGTGCTGTTTCCAGTTTTCATCATTTGGCTCTTTTTTCCCATTTCCTGAAAGATGCTTTTTTGGCAACAGCAGCCTCTCTGACCTCACCTTCAAACCATGCTGGCAGTTTTTTGGACTTCCTTCCACTTTTCTTAAAGCGTGGAATACAGCTGGTCTGAGCTTCCAAGATAGTATTTTTAAACACCACCCAAGCTTGATGTAAGTCTTTAACCTTTGCAACTTTTAGTTTTTTCTTAACTATTTTCCTCATTCTATCATAGTCTCTCTTTCGAAAGTTAAAAGGTAGTAATGTGGATTTCCATACCATCCCTCCTCCATTAATTAAATCAAACGTGATCATGTTATGATCACTATTACCAAGTGGCCTCTACACCCTTATCTCTTGCACCAGAAGTCCAAAATGGCTTACCCTCTGGTCGGTTCATGAACCAGCTGCTCCAAGAAGCAGTCATTTATTTCATCTAGAAACTTTAGCTCCCTAGCATGTCCTGCTGTGACACTGACCCATTCAAGACCAGGGTAATTGAAATCACCCATTATTATTACCGGTCTGTAACTTTTGTTAGCTTCCCTAATTTCTTTGAGCATTTCATCATCCATTTGTTCATTCTGGCCAGGCGGTCGATAGTACACTCCCACTACCATCGCCTTCCTCTTTTTACATGGAATTTCAATCCATAGAGATTCTACAGCGGATTTTGTTTCCTGTAGAACTTTAATCCTTTGTGACTCAATGCCCTAACAGAGCACAACCCCTCTATCAATTTGATCAGCTCTATCATTATAATACAGTCTGTACCCAGGTATCATAGTGTCCCACTGGTTGTCCTCCTTCCACCATGTCTCTGCGATACCAAGTATATCTAACTTCTCATTTAGTGCTATATGTTCTAACTCTCCCATCTTATTTTTTAGACTTCTAGCATTTGCATACAAGCATTTTAGAGACTGTATTTTATTCATATTAATCTGGTTATCGGTAGGCAGGGGTAATTTGGAATCTTTAAGCTCTGTCTGCTCCGTACTCAAGGGCATTTGGACTACCTTTGTCTTTATTGGAACCTCTCTGCTTTTTTGGTAGTATCCTTCAAGGATACATTGTTCCGAACCATGCGCTCTTGGGCGACTGTAGGCTCTTCCCTATTATCTAGTTTAAAAGCTGCTCTCTCTCCTTTTTAAAGGTTAATGCCAGCAGCCTGGTTCCATCACGGTGAAGGTGAAGCCCATCCCTTCGGAAGAGCCCCTCCTTTCCCCAGTTCCTAACAAATCGAAAACCCTCATCCTTGCACCATTGCCTCATCCACGCTTTGAGACTTCGGAGCTCTGTCTGCTTTTTGGGTCCTGCACGTGGAACGGGAATCATTTCAGAGAACGCTACCCTGGAAGTTCTGGATTTCAACTTCCTACCTAAAAGCCTAAATTTAGCCTCCAGAACCTCCCTACCACATTTTCCTATGTCACTGGTACCGACATGTACCAAGACAGCAGACTCCTCCCCAGCACTATCTAAGACCTTGTCTAGGTGGCAAGTGAGGTCTGCTACCTTTGCACTAGGCAGGCATGTTACCAAGCGATCCTCACGTCCACCAGCCACACAGCTATCTACATGCCTAATGATCAATTCACCAAGTATAACGGCTGTCCTAACCCTTCCCTCATGGGCACATGGCCCTGGAGAAACCTCCTCGGTGCGAGAGGATTTTACATCACCTGGAGGACAGGTTCTAGCTATAGGATCACTTCCTGCCACACTAGGGTGATGCTCTCCTGTCACGTGACCTCTCTCCTCCATGGCAACAGGGATGCTGCCAGACTGGAGGTGGGACTTCAGGACTATATCCCTGTAGGTCTCGTCTATGTACCACTCTGTCTTCCTTATGTCTTCCAAGTCTGCTACTCTTGCCTCCAGAGATCGGACTTGTTCCCTGAAAGCAAAGAGCCCCTTGCACCTTGTGCACACGTAAGACTCCTCACCAAATGGGAGAAAATCATACATGTGACACTCAGTGCAAGAGACTGGAAAGCCCCCATCTCGCTGCTGGACTGCTGTCTGCATCTTTGTTTTGAGGTTGTGTTTAGATATTATACTAATAAAACTATACCTAATACGTTTAATGTACTTTGTTCACCTGAAATTTAATTAAACTCAGGTCCTTAATGTATGCGGATGAGAATAAACAGCTGCACCTGAGAGTGTATATGGCACCTCCTTTCCTTTAAGAGGTTTAAGCACCTATAAAGCTATGATAATCCCAGGGGTGGGTGGGTGTTGTGGGGGAGGGAGGGAAAAAAGACTTATTAAAAGTTGCCTGCTACATAGTACCCTGTCCTTTGCTTCTAAGGTAATCTGTGACCAATCTTCAGGGGGGAGTCCCACAGCACTTGCTTGGATAGAGGGAGTCTTGGGTTCTAAATTTAACCTGAAAGCACTCCTCTGTGTTTTAAATTTAAACTGAAAACTCTTTGCTGCTACTAAGCCCTGACCTATTTAACAAATACATTGGGTTCACAGATTAATCAGCTTTAATCTAAAGAATTCTTTTTCCAAGATTTAGAAAAATTCCCCAGAGGTAATACTTACAATTGCAGATCTCTCTCCAGAAGTTGCAGTCCCCTTTTGCAGTCCTTCAAGCATTCATTTGTCAGTTCAAAGGAGACGGCTGAGTTTATCGGCAAGCTAACTTTGTTCCCCCGGGAGATAAACCGCCAGAAGAGAGATGTGATGAGCTATCGCAAAAGTCCACCTTGCAAAGGTGGAGAGATCCGGTCCCCCTTTGTTTGTTGATGTAGTAAATGGCTACTTGGTTGTTGGTTTGAATGAGAACTGTCCGTCCTCAAGGTGAGGATGAAATATGCGAAGGGCATTGGCAATCGTTCCGAGTTCCAACAGATTGGTGTGACAAGAGGCCTCTCTTGGGGACCATAAGTCCTGTGTGGTGAGACTGCGGAGATGGGCTCCCCAGCCCTGCTTGGATGCATCTGTTGTCAGGGTACACTGCGGTGCAGATATTTGAAATGGTAACCCAACGAGGTGGTTTTGAGTAGTGCACCACCACCTTAGGGAGTTCATGAACTGAGATGTTATGGTGATCTCGTCTGCGAGGCGACCCATGGACTGTGTCCATTGATCTGAGAGGGTCCACTGTCCTGACCACATGTGAAGGCAGGCATATGGGACGACATGGACTGTGGAGGCCATGTAACCCAGGATATGGAACATCTCTCTTGCGGAGATACTGGGTTGGTTTTGGCAATGGCTTGCCAGAGAGATGAGATGATGAAGGCAGTCCTCTAGGAGGAAGGCACAAGCCTTTGTGGTATCCAGAAGCACTCCTATGAACTCTAGTGTCCAAGTTGGAGTCAGCTGGGACTTTGGATAACTGACCACAAAATCTAGTTCCTGTAGCACTAGAATGGTGCCTTGAAGCAATGCTGTGACCATTTGAGTAGTATCTCCCTTTATGAACTAATTGTCTAAGTAGGGGAAGATGAAGATGCCCAAGTTGCGGACGTAGCAGGGTCTGCTGTTTTGCAAATTAAGTGTTTCATGGTGAGATCATCGGTTTCTAATCTCACCTGCTTTCTCACACCACCTTTTCCCAAAAAGGTTTTCGCCATTACAGGGAATATTTGCCAGCTTGTCTTGAATCCATTGCTCAAGGTCAGAACCTGCAGCCAAGCCATCCTCCCTGCTCCAATACAAGCTGCTGCTGTTCTATTGATGGCTTCAAAAGCATCAAAAGTAGCTCTTGTCAGAAATTTGGAGGCGTTTTGAGCATGTGTCACCAGAGTCTGATGTGGAGCCTACTTGTCTGTTAGCAACAAGGTAGAAAATTCAGACAAGTCTTTTGAGACATCCCTCAAGAACATGCCCATATAGAGCATGTAGGAGTTGATCCTGTATGCTAGCATAACTGATTGAAAGGCCTTATGCCCTAAAGCATCGAGGGTTCTAAGCTCCCTGCTTGGGGGAACCAACAAGTGGTTCTTGGAACTCTTCTCGTGGCCAATTCCACCACTTTCGAATGATAAGGTAATTGTGGTTTCTGAAACTCTGGGCAAGGAGGAACTCTATACTGTGTGCCCAGGCTCTTGCTGATGGATGGAACCCTCAGAGGTATCTCCCACATCCGAAGTATTTGCAGTATGTTAGTTATGGGAAACGTGGTAGCTTTCTTTGGATCCGACGGGAACTGAAGAATGTCAAGCTCATCTGCTCAGACTCTGTGGCTACAGACACCAAGAGAGCAACCGCCATGTCCCTAATAAAATCTTGGAAGGACATATCCTTGGGGGAGAACAACGCCTCTCATGAAGGGGAAAGGGATTAGAAGGAATATCTGCGGGCAGTGCAGAAAGAGTAGTTACTCACCTGTAACAGGTGTTCTCCAGGAGCAGCAGGAACCAGTCCTCACATATGGGTGTCATCGGCGCCGATGAAGCCCCAGCGGAGCATTTCCCCAGCTTTCTATGAAAGCCTTTGGGAATGCAGGCACACATGCGCGGTTCCCTTCCCGCCTAAAGGTGCCATCTTACCTCAGTCAAATGACATAGCTAAGAACAGCACACAAAAATGAAAAATAAACTATAAGAACATAAGACATGCCATACTGGGTCAGACCGAGGTCCATCAAGCCCAGTATCCTGTTTCCAACAGTGGCCAATCTAGGTCATACGTACCTAGCAATATCCCCAAAAGACACAGGTTCCACAATGCTTGTACTGGGTCAAGCATTGATATCCTGGGTCCCTTTTTAATAGTGGTTTATGGACCTTTCCTCCAGGAACTTGTCCAAACCTTTTTTAAACCCAGCTATACTAACAGCCCTTACTACATCCTCCGGTAACAGATTCCAGAGTTTGATTACACGTTGAGTGAAAAAATATTTTCTCTTATTAGTCTTAAATAGTTTACCCTGTAGCTTCATTACATGTCCCAAGTCTTTCTATATTCTGATAGCGTAAACAATTGATCCACGTTTATCCGTTCCACTCCATTCATTAATTTATAGACCTCTATCATATCTCCCCTCAGCCGTCTCTTTTCCAGGTTAAAGAACCCTAACCTTTTTAGCCTCTCTTCATAGGAGTAGCCTTCCATCCCCTTCACCAATTTGGTGGCTCTTCTCTGTACTTTTTCTAATAACGTTATGTCCTTTTTAAGATACGGTGACCAGAATTGCACACAATATTCAAGGTGCGGTCGTACCATGGAGCGATACAGAGGCATTATAATATCCTTTGTTTTATTCTCCATCCCTTTCCTTATGATACCTAGCATTCTATTTGCTTTCTTGGCTGCCGCTGCACATTGGGCAGAGGGTTTTAACATGTTATCCACGATGACTCCTAAATCTTTTTCCTGGGTGGTGGTTTCTAATGTGGAGCCTTGCATCGTGTAACTATAGTGTGGGTTGTTCTTTCCTAGGTGCATAACTTTGCACTTGTCCACATTGAATTTCATCTGCTATTTGGATGCCCAGTCTTCCAATTTATCCAGATCCTCCTGCAGTTTTCCACAATCCTCTTGGGTTTTAACAACTTTAAACAGTTTTGTGTCATCTGCAAATTTGATAACCTCACTAGTTATTCCCTTTTCCAGGTCATTTATGAATATGTCAAAAAGTAGCGGACCCAGTACAGATCCCTGGGGTACTCAACTATTCACCTTTTTCCATTGGGAATATTGGCCATTTAGCCCTACCCTCTGCTTTCTATCTTTTAACCAGTTCCTGATCCACAATAGTACACTGCCTCCTATCCCATGACTTTTTAGCTTCGCCAAAAGTCTCTGATGGGGGACCTTGTCAAAAGCTTTCTGAAAGTCCAGATACACTATATCAACCGACTCACCTTTGTCTACCTGTTTATGCACACCTTCAAAAAAACATATCAGATTAGTAAGACAAGATCTTCCTTGTCTAAAGCCATGTTGGCTGTCTCCCATTAGGCCATGACTATCTACATGCTGTGTAATTTTGTTCTTTATGATGGTTTCTACCATTTTCCCTGGTACTGACGTCAGGCTCACCGGTCTGTAATTTCCCGGGTCACCCCTGGAACCCTTTTTAAAAATTGGTGTTACGTTGGCGACCCTCCAATCTTCAGGTATTACAGATGATTTTAATGAAAGTTCACAGATTACCAATAGCAGGTCTGCAATCTCATATTTCAGTTCTTTCAACACTCTGGGATGTATACCATCCGGTCCAGGTGATTTGCTACTATTCAGTTTATCAAATAGTTGTAATATATCTTCCTGGTATAGCGATATTTCTCTCAATTCCTCTGCAGTATCACCTTTAAATACCACTTCAGTCTTGGGTAACATCCCTACATCTTCCTCAGTAAAGACCGAAGCAAAGAATTCATTCAGTCTCTCCGCTATAGCCTTGTCTCCTCTTACTGCCCCCTTTTACCCCTCTATCATCTAATGGTCCAATTGACTCTCTCACAGGCCTTTTGCTACGAATGTACTTGAAAAAGTCTTTATTTCGTGTTTTTGCTTCCGCAGCTTCTTCTCAAATTCCCGCTTTGCCTGCCTTATCAATGCTTTGCATTTAACTTGCCAGTGCTTGTGCTGTTTCCAGTTTTCATCATTTGGCTCTTTTTTCCATTTCCTGAAGGTTGCTTTTTTGGCAGCAACAGCCTCTCTGACCTCACCTTTAAACCATGCTGGCAGTTTTTTAGACTTTCTTCCACTTTTCTTAATGCGTGGAATACAGCTGGTCTGGGCTTCGAGGATAGTATTTTTAAATAACACCCAAGCTTGCTGTAAGTCTTTAACCTTTGGAACCGCTCCTTTTAGTTTTTTCCTAACTATATTCCTCATTCTATCATAGTCTCCCCTTTGAAAGGTAAAAGGTAGTACTGTGGATTCCTTTACTATCTGTCCTCCACTAATTAAATCAAACATGATCATACTATGATCACTATTGCCAAGTGGTCCCAACACCCTTATTTCTTGTACCAGACCTGGCGTTCCACTAAGGACTAGGTCCAGTATGGCTTCCCCTCTGGTCAGTTCATGAACCAGCTGCTCCAAGAAGCAGTCATTTATTTCATCTAGAAACTTTCTCTCTCTAGCTTGTCCTGCTGTGACACTGACCCAATCGATACCGGGGAATTTAAATCACCCATTATTACTACTCTGTGGTGACTTTTGTTAGCTTCCTTGATTGATTTGAGCATTTCATCATCCATTTGTTCATTCTGGCCGGGCGGTCGATAGTATACTCCCACTGCCATCACCTTCCCTTTCATAAATGGAATTTCAATCCATAGAGATTCTACAGCAAATCTTGTTCCCTGCAAAACTTTAACCCTTTCTGACTCAATGCCCTCTCTAACATAGAGCACAACCCCTCCACCAATTTGATCAGCTCTATCATTACGATATAGTTTGTATCCAGGTATCACAGTGTCCCACTGGTTATCCTCCTTCCACCATGTCTCTGAGAGTGCAATCATATCTAACCTCTCATTTAGTGCTATATATTCTAACTCTCCCATCTTATTGTTTAGACTTCTAGCATTGGCATACAAGCATTTTAGAGACTGTATTTTATTAATATTAATCTGGCTATTGGTAGGCATGGGTAATTTGGAATCTTTATGCTCTGTCTGCTCCTTACTCAAGGGCATTTGGGCTACTATACTCCCTTTTGGATGTATCCTTCAAGGATACCTTTGTCCGAACCATGCGCTCCTGGGTGACTGTCGGCTTTCCCCTATTTTCTAGTTTAAAAGCTTCTCTATCTCTTTTTTTAAGGTTAATGCCAGCAGTCTGGTCCCATCCCTTCGGAAGAGCCCCCCTTTCCCCAGAATGTTCCCCAGTTCCTAACAAATCCAAAACCCTCATCCTTGCACCATTGTCTCATCCACACATTGAGACTCCGGAGCTCTGCCTGTCTTTTGGGTCCTGCACGTGGAACAGGAAGCATTTCGGAGAATGCTATCCTGGAAGTTCTGGATTTCAACTTCCTACCTAAAAGCTTAAATTTAGCCTCCAGAACTTCCCTACCACATTTTCCTATGTCATTGGTACCAACATGTACCAAGACAGCAGACTCCTCCCCAGCATTATCTATGATCCTATCTAGGCGGTGCGTGAGGTCTGCTACCTTCGCACCAGGCAGGCATGTTACCAGGCGATCTTCACGTCCACCAGCCACCCAGCTATCTACATTCCTAATGATTGAATCACCAACTATAACAGCTGTCCTGACCCTCCCCTCATGGGGACATGGCCCTGGAGAAACGTCCTCGGTGTGAGAGGGTTTTACATCACCTGGAGGACAGGTCCTAGTTACAGGATCATTTCCTGCCACACCAGGGTGATGCTCTCCTGTCACATGACCTCTCTCCTCCATGGCAACAGGGATGCTGCCAGACTGGAGGTGGGACTTCAGGACTATATCCCTGTAGGTCTCGTCCATGTACTTCTCTGTCTTTCTTATGTCTTCCAGGTCTGCTACTCTAGCCTCTAGAGAACGGACTCGTTCCCTGAGAGCAAAGAGCTCCTTGCACTTAGTGCAGATGTAAGACCTCTCACCAACTGGGAGAAAATCATACATGTGACACTCAATGCAAAAGACCGGAGAACCCCCATCTCGTTGCTGGACCTCTGTCTGCATCTTAGTTTAAAGCTTGTGTTTCGGTCTTTTAAATTCTGTATATAATAAGGATTGGTGTAGATGCCTATACTAATAAAAGTGTATTTAATACCCCTAATACACCTTGTGTACCTGAAGCTTAATTAATTAATCTCAGGTCCTCCGTGTATGACTGATTTGGATAAAGAGCTGCACCTAAGAGCAGCCCCTTTCCTCTACGATGTGCAAGTACCTATAAAACTACAATTACCCCAGGCGTGGGTGGGTGCTGGGGAGGGAGGGAGGGAGATAAGTCCTATTGAAGAGTGCAGTTACAAGGTACCCTGTCCTGAACCCTCATCAGGGGGGAGGGGGGTACCACACAAAGCCCAGTTAGTTGAGAGAGGCAAAGTAAGTTGCAGCTGAGAAGGCTGAACTAGCACACCACTAAGACAAACAATAAATAATTAAATAAACAGTTAGATAAACAATAAATAACTAAATAAACAGCTAGAACTCACAGCAAGGTGTCACAGGAGGCAAATATCCACTTTTCTAGCAGAGCACTGTAAAAGCACTGCTCTTCTCTGATCAGAGAAAAGCAAACTAAAACAGAAAGAAGGCTACACAATACCTCATCAGGGGGGGGAGGGGGAGGATTCACTCAGGCAGGCTAGGACAGGAAAAAGGTTTAACACACAGCAGGTTCTGGGGAGAGAGATTTAATTTAAAATGAACAGTTAACCTGGCTACCACACAAAGCCCAGTTAGTTGAGAGAGGCAAGGTAAGTTGCAGCTGAGAAGGCTGAACTAGCACACCATTAAGACAAACAATAAATAATTAAATAAACAGTTAGATAAACAATAAATAATTAAATAAACAGCTAGATCTCACAGCAAGGTGTCACAGGAGGCAATGTACAACTGCAACTCCCAAGGGAGGAGAGAAGGTTGTGAGGACTCATTCCTGCTGCTCCTGGAGAACACCTGTTACAGGTGAGTAACTACTCTTTCTCCAGGACCAAGCAGGAAGTCAGTCCTCACATATGGGTGACTCCCAAGCTCTGGGCTACCGAGGAACCCAGGCTGAACAAGAGAACTCCCTCTAGTCTCAGCAGCAAATAAAGGCTTTTCAAGGACACAACCTCCACCGGTAGCCCAACAGAGGGCAGGAGTTGCCTAAACCTCAAAGAGATTCCGGAGTACTGCTTGGCCAAAAGCACTGTCCCTACGGGACTCCCTCTCCAGACAGTAATGGGCCGCAAACGTCTGGCTTGAAGACCAAGTTGCAGCCCTGCAGATGTCTACCAAGGGCACAGAGCAGAGATGAGCCACTGAGCCAGCCATTGCCCTGACTCGGTGGGCCGTAACCCGACCCTGCAAAGGAAGGTCAGCTGCCTTGTAAGCCCAGGTGATACAGTCAGCCACCCAGATGGACAAGGTACGCTTGGACACAGCCAACCCCAACTTACTAGGGTCAAAAGAAACGAAGAGCTGAGTAGCCCTTCTATGCCCCTGTGTACGGTCAAAGTAGAAGGATAAGGCCCTCCTACAGTCCAGGGTATGCAGGACTGCTTCAACCTGGCTTGCATGAGGCCTAGGGAAGAATGTTGGAAGAACCACCTCCTGAATGAGGTGAAAAGAGGAGACAAGCTTTGGGAGGAACTTTGGATGAATCCTGAGGACAACCCTGTTCCTATAAATCCTGGTGTAAGGCCTATCACAGACCAGGGCCTGAAGCTCACTCACTCGCCTAGCCGAGGTAAGGGCTATCAGGAAGAGTGTCTTCCAGGATAGGAAGCGTAGTGGACAAGTAGCCATCGGCTCAAAAGGTGGGCGAGTCAGTTGCTGCAAGACCACATTCAACTCCCACTCAGGGGCAGGACGATGGATTGGAGGCTTGAGCAAAAGCAAGCCCCTGAGAAAGCAGGATACCAAGGGGTGAACCGACAGAGTATGTCCTTCCACCAGTGAGTGGTGAGCTGCTAGAGCTGACAGGTGGACCCGAACAGAATTGGACTTAAGTCCCTGATTGGACAAGTGCAGTAAGTACTAAAGCACTACTGGCACAGTACAGGAGAAAGGATCCTCTGTACGTAGCTGACACCACACAGAAAACCTTTTACATTTGAGAGCATAGGTTTTCCTAGTGGACTGTTTCCTAGAGGCTAGGACAACCTCCTCAACTTCCTGAGGTAGGCCCCAGGGAGCCAAAACTACCCTTGCAGCCTCCAGGCCATAAAATTGAGAGCTTTGAGATTGGGGTGCAGAAGGGAACCCTGCTCCTATGAGAGGTCGGGTTGCAACCCCAGAGGCAGTGGGGGATCCACCGCCAGTTGAAGCAGAAGTGGAAACCAAGGCTGTCTCGGCCACCTGGGAGCCACCAGCAGGACCGAGGCCTTATCCTGAAGAATTTTGAAGAGAGTTCGGGCCACCAAGGGCGTGGGAGGAAACCCATACAGGAGGCCCTGAGACCATGGAATCAGAAAAGCATCTGCTGCTATTCTCAGAGGATGCGGTTGCCTGGAGCAGAACTTTGGCAGTTGCTTTTTCATTGGGCTGGCAAAGAGATCTACCAAAGGGAGACCCCATTTGAGGAAGATCTTCTGAACTACTGAAGGATGCAGCTGCCACTCATGGGGCTGCAGAATTCTGCTTAACCTGTCAGCCAGGTAGTTGTCCTGGCCTGGAAGGTACACAGCCTTGAGGAGCATGTTGTGCTTGAGGGCAAATGAACAAAGGTCCTGAGCCTCCCGACAAAAGAGTCTGGACCCAGTCCCGCCCTGCTTGTTCACATAAAACATGGCTACTTGGTTGTCTGTCTGAACCAGGACAGATTGATGAGCCAGGGTAGGAGAGAAAGCTTTGAGTGCTAATCGAATAGCTCTGAGTTCGAGGAGATTGAACTGCTGTGCAGCCTCCCAAGGAGACCACAGGCCCTGGGTGCACTTGTCTAGACAATGAGCTCCCCACCCCTGCAGGGAGGCGTCGGTGGTCAGTACCACCGTGTACCCAGGAATCTGAAAAGGCACCCCCTTTAGTAGATTGGGTGGGTGCCGCCACCAGCTGAGGGAGTTCAGAAATTGTCTGGACACCCTTATCTTGTCCCTGAGGCTGCCTGTGGCCTGTGACCACTGATTCTGAAGGCACCACTGTGCAGGCCTCATAAGGAGCCTGGAATTGGGGTTCACATGCACTGTCGAAGCCATGTGGCCTAGAAGCCTCAGGTAGAGTCTGGCGGAGACTAGTGACCTGTTGAGAAACTGGTTTGCCAAGGCTATCAATCTTTGTGCTCTGTCTTCTGGCAAGAAAGTCTTTGCCAGGAGAAAGTCCAGCCTTGCTCCTATGAATTCCAAATTCTGGGAGGGGAGCAAAGTGGACTTTGCGAAGTTTATCACGGACCCTAGGCTTTGAAGAAGAGCAATAGTTCGGAGGGTGGCTTGTCTGGCCTCCTGGCACGTCTGACCCCTGATGAGCCAGTCATCCAGATAGGGGAAGACAGACTCCCTGATTTCTCAGATAGGCCACCACCACTGCCAGGCATTTGGTAAAGACCCTGGGAGCGGAGGTGAGTCAAAAAGGCAGTACTCTGTACTGATAATGGTTTCCTCCCACAAGGAACCTGAGGTACTTTCTGTGGTCTGGATGAATGAGGATGTGAGTGTACGCATCCTTTAGATCTAAGGAGCATAGCCAATCTCCCTGCTGGAGGTAGGGCAGAAGTGTTCCAAGAGTAAGCATCTTGAACTTTTCTTTCTCTAGGAACTTGTTGAGGTTCCTGAGGTCCAGAATGGGTCGAAGGCCACCGGTTCTTTTGGGCACCAGGAAATACCTGGAGTAGAATCCGTGACCTTGCAAGTGGGGAGGCACAGGCTCCACCGCCCTGTCCACCAACAGACCTTGAAGTTCATGAAGGAGAAGGTCTGTGTGCAGGGAAGGCCTTGGAGGCTCCCCTGGAAAGTATGGTGGAGGCAGTTGGTGAAAATGTAGTGCATAGCCCTTGTGGACTATGTCCAACACCCAACTGTCCCCGGTGATGAGGGGCCACTGGTGGGCAAAGAGGGCGAGGCGACCTCCTGTGCAGGGTTGGGAGAGCAGGGATGGAGAGGCTACGCTCAAGGAGTCAAAACCCCCCACCCTGCTGAGTGGGAGCAGGGGCCGGAGGCTTGTGGGTCCTCTGCCTACGGGGCCCATTACCCTGCCCCTTGGCTTGCTGACCCTGGGGTGCAGCTTGGGTAGCCTGATATTGAGGGTACTGTTTGTGGGCAGTGCCCTTCCTCGGGTAAAAGGGCTTTTTACCCGAGCCCTTCTTTTTATGAGAAGGGGCAGAGATCTTCCTAGACAGCCTTGTCCGTGTAAGGTGCTCTGTTTCGAGCTGGGCAGTCTTCTCGGTCATGGGCTTGCCAAAAAGGTTTTCACCTCGGCAAGGGACATCGACCAACTTGTCCTGAACCCATGGCTCGAGGTCCGATGACTGCAGCCATGCCTGGCGTCGAGCCGCGATGCCGGCTGCCGCAACTCGGGCCGAAGCCTCGAAGCCATCGTAGGCAGCGCGGGACATGAACTTCGAGCAGTCCCGAATCCCCGAGGACAAGGACTTGAATCTCTGCAAGGGTTCCCCAGAGAGACCAGCAGAGAACCCGGCCAAATCCTTGGCCAAGTCCCGCAAGTACATGCCCATGTACAGCTGGTAAGACTGGACACGGCAAGCAAGCATCGAGCCCTGGAAGCACTTTCTACCGACGCCATCGAGGTTCCGGGCCTCCCTGCCGAGGGGGACACCGCAGAGTGCATCTTCTGGCTCTTCAGACGATGCATGGCCGATTCCACAACCATGGAATGTTGTGGTAACTGGGCTTTCTGAAAGCCAGGGCTCTTCCTGAGTCGATAGATCGAGTCAACTCGCTTGCTTAAAACCGGCACCGAGGCTGGTGCCTCCCACATCCGGAAGAGGAGCCGTTCCAGCATCGGAGGAACCGGGACAGTAAAGGCCTCCTTCGGAGGAGAGTCATACAGCAGGGCTTCGAGCTCCCCAGCCCGAGGCTCTTCCTCGGGGTCCGCCGGAATAGCCAAGGCAGTGGCCATATCCCGGACGAACTCCGAGAACAGAGTATCCTCCGGAAGGGATCTACTCTGGGGCTCAGACTGTGGCGAGTCCGACGGGACGCACCGAGTCTTGAACGTATCGGGGGACTCCTCATCCTCCGTCTCCCAGGCGGACTCGTCCGACGAGGAGTCAGGGTCCGACCCCGCGGGGCCCTGGAGCACCCGCCCCAACACCGGAGGCACCGGCGTCGACGGCCTCGGTCCCGAGCGGAAGGTCGAGGGAGAACGCGACCGAGGTCGACTTCGAGCCATGATGGACTCTAGTATCGGCTCGGTCTCCGGGGTCGACTTCGAAGTCGATGTCCCGGTGGTTGGGGCAGATGCACCAGACAGGCTGGCCATCAGTGCCCGCTGCTGCTCCATGAAGGCAGACAATCTGCTCTCCAAGGCTGTCATCCTGAGACTCAGCTCGGGAGACGCAGCAGCCACTGACTCGGGCCCCGGCGGCACCGGGCCTGACGTCAGCTCCCTGGGAGGAGAGTCCTCGAGGACTACAGGGCTTACGTGTCCAGCAGACTCCGGCTCCACGCGATGAACTTTGGCAGGCTTCTCTTGATTCACGGGCCCGGGGCGACAGTCGGGAGTCTTAGACCTGGCCCTCGAGGAGCCAGGGACCTCCTCCTCCGACGCCCTCGCGAGCCGCTTCTTCCTCTTGCGTTCCCGGTCGGGAGACCCCCTGTCCAAGGAGCTCCGACGGGGCTCGGGATCCGCATCCCGAGATATCGAGGCCTCAGACGAGGTCCGGGCCCGGCCGGAGGCTAAGTCAGAGAAAAGCCTTTCTTTCTGCTGCTGACGACTTCGGAGTGCCTTGGAAGACATCTTTCCACATGGCCACACGACTTAGGGTCGTGATCAGGACCGAGGCACCGGAGGCAGCAGTCGTGTGTGTCGGTGAGAGACATTAATTTCTTACACCGATCACACTTTTTGAAACCACTGGAAGCCATCGGGGAAAAAAGAGTCCCCGCGAGGTCAAAGGACCGGCCTTCCAGGGAAAAAGCAAAAAAGGGCGCGAACGCCAGCCACGAAGGGCAAAAACCGAAAAAGAAGAATCAGGCTTGATACCGGTGTACCGAACCCAGCGGGAGGGGAAACCGGCGTCGAACCGGAAGAAAAAACAGCCAGTATCGCCAAAAAAAATCAACTTTTATCTGGGATGACAGGACACACGTCCGGTGGGCTTCTCGGAAAAAAAGAGACTGAGGTAAGATGGCACCTTTAGGCGGGAAGGGAACCGCGCATGCGTGCCTGCATTCCCAAAGGCTTTCATAGAAAGCTGGGGAAATGCTCCGCTGGGGCAATGCTCCGCTGGGGCTTCATCGGCACCAATGACACCCATATGTGAGGACTGACTTCCTGCTTGGTCCTGGAGAATAAAAAGATTCAGCATCCAACTCTAAGGAAGCAGTACCGGAATCTGGTAGAAATTCAAAACTAATGGTTCTCAGTACCGTGGGTACCGGCGATGCTCCAATGTAGAAGCTTGGCATCCCTGCTGCAAGGTATCGGAACCAGGGTGTCCCATACCTGATGCGGTGAAGGGCTCCGATGGAGGCCTCGGCTCTGCACATGATGGAGCCAGCTCTCTGAGCAATGCTCCGGAGGCCCTGGATGCATAAACATGGAAGATCGGTACTGGAGCTTTGGAACCTGAGGGCCTTGGCACTACTGCCACCAGGATTGTGGCCAGACTCCTCGTGATAGTTTGAACATGCTCATCAAGGGAAACTGGAGGAAACTGGGAGGATTCGAGCATCGAGCTTAGTGCCACCATTCCACAACAAGATACCATGGTTCTGTAGAGGATAAGGTCCTGGGAGCATCCCTGAGCCCAAGTGCTTTGGAGAAGTATCTTCCTTCCGGGGCTGTTTCGCAGGTCAGTCCAAGTCTGGGTCACCAGAAGCAGAGTGTCGATGTCGGGCCCACGTATCGGGAATCCTTGTCTGCCAATGCTGGTTTCGAGGTCATCAATACCTTCTCTGCCAGTGAGGTAGACCAGTGTTTGCTGCCATGCTTGGACTTTGATATGGTATGGGAACTATTCAATGATCGCGACGGTGTAGAGACCATCGAAGAGTGTGCCGAAGTGCTGGATCTGACAGAAACAGCTTCTCCCTTTGCCGCTCCTGGTTCTTAAGCCCTCTTGGGGTCATTTGTTGACAGAGGGTGCAAGCCGAAACATCGTGGTCAGGTCCCAAACATTTTACGCACCAATCGTGCTTATCTGTTACAGAGATGGTACCTCGGCATTTTGTATATATTTTTTTAAAAACACTATTGAGGAAAAAAAACTTACAGAGGCAAAAATCAAATAAAGGTAATGGTGGCCTCCGCACTTGAAAAATAAAAACAAAAGAAAAAAGTTTGGAAAAAATTAAAAAGGAGGTACCGGAGCAATACAGTACCACTCTGGTTCGATGGGAAGGCAAGCACGAAGTATTGACAGACACTTTACAGCGGAGTTAGGACAGGGTCCTGATGGCTCCGTGGCAAACAAGACAACCAAGGATAACTGTTGAGAAGGCAGGCATGCATGCCTGGAGGGATGCTCCCAAAAGCATTCCTATCGGATGCTGGGGAGTGTTCCCACACGGGGCTCCGTTGATGCCAGCGTCACCCCATATGTGAAGATTGCATTCCTGCTTGTTCCTGGAGATTGAATGCTCATGAGAGATGAAAAACAGTTAAATGGGTGTTTATCAAAAGATTTCTGTTAAATTCCGACATGCGGACATGTTTTGGACTAAGAAACATAAGCTGATTTTCCTGGAGTCAGTGCGGTTTTTTTGTGAACATCTACTGCATATAAAGACCAAGCTGAGAGTACTGGGGGTATGTCATAGATGTAGAATTGTCATGCAATAGGAGAAGTCCTCCTTTTATCAATGGAGGCTTGTCTGAAATATGAGACCATATCTCTCAAAGGACAATATGGCAATGGTTATTCATACCATATTTTTTAGTCGACTACCATAAAGGGGCAGATGATGTGGCCGCAGCGTTTTCAGAATACCACTACTACTACTGAGCATTTGTATAGCGCTACAAGTCGTACGCAGCGCTGCACAGACATGTAAGAGACAGTCCCTGCTCATCAGAGCTTACAATCTAGTCAAGACAAACACAGAAGGTGTAGGTAGGGATAAAACAAGGGGAAAAAAAAGGAGATCAGGTGAGTCAAGATCCAAAAGCAACAGCGAAGAGGTGGGTTTTCAGCCTGGATTTGAAGAGGGCTAGAAGGTGCCTGGTGTACAGACACAGGTAGTTTGATCCAGGCGTAAGGCGCAGCAAGGTGAAAGGAGCGAAGTCTGGAGTTAGCAGTAGAAGAGAAGGGCACAGATAGAAGCAGTTTGCTAGAAGAGCAGAGTTCCCAAGGAGGGGTGTAGGGAGAGATACGAGAGGAAAGGTAGTGAGGAGCCACAGAGTGAATGCATTTCTAGGTTAGCAGGAGATGTTTGAACTGCATGCAGAAATGGATAGAGAGCCAATGAAGTGACTTGAGGAGTAATATGGGCATGACGAGGCTGGCGGAAGATTAGCCACGCAGCAATCACATCACTGCTAAAATTGTGATGTGATTGAGCTTCCATGACCATATTACTCCAATTCTGGATAAGCGTCACAAGCTGCCAGTACACTATAGGATTAATATGAAGTGGTTTTCAAGATGCGGCTTAAGGAGGGATCATAGTCAGGACTGGCCCAACCACTAGGCAAAACAAGGTCATCGCTAAGGCAGCAGCTTCTGAGGGGAAGCAAGGAGCAGCAGCAGCAGTCAAAGTAAAACAAATACATTCCGTCAACCACAAACACACTCAGAGCCAACAGCACATTCTTTTACCTGCAGGGAGAGTGGGTACACACACACAGAAGGCAAAAATGTAATATTTAAGAGTATGATGTCCAATTATGCATTTTTATAGGACTGCTATAAAAGAGGTGGTCTTGGAATGATCATGGATTGTTGAGTTTAATTAAAATCTAGGCGGGGAGGGGGGGTGAAGGTTCATCTAGGGCACCCAATACCCTTATACCTGCTCTGATCAGAGTTAAGGGACAAATTGTTTACATATAATCCCAACAGACTGTTCAGGACATCCGAGAAATATTTTCTATGGCTGCCCTGCTGCCTCAGAGATAAAAATGTCGAGACAAGGGATAGAGCTCTCTCTGTTTTGGTCCTATCTTTGGAATTCTCTTCCAAAAAGGTCTATTTCAGAGATGCTCGCATTCAGGGAACGTTGTAAAACTTGGTGGTTTAGAGGAGACATCTAAGGTCATAGGTTTCCTTTCTGTTCTTTGGAAGGCTGCTGGTTTTTTTAGGTTTTAGTGTTTTTATTTTTGGTATTTTATTGTTTTTGTTGTTTTTAATAATCATATGTACTCCTGTCTTGCTGGTTGTTCTTGTTTTTTTATTCAATATATCGCCTGAAGCATGCTTTTGAGTTGGCGGCTGATAAATACAAAAAAATAATGCCATAGGAAAATTCCTGCCTGCCTGATTCTAGGGCTTCAATTTCTGCTTCTCAGGCTGTCAGAGGCTGCAAACTTAGCATTTACCTCACTCAAAATCTAAGAGCACGAACATGCCGATTTCTACACTACCCCATGGCAGGAGAAGGACATTCTGTCTGGAGCTGCCTCACATGGTGACATAGAAAGTCAGCTGTAAACACAACAAATTCCTGTCCAAAAAGAAGCCTGGGATCTTTAATGTTCATAGAGTAATAGAGACTCCAGCAAGATAGCATACAAGCCATTCTGCACTACAATGAGTCAACCCCAAAACAGCTAGAAAAGAACTAGGGCTCACAGGAGAGCATGTTGCAGAGTAAGTCAACTACAGTCTCAGGCTGACATTCATCCACCAGTCGGCACTATTTTAGAACTGTATATTCAGTGCCACTAGCCACATAGCAGCTGGCACTGAATATACATAGGAGTATGTTTGCTAAACAGTGGTAGAGGCTTCCGTGTGATACCAGAGTCGCAGCCCTCTGATATCTCACAGAAGCTGCTACCTCTGTTTAGTAACAATAACGTGTATAGTCACCTTATAGAGCCTAATTCACGCAAGTAATGATATAGACTTTTACAGCTCTACCCTTCAACACTAAGTTCAGATTATTCTGTTCCAGTTGCATAAAACTCACTTTGTGACAACGAGGTCTCAGACTATCTTCAGGCTAATAATCCAACCGAACTTGCCGGACTGGACTGCCTTTGCATCAACGACCTCACTCCAGTGTCAACTTAGTGGGTTTTTCTTTTATATTTTTCTTTCCTTTTTATATTACTTTAACTAATTTCAATCTATAAACTCGTTCATTTCAATGCTTTGACGTTCTTGTCAATGTTTATAACTTATTTAACAGTCCCATAAGTGTTGCACAATAAACCAGATAGTCCCGCCGTTAATCTTACTTCTTCTTAAGTCAACATTATAGCAAAATAATTTGTTGAAAAGACAGCTCTTATCTGGTAATAGATGGTATAATACCATCTATTACCAGATAAGAGCTGTCTTTTCAACAAATTATTTTGCTATAATGTTGACTTAAGAAGAAGTAAGATTAACGGCGGGACTATCTGGTTTATTGTGCAACACTTATGGGACTGTTAAATAAGTTATAAACATTGACAAGAACGTCAAAGCATTGAAATGAACGAGTTTATAGATTGAAATTAGTTAAAGTAATATAAAAAGGAAAGAAAAATATAAAAGAAAAACCCACTAAGTTGACACTGGAGTGAGGTCGTTGATGCAAAGGCAGTCCAGTCCGGCAAGTTCGGTTGGATTATTAGCCTGAAGATAGTCTGAGACCTCGTTGTCACAAAGTGAGTTTTATGCAACTGGAACAGAATAATCTGAACTTAGTGTTGAAGGGTAGAGCTGTAAAAGTCTATTTCATTAACTCTGTTTAATAAACATACCCCATAGAGTGCTGTCACCGGCAGCAATTATCCAGATAGCAGTGACATTTGCTCCACCATCTGATTTATTCAAGACAGCCATTTTGCCATCTTACTTTACCTGGATAGTTTATCTGGATAGCGGACTGAATATCGTCAAACTGGGTAACTGTTGGGGGCCACTCTTACTCCACTCATGCTGATGGGGTGATCAGTATGATTTTCAGCAGTGCTATCCAGAAAGTGCTGCCGAAAACTGCAGCCTCGACTCAGCAGGTGGCACTTATCCAGATAGCAGGTACTGTTGCCTGGATAAACACTTAAATATATCAGGCACTGTATTTACTGCTTATCGAGAACACTTACCGTATAAAAAATGGTGGCTCTATATCTGGAAGGGCTGTTCTTTAAATTAATGTAGAAGAAAACATAAACTGCTCCTAGGCTGATGTTAAATAGCTTCCAGTGAGAAGATCTTGAAATAATATCAGTCTGCTGTGCAACAAGCCAGAAGGACATCACGAACCAGTGAGCACCTGCAAGCACAGGAGAGCACACATGAGGCGAGGGAGCGCACACAAGAGAAACCACCTGTGATGTGAAGGTATCCTGCAGTTAACTTTCATTTAAAATAAAATAAACATTTTGGCAAGGCCAGTATAGACCTGAATTTTATGCTGACTGGTATAGTACTTATACAGTAGTCCAGCTGAGCTAGTCTCTAGTTTATTTATTTTATAAATAAAGCTTATAAATCGCACAGTTCAATCTGTTCTATGTCTGCATGATATACACACCACGCAAAAACATGCAAATCATTATATACAATAAAATTACAAAACAAAAATGTAAATAAAAGAATAAAAATGTTCAACACTGACAACATATAACGATTTTTTTGACAAACCACTCAAAGTCATTTTGTACAGATAGACAAATCTTGACGGCTTTGCTTAAACAGAGATGCTTCTTGGCAGTGGATACTGTAGGTCTTATAATGAAGGCTACTAAGCTTATGATGCCTTATAGTGAAGGCCTTCTGGATCTACTCCATCTTATTTATATCCTCCAGAACTGTACAGAGTACTCCAAATGAGATCTCACTAGCGGGGCTGGTGCAAGGAATGGAGGCGCCCTAGGCGGGACTTTCATTCTGCTGTCCCCTCCACTGCCTCCCCAACCTGCAGCAGTGGTTTTTGAGCCATTGCCACAATGCAGCACTTAAAGGCTTTGGCACTGTGTCATGGTTTCCATGTGCTTCTACCTGTCATTTATGCCCCCTCCAATGCAGACTTCCAGTAGGGCCAACGCTCTAGACGTCTGCCTAATGGTAGCGCCAGCCCTGCTCACTAGAGATTTATACAAAGACATTTTCATCTCCTTTTTCCTGCTGGTCATTGCTCTCCCTATGCACCCAAGCATCCTTCTGGCTTTTGCCAGTGCCTTTTCTACCCGTTTGGCCACTTTAAGATCATCCGATATGATCACCCTCACGTTCAGCTCTTCTTTTGTGCACTGGAGTACGTCATCCCCTATACTGTCTTTTCCCTTGGGTTTTTGCAGCCCAAATGCATGACCCTGCATTTGTTAGCATTAAATATTAACTGACAAATTCTTGGAAATTCTTCAAGCTTCGCTAGATCCCTCTTCATGTTATCCACACCTTCCAGGGTGTGTACCTTACTGCAGATTTTGGTATCCTCTGCAAAGGGGCATACCTTTCCCAACAGACCACCTGCAATATTGCTTACAAGTATGTTAAAAATAACAGGACCAAGGAAAAACCACTGAGGCATGCCACTGGCACCACTTCAGGTGAACTCCATTTATTACCACCCTTGGCCCCTCCCATTCAACCAGTTTCTCACCCAGTCATGTTTTGTTCTATCCTAAGGAGGTAACAAGAGGAGGAGCGTCGCTCTTGCAGAACAAACGAGGAACACAAGGAGCAAGAGACATAGGTCGGTAACAGACTGCTTTATTGATGAAAGTCCCTACGCGTTTCGGCAAACGCCTTCCTCGGGGGACATACAGCTAACATAAAATGAACAATGGACTCCCCAGCTTAAGGCTACCGGAGACCTCAAGCCGAAAAAATGAGCTCCCTCTAGCTCGTCAGTACGTAAGGAAGGAATCTTCTCTGAGAACGCCCCCGACCGGTAGCCCAACACCAGGGCCGGAGGGCAGGAGTTGCCTAAAGCCCAAAGAGATTATGGAGTACTGCCTGTCCGAAAGCACTGTCCCTGCGGGACTCCCTCTCAAGGCAGTAATGGGCCGCAAAAGTCTGGCTTAAAGACCAAGTAGCGGTCCGGCAGATGTCTGCCAACTGAACAGAGCGGAGATGAGCCACTGACGCAGCCTTCGCCCTGACATGATGAGCCGTGACTCGACCCTCCAACGAGAGGCCGGCTGCCCCATAAGCCCAGGCGATACAGTCAGCGACCCATACGGACAAAGTACGCGACCCATACGGACAGGTAACCCCAATTTATTGGGGTCAAAAGAAGCGAAGAGCTGAACAGCCCTTCGATGCTCCCGCGTACGGTCAAGGTAGAAGGACAACGCCCTCCTACAGTCCAGGGTATGCAGGACCATCTCAGCCCGGTTGGCATGCGGCCTGGGAAAGAAGGTTGGAAGAACCACCTCCTGATTGAGGTGAAAAGGGGAGACAACCTTAGGGAGAAACTTCGGGTGAGTCCGTAAGACTACCCTATTCCTGTAGAACCTAGTGTAAGCATGATCAGACACTAGTTCCTGAAGTTCACTCACTCGCCTAGCAGAGGTAAGAGCTACCAGAAACAAGGTTTTCCAGGAGAGAAAACGGAGAGGGCAGGTAGCCATAGGTTCAATGGCGGACAAGTAATCCGCTGTAAGACCACATTCAGATCCCACTCAGGGTCTGGTGGACGCAAAGGAGGCTTAAGCAGGAGGAGGCCTCTGAGAAAACGAGCCACCAAAGGGTGGTTGGAAAGAGGCCTCCCGTCCACCGGCGAGTGGTGTGCTGAGAGAGCACTGAGGTGAACCCTGACAGAGTTGGACTTAAGGCCTAGATTGGAGAGGTAAAGCAAATATTGCAATACTACCGCTACCAAGCACGAGAAGGGATTCTCGCTGTGCTGAGCACACCATGTGGAGAATCTACGCCACTTAAAAGCGTAGGATTTCCTGGTGGATTGCCGCCTAGAGGCTAAGACCACGTCTTCCACCTCTCTAGGCAGGAGTAGGGGAGCCAGGACTACCCTTTCAGCAGCCAGGCCATCAGATGAAGGGACTGGAGGTTGGGGTGCAAGAGAGACCCCTGATCCTGAGATCGTGTTGAATTCCCAGAGGCAGGGGCGTGTCCACCGCCAGTTGCAGCAGGAGTGGGAACCACGGTTGCCTCGGCCACCTGGGGGCTATCAGAATCATGGAGGCCTTGTCCTTGAGGACCTTGAACAGTGTTCGAGACACTAGTGGAGTGGGAGGAAACGCATATAGTAGGCCTTGGGACCATGGAATCAGAAAGGCATCCGCTGCTACTCTGAGAGGATGCGGTTGTCTGGAACAGAATCTCGGGAGTTGCCGGTTCAGAGGGCTGGCAGAGAGATCCATGGTGGGGAGGCCCCACCTGAGAAAGATCTGCTGAACCATCAATGGATTCAATCTCCATTCGTGTGGTTGCAGGATCCTGCTCAGTTTGTCCGCCAGGTAATTTTCTTGACCGGGGAGGTAGACAGCCTTGAGGAGGATTCCGTGATTGACGGCCCAAGAGCACAGCCTCCTGACAGAGAAGGAAGGAGCCTGTGCCTCCTTGTTTGTTCACGTAGAACATGGCAACTTGATTGTCCGTCTGGACCAGTACAGACTGGTGAGATGTGAGGTGGGAGAAGGCTCTCAGAGCTAGGCGTATTGCCCGTAGCTCCAGGACGTTTATCTGCTGAACAGCCTCCCAAGGAGTCCAGAGACCCTGAGTACATGCCCCCTGGCAATGTGCTCCCCAACCTAGGAGAGAAGCATCTGTTGTCAGCACTCGAGAATGAGGAGGGGATTGAAAATCCACTCCGAGTACCAGATTCGGAAGATGAAGCCACCATTGTAGAGAGGAGACGAGCAGGGTGGATATTCTCACCGTGTCTGCAAGGCTCCCTGTGGCCTGATGCCACTGAGTTCGAAGGCTCCACTGAGCAGGCCGCATGTGCAGGCGGACATTGGGGGTTACATGAACCATGGAAGCCATATGGCCGAGAAGTCTCAGGAATTGCCTGGCGGAGACCAGGGAATTGCTGTGAAACTGCCTGGCCGCATCCATCAACCGGAGGGCCCTGTCCACTGGCAGAAAAGCACTCGCCTGAAGAGTGTCTAGCCTTGCTCCTATGAATTCCAAGTTCTGGGACGGGAGCAAAGTGGACTTTGCGAAGTTTATGACAAACCCCAAGTGCTGAGGCAGAGCCACAGTGCGAAGTGTGGCTTGACTGGCCTCCTGGGAAGACTGGCCCCTTATGAGCCAGTCGTCCAGGTATGGAAACACAAAAAGACCTTGAAGCCTCAGGTAGGCCGCCACCACTGCCAGGCACTTGGTGAACACCCTGGGAGCGGAGAATAGGCCAAAGGGAAGTACTCTGTACTGGTAGTGGTTTCCCCCCACAACAAACCTGAGATATTGTCTGTGGTCTGGAAGAATAAGGATGTGAGTATAAGCATCCTTTAGATCTAAGGAGCATAGCCAATCTCCCTGCTGGAGGTAGGGCAGCAGGATTCCAAGGGTAAGCATCTTGAACTTTTCCCGCTCCAGGAACTTGTTGAGGTTGCGCAAGTCTAGGATGGGTCGGAGGCCTCCTGTTCTTTTCGGTACCTGAAAGTACCTGGAATAAAAGCCGTGACCTCTCAGGTGGTGGGGCACGGGTTCCACAGCCTGATCCTTTAGCAGACTTGCTAACTCCTGAAGGAGTAGGTCCCTGTGCAGAGGGAGTCTTGGAGGCTCCCCTGGAAAATAGGAGGGAGGTACCTGGTGAAAATGGAGAAGATAGCCCTTTTGGACTATATGGAGCACCCAGGTATCTGATGTGACGGCTGACCACCTGGGGGCAAAGTGGGCCAGCCGGCCTCCTGTGCTGATGTGAGCCAGCTGAGAAGAGGCTATGCTTGCTGAGTCAAAAACCCCCACCCTGCTGAGCAGGGGCCGGTGTTAGGGGCTTGGGGGCCTTCTGCCTACGGGGCCCATGACCCTGCCCCTTGGCCTGCTGACCCTGTTGAGGAGCTGCAGAGGCCTGATAATGAGGGTACGGTTTATAGGCAGAGGACCTTCCTCGGGTAAAAGGTCTTAGTTCCCGAGCCCTTCTTCTTCTGAGAAGGGGCAGAGGTTTTTCTGGACAGCCTAGTCCTGGTCAGAGTCTCAGTCTCGAGTTCTGCAGCCTTTTCAGCCATGGGCTTGCCAAAGAGGTTTTCACCTCGGCAGGAGACATCGACCAACTTGTCCTGCACCCATGGCTCGAGGTCAGATGACTGTAGCCAAGCCTGTCGGCGGGCACCGATGCCGGCCCCGGCTGCTCGGGCCGAAGCCTCGAAGCCATCGTAGGCTGCTCGAGAGATAAACTCGAGCACTCTCGAATACCAGTGGACAAGGCTTGGAACCGCTGCAAAGGTTCCTCGGAGAGACCAGCAGAGAACCCGGCAATCTCCTTTGCCAGGTCTCAGAGATACATGCCCATGTAGAGCTGGTAAGTCTGGACACAGCAAGCAAGTACAGAGCCCTGGAAAGCGTAGTTACTCACCTGTAACAGGTGTTCTCCAGGAGCAGCAGGAATCAGTCCTCACATATGGGTGACGTCGGCGCCGACGGAGCCCTCGCGGAGCAATTTTCCCCAGCTTTCAAAGAAAGCCTTTGGGAATTGCAGCGCGCATGCGCGGTCCTCTTCCCGCCCAAGGGTGCCATCTTGCTCAGTCAGAGGATATAGCTAAAAGACAGCAAAAAATTAGCAAAAAGACGAAAGCATAGAACTGCAACTCCAAGGGGAGGAGGGAGGGTTGTGAGGACTGATTCCTGCTGCTCCTGGAGAACACCTGTTACAGGTGAGTAACTACGTTTTCTCCAGGACCAAGCAGGAAGTCAGTCCTCACATATGGGACTCCCAAGCTTAAGGCTACCGGAGACCCTAAGCGCAAAAATGAGCTCCCTCAAGCTCAGCAGCCCAGAAGGAAGGAATCTTCTCTGAATACGTCTCCAACCGGTAGCCCAACATCCGGGATGGAGGGTAGGAGTTGCCTATACCTCAAAGAGGTTACGGAGGACTGCCTGTCCGAAAGCACTGTCCCTGCGGGACTCCCTCTCCAGGCAGTAATGGGCCGCAAAAGTCTGGCTTGAAGACCAAGTAGCGGCCCGGCAGATGTCTGCCAATGGAACAGAGCGGAGGTAAGCCACTGACGTAGCCTTCGCCCGGACACGATGGGCCGTGACTCGACTTTCCAACGAGAGGCCGGCTGCCTCGTAAGCCCAAGCGATACAGTCAGCAATCCAGATGGACAGAGTACGCTTGGAGACAGGGAGCCCCAACTTATTGGGGTCATAAGAGACGAAGAGCTGAACAGCCCTTCTGTGCTCCCGCGTACGGTCAAGGTAGAAGGTTAACGCCCTTCTACAGTCCAGGGTATGCAGGACCATTTCAGCTCGGCTGGAGTGTGGCCTGGGAAAGTAGGTCGGAAGCACCACCTCCTGGTTGATGTGAAAAGGGGAAACCACTTTGGGAAGAAACTTAGGGTGAGTCCGTAGGACTACCCGGTTCTTGTAGAACCTAGTGTACGGAGGATCAGACACCAGGGCCTGCAGCTCACTAACGCGTCTAGCAGAAGTGAGGGCTACCAAGAACAAGGTTTTCCAAGAAAGAAAACGAAGAGGGCAGGTAGCCATAGGTTCGAAAGGCGGACAGGTAATCCGCTGTAAAACCACATTGAGATCCCAGTCCGGGGCTGGGGGGCGCAAAGGTGGTTTAAGGAGAAGGAGGCCTCTGAGAAAACGAGCCACCAGAGGGTGGCTAGAAAGAGGTCTGCCATCCACTGGCATGTGATGCGCAGAAAGAGCACTGAGGTGGACCTTGACCGAGTTGGACTTAAGTCCAAGATTGGAGAGGGAAAGCAAGTACTGCCACTGATGCTGAACAGGAGAAGGGATCTTGAGACTGCTGAGTACACCAGGCGGAGAACCGACGCCACTTAAGAGCGTAGGACTTCCGGGTGGAGGGCCGCCTGGAGGCCAAGACGACCTCCTCCACCTCTGGAGGCAGGCAGAGGGGAGCAAGGACTACCCTTTCAGCAGCCAGGCCATCAGATGAAGGGACCGGAGGTTGGGGTGCAGGAGAGTCCCCTGATCCTGTGACAGGAGGTCGGGCTGAAACCCCAGAGGAAGAGGGGTGTCCACCGCCAGCTGCATTAGAAGCGGGAACCAAGGTTGTCTCGGCCACCGGGGAGCCACTAGGATCATCGAGGCTTTGTCTCTGAGAACCTTGAAGAGCGTCTGAGACACCAGCGGCATGGGAGGAAAGGCATATAAGAAGCCTGTGGACCATGGAATCAGAAAAGCATCCGCCGCTACTCTGAGAGGATGCGGTTGTCAAGAGCATAATCTGGGAAGTTGCCTGTTCAGAGGACTGGCAAACAGATCCATGGTGGGGAGGCCCCACTTGAGAAAGATCTGCTGAACCACCATCGGATCCAGCCTCCACTCGTGCGGCTGGAGGATCCTGCTCAGCTTGTCGGCCAGGTAATTTTCTTGACCTGGGAGATAGACCGCTTTGAGGATAATTCCGTGGCGGACAGCCCAAGAGCATAGTTTTTGTGCCTCCTGACCGAGAAGGAAGGAGCCTGTCCCGCCTTGCTTGTTCACATAGAACATTGCAACCTGATTGTCTGTCTGTATCAGCACCGACTGATGAGAAATCAGGTGAGAGAATGCTTTGAGCGCTAGGCGGATGGCTCTGAGCTCCAGGAAGTTTATCTGTTGAGCAGACTCCCAAGGAGTCCAGAGACCCTGAGTACATGTCCCTTGGCAGTGTGCTCCCCAACCCAGGAGAGAAGCATCGGTCGTCAGGACCTGAGAATGTGAAGGGGGCTGAAAAGTCACTCCTAGTACTAGGTTGGGCAGATGAAGCCACCATTGCAGAGAAGAGACCAGCCGGTCGGAGATCTGTACGGAGTCCGCTAGGCTCCCAGTGGCCTGATGCCATTGTGTGCGAAGGCACCATTGAGCAGGTCGCATGTTCAGGCGGGCAGTGGGGGTCACATGGACCGTGGAAGCCATATGGCCGAGCAGTCTCAGAAATTGCCTGGCCGAGACCAGGGAATTGCTGTGAAAGTGGCTGGCGAGATCCATGAGCCTTTGGGCCCTGTCCAGAGGCAGGAAGGCCCGCGCCTGAAGAGTGTCCAACCTGGCGCCGATGAATTCGAGATCTTGAGAGGGGAGCAAAGTGGACTTTGCGAAGTTTATGACAAATCCCAAGTGCTGGAGTAGAGTCACAGTGCGATGAGTGGCTTGAATGGCTTCGTGGGAAGACTGGGCTCTGATGAGCCAGTCGTCGAGGTAGGGAAACACAAAAAGGCCTTGAAGTCTTAGATAGGCCGCCACCACTGCCAGGCATTTGGTAAACACCCTGGGGGCGAAGGACAGGCCAAAGGGCAGTACTCTGTACTGGTAATGATTTCCCCCCACCACAAACCTGAAATATTGTCTGTGGTCTGGATGAATAAGGATATGAGTATACGCATCCTTTAGATCCAAGGAGCATAGCCAGTCTCCCTGCTGGAAGTAGGGCAGCAGGATTCCAAGGGTAAGCATCTTGAACTTTTCCTTTGCAAGGAACTTGTTGAGGTTTCGCAAGTCCAGGATAGGTCTGAGGCCTCCTGTTCTTTTTGGTATCAGAAAGTACCTGGAGTAAAACCCCTGACCTTTCAGGTGGTGGGGCACCGGTTCCACAGCCTGTTCCTGAAGGAGACTCGCTAACTACTGAAGGAGTAAGTCCCTGTGCAGAGGGAGTCTCGGAGGCTCCCCTGGAAAATAGGAGGGAGGTACCTGGTGAAAGTGAAGAAGATAGCCCTTTCGAACTATGTGAAGTACCCAGGTATCCGTGGTGATGTTGGACCATCTTTGGGCAAAGTGGACCAGCCGGCCTCCTGTGCTGAGAGAAACCAGCTGAGGGGGAGAGGCTATGCTGATGAAGTCAAAAACCCCCACCCTGCTGAGCAGGGGCCGGTGGTGCAGGCTTGGGGGCTTGCTGCCTACGGGACCCATTACCCCGTCCCTTGGCCTGCTTACCCTGTGGGGGAGCTGGTGAGGCCTGATACTGAGGGTAGTATTTATAGGCAGCCGCCTTCCTCGGGTAAAAGGGCTTCTTCCCCGAGCCCTTCTTCTTTTGAGAAGGGGCAGAGGTCTTCCTGGAGAGACGAGTCCTGGTGAGAGTCTCGGTCTCGATCTGTGCAGCCTTCTCATCCATGGGCTTGCCAAAGAGGTTATCACCTCTGCAGGGGACATCGACCAACTTGTCCTGCACCCATGGCTCGAGGTCGGACGTCTGAAGCCAAGCCTGGTGGCGTCCACCGATGCCGGCTGCGGCTACTCGAGCCGATGCCTCAAAACCATCGTAGGCTGCTCGAGAGATAAACTTTGAGCTCTCTCGAATACCAGTTGACAAGGTTTGGAACCTCTGCAAAGGTTCTTCGGAGAGACCAGCAGAGAACCCGGCAATTTCTTTAGCCAGGTCCCGGAGATACATGCCCATGTAGAGCTGGTATGTCTGGACTCGACAAGCAAGCATAGAGCCCTGGAAACACTTCCTACCGAGGGCATCCAGGCTTCGGGCCTCCCTACCGGGGGGCACCGAGGAGTGCATTTTTTGACTCTTAAGTCTATGCATGGCCGATTCCACCACCATGGAATGGTGCGGCAGTTGTGCCTTTTGGAACCCGGGGCTCTTGCGGACTCGATAAATGGAATCGACCCGCTTGCTTAACATCGGCGACGACACCGGGCTCTCCCACATGCGGAAGAGAAGTCGTTCCAGCATCGGAGGAACCGGTACAATAAAGGCCACCTTCGGGGGAGAGTCATATTGGAGGGCATCGAATTCCTCGACTCGAGGCTCCTCCTCGGGATCCGCAGGGAAGGCCAAGGCCTTGGCCATATCCCGCACGAAGTCCGAGAACCGGGTATTCTCCGGGGGGGGGGGGGGACCGTCTCCGAGGTTCGAACTCGGGGGAGTCCGATGGGACACACCGAGTCCGAAAGGAACCAGGTGACTCTTCGTCCTCGGATTTCCAGGCCGACTCCTCGGAGGAGGAGTCGAGTGGCTCCGGTCGGGCGGGCATCGATACCGTCCGCCCCGACGCCGAGGGAGTCGGCGTCGACGACCTCGGTCCCGAACGGGAGGCCGAAGGAGACCGCGACCGAGGATCGACTCGAGCCCTCATGGACTCGAGGATCGGCTCGGTCTCCGGGGTCGACTTGGAGGTCGACGTCCCGGCGGTCAGGGCAGAAGCACCGGCGAGGCCAGCGATCAATACCCGCTGCTGGTCCATGAAGGCAGTCAGACTGCTCTCCAAGGCTGTCAACCTGAATCCGAGCTCAGGAGACCCAGCAGCCCCCGACTCGGGCCCCGACGGCGTCGGGCCCGACGTCGGGTCCTTCGGCGGCGAGTCTACGAGGACAACAGTACTCACGTGAGCGGGCAAGTCCATCTCGAGTCGAGGATGTTTTGAAGGCCTCTCCACCTCCGAGGACCCAGGACGGGAATCGGGGCTATGCGACCTGGCCCTCGAGGAACCAGGAGCGTCCACCGATCCCGCCCTCGCGGGTTTCTTCTTCCGATGATGTTCCCGGGTAGGAGACCCCCTTTCAGAGGAACTCCGACGATGCTCAGGACCAGAGTCCCGAGACGTCGAAGCCTCTGACGAGGTCCGAGCCCGGCCGGAGTCAGAGAAGATACGTTCCCGCTGATGCTGCCGACTCAACGCTTTAGAGGACATTTTGCCACACGGACCACAGATCATCTGGTCATGATCGGGTCCGAGGCAGCGGAGGCAGAAGTCGTGCGTGTCTGTAAGAAACATGAGTTTCTTACAGAGGTCACACTTTTTAAAGCCGCTGGCAGCCATCGGGAGAAAAAGGGCCCCTACGAGGTCGAAAGACCGGGCTGCCAGTGAAAAAGTAAAAAGGCACGAAATCTGTCACGAAGGACAAAAAACTGAAAAATAAAGAACGGACTCGCAACCGGCGTCGCGAGTCCGGGCGGGAAAAGAACCGGCGTCGAACCGAAGAAAAAAAGAGAAATAAAGAGAAATAATCAACTTTTCGGCGGGGATTCACAAACAACGTCTGTAGGGCTCCGCGGAAAAAAGAAGACTGAGCAAGATGGCACCCTTGGGCGGGAAGAGGACCGCGCATGCGCGCTGCAATTCCCAAAGGCTTTCTTTGAAAGCTGGGGAAAATTGCTCCGCGAGGGCTCCATCGGCGCCGACGTCACCCATATGTGAGGACTGACTTCCTGCTTGGTCCTGGAGAAACACTTCTTACCGAGGGCATCCAGGTTCCGGGCCTCCCGGCCGGGAAGCACCAAGGAGTGCATCTTCTGACTTTTCAGTCGATGCATGGCCGATTCCACAACCATGGAGTAGTGCGGTAATTGTGCCTTTTGGAACCCGGGGCTCTTGTGGACTCGATAGATGGAATCGACCCGTTTGCTTAACACCGGCGTCGAGGCCGGGGTTTCCCACATGCAGAAGAGCAGCCACTCCAGCATCAGAGGAACCGGAACAGTAAAGGCCTCCTTCGGGGGAGAGTCATACTGGAGGGCCTCGAGCTCCTCGGCTCAAGGCTCCTCCTCGGGATCCGCGGGGAAGGCCAAGGCCTTGGCCATATCCCGCACGAAGTCCGAGAACCGGGTATCCTCCGGTGGGGATCGTCTCCGAGGTTCGGACTCTGGTGAGTCCGATGGGACACACTGAGTCCGATAAGTGTCGGGTGACTCTTCACCCTCCGTCTTCCAGCCCGACTCCTCGGAGGAGGAATCGAGCGGCTCCGGTCGGGCGGGCACCGATGCCATCCGCCCCGACGCCGAGGGTACCGGCGTCGACGACCTCGGTCCCGAACGGGAGGCCGAGGGAGACCGTGGCCGAGGATCGACTCGAGCCCGCATGGACTCGAGGATCGGCTCGGCCTCCGGGGTCGACTTGGACGTCGAGGTCCCAGTGGTCGGGGAAGATGCACCGGTGAGACTGGCCATCAATGCCCGCTGCTGTTCCATGAAGGCAGCGAGGCTGCTCTCCAAGGCCGTCAACCTGAGTCCGAGCTCAGGAGACCCAGCAGCCCCCGACGTCGGCTCCCCTGGAGGAGAGTCCACGAGGACTACAGCACTCACGTGACTCGGAGACTCCATCTCGATACGAGGATGCTTGGCAGGCCTCTCCGACTCCGAAGACCCGGGATGGATATCGGGGCTATGCGACCTGGCCCTCGAGGAACCAAGAGCATCCACCGACGACGCCCTCGCGGGTTTCTTCTTCCTGCGATGTTCCCACGAAGGAGACCCCCGCTCAGAGGAACCCTGACGATGCTCGGGGCCGGAGTCCCGAGACGTCGAGGCCTCTGACGAGGTCCAGGCCCGTCCAGACGCGGAGTCAGAGAAGATCCTATCCTTCTGGTGCTGCCTACTCAACGCCTTCGAGGACATTTTGCCACACGGACCACAGATCATCGGGTTATGATCGGGTCCGAGGCAGCGGAGGCAGCAGTCATGTGTGTCGGTAAGAGACAAGTTTCTTACACCGATCACACTTTTTAAACCCGCTGGTAGCCATCGGGGGAAAAAGGGCCCCTGCGAGGTCAAAAGACCGGGCTGCCAGTGAAAAAAGAAAAATGGCACGAACGCTAGTCACAAAGGACAAAAACCGAAAAAGAGAGAGAGTGGACTCGATACCAGCGTATCGGGCCAAGGCAGGAAAAGGATCCGGCGTCGAACCGAAGTAGAAAAAGAAAAAATAGGGAAAGCAACTTTTCCTGGGGGAAAAATGAACTACGTCCGTCGGGCTCCGCGGAAAAAAGAAGACTGGGCAAGATGGCACCCTTGGGCGGGAAGGGGACCGCGCATGCGCGCTGCAATTCCCAAAGGCTTTCTTTGAAAGCTGGGGAAATGCTCCGCACGAGGGCTCCGTCGGCACCAACGTCACCCATATGTGAGGACTGACTTCCTGCTTGGTCCTGGAGAAAGACCAGCGTGGTCCATCTAGTCTGCCCAGCAAGATGGCAAGAGTAGGTGCAGGCCACCCCTCTCCATGTCTTTGTTTAGGGGTGAACCCACCACTCCATGTAGGACACCCCTATTTGTTGAGACGTTAGATGGTTCAGAAGTTATATGTTTCAGTTTATTTTGTTTTTATCCTGTTGCTGTAAAGGGATCCACTGTGTTTGTCCCATGCCGTTTTGAATTCCGTCACTGTGTTTGCCCCCACCACTTCCATCGGGAGGGCATTCCAAGCATCTACCACCCTTTCAGTGAAAAAGTATTTCCTGACATTGCCTTTCAATTTACCACTTTGCAGCTTCATGTTATGCCCTCTAGTTTTACAGCTTCCCCGTCTTTGGAAGAGGTAGGTTTGTTCATCATTTCTCTTTAAGTATTTAAAGGTTTGAATCATATCTCCCCTGTTCCTCCTCTCCTCCAAAAAGTGTACATATTTAGGTCGTCAAGTCTCTTCTCATAAGGCTTCTGACGTAGGCTCCAAATCATTTTGGTCGCCTTCCTCTGAACAGTTTCCAGTCTTTTTACATCTTTTGCAAGATATGGTCTCTAAAACTGAACACAGTATTCCAAGTGAGGCCTCACCAGTGACTTGTACAGAGGCATAAGTACCTCTTCCTTTCTGCTGGTAATCCCTCTTTGTATGCAGCCCAACATCCTCCTGGCTTTTGCCACCGCCTTGTCGAACTGTTTTGCCACCTTGAGATCATCAGAGATAATCACACCAAGGTCTTTCTCCTGCACCATGCACACCAACCTCTCACCCCCTATTGTGTACATTTCCCTTGGATTTCTGCTACCCAAGTGCATGACACTGCACTTTCGCATTAAATCGTAGTTGCCAAGCATTAGACCATTCTTCCAGCTTTTGTAGATCTTTCCTCATGTTAACCACTCCCTCAGGGGAGTCCTCTCTGTTGCAAATTTGTGTGTCATCTGCAAAAAGACAGACTTTTCCCATTCAGTCCTTCAGCAATATCACTCACAAATACATTGAACAGTGCCAGGCCCAGGACCAAACCCTGGGGCACCCTAATCACCTTCCTTTCATCCGAGTGAGCTCCATGTACCATCAACCTTCTGTTGTCTGTCAGTCAACCAATTTCTAATCCAGTTTACCATCTTGGGATACATCTCCAAGCTACTGAGTTTATTGACAAGCTTCCTATGAGGAACAGTATCAAAGGCTTTGCTGAAATCCAGGTAGATGACATCCATTGCATGACCCTGATCTAGTACCTTGGCCACCCAGTCAAAGAACTCAATCAGATTTGTTTGACAAGACCGTCCTTCGGTAAAACCATGTTGCCTCGGATCTTGCAACCTGTTGGTTTTGAGAAAGTTCACTATTCACTCTTTCAGGAGCGCCTCTATTACTTTTCCTGCCACTGAGGTAAGGCTCACGGGCCTGTAGTTTGCCACTTCTTCCCCGTCACCACTCTTGTGTAGAGATAGAACATCAGCCATTCTCCAGTCCTGAGGAACCTCTCCTGTTTCCAAGGATCTGTTGGAGACATCCTTTAACGGTCTTGCAAGAACCTCTCTGAGCTCTTTCAGTATCCTGGGATGTATCCCATCCGGTCCCATGGCTTTGTCCACTTTCAGTTTAGCAAGTTTTTCTAACACCTCATCTTCTGTGAATGGTGTGGTATCTACTTCATTCCCATTTTTATATTTGGGAGTCACAGCTGGTCCATCTCCAGTATTTTCTTTAGTAAAAACAGAGCAGATGTATTTGTTTAGCAATTTCGCTTTTTCAATGTCACTTTCCACGAGTCCTTTCCCAGCACTTCTGAGTCCTGCAATTCCAACTCTGATCTTCTTCCTTTCCTGAATATACCTGAAGAAAGTTTTGTCGCCAACCTTAACATCTTTAGCCATCTTTTCCTCTGCCTTTGATTTTGCTTTCCTTATTTCTCTTTTTGACTCTGAGTTTGATCCTGTATTCATTTCTGTGTTATTCTGTTTGCAAGCTTTTGAATTTTGCGAAAGATGTGTTTTTTGCCTTTATTTGAGCAGCCACTTCTTTGGAAAACCAAATAGGTTTCCTTCTCCTCTTGTTTTTATTTACTTTTCTTACATATTTATCTGTTGCCCCTTTTATTGCCACCTTTAGTTTAGCCCATTGCAATTCCACTTCCCTTATCTCCTTCCACCCAGTCATCTCCTCCTTTAGGTACTCGGCCATTTTATTGAAGTCAGTGTTTTTGAAGTTTAGGACCTTGAGCTTGCTATGATTGGCCTGTACCATGGCTTTTATCTCAAACCACACTGTGTGATGATCACTGTTGCTCACAGGGGCACTCACGCAGATATTTGACACGTTATCACCGTTGGTGAGCACTAAATCCAGCGTTGAGCTTTTCCTGGTTGGTTCCATCACCATTTATCTAAGTAATGCATCTTGGAGAGCATCCACAATTTTTTTGTTTCTTTCCAGATGTGCAGAAGGAGTAATCCAATCCACAACAAGTAGATTAAAGTCACCCAATATGATCACTTCCCCCTTTGTGGCTATCTTGGCAATATCTGTAATCAATTCGTTATCTCTCTCCAATTTGAGTCGGAGGTCTGTAGACTACAGCAGTATGAATGACAGTGCCATCTCCTCTTTCCAACGCAATCCAGAGCGCTTCTTCTTTTCCCCATGTCCCCTGCATTTCAGTAGCTTTAATAATGCTTTTGACATACAAGGTTACTACTCCTCCTCCTCCTTTTCCATTTTCTCTGTCTCTTCTGAATAAATATAGCCAGCTATGGCTATATCCCAATCATGCGATTCATTAAAACATGATTCTGTAATGGCTACAATGTCCAAATCCATTTCCACAATTAGGGCTTCCAGGTCCAGAACTCTGTTGGCTAAGCTTCGAGCATTTGTGCTCATTGCTTTCCAGCATTTACCTGGCTTGTGTGTATTTTGCATTGATTTTGTTTTGCTCACTTCTTCCGACTTGTTTTTGATGTGTGGTTTAAAAGTGTGGCTGTTTCTGATGTTATTCTGCTTTTGCAGGGGTTGGTGTGCAGATCTTGACCTTCCACAGCCATCACCACCCACAGAGAGACAAGGATATTGTCTGGGGATAGAGGCCAGTCCACGGTTGGAACCTTCCGGTGGACCTTTGCAGGCCGCTCCTTCTCTGACACCTTGGACGAACGTCTTGGACAGCGAGACAAGGTCCAGGGAGCCCCTGGCCGGTCGGAACCATCCAAGGATGCCACCTTCGAGTGTTTCTTCTTCTTCCTGGGTTCCCTCAAGGAAAACCCCCTTTCTGAGGACCCACGATGAGGCTTGGGTTCAGAGGGCTCTGCCTGAGATTTCGGGGCCTCAGACAAGGCCCTGGCCTTCAGAGGCACTGGGGACTTGGGGAAAACGTATGTGCTGCTACAGGCGGCTCTTGAGGGCCTTACTGGCACTCTTGCGGAGTCCGCAGGCTGCCGGGTTGTGATATGGTCCTAGGCAGCAGAGACAGCAGTCATATGTGTCTGTCAATGACATAATTTTGGAGGACCAATCACACTTCTTAAAGTCACTGGTAGCCATGGGGGGAAAAGGTACCCCTGCGAGGTCGAAGACTCTCCGGGTTGCCAGGGGAAGAAAAATAGCGCAAAGATGCTGGGAAAAGAATGAAAAAGCTACAAAATTGAACCAAACTTGAAGCAGAGACAACGATGTCAGCAGGCGGCAAGAGTACTGGTGCAATACTGGAAGCGAGTATGAAACTCAGAGAAAAAAATCAACTTTTTATGGGGACAAGCCAGACAAACGTCTGAAGGGCTCCACAGAAAAAAGGAGACTGAGCAAGATGGCACTCTTGGGCGGGAAGGGGACCACACATGCATGGTGGCATCTTCCAAAGGCTTTCTTTGAAAGCTATGGGGATGCTTCCGCGAGGGCTCCATCGGTGCAGACATCACCCATATGTGAGGACTGACTTCCTACTTGTTCCCGGAGAAATGATTATAGCCTGGTATAAACTATGCGCTACTTTATTTTGCATTGTATGAGTATTAATATATGCAGCTTTCCAGATGTTGCCTTTTTTCCCTTTTCTATACTATTTTTTGAATATTTTACTTACCTGGGGGCTTTGTTCCCTCATCACTAATGATCCTAGTTTAAAGTCCTCCTCAGTAGATCGCACTCTATTGCAGAAGACACTTCTTACCTTCTTTGTTAGGCGGACCCCATCTCTGCTCTGCAGCCACTGGAAAATCATTCCATGGTCCAGGAAATTAAATGGTCTTGATGACACCATCCATGCAGCCAAGCATTGATCTCCGGGATATGAGGCTCTCAGCCTTGTCCCTGACCCTTGCGAGAGAGGATTGAAGTGAACACTACCTGCATACCCAATTGTTTCACCTTCTCTCAGAGAGCTGCAAAATTACTTTTGATATGCTCAGGCGGGAACCTAGCAGTATCATTTGTGCCAACATGGATAAGCAGCACTGGATAATAGTCAGTAGGCTTGAAAAGTCTCAGCAAACTCTCTGTAATGTCTCGGATACTGGCACCAGGTAGACAATACACCTTATGGAACATCATGTTTGGATGGCAGATGGAAGCCCCTGTACCAGTGGTGGGATTTGGAGCCAGGTAGGAACTGGTTCAACCCACGGCAGGAAGCAGCCAGTTCCTGGCATTACCCACATTTGCTAAAACAGTGCCTACAGGCTGTCCCAGTGGCAGCAGCACTTGAGGTCGGCAAAGCCCCCTAAGATATTTTGATGGCATCGGAGGCATCTGCCGATGCCACAATCCCCCGGATGCCCTCAACATACCTTTGGGGAGGTTTTGATTCCTTTAAGTGCTGCTGCTGCCAGGATAGAACCTGTCCGCATTGGTTTGGCAAACGTAGGAACTCTAAGGAACCGGTTTGCACAATCCAGTGCGAACCAGCTGGATCCCACCACTGCTCTGTACCCCTCAGAAAGGAGTCACCAAACACCTCTACCCTTAGTCTCCTAGTAGTTGCTCATCCTACTGTTTTGGGGGTTTTGAGTTCTAATACCTCCTGTTCCTGGGGTGTTGTTACCTCTTCCAAAACTGCATACTGGTTCCTCAGTTCTAGGAAAGGTAGAGTCAGGTTGTTAAGTCTGCAGGTTCTGGTGATCTGTGTCCAGCTGTCAGCTTTTAATACAGAGTCATCTTCCCTTCGGCTGGAGATCTTAGATGCCTCTAGAAGCATTTCATGGGATAGGAGGCAGTGTACTATTGTGGATCGGGAACTGGTTAAAAGATAGAAAGCAGAGGGTAGGGCTAAATGGCCAATATTCCCAATGGAAAAAGGTGAATAGTGGAGTACCCCAGGGATCTGTACTGGGTCCGCTACTTTTTGACATATTCATAAATGACCTGGAAAAGGGAACAACAAGTGAGGTTATCAAATTTGCAGATGATACAAAACTGTTTAAAGTTGTTAAAACCCAAGAGGATTGTGGAAAACTGCAGGAGGATCTGGATAAATTGGATGGCAGATGAAATTCAATGTGGACAAGTGCAAAGTTATGCACCTAGGAAAGAACAACCCACACTATAGTTACACAATGCAAGGTTCCACATTGGGAACCACCACCCAGGAAAAAGATTTAGGAGTCATCGTGGATAACATGTTAAAACCCTCTGCCCAGTGTGCAGCGGCAGCCAAGAAAGCAAATAGAATGCTAGGTATCATAAAGAAAGGGATGGAAAATAAAACAAAGGATAATAATGCCTCTGTATCGTTCCATGGTACGACCGCACCTTGAATATTGTGTGCAATTCTGGTCACCGTATCTTAAAAAGGACATAGCATTATTAGAAAAAGTACAGAGAAGAGCCACCAAAATGATGAAGGGGATGGAAGGCTACTCCTATGAAGAGAGGCTACAAAGGTTGGGGCTCTTCAATCTGGAAAAGAGACGGCTGAGGGGAGATATGATAGAGGTCTATAAATTAATGAATGGAGTGGAGCGGGTAAACGTGGATCAATTGTTTACACTATCAGAATATAGAAAGACTAGGGGACATGCAATGAAGCTACAGGGTAAACTATTTAAGACAAATAAGAGAAAATATTTTTTCACTCAACGTGTAATCAAACTCTGGAATTTGTTACCGGAGTATGTAGTAAGGGCCGTTAGTGTAGCTGGGTTTAAAAAAAGGTTTGGACAAGTTCCTGGAGGAAAAGTTCATGAACCACTATTAAAAAGGGACCCAGGATAATCAATGCTTGACCCAGTACACGCATTGTGGAACCTGTGTCTTTTGGGGTTATTGCTAGGTACTGTGATAAGGAAGCTTATCATAGCTCAGGTAGGAGCTATAGAAAAGATGATGTGACTCTGAACAAGCAACCTGTCAGTTCTGGTAGAAGCAAGAAAACAGAGTTTTCACATAAAAGACTACCAGTCCCAGAATGCACCAGGTTTCCAGCAGCCATGAGGGAGGCTGAAGAGAGAAAATGTGTGTGCAATCAAGAGAGCTATGAGGTAATCCCTAAGCACTCATCTCAAAGGGCAGGGCCTGATTCAAGACAGCTGCGCTGTGTTAGGGAGCAGCACACATTAGAACAGGATAAGAGTAGAGCTTATTCTTCAGGAAACAGTTTCAGCAACAGTTTCAAGAACAGCTTCAGCAAAAGCCACAGAAAGAGCTTGAGGGAGAGCTTCAGCAACGGCTACAAGCACCAGTATCACCTGGAGAAACAGAAGCCAAGCCAAGCAGATAGAGAGAGAAGGAAACTCTCTGGAAGGAAGAGAAGAAAGGCCATTGGAAGGTCTGGGAGATTCCAAGGCAGTACTCATACTGGGAGGTATTCCAAAAGCCAGCAGTCCATTGGACTGGATTCAGCCAGAGGAATGGAGTGGCAGAGATAGGAATCACCAGTGGCTACCTGGAAGAGAGAAGACTGCATGTGGAAGGGACTTTCAGACCAAGGCCAGAAGGTATGTGAGAGAAGATCCAGCGTCCAGGGATCAAGATTGGAAGGCTGGACATCAGAATTGGATTACATATTGGCCAGGCTATACAGAGAGGAATAATGATAGCAGGAGAGGCTCAGGTATGAACACTGATCCAGACCCTATCTATAATAGAGAATGGCAGCAAGGGAATAAGCATTCTCATGATAGTGCCTTAATGAAAGACTCATCTGTGCCAATGTATGATATTGACCCTATGATTGTTGATGCAGGGGGAAATACAGCAGATGAAACTATTTACATGGACTGTTCTTTATCTAAATCAGGGGTCTCAAACACGCGGCCCGCATGCGGCCCGCGATGCATAGGGGGAAAAAAAAAACCCGGCTTCTGTTGCTGCTGCCGCCGCTGCCGTGGCCGGCAATAGCAGCAATATCGCAAGTCCCGCGGGCTCCCCCCCACCCGGCAGATCCCTTCCTGCTTGCCTGCCAATGCTGCCAGTTCTCCGGTTCGGCTTTCAGAGCCGCGAAGGGAGAACTTCTCCCTCGCGACTCTGTTAAGCTCGCCGGGGCAGATGGGAAATTTCCCATCTGCTCAGGCACAAAGAGAGCAGGAGGCTCTTGCTGGTCCAACAGGAAACAAAGAGGCAAGAGAATGGATGACTACGAGTGCCTTTATTGTTGGTCCCCTACGCGTTACGGCCGAAGCCTTCCTCAGGGGGGTACACTTAAAAATGAAAGTATAAAAAAATAAAAAATAAAAAGACATAGATAAACAAATTACAATGAATTGAACCATGCCAGGCATGTGACTTAAGTAAACATCAAAAAAATACCATAATAAAAACATATTAAAAACATGAGATATAGGTAAAATAATCCTATGAAATATAAATATGCATAAAAGTAAACAAAAAATATTGAATAATAACAAATAAATACATAATATAAAAAATATAAAAATATGAAAATATGTAAGTGTATCAATATAAATAAAGATAAGAACTCCATAAATCAAAAAACATGTGGATCAAGAAACACAAACTAAAAACATAAAAACATGAACTAAAAACATGAACTAAAAACACAGGGCAGATGGTGGACACTAACTTGAAAAATATTTAGAAGATACCAATAAAAATTGTAAGAGAGGTACTTACAAGGCACTGCAGATATGAGGATTCATAAACTGGTACCTATTATAATACTGACATTAATAAACAGTGAAGTAAAAAATGGGAGAAAATAAGAAAATATATAATGATAATAAATAATACAGAACAATGTTGTACAGTAAAACATGATATTAAAACTGAACTAAGTGAAAAAAAGTGAAAAAAACAAAAAATAGAGATAAAGGAAATCTAAAAAGAGTACTTACAATAAAATTTGTTGAAATTAGTGATGTTGAAGATACCAAAAATGTGAACAATGTATTGTTTGAAAATAATACCTGTACTTGGTCAATTGTGATGAACAACGCTGTATATCAAAAGCAAAACACTGTTAATAATATCATGACAGGCTATAAACTAAATAAAATGGCACACTGGTCTTATTGTGGATAGTGAGAAATACTTATATGAAAAGTTACCTGAAGTGAGTACTCCCAACAAGATATCATGCACTAAAAACTTACTTATATGAACGCTGCGTTTAAAACATGTGTAAACAGATTAGTAGTAAAAACGTATGCACTCTTGCATAAATAAGATAAAAAGGAGGATAAAATAGTATATATCTAGACAAAAAACTTGTAGTACTACGAGTGCAAAAAAGTAAAATGAAAACATGTAAAAACCGTTGTGTTTTAAACGCAGCGTTCATATAAGTAAGTTTTTAGTGCATGATATCTCATGATATCGCAGAAGCCGGTTTTTTTTTTAATTTTAATTTTCCCGGGGGGGGGGGGGGGGGGGGAGCAGGAAGTTAGGGGGGGGGGGGAGCAGGAATTGATGTGTGGCTGGGGGGGAGCAGGACTTGATGTAGGGGGGGAGCAGGACTTGATGGGGGGGAGCAGGACTTGATGTAGGGGGGAGCAGGACTTGATGGGGGCTGGGGGGGGGTAGTACTGAAAATGGGGTGATGGGGGTTAGGACTGGTAATGGACAGATGGGGGTTAGGACTGGAGGTGGTCTGACTGGGGGCCTAAGACTGAAAATGGGGTTATGGGGGGGCTAAGAATGAAGATGGGGCGATGGAAGGGTTAGGCCTGGAAGTGGGCTGTTGGGGGGCTTAGGACCGATAATGGGCTAGGGGGGGGGCTAGAACTGGTAATGGACTGGGGGGGGTGCTATGACTGGAAATGGGCCGAGTAGAAGGGGGAGCTTGAACTGCAAATAGCTGATGGGGACAGGGTCTTGGAATGGTAATGGGCTGAGTGGAAGGGGGCTTGGAATGGAAATGGGCTGATGGGGAGGGGGGCTTGGAAAGGAAATGGGCTGTGAGGGGAGGGAGCTAGGACTGGAAATGGGCTGATGATGCGGGGACTAGAAGGGAGCGGATGCTGGGTTGGGCAGGAGCTAGAAGGGAGTTGATGTTGGGGGACGATTAGAATGGGATGGGGCTGGGAGAGTGAAATGGAGAGGGGAAATATATTTTGTGTGGGAGGGAAGAAAAATCTACAATTGGCCGGGTATTGGGAGAGTAAGTGGGGATTGAGGATGGAGGGGTAAAATTTGAGTGGATGAAATAGGAATGAGGAAAGAGCAAAAGGAGAATGATTAGTATGTTAAAGCAGATGTAGAGAGAATGGAAAAAAACTAGGAAAGAAGAAAGGAGAAATGGACAGCAGACGATGGAGAGTTAGCAGAAGACACAAAGAAACCAGAAGAAAGTGACTGGAACAATTGCAACTGCAAAAAAAATGCACAAAAGGTAGAAAAATATCTCTTTATTTTGAATTTATTAACTGAAATATGTCAGCTCTTGGAAATGTGCATCTTTAACGTCTGCACTTTATTTAATACAAGAGGAAATCAATGTATAGTTTTATTTCTACAGTGTTGTACATTCTAAGTTTGGCTTTTGGGGTTCCCAGTTTAATTGTCTTCCTGTTTCTAAATTGTGATTCCTTGTTTGGTGATGGTGTATGTTCTGCATGTGTAACTGAGCTGAGGTATTCTGTTTATGTAATTCCTATTTGACATTGCCACTTGTTCTCTTTCCCGAGTAGGTCATGTATTGTTATTCTCTGAAATGTGTTGATTTAATATTTGCAGTGTTGCCTTTTGATAGTTAGGGTATGGTGCTTTGTGAGTCCTGGTAGTGCTGTTAGGACACGGCAGGTTTGCTATGGGTTCTAAATGGGCAGTGTTTCTAGTAGTTCCTAATGTGCCTGGCGGTTGGCACTGGTTTATAGTAATGTAGAAATCTTTTAGTCTTTCTTTATCCATACACTCATTAAGAGGCATGTTTACTAAAAGTTAGTGTATGGTAACATTATGCAAATATTTATGCAAATGATGCCCTTATGCAAATGATGCCCTTATGCAAATGAGGCCTGCGTCTTGTGCGGCCCCCGGGTTACTCTACAAGTCCTCATTTGGCCCTCAAAGCAATTTGAGTTTGAGACCCCTGATCTAAATGCTATTGCTAGTTTTCTATGAGCAAACACATCAGCCATCACAAAGAAACCTAACTTTGTTCTTTATTTCCACTGCAAACAGCTCTTAAAGCAGGATTTGGGTTCACACAGTAGCAGCCAGCCAGCTAAAGGCTTACAGCTGGTCAATTGATAGTAATTAAAGCTGCACCTGATTGTGTGTGTAAGCAAGGGAGAATCACTGCTGAGATCTGCATGGAAAATAAGCAGAAGTTAACCTAACCAGCAACGTTTATTCTTTTCTTTGTGCCTTGGTATTTGGTAATTACTTGCTAAGAAAACATTAGCTAATTGCCTGACAAGCTGAAGGTTGTTTTCTGGTTTATTTTGTGATTTTTGTTATCCATTTTAAACACTGCAAGCAAGTAACCTCATTTATAGTGCTATCAAGCATACATGTGCTGGGTGAATTAAACCCCATCAATAAAAGAAGTATTTTATTGATCTTACCACTTGGTTTCACAACTCAAATTATTGTCATCAGCTGTGTTTGGGAGTGAATGAACTACAATACCCACAATACCTTGCAAGAATCATATGAATATATGCATCGTCAAGATTGTGTAAGTTCTCACCCTAGGCAGCCGTCTGACAGTACGTATGACCTAGATTGGCCACTGTTGGAAACAGGATACTGGGCTTGATGGACCTCGGTCTGACCCAGTATGGCATATCTTATGTTCTTATGTACCTCTCATTGTCACGGATGTGCATGGAAGACTACAACAGATTTTTCTCCAGGATCTGCCTAGAACTTTGTTCCATCCATTTTTCTCTCATTCTTCATAAGTCTCTTTGTCCTCACTGCTGCAAAGCAACTCCATAGCGTAATGCTGCTACCACCATGTTTACTGGAGGAGTGATGTTAGCAGGGTCATGTGTTGTATTCATTTTAATCCACAGAGAAGGTAATTTTATAACAAGGAGGTTAGGTTAAGGCAAAGCATGCCTTTTTGAAAAAAGACAAGTCCCTACTTGTGTTTCTAAAATACTAGCATAAGTGGCAGAGCTTACACCTTAAATTCAGGCATGGACATCTACAACTGCTCTACAACACGTGTTCATTTACAAAAGCCAAGTATACAAATAAGCGTGTAAATTTAGGTATTTTATAATTTACATGCATACCTGTGAAATCATTGGTTGGTATTTTATAAGGGTCCATTAATATGCTTAAACTGTCACAAACACATGTTACTGACTCTATAAAATTACCAGGAGATAAGCTGCCCACAGGAGCATCCCGCTATCATTGGCAAAAGAGCAGGGATGATCCTGTACCACCCTGTTTATTGATGTAGAATATCGCCACCTGGTTGCCGGTCTGGATCAGTTCCGCTTGATGTAGTAGGTGGTGGTGAAAGCCTGGAGGGCTAGCGCTATGGCTCTAACCTCCAGAAGGTTGATCTGCTGGAGGCTCTCTGCCTGCAATCAACTGCCCTAAGTGCAGAGATTGTCGCAATGGGCTCCCCAGCCCAGTTTTGAAGCATCCATGATAAAGATTCTCTGGGGCTGGGGGCCTGGAAGGAGCTGTTGCCACCAGTCAAGGAAGTCGGCCAGAGAACAGGTCACGACCACTATATCCCGCAGGTGCCCTGTCGCTTGCAACGACTGGGAACATAGGGCCCACTGGGTCAGTCGCATATGCAGACGGGCATCTGGGGTGACATGTACCGTGGATGTCATGTGACCCAGCAGGCAAAGCAGAAGGTGGGCAGGGGCAGAGGCAGAGGGGAGACCTTGGACATGCCCTGCAAGCACCTTCAGGCGCTGGGCTTTGTCTGGAGGAGGAAGGCCCTGGCCTGGACGGTGGCCAGCAGGGTCCCTATGAACTCCAGGTGTTGTGTCAGATTTAGATGGGACTTGGAATTCATCATAAACTACCCAAAGTGTTCCAGAATGAGGATGGTGTGGCCCATTGCCTGATACACTCTGGTGGCAGTGCTGTCCTTGATGAGCCAGTTGTCCAAGCAGGGGAAGATGAACACCTCTTTGAGACCCAAGAAGGTGGCGACTACCACTAGGCACTTGGCAAATACTGGTAGTGGCAGACGCCTACCATGAAGCGGAGGTATTGCCTGTCAAGGGGATGGATGAGGATGTGTGTATACGCATTCTTCAGATCCAAGGACCATAGCCAGTCTCCCTGCTGGAGGTATGGCAGCAATATTCCAAGAGAGACCATTTTGAAATTCTCCCTCACCAGGAATAGATTGCGGTCCCGCAGATCTAGAATGGGCCGAAACCCTCTGGTCCTTTTGGGAACCAGAAAGTAGGAGTAGAACCCCTTGCCCCTGATGTTGAGGGGGACGGGTTCCACTGTCCTGTCTGCCAGAAGACTTGCGAGTTCTTGATAAAGCAGGCCCAGGTCAAGGGGAGTCATAGGGGCTCTCCCAGAAAAAAATGGCAGGGGCATCTATTTGAGGTAGAGGTGATAACTCTCCTTTACTACCTGGAGGGCCCTTGCATTGGTGGTGATGGTGGACTACCAGTCGGCGTAAAATGCCAGATGCCTTCCCCCCCCCCCCCCCCGTATCCTGCAGGGCAGGGCCTCCTGGGGGAAGAGAGGCTGTGCACAAGGAGTCAAAAGCTCCCCTCCACTTTACCCGAGGTGTGGTATGGGGCTTGGGGGGGGGGGGGAGGGATCTTAGGCTTACGAGGGCTGTGCTCTGGTCCCTTGGCCTGCTGGCCCTGTTGGGGGAGTTGGGAAGACAGAGTACTGAGGGTAGTTTCCATAAGCCTTCATCTTCTTCGAATATAAGGCCTTTTTACCTGAAGCGTTCCTTCGGGAAGGGTCAGTGGACATTATGGAGAACCTGGCCCTGGTCATGAATTCGGACTCCAGCTCTGCGGTCTTGTCCATCATGGGCTTGCCAAAGAGATTCTCTCCCCAGAAAGAGACATTGACCAACTTGTCCTACAGCCATTGCTCCAAGTGGGAAGACTGTAGTCAGGCCTAGAGGCAGGCACTAATGCCTACCGTGACTACTCTAGCTGCCAACTCGAAGTCGTCATAGGCTGCCTGAGTCGTAAATTTGGAGCACTTTCTGACTGTGGAGGTCAGGGTCCTGAACTGCTGAAGAGGTTCCTCCGACAGACCAGTTGAGAACCCAGCAAGTTTCCTCACTACGTCCCACAAGTACATGTCCATGAACAGCTGGTAGGCCTTGATCCAGCTGATGAGCATCGAGCCTTGGAAGCACTTCTTGCCCAGGGCATCCATGGCATGGGCCTCCCTGCCCGGGGGCACCAAAAGATATATTTTCTGGCTCTTGAGCCTACGCATGGCCAACTCCACCACAATGGAGTTGAGGCAATTGAGCTTTTTGGAAGCCAGGGCTCCGGCAGGCCCGGGACATCGAGTTCAGCCGCTTGCTCACAATGGGTACTGAAATCGGGGTCTCTCACTTACGGAAAAGCAGCCATTCCAGGATGGGGGGAATGGGCACCATAAGGGCCTCCTTAGGGAGAGCCTTGTACTGGAGGATCTCTAGGTTCTCCACCCGAGGCTCCTCCTTGGACTTGGTAGTGAAGGCAAGAGCCTTTGCCATATCCCGAACAAAGTCCAGAAAGGCCAGGTCCTCAGGTGGGGACTGGCACCAAGCTTCGGGAGGGGAAGGGTTCAAGGGCACATCCCTGTGGAGTTGAGTGTCCGGAGACTCATCATCCTCGATCTCCCAGTCCAACCTGGAGTCGGAGGAGATCTCAAGGGTAACTCCAGGCTTCAGGCTCACACCCAGCCCGGATGGCCCGGGGGCCCCAATGCCCCTGCACTCTGAGGGGAAGTCCTCGGCACTCCATGGGACCGGAACTGGTGCTGAGGTGTCTCTCAAGGACAGTGGTGCTCGAGGATCAGCTCCACCTTCAGGGACTCCTGCACTGTGGAGGGACCGGTGGTCAGGGGTGATGACCTAGAGGAGTCGGGCATCAGAGCCAGCTGCTGGGCCATGAAGGCAGACAAACTGTGTTCAAGACTGCCATTCTTGCCTCGAGGTCAGAAGACTCTGAAGTTACCAGCACGGGCACAGAGGACCTTGAGTCTGGCACAGTCGTTATCAAAGGGGGGGTCCTTGATGAGGATGGCCTCAGAGGATTGAGACTGATCCCTGGATACAGATGGCGTTTTCTCCCGCCAGTGCAGCTTTGAGGGCTCAGAGGCTGGGGGCCATGGGACTTCCCCATGCCATGGACTCGTCACCTGATAAGGCCACTGACAGCATCTGGCTCTTCAAGGAGTGTCCCTCCCCAAGGGAACCCCAGCTCAATGCCCCTTGACCTCGAGGCGGCCCTCGAGGGTGTTGGTCCTGTAGATGACTATGGGGCTGAGTTGGTCTTATGAAAAATTGACTCATGCTGCTTCTTACAGCCTCGGTGGGCCTTGGGGGGGGGTCATCTGCTGGCAGAGACCACATGCCAAGCCATTATGATCCGGCCCAAGGCACCGAAGGCAACAGTCATCAGATCTGTGCGCAACATATGTGCACAGCGGTTGCAAGGTTTGAAGCCAGTGACTGAGGCTACAGTGAGGCCCCCGCAAGATCAAACTCTTGGCCTAGCCAGAAAGGGTGCAAAAACTCACACACAAAGGAAAAACTCTGAGGGGAAAAAAGGGGACCAGAGGAAAACTGCAATGCCAAGGTGAGTGGACCCGGGAGGCAAGAAGGGTACCAGTATGCAACCTGAGAAGGAATCTGTTTGAGAACCAAAGAAAAAGGAAGCAACAAATTCAACTTTTTCAGGGGGGAACATGTGATGGGCTTCACAGAAAAAAGGAGATTGGGGCAAGATGGCACCCTTAGGTGAGAAGGGGACCACGCATGCATGGTGCAACTCCCAAATGCCTTCTTTGAAAGATGTGGGAGAAGTTACCGCATGGTCTCCGTCATCACTGCAGTCACCCATATATGAGGACTGATTTCCTACTTGTTCCTGGAGAAAACTTCTTTTCTTCTGGTGCAGGACACGTCCTAGGGGCTCTACAGCAGGCGTGCATGTGCGGTGCAGCTCCCAAAAATTTCCATTGGAAGCTGGGCAGCATGCAGTGTGGGCTCCGTCTGTGACATCACCATATGTGAGGACTTACTTCCTGCTGGTCCACAAAGAAATGGCAGAAATACATGTAAATTCAAAGTGGATTTTGGATGGTGGGAGAATTGCCATTATCAGCAGCTATGCTGACTCGAAAACTTGAGAAGGGGAATAAAGGGTGAGGAGATCAGTTAAGTATGCTGTAGAACAGGCATGTCTAACTTCGAACAGGCCATGATCTACTTTTTCCAGCCAAACGTGCCGGTGATCTATCACCATGAAAATTAAGTTTCAAATTAGTTTCAAATTAAATTTTAACCCAATAAAGTTGGAGGATTTTTAATGAACCATTTTTAATGAACCTTCTGTCATTTACTTGGATGTGATCAGCTGTTAAGCAAATTAAGCAAAAACAAAACAGAGAGACGAAAATCCAGTAAGAACTGCGAGGAGAAATGGAAAGTACATTTTTCTTAAAGTTTTATTGAGTAATAACTTTATTTAACTTTTATTGAGTAATTTGTGTTAAATTTAGGTCCAGTATTGATCCAGGCTGATCTTGCACAATTCTTTAGTATTTCGTTCTTGCTCACTAGTGAGACGTCTGAGCCTGCATTTCATCCACCAGCCTTTTGAAGTTGGGTGAATATTGCGTGAGGGCCAGTCTCATAGAATCCTGGAGATGTTCATCTGTCATGTTGGAACATTGTGTACTCTGTCATTTTCAGATGGGAAAACGCAGATTCACACAAATAAGCTGAACTGAAACAGGAGTATACAGCTTCACTGCATCTTCTCAAGTTGGAAAATTTGCCTCTAGGCATTAGCTTCCAAAACGATTCTTGCTCAGCACGGGTCTTGAGAAAAATTTCATTAAGGGTTAATATTTTGTTTTCAAGAGATGGCTTGTTCAATGAGTAATTTTTATTGATAGCAGCTGCAGTTTCTTTAAGGCCCACATCTACTTTGAATGGGAATGACAAGTACTCCACAACTGTTCCAATTTTTTGGAAGTCACAGAATCTATTTTCTAATTCCTGGATAACAGAACAGATTCCTGTCACATACTTCTTGTTCTGAAAAACAAAAATATGGATATTGTCCCAGATGGTCCTGCGTATTAGGAAAATGATCAAAAGTGTTGTTTGCAAGGTCAGTCATCATTAGCTCAAATTTGCTCTTGTAGGATGAAACCGTACTCATCATCTCGCCAATGCATTTGTTTTTACCTTGTAGTTCAAGGTTCATATCACTTAGTTTGCCTGTAAAGTCAGCGAGAAAGAGTAGTTACTCACCTATAACAGGTGTTCTCCAGGAGCAGCAGGAATCAGTCCTCACATATGGGTGTCATCGGTGCCGATGAAGCCCCAGCGGAGCATTTCCCCAGCTTTCTATGAAAGCCTTTGGGAATGCAGGTACGCATGCGCGGTTCCCTTCCCACCTAAAGGTGCCATCTTACCTCAGTCAAATGACAGTTTATTTTTCATTTTTGTGTGCTGTTCTTGGCTATGTACAACTGCAACTCCAAGAGGAGGAGGGAGGGTTGTGAGGACTGATTCCTGCTACTCCTGGAGAACACCTGTTACAGCTAACTACTCATTCTCCAGGACCAAGCAGGAAGTCAGTTCTCACATATGGGTGACTCCCAAGCTCTGGGCTACCGAGGAAACCAGGCTGAACAAGAGAACTCCCTCTAGTCCCAGCAGCAAAGAAAAGGCTTTTCAAGGACACAACCTCCACCAGTAGCCCAAAAGAGGGCAGGAGTTGCCTAAACCTCAAAGAGATTCCGGAGTACTGCTTGGCCAAAAGCACTGTCCCTACGGGACTCCCTCTCCAGGCAGTAATGGGCCGCAAAGGTCTGGCTTGAAGACCAAGTTGCAGCCCTGCAGATGTCTACCAAGGGCACACAGCAGAGATGAGCCGTGACCCTACCCTGCAAAGGAAGGTCAGCCGCCTTATAAGCCCACGTGATACAGTCAGCTACCCAGATGGACAAGGTACGCTTGGACACAGCTAACCCCAACTTATTGGGGTCAAAGGATACGAAGAGCTGAGTAGCCCTTCTATGCCCCTGCGTATGGTCAAGGTAGAAGGATGAGGCCTAGGGAAGAATGTTGGAAGAACCACCTCCTGGTTGAGGTGGAAAGAGGAGACAACCTTAGGGAGGAACTTTGGATGAGTCCTAAGGACTACCCTGTTCCTATAAATCCTGGTGTAAAGCCTATCACAGACCAGGGCCTGAAGCTCACTTACTCGCCTAGCTGAGGTAAGGGCTATCAGGAAGAGTGTCTTCCAGGAGAGGAAGTGTAGAAGACAAGTAGCCATCGGCTCAAAAGGTTGGCGAGTCAGTTGCTGCAAGACCACATTCAGCTCCCACTCAGGGGCAGGACGACGGATTGCAGGCTTGAGCAAAAGCAAGCCCCTGAGAAAGCGGGACACCAAGGGGTGACCAGCCAGAGAATGTCCCTCCACCAGAGAGTGGTGAGCTGCTAGACCTGAGAGGTGGACCCGAACAGAATTGGACTTAAGTCCCTGATTCGATAAGTGCAGTAAGAACTGAAGCACTACCGGCACAGTACAAGAGAAAGGGTCCTCTGTACGTAGCTGACACCACACAGAAAACTGTTTCCATTTGAGAGCATAGGTTTTCCTAGTGGACTGTTTCCTAGAGACTAGGACAACCTCCTCAACTTCCTGAGGTAGGCCCCAGGAAGCCAAAACTACCCTTGCAGCCTCCAGGCCATCAAATTGAGAGATTTGAGATTGGGGTGCAGAAGGGAACCCTGCTCCTGTGAGAGAAGGTCGGGTTGCAACGCCAGAGGTAGTGGAGGATCCACCGCCAGTTGAAGCAGAAGAGGAAACCAAGGCTGTCTCAGCCACCTGGGAGCCATCAGCAGGACCGAGGCCTTGTCCTGAAGAATCTTGAAGAGAGTTCGGGCCACCAAGGGCATGGGATGAAACGCATGCAGGAGGCCCTGAGACCAGGATATCAGAAAAGCATCCGCTGCTATCCGCAGAGGATGCGGTAGCCTGGAGCAGAAACTTTGGCAGTTGCTTGTTCATTGGGCTGGCAAAGAGATCTACCAAAGGGAGACCCCATTTTAGGAAGATCCTCTGAACTACTGAAGGATGAAGCTGCCACTCGTGGGGCTGCAGTATTCTGCTTAACCTGTCTGCCAGGTAGTTGTCCTGGCCTGGAAGGTACACAGCCTTGAGGAGCATGTTGTGCTTGAGGGCAAATGAACAAAGATCCTGAGCCTCCCAACAAAGGATCCTGGACCCAGTCCCACCCTGCTTGTTCACATAAAACATGGCTACTTGGTTGTCTGTATGAATCAGGACAGATTGGTGAGAAAGCTTTGAGTGCCAATCGAATAGCTCTGAGTTTGAGGAGACTGATCTGTTGTGCAGCATCCCAAGGAGACCACAGGCCCTGGGTGCACTTGCCCAGACAATGAGCTCCCCAGCCTTGCAGGGAGGCGTCCGTGGTCATCACTACCATGTACCCTGGAACCTGAAAAGGCACCCCCTTCAGTAGATTGGGTGGGTGCAGCCACCAGTTGAGGGAGTGCAGAAATGGTCTGAACAACCTTATTCTGTCTCGGAGGCTGCCTGTGGCCTGTGACCACTGAGTCCGAAGGGACCACTGTGCAGGCCTCATATGGAGCCTGGCATTGGGGGTCACATGTACTGTCGAAGCCATGTGGCCCAGAAGCCTCAGGCAGAGTCTGGCGGAGACCACTGACCTGCTGAGAAACTGATTTCCCAAGGCCATCAACCTTTGTGCCCTGTCTGCTGGCAAGAAAACCTTTGCCAGCAGAGAGTCCAACCTTGCTCCTATGAACTCCAAGTTCTGGGAGGGGAGCAAAGTGGACTTTGCGAAGTTTATGACAAACCCCAGCCTTTGGAGAAGAGCAATAGTGCTGAGGGTGGCTTGTTTGGCCTCCTGGCACGTCTGACCCCTGATGAGCCAGTCGTCCAGATAGGGGAAGACAAAAATGCCCTGGTTTCTCAGGTAGGCCGCCACCACTGCTAGGCACTTTGTGAAGACTCTGGGGGCGGAGGTGAGGCCGAAAGACAGCACTCTGTATTGATAATGGTTTCCTCCCACAATGAACCTGAGGTACTTTCTGTGGTCTGGATGAATGAGGATGTGAGTGTACGCATCCTTTAGATCTAAAGAGCATAGCCAATCTCCCTGCTGGAGGTAGGGCAGAAGTGTCCCAAGAGTAAGCATCTTGAACTTCTCCTTCACTAGGAACTTGTTGAGGTTCCTGAGGTCCAGAATGGGTCGAACGAAGGCCACCGGTTCTTTTGGGCACCAGGAAATACCTGGAGTAGAAACCGTGACCCTGTAAGTGGGGAGGCACAGGCTCCACCGCCCTGTCCACCAACAGACCTTGAAGCTCTTGCAGGAGAAGGCCTGTGTGTAGGGGAGGCCTTGGAGGCTCCTCCGGAAAATATGGTGGAGGCAGGTGGTGAAAATGCAGGGCATAACCCTTGTGGACTATGTCCAACACCCAACTGTCCCCGGTGATTAGGGGCCACTGGTGGGCAAAGAGGGCGAGGCGACCTCCTGTGCAGGGTTGGGAGAGCAGTGGAGGAGAGGCTACGCTCAAGGAGTCAAAACCCCCCACCCTGCTGAGTGGTAGCAGGGGCAGGTGGCTTGGGGGTCCTCTGCCTACGGGGCCCATTACCCTGCCCCTTGGCTTGCTGACCCTGTGGGGGCAGCTTGGTCAGCCTGATATTTCGGGTATTGTTTGTAGACAGTGCCCTTACTCGGGTAAAAGGGCTTTTTACCCGAGCCCTTCTTTTTATGAGAAGGGGCAGAGGTCTTCCTAGACAGCCTTGTCCGTGTGAGGTGCTCAGTTTCGAGCTGAGCGGACTTCTCAGTCATGGGCTTGCCAAAATGGTTTTCACCTCGGCAAGGGACATCGACCAACTTGTCCTGAACCCATGGCTCGAGGTCCGATGACTGCAGCCAGGCAAGTCGAGCTGCGATGCTGGCTGTCGCAACTCGGGCCGAAGCCTCGAAGCCATCGTAGGCGGCGCAGGACATGAACTTCGAGCAGTCCCGATTCCCTGAGGACAAGGACTTAAATCTCTGCAAGGGTTCCCCAGAGAGACCAGCAGAGAACCCGGCCAACTCCTTGGCCAGATCCCGCAAGTACGTGTCCATGTACAGCTGGTAGGACTGAACACGGCAAGCAAGCATCGAGCCCTGGAAGCACTTTCTACCAACGCCATCGAGGTTTCGGGCCTCCCTGCCAGGGGGCACCGCGGAGTGCATCTTCTGGCTCTTCAGACGATGCATGGCCGATTCCACAACCATAGAATGGTGTGGTAGCTGTGCCTTCTGAAAATCAGGGCTCTTTCTGAGTCGATAGATCGAGTCGACTCGCTTGCTGAGAACCGGCGCCGAGGCCGGTGCCTCCCACATACTGAAGAGGAGCCGTTCCAGCATCGGAGGAACCAGAACAGTAAAGGCCTCCTTCGGAGGAGAGTCATACTGTAGGGCCTCGAGCTCTTAAGCTCGAGGCTCCTCCTCGGGATCCGCCGGAACAGCCAAGGCAGTGGCCATATCCCGGACGAACTCCGAGAACAGAGTATCCTCGGGGGGGGGGGGGGGGGGGGGACCTACTCCGGGGCTCAAACTGCGGTGAGTCCAACGGGACGCACAGAGTCTTGAAGGTATCAGGAGACTCCTCGACCTCCGTCTCCCAAGCTGACTCGTCCGAGGAGGAGTCAGGGTCCGACCCCGCGGGGCCCTGGAGCACCAGCCCCAACGCCAGAAGCATCGGCGTTGACGCCCTCGGTCCCGAACGGAAGGTCGAGGGAGACTGCGACCGAGGTCGACTCCGAGCCACGATGGACTCGAGTATCGGCTCGGTCTCCAGGGGTCGACTTTGAAGTCGATGTCCCGGTGGTTGGGGCAGATGCGCCAGATAGGCTGGCCATCAGTGCCCGCTGCTGCTCCATGAAGGCAGACAATCTGCTCTCCAAGGCTGTCATCCTGAGACTCAGCTTGGGAGACGCAGCAGCAGCAGCCACCGAGTCGGGCCCCGGCGGCGCCGGGCCCGACGTCGGCTCCCTGGGAGGAGAGTCCTCGAGGACTACGGGGCTTACGTGTCCAGCAGACTCCGGCTCCACGCGAGGAATTTTTGCAGGCTTCTCATGTTCCACGGGCCCGGGGCGACGGTCGGGGGTCTTAGACCTGGGCCCTCGAGGAGCCAGGGACCTCCTCCGACGACGCCCTCGCGAGCCGCTTCTTCCTCTTGCGTTCCCGGTCGGGGGACCCCCTGTCCGAGGAGCTTCGACGGCGCTCGGGATCGGAATCCCGAGATGTTGAGGCCTCAGACGAGGTCCGGGCCCGGCCGGAGGCTGAGTCCGAGAAAAGCCTTTGTTTTTGCTGCTGTCGACTTCGGAGTGCCTTGGAAGACATCTTTCCACATGGCCTGTACGACTTAGGGTCGTGGTCGGGGCCGAGGCACCGAAGGCAGCAGTCATGTGTGTTGGTGACAGACATTAATTTCTTACACCGATCACACTTTTTAAAACTACTGGAAGCCATCGGGGAAAAGAGTCCCCGCGAGGTCAAAGGACCGGTCTTCCAGGGAAAAATGGAAAAAAGGGCGCGAACGCCAGCCACGAAGGGCAAAAACCGAAAAAGAAGAATCGGGCTTGATACCGGTGTACCAAACCCGGCGGGAGGGGAACCGGCGTCGAACCGGAAGAAAAAAAAGAGCGATAATCGCCGAAAAAATCTAATTTTAACCGGGAAAACAGGACACATGTCCGGTGGGCTTCACGGGGAAAAAAAGAGACTGAGGTAAGATGGCACCTTTAGGCGGGAAGGGAACCGCGCATGCGTGCCTGCATTCCCAAAGGCTTTCATAGAAAGCTGGGGAAATGCTCCGCTGGGGCTTCATCGGCGCCGATGACACCCATATGTGAGGACTGACTTCCTGCTTGGTCTTGGAGAAATGCCAGATCACATAACCACAACAAACAATACAAAGACGTAGGCAGGTGTAGGCTCTCACCAATACTTTATTGATCCATGTATGTAAAAGGGAGACCTGACCCGACACAGGCCGTGTTTCGATAAAATCTTCCTCAGGGGTTGGCTCACCTTATACTTAAAAACCGTTATCTCTATACTGCCTTTCCCCCACTGATTTGTGGACTAATCATACTCTTGTACGTTCTTTTAGTGGGAATGTTGTTATTAGTATACTAAATTCTGTTGTACAAGTTGTTATTTCTGTACAAGCGATTTGCTTGATTATTATTGTAAAATTGCATAAATACAAAATAAAATAAATAAAAAAACGTAATAGTGATACGCCAATACCGTTAATTTGTTGCACGTTTTATTGAAACAACTTTTTGTAAATCCTCGAACTGCCAATGCTTCGGAAACCATAAAACAGCACCCAATAAAACGTGCAACAAATTAACGGTATTGGCGTATCCCTATTACGGTTTTTAAGTATAAGGTGAGCCAACCCCTGAGGAAGATTTTATCGAAACACGGCCTGTGTCGGGTCAGGTCTCCCTTTTACATACATGGATCAAAAAAGTATTGGTGAGAGCCTACACCTGCCTACTTCTTTGTATTGTTTGCTGTTGCGCACGTGGCAGTGTGCTGCCCAGTTTGGTGTCCTGGAGATCACATAACCACTCCTTATCTTCCAACTCTGCTTGGTCATCTCCCCTCTCCTTCAAAAAACTTCTTATTTCATTCAGCAAATCACAAAATCTTTGCAGGAGTTTGTGCCTACTTAGCCACCTTACATCTGTATGCAAAATGATTTCCGCTGCCCCTTCATCAAGAGTAAGATTGAAAAGCCGTATTTGAAGTGACCTTCCACGAACTGAATTTACAATTTTGAAAGTGATGTCCATGACAGTCTTTGTATTGAGTCTCTTGCTTGCCAAAACTTGCTGGAGAATGACACAGTGGTAAGAAAGGAAATCTGGGAAGTCGTCTTGCTGTCTACAGAGGGCTATGAAACCGTTAACCTCACCTGTCATTGCTCTTGCTCCATCAGTAGTGATGGAAACAAGTCTATGCAATGGAAGATTGCACTGTCACAAAAGAATGGAAAGAACTGAATATTTCCTGCCTGGTAGTTCTCCCTTTTAAAGAAATCATTCCAAGTAGTTCTTCTTTAAACACTGAAGTCTTCAAAAACCATCCGGATAAAGACTAGTAACTGGGCTATGTCTCTTATGTCTGTAGATTCATCCAGCTAGAGTAAGAAAACACAATTTGAAACATCCTCCAACAATTGTTCAGTTGTGCCTCCACACATCCTTTCTATTCGCCGCACGACGGTGTATCTTGAAATTGTACATCTTGAATAGCAGCTATGATCTCTTTCTTATTTTTAAATCCTTCAAAAAGATTGTCAGCTGCTTCAAGAAAACAATCTTTTACAAATTCTCCTTCAGTGAAAGGTTTGCATTTCTTTGCGATCAGGTTGCTGACCTTGAAGGATGCTATGGTTGCATTGACCGAATGTGACCTTGGCTTTGCCATCAACTGTTGCTGGGTAGCCAATTTCGATTTAAGTTCTTTGAGCTTCAGTTTACAAATTTCACTTTTGGGTGGAAAATCAGCATCAAACTTATTGCTATGCAGAGCCTTATAATGATGTTCCAGATTACCCTTTTTGGGCAAGGATACTGGGGCATTACAAATTAGACAACACCACTTGTCTTTCAACCATGATGAAGAAGTAGTCTATTTCCCATTCATCATGAAAGTGGTAGGTTTTGCTCTTCTTTGGAACACTCATCTTCATTAAACTGGGATGGCTGGATTTAAGAAGGCCAAATCTGCTAAGTTAGTATAAACACTGGCTGAATCTGGTCCAAAACTGTCACTGTCCCAAAGTATTAAAGATCAACAGGAACTGAAGACCTCTGGATGATGTGCAATATAAGGACTGGAGATGCCAAAACCACATATGCAGTTCTAAAAGTAAAAATAAGAATTCATCACACTGGCACCAATAATCAAATACCACGAATCATCAAAAAACTCAAACACCTGCCCAGCAAACCAGATAAAATCAAATACCACCAAACAAGTTCAAATACCACCACACGCGATTTAATACATTTTGCACACAGTGTAGAATCAACGCAAAGGCAAGGCGAAATAAAACTGCAGAGGCAAGCAAATGTCACTGTGGTTTGAACCAATTCAAAGGCAAGTTAGAACAAAATTGGAAAAGCCCGCCAAAATCACCGAATTCTTGACACTTTGTTGTGTCTGCCCGAAAACGTTTAATGAAAGCGAACTATAAAGCGACCAACGACCAGCACACGACAACTAATACGGTAAGTGTATTCAGGTAAAGCCTGGGCGAATGGATATAAGACACTTCTAAGGGGAGTTGGGACAGGGGCAGGAATGGGTGATTCTGAGAGGCAGGAGACCAAGTATGACCCAGGGCCTGTGGCGTCTCATTGCGGGGTGCGGGCAGCAGCCCCCTGGGGTACCCACAAACTATTGGCACGAAAACAACAAGCACCCCAATACACCCGCAGGCAAGCTTCCCGCAGGCAGAGAAAAAAGACAGGCAAAGCATAAGAAGCAGTGGCAAGTCCTCGGCAGACGACCTGCCGGCACGAGCTCTCTCCTAGCGATGGGGCGAGCTGCTGGAGAGATGGAGCCAAGTGGGGCTGGCAATCTACCTCTGACCCCTCTGCGATCTACAGGTAGATCGCAATCTACCTGTTGAACATGCCTGCTGTAGAGCTTGTCCGCAGAGCTTTGAATATTAGAATTAGATTCTTCTTTCAGGAGTGATCACATCAGCTCATTTACTCTGACTTGGCTTACATGGGCTCTAATTTAATATGAGATATCTTAAGGCAATTTTTGGAATCCAAGCTAATGAGTTCACTATTACAGAAGGTGCTGATCTTAATGACTTTTGGAATATTTCTATAACTGTTCTTTCATGTTGAAAGCACATTGAGTAGGTCAGGGTAATAAAGTATTTTAATACATCTTGAATTGTACTTCTTAGACAGCAGAATGTGAAGAATGTACCGGAGTGTGAAGCTGTAGCAGCAAAGCGCAGACAAACCAATGATACCAGGAGTCTGTTCAGAAGGTCCAAATCATTTATTTGTGCACAAGTCTCGAACCAATCAATTTCAAAATGGCTGAGCAAAGTTTTCAAGCATTACAACAACTTTTCTAGACTTCTGTTCCATTCTAGGTATAGAAAAACATTTCATTGGTCCCGGTAATCTCCCGTACCTCCCGTACCTCTTCTATTGGTCCCGGTACTGATAAGTTTATCCAGTTAGGTCCCTCCAGTGGGCATGACACCTGCATACCCCCCTTCTAGTCCCAATTACAATGGTCAGTTCATCAACTTGTTACTTTCACACTTTCAAGGTTATAGAACCAATTTGTACGTGCAGAGGAGCTGGGCTCTGCAACTCATCTGTCAGCACTCCCAATTATTTCTTTGCAGATGTACTTTTTCTTATCAGTAACTTTTAAACATGTTTTTCTGTATTTTTCCATCTTTCAATACTGCAGTTCTGCTTACCTAAGCTAATTCAATACTTCTACTGAGTTCTATCTTACAATAGCAGCATATTGGGGAATGTGCAATCCTATATGCCTCTCCACAGGCCTCATTTACAGGTCAAGCTAGCCATGCTGGCCTGCTTATGTTCGGACACTGTGGGTCACAGGCCTGCACCTGCCACAAAGCAAGGTACTGTACTTAGCAAATTTAGCTTAGCATAAGGGAGCAGGAATGGATATTCTCAATATGTACTGCTGTACAGTTCCTTGCTGGCCCTCAAGAGTGGGGAACATGTACACTGTTCTACTGCTTGGTCCTACTCCAGTCCTTCCTAATCTTTGGAAACATCTGCAATGACATTCTGTCTGCGACTTCTCTCCAACAGAATCTGCCATTTACGGGAGAGGGCAGTGGGGGATATCGCCCTCAGAGTCTTTCATTGTATAAAGAGACAGAAACCATTTGAGCGTACATTTTGAAGAGAGGAAGGCAGTTGACAACATATCAGTAGGTTACTGCACAAATGTATGATTTTTAGCTACATCACTAATTTAAACAGTCACATCCTTTTGGGAAAAAAAAGAACAATGATACCCATTTTCAGTCTTGGCCAAAGAATATCTTATTTCTAACTTGAGTTTTTGGCAAAAAGGATTAATCCTCTATTTTCACAGCCATATCCTTTTTGACAGCCAGAAGTATTCCACAGCATTTTCCAGTGTGATTTTTTTGTTGTCCTTGCAGTTATTGCTTATGAAAGACTTTCTGCTAACACAGAGCACATTCTACAAACTAAGGAAAGGACGAGTTGCATAAGAATTAAGGGAACTTTGACCCTACCTCCAACAGCAAATATCCAGAAATGGTAAACCCTGGTGAAGACAATCAAAGCCAAGATTCTGGTCCAGAGCATTCCCATACGCCAGAAGAACTGGCAGAGCAGGGTGGATGCAGGCATGTGCAAATGCCCCGGTTTCATGAGACATGCAAAACGACTGTATGACACCAGAGCCCAAGACAGAGACAATAGCGACAGCCCAGCACTCACAGCTGTAAAACAGAAAGCATTATGAATATGGATCCCTACAAAATGATGTTATCAAAAAAAGATGGTGGTCACTTCAGATGGAAAAATATTAGCCAAATGACTTTCAGACGCCCCTTCAATCAATGCACTGCTCTCTATGGTTTATGGTCTATTAAAAAACTTGATATACTGCCCTTCGTAACATCAGGGCGGTGAACATTAAAATCCATCCAGAGTGTCCTCTTCTCTTCCTGCCACAGGGTAATAGTATAACCAAGTTTTAAAATGTGCTGTCACATACTCCCACCAGTGGGCAATATTCCATAATCTGAATCTCATTCTCATCTTCCTCACTTTGTGCAAGGCAGAAGGAACATGGTTCCGTTTTCTTCAACTAAGTTGGTCCTGAAGTACCTGAAGGAGAAATTTCACTTACCGTTAATTTCCTTTCCTGGAATACTGCTAGACCAGTCCAGACAAACGGGTTATGCACCCCTGCCAGCAGATCTTGGAGACAGAGAATTCTACCAGAGCTCTGATAGGCTGGAGCCTGGTGATATAATCCTACCTCTAGGGGTCTCCCTCAGTTACGTCCACAAGCTAATGCAACATGAACTGTGAACTATATACAAGGGAGCCGAAGAACTCCCTAGAGCTGAAAACAGTATCCACCTACGAACCCATGGACTGCCCATGGCGAGGCATACCGGCAAAGAGAAGAACCGCGGTCGGCGGCTGCACCGCACCAGCGGCACTCCAACCAACAGCAGGGCGTGTCCTGGACTGGTCTAGCAGTATTCCAGGAAAGGAAATTAACGGTAAGTGAAATTTCTCCTTCCAGTTCATACTGCTAGACCAGTCCAGACAAACGGGCAGTACCCAAGCTACCTGCTTTCAAGGGGGGGCAAGGCCGCCGACAGCTCAGCAACTCCAAAACGGACTTCCTGACGGGCATGAACGTCCAACCTATAATGACCGACAAAGGTGGACAGCGACGACCAAGTCGCCGCCCGGCGAATATCGAGAGGAACTACATGAGACCTCCCGGCCTACAAAGTTGCTTGCGCCCGAGAGGAGTGAGCACGGAGTCCCGGTGGAGCTTGTTCTCCCTGAAGAAGGTATGCCGCCTCAATGGCCTCCGTAACCCATCTAGAAATGGTAGATTCGGAGGCTGCGGATCCCCGACGAGAACCCGCGAACAAGACAAAAGAGGAACAGTCATATGGAAGGGTCTGGCGACCCCCAGATACCGAAAAAGAACCTTAAGGTCCACCGCCCGCAACGGAGACCGACCACTGTCACACTGCGTCTTTGGAAAAGACGGAAAGGAAAGAGGCTGGTCAATAGCGAACGGCGTCAGCACTTTGGGCAACAAAGGAAGGGAAAGTTCTCAGAGAAACGCCTTCGGAGGAAAACGAGAGATAGGGATCTCGACACAGAGAGCATGGAGCTCAGAAACACGGCGTGCCGAAGTTATGGCCACCAAGAAGACTGCCTTCAGAGTCCAATCTAGAAGAGAACAGGCCCTCAGAGGCTCAAAGGGAGGAGCAACGAGGGCACAGAGGACAAGCACGAGAGCCCACACCGGCACAGGCGAACGCAGAGGAGGCCGGAAGTCCCAACTCCGCGGAGAAACCGAGACACGTCCGAATACGAAGCTACCGATCGCCCCGGTATAGGACCCCGAAAACAAGTTAAAGCGACCATTTGTACTCGCAAGGAATTGAATGCTAATCCCTTATCCACTCCGGCCTGTAAAAAGGACAGGATGTCCGGAACACCGCAACGCCAGGGTGTGAGGTTATTTCGCGAACACTAACCATCAAGAGACACCAAACCCAAGCGTAAGTCAGCGTCGTGGAAGATCGCCGCGCCGTGAGAAGCGCCACGACCACGCTAGGCGAAAAGCCGTAGCGAGCAAACCGGCGGCGGTTAATAGCCAGGCCAAAAGCGAGTAAGGAGCCGGGTCTTCCATCTCCACCGGTCCGTGAATCAGAAGGCCGAGAAACGCCTCGAGGCGGAGCAGCCACGCCCCAGACAGACGGAAGAGATCCGCATACCATGGTCCGCGAGCCCAATTCGGAGCCAGCAGGAGTACAGGGCCGCGACGGTCTCAGAGCCGCCAGAGAACTATGCATATCACGGATCAGGGAGGGAAAACACACAGGAGAAGATGAGCCAGCCACGGTTGAGAGAGAGCATCTATGCCGTGCGCTCCCTCGTCCCTCCAATGGCCGAAGTACAGCGAAGCCTTGGCAGTCTGCGCCGTAGCCATTAGATCCATGGTCGGCAGTGCCCACAGGTGAACAATGGACCGGAACGCATCCGGCTGCAGAGCCCAGCCCCCGGGCTCCAGAGAGTGCCGGCTGAGAAAATTGGCTTACACATTGTTCACGCCTGCGATGTGCTGCGCCGATAGCCTGAAGATGTTCCTCCGCCCACGGGAGGAGCAAACGCCTCTCCTGTGAGACATCCGGACATTGCGTGCCGCCTAGGCGGCTTAGGTAAGCAACCGTCGTGGCGTCAGACAGGAACCGAACCGCACGCCGCCGCAGAAGAGGCTGAAACTGAAGAAGGGTGAAGCGCACTTTCCACGTCTCGAGACGATAGACCCTTGGGCTGCGCGAGGTGACCAACTCCCCTGCGCCGAGGCCAAGCTGCAAGGCGCTCCCCAACCGGAGAGGTTGGCGACTGGCGTCACCAAGATCCAGCGCAGAGACTCCAGAGGGACCCCCCGTAGAAGATTGTGTGCCTGAAGCCACCAGCGGAGGCTGCGGTGCACCGGCAGAAGCAAAGGTAACCGGATTAGATAACTGTCCGACACCGGCGACCAACGAGATAGAAGCGCCGTTGGCAAGCAGCACATGTGCGCTTCCGCCCACGGAACGAGGGCTATCGTTGCTGCCAAGGACCCCAAGAGTTGAAGGTAGCCCCCAAGGCCGAGGTGCCGCTTGATCCAAGCAGCGGCGGAGCTGAAGAGAGATCTTCTGAAACATTCCTGAGGTAGAAACACCCGCCCCCGACGAGTGTCGCACCCAGCCCCTAGAAAATCCAGGACCTGAAGCATCCCAAAATAGACAGAGTAACGGCCCAGTCCTCCTTCCAACGGTGGACCGGGACGAATGGCATCTAAACGCTGGAGCCTGGAAATGAAGCAACATCCGCTGCCCATTGCCGCAGGCTGAGCCATCTCTGAGCTACCGACACCGGTGCTAGGAAGCGAGCTGAGCCGCAAGAGATCACAGAATGCCTCTGCCCGGAATGCAGCGATGGATTCAAAATGAACCAACTCGGGAACACCTGGAAGCTGCTGAATCCAGCGAAGGGAGGCCCGAGCTGCTAGACCTCTGCACACCCCTGCAAGAAGGAAATAGCGGGCGAAGGAAAACCCGTCTTCAGCAGCCTCCCAACTCTTTAGGTCTTGCTGGTCGCGGAGCGCCACTCCGCCCTCAACCAGAAGTGTGGTATGCCTGATGACCCTGGTCAGAATGCATCAACTGTCGGGTATGTCAGCCAACGGTCCAAGTGAAAGGGAGACCAAGGGTATAACTGACCAATACCGCGTGCCGTACGAATGCCCTGGAAAATGGGATCCGGCTGCAACCGGATTTGAGAATCCGGAGGATCAGGCGTGTCAGCCAGGGGGAGCGACTCCATCACCTGTGTGATTAGAGCCGGCAACTCCTCTTTCCGAAAAAGGCTGAGAACCGTCAGCGAAGAAAACAGACGGAGAATATTCCCCATCTCTGTACTCCAACGAGTCAGGGCTGACCTCCGAAGATTTAAAGTCTTCTTGAATATCCATAGTACCCCGCAAGGCACATGCAACGCTCCAAGGAGGACGTACTGCTCTAAGGTCTGAGGACTTATGGGACCACTTGCGAGACCACGCCATATGCTTGCCTGCTACTGGGCAGGTGTAGGAGATATTCCAAAAGACTCCAAAAGTCACAGGCGTCATGCCAGATGGAAGAGTGTGAGGAAGGCACTGTCAGTCAAGGCTGCTGTGGCCTCCAGCGGCTGTGGAAGCGACATGGGAGCTGACTGAATCGTTTCCTGCAGGAAGATCCTGCAGCAGGGGCTCTGAGAAGGGAGGAGATAAGGTGCTGATGAACCCATCTAGCAGCGCAGTGGGAATGGGGAAAGAGTCTCCGGGATGCAGCGTGCAGGTGGAACACAAGCAATCTCTTAATTCCCCATTCGGCTGATTACTTATTACATATAATACAGCCAGAGAAACAAGCATTGTAGAGACTTAAACCACCTTTCCTCTTTTTTTCCCTTTTTTTTTTTTTTGCATTTAAAACAAAAATCAAGGTAGGCTCAGGGAAACCGAAGACTCTTCAAAGAAAAGGATTTTGAAACTCTCCGTGCCTCCACAGCATGTTTAAATGTGTGGAAACTGCTGTCTAGAGCTGTTCCCTCCAAAAAGAAACACTGAAGAGAAAAACAAAATAGCCGCTGGCACAGAAAAACTGTCAGGTATTCACTGAGCTGAGAAGGGAACTGTCAGTCATTCACTGTGCTGGTACAGAGAAACTTTCAAAGTCAGGGTAAGGCCATTACAGTGACTGAAAGTAGGGAAATTAGAGTTTGATTCCTCCGCAGCCACTCAGACCTCCATGGTAGGGGCTGTAAGGTGTTTCTGGGGAGGGATGTAGAAGCTCAAACCCAGCCGTACGGAAGATGACAGTGAGTATGTTTAATTAGGTAGAGCCCAAAACAGTCAGGATCCAAAACACTGACTTAAAATTCCAATCAAATGGTATATTGAAAAAGACAGGTACAATATTCCAGTAAGACGTACAAAGTAACCCGGCTGCAGTTTGTGGATTAAAAATTTTAAAGTAGGAACTTCAAAACTCAGAGGCAGCCGGTCCGGGAGCAGTAGCTGAGGCAAGTGAGAAAAAAAACCAGGCTACTCACAGTTTCCTTTCAGGAATTGATACCTGAACTTCCCGGGGATGTCCATGGCAAAGACTCAGCGCAGCGTAAAGCCAATGGAGAGCTCCACTGAAGCCAGGCTCAGGAGATCCCAAGTTTATCTGGGGAATCAAGACGCTGGGGGAAGAGCACAGTTGATTTCTGAGGTCCCTGTGTGTCTTCTGACAGCTTATGCAGCGTAGACCTGAATAAGGCATAGGAAGAACTAAAAAAATAAATAACTCTGCCCCGGAGGAACAGGCATTTAACAATATTCCCCATACTATGCAATGCCTCAGCCAGCCTTCTTTGTTGGGCACAGTGGGGGATGGAACCCATGAGCCCTGCACCAGTGGTCAGTGTCTTAGCATTGTACTGTGGCTCTGAATTGCATCCGGTTCTCTAATCATGCCTTCCGTACTTTTTATTCATTATGTTAATACATAGGCAGAGAAAAAAGGAACCCCCACACAACTCACAGCTAGCCAGTGTTGTGGAAAAATTTAAACAGCAATTTTATTTTTTTGGTGCTAGAAGCCAGCAAAGAGAGAAGGAATCTGGCTTCCCGCCAAAAACCAGGGCTCATTAGCTATTCAAAATGGCCGCCGGCAAAAATAAACCTCAAAAAGAGTGAATTAAAACCCCCAAAAGCTAAGGAATTAACTTAAAAAGTCAAATGACAAGGTGGGGGGGGTTGCAGGCATGAGAGAAATGCCTAAAATCGCTGAAAAATCAAGAAAAATAAATCCAGTCACCACAGAGTTGCAGACAGCAGTGGGAGAAAGACAGGTTTTGTACTCACAGTACCGAAAGTGCAGAGAATCCACGGACCGCACTGCCAGCTGCCTCACCACTAAAATCAGCCCCAGGGACTGGATTTTAGGAGGCTTACCATCCAGCTAAATAGTCTTCTTGACTAGTGCTGGGAAGTCTGCACATCAGCGAGCTCTACTGTGACCCGCAGGACACAGGAGCTCAGCTGGAATTCATCCTGGTGCCCAGATAAGTACACTGGCAACTACAGGGTATAATCTCTCCCAGAGAAATCACAAAGAAATGAAGCATCTTAAATTTTTTTGAAGGAGCAAAAAAAAAAAAAAAAAAAGCATCCAGATCTGCTGGAGACAGAGAAAAACTGAGGGAGACCCCTAGGGGTAGGATTATATCACCAGGCTCCTGCTCTGGTAGAATTCGCTGTCTCCAAGATCTGCTGGCAGGGGTGCATATCCCGTTTGTCTGGACTGGTCTAGCAGTATGAACTGGAATTATATTTTACCACTGGAATTGATATTAGGGAACGTAAGTTTGGAAACATCTCCACATGTGGAAGGAAAATTTAGAGGGGATGTCCAAGCCAGAATACCTTAAAAAAAAAAAAAAAAAAAAAAACCCCCCCCCCCCCCCCAAAAAAAAAGGCACACCCAGGTACAGCCATGATTTCACAAACGTGGCTAAGCCAGACATGGATGTCCGTGGGGGCATCTACATAAATATTCCCAAAACCATATTTCAGAACTTGGATTTATTTATTTAGCTGCATTTATATCCTGCTTTTCACTGGGTCAAAGTGGTCAGGGGATGCATTTAACATAAGGGGATATGAGACACATACACTAATACTTACAGGGAACATAGGCAATGGAGGGTTAGGTGGCCTGCCCAAGACCACAAGGAGCACCTGTGGGACTAGAAACCCCAATCTTTCTGGACCACAGTTGCTGTCCTCTAGTGGGATTTGAACCACCAACCTTCTGGCCTGTGGTACCTTGCCCCAACCACTAGGCCACTCCTCCCTGTCTAAGATAGCCTAATGGTTAGAGTAGTGTATCGAAACAGGGCAGCCTGAGTTCAAATCCCACTGCTGCTATTGTTGATGCTGTGCTGAGTACTGGGGATGATGAAGTGCTGTCTTTTCTACACCCTCTGAATGTTTTTTCTTAAGCCAAAATGAGCACTTTTCAGGGGTCTGGAGCAGGTCTAAACTTAGATCCAATGCCGGATGTTTATGATGTTTCTGAAATTAGACGGGGATATCCAGGATCCTGGGAATGCCCTGGCCAAGCCTCCACACGCCCCCATTGAGACTTGGATGTCCTTACACTGGGGACATCCCAGAGCTAACTTCTAACATGGCTCTGGAGACAAGGAGGGAGGAGGAGGCCTAGTGGTTAGGACACAGTACCTTGGGAGAGCAATCTCAGGCTGGAGGGACTTGCGGTTTCCAGTCCTTTAGGCACTCCCTTGGGGCCTTGGGCAAGCCACTTAACCCTCCATTACCTCAAGTACACATAGATTGTGAGCCCTTTGGTGACAAGGGAATGTATCCAGTACCTGTTTGTAGTGATTGCATAATGTAAACCGCTTTGATTGAATAAGGCAGTATAGAAAACTGGTTAAATAAATACATCTCTATGCTCATTTCTGGACATCCAAAGCATGAACAGTACTTCCAACATGGCTCCCATAGATATTAATCCTTATTTACAGCTTGATGGAATTACCACTAGAGATCAAATCAGTGTCATTTTGAATCCTGACACCCATGGGGCAGAAGCATCTGGGGACTGCTCCTGCTTCCACTATTAGCCACAGTAGATGCTGGAGGTGGGAGTGGAAGTGTCTGGTGGGTGGGGGGGGGGGGGGAGGAGATGAATTTGAAGGGGTTCTTGACCAGCGAGGGGAGGGATTCAGAGGTCTTTTGGCTGCCCGAAGCAGCAATTTTAAAAAGCTGCGGACATGCACATTGGGGGAGAATGGAATGCTGTTTTTCACTTGTGCAGCTTTCAAAAATCACTGCTTCTGCTGGACATAATGATAAATACCTTTCTATTTGCTGACATTCTTCTAGGTATTCAATTTCAGAGTTTGATTCTCACTAGCACTCCTTGTGGCCTTGGGCAAGTCACTTAACCCTCCATAGCCTCGGAAAAATCCAAATTATCAATGTCCCTGTTTAATGTACATTGCCAAATTTAAGTTACAATGTAAACCGCTTTGACTAAAAAATGATAAAGCAGTATGAAAAACCTGTTAAATGAATAAATAAATATTTACTAAAAGGCTCCATGTTTGGCAAAACTCTTGGTAAAATACCATGGGAACTTTGCACATTCGATCTGGATATTTCCCATTTTAATATTCTATGTAAAATGGACCTTTAGGTATGCATGTGTTGTTTTTTTTTTGTTTATTGTGAACTACTTTGGGTCCAACACTGAAGAAGGTTGTGCATAAGTGTGATTGACAGAAAGAAAAGAGCAGATGCTGATGCTACATCAGCAAACCAAAGAAAACACAGCACAGGAGGAAACTCTTCTATGATAGCGCAGCAGTTTTCAGTAGGGTTTATGTGCTGTTTGTCATAATTACCCTTAATATGGTTGATGTGCACTTCAGCTGTTTATCCATGTGAAAAGCCCCATGTAAAACTGCATACTCCTCTCTGCAGATAAGATACCCATGTTGATCCCAACACTGGTGACACAAAAGACGCGGAGAGAGCACACTGGAGGGAAAGCAAGCATGGGATTCTCATTTTGAAAGCTCCACGAATCCTTAAACTAGATTTGATGGGGATGGGTGAAGAGAGCCCCCAGGAAAGTGAAACATTAAATACCTCTGTAGAAATGGGTAATAGGAATAGGGGCAATATCTGGAAAGCAGTGTGTATAAATGCCCATAGCATGGGAAATAAGATCCCAGATGTTGAGGCTTTAATGGAAGAGGCTGACTTGGATTTAGTGGCCGTTACAGAGACATGGTTCACAGAAAACCATGACTGGGATATAATTATACCGGGCTATACTTTATTCAGGAAGGACAGGGCAGGAAGAAGGGGAGGTGGTATGGCACTATATGTTAAAAATAATATTAAAACTATAGAACTGCAGGGCTTAAAAGGAAGCGAGGAGGCACTGTGGGTTAAACTAGAAAGACGGAAAGGGAAATTCATTTGCATTGAAGTTATATACAGATCCCCCTCACAGGGTATAGAAGTGGACGAAAATTTAATACAAGACATACACAGTATTGCCTTGAAAGCAGAAGTGCTACTGATAGGTGATTTCAATATGCCGGATGTGGATTGGCACATCCCTACTGCAGTGTCATTTAGAAGTAAGGAGATACTGGATTCTCTACAGGGAGAACTATTCAGGCAATTGGTAACATAACCTATATGTGATGGGGCCATACTGGATTTAGTGCATACCAATGGGGAAAGTGTTTCTGGTGCTATGGTGGGAGAGCAACTCGCATCCAGTGATCACCAGATGGTATGTTTCAGTATTAGTACTACGGTTGATAAAATCCATTCAAAAGTGAAGATCTTAGACTTTAGGAAAACTAACTTTGCAAAGCTGGGACAATACTTCAGAGAGTTGTTAGTGAGATGGGAACAGCTGGGGGATTTAGAAAAACAGTGGGCAAAAGTGAAAAGGAATATTTTAAAGGCAATAAAGCACAGTTACTTACCTGTAACAGGTGTTCTCTGGCAACAGCAGGAATAAGTCTTCACATATGAGTACGTCGGTACCGACGGAGCCTGCGCGGGAACGCTCCCCAGCGTCCAGAAAGCAAGCTTTTGGGAGCATCCCACACGCTTGCGCGCTGCCTTCCCACCTAAACACTTCCCTCTCATCAGTTGGGTTTGTAGCGGAGACCGAAGGAGGGAAGTAGACAAATTAGAAAGAGAGAGAGAGCACAACTCCTAGGGGAGGTGGGTGGGTTGTGACAACTTATTCCTGCTGTTCCCAGAGATCACCTGTTACAGGTAAGTAACTGTGCTATCTCCAGGAACAAGCAGGAATGAGTCTTCACATATGGGGACTCCCAAGCTGAGATGCCTGGGAGAGGCCCAGCATATTACAAAAACTAATGGATGGGCCATGCTTCCCCCCCAAGAACCTCAGGCATCCAAGGGATGGAGGGCAGGAGTTGAGCTAACAGTGTAAAAGGGTGTGCTGTGGAACAGCTAGACTAAACAAAGAATCGGGGAAGGTGTCCTTGTGTAGAAATAACTGTAGTAAGGAAAACGGAAGTCCCAATTCTTGAAAAAAGAAGTTATCCCAGGACTGCAAAGAACTACACATATGGGGAAGTTAATATGGGTCTGTTGTAAAGAACCATCACATTGTCCTCATATGGAATTCACTTACTGTGAGGAGTAAAGGAAATAAGTTTTGCAATGTAGACAGAAATAAGAAAAATTAATGTCTAGACATAACCCCAGGGAAAAACTGGGGAATTTTTAAGAAGAATTTTTAAACTTCTCTATAGTCCAAAGTGTAAAACATTTCTGTCCCTAGAGCAGGATGGTGCCTTGGGAAAGAAAAGAAAAGACAAATCTGACTGGTCTGGAAGAAAAGGTCAAGATACCTTTATAGAAAAAAGGGATGGGTTCGTAGAACCCCTTCATCCAGACGAGAAAATGGTATTGGGCTGTTGAGTCCCCAATTTCTGGAGATCAGTAAAGCATAGTTACTCACCTGTAACAGGTGATCTCCGGGAACAGCAGGAATTTAGTCCTCACATATGGGTATCGTCGGTACCGACGGAGCCTGCGCGGGAACGCTCCCCAGCATCCAATCAGAAAGCTTTTGGGAGCATCCCACAGCGGCTGCGTGCTGCCTTCCCGCCTTTCCCAACTGCCTCTCTCCAGTTGAGTTTTAAAGCTGAGACAAAGAGAGAGAGGGAAAGGAAAGAGATAGAGAGATACAACTCCTAGGGGAGGTGGGTGGGTTGTGAGGACTAAATTCCTGCTGCTCCCGGAGATCACCTGTTACAGGTGAGTAACTATGCTATCTCCAGGAACAAGCAGGAATGTAGTCATCACATATGGGGACTCCCTAGCTTTAGGTGCCAGGGAGAGACCCCAGAAGTTGTGTGTCCCTGAAGAGGGCTCCACTTCCCCCCATGGATCTCTGGCATCCTACCAGGGATGGTGGGTAGGAGTTGATTAGGTATGGAACAGGTGTTTGAGAACAGCCTGACCAAACAAGGCATCCCGGCGGGAGTCCTTGTCCAAGCAGTAATGGGCTGTAAAGGTATGAACCGAGGCCCAAGTGGCTGCTCGACAGATGTCATCAATAGACACAGAGTGCAGCTGCGCCATTGAGGCTGCCATGGCTCTCACATTGTGAGCTGTGACATGGCCCTCCAGTGAAGGTTCTTACTCTGATAGGCGAAGGAAATACACAGTAATCCAGTTAGATAGAGTTCTCTTGGAGACTGGAGGTCCCAATGAGAAAGATCAAAAGTAACAAAGAGTTGAGAGGACTTTCTATGTTGCTGTGTTCTTTGTAAGTAAAAAGCTAGAGCTCTTTTACAGTCTAAGGTATGAAGAGTCCTCTCTGCATTTGATGCATGAGGCCCTGGAAAAAACACAGGTAGGTAGACCGCTTGGTTCAGATGAAAAGGCGAGACCACCTTAGGCATAAAGTGTGAATGAGTCCTAAGGACTACCTTGTCATGATGGAACCTTGTATAAGGTGGATTAAGCTACTAGTGCTTGCAACTCACTAATGCGGCATGCTGATGTGATTGCAATGAGAAAGATAACCTTCCAAGAAAGGAATTTCAAGGACATGGTAGCTAAAGGTTCGAAAGGTGGCTTCATGAGCTGCCCAAGAACCAGGTTTAAGTCCCATGCCACCGGTGGTGGCTTAATGGGAGGCTTAGTTAGAAGATGGCCTCTCATAAATCTTGCTATAAGAGGATGAGAGGAAACAGGTTGTCCATTTAGAGGCTTAAGGGAAGCTGCAATAGCACTCAAATGGACTCTTACTGAATTTGTCTTAAGGCCGGCATTAGATAAATGAAGGAGATACTCCAGCAAAGATTCCAGAGGTATCGCAAGAGGATTAAGACCCTTTTCCGAACACCAAACCGTAAACCTTTGCCACTTGAAAGCATAAGAGCGTCTAGTGGAAGGTTTTCTGGAAGCATAAAGAACATCTTTCACTTGCTTAGAAAGATTAAGAACTTGGAGATCTAGGCCTTCAGCAACCAAGCCCTGAGATGCAGAGACTGGGGATTGGGATGCCATAACATTCCTTCCTCCTGAGATAGGAGATCTGGAGCAGACCCTAACTCCAGGGAGGGAGCTTGAGAGAGATGCAGAAGCACAGCGTACCACACTTGTCGTGGCCAATGTGGTGCTATGAGAATCATGCGGCCTCTGTCTCTCTGAAGCTTGAACAGGGTTTTGGGAATTAAGGGAATGGGTGGAAAGGCATACAGGAAGTCTTGACCCCAGTAAAGGAGAAAAGCATCCCTGGCCTGAGCCCCCTGAGCCGGAGTTCTGGAACAGAACCGAGAAAGTTTGGCATTCCACGGACTTGCAAAGAGGTCTATGTCCGGGGTTCCCCAAAATTAAAAAATCCTGATCACCTGGTCTGCATGCAGAGACCACTCGTGTGGAAGCAGAACTCGACTGAGCCTGTCCGCCCAAGAGTTTTGAATGCCTGGAAGATACACTGCCAGAAGATGAATCTGATGCTCTCTGGCGAGGGCCCATAGTCGCAAAGCTTTGTTTCAAAGTGAGAGAGCATGTTCCCCCCTGTTTGTTCACATAGAACATGGCTACTTGATTGTCCGTATGGATGAGGACTGCCTTGTAGCTGAGCAGAGAGTGGAACACTCGCAGAGCAAGGAAGATTGCTCTGAGTTCCAAGAGATTGATATGTAGACCACTCTCTTGTGGAGACCAGGTGCCCTGGGTGGAGAGGTCTTGCAGATGAGCTCCCCAACCCATTGGAGAAGCATCTGTTGTGAAAGGGGGACCCCAGCAACAGATTTTGAGTGGACCTCCACCACTGGAGGGACAAAATGAGGCGACTTGTGTTTGCTATTTTGTCTCACAGGCACCCTGATGCCTGGGTCCATTGGGTGGACAAAGTCCACTGAGCTGCCCTCATGTGGAGGCGAGTATATGGAACCACATGCACGGTGGATGCCGTGTGGCCTAGTAATTGCAACATTTCTCGAGCAGTTAGATGAGGCTTTAGCACTGCTTGAGAAGCTAACTGCACCAAGCGAAGGCATGGGGCCTGGGGAAGATAGGCCCTTGCCTTTGTGGTATCCAGGGAAGCTCCTATGAACTCTAAAGACTGAGTGGAAGTTAGATTGGATTTTGGGATGTTTATTACCAGCCCTAAATACTGAAGGATACGCATTGTGCAGGATAGAGAAGTCTTGGCCTCTGACTGTGTTGGAGCTCGAATGAGCCAGTCGTCCAAGTAAGGGAAGACAAATATCCCTAGAGTGCGTAGAAATGCTGCTACAACAGCCATACATTTCGTGAACACCCTTGGTGCTGAGGCCAGACCAAAAGGAAGCATCCTGTATTGGTAGTGCTTTCCTTGAAAAAGGAACCGAAGGAACCTTCTGTGGGTTGAATGGATGAGGGCATGGGTGTACGCATCCTTGAGATCTAGAGAACAAAGCCAATCCTGACTCTGAATGTATGGTAGCAGAGCTCCGAGAGAAATCATCTTGAATTTCTCCTTGACAAGGAATTTGTTCAATTCTCTAAGATCTAAGATGGGCCTGTAACCCCCTGTTTTCTTTGGAATAAGAAAATAAGGGGAATAGAACCCTGTGCCCTGTTGATGAAGAGATACTTCTTCTATTGCCCCTTGGGCAAGAAGGATGGCAACCTCTTGACCTAACAGGTTGATGAGAGAGGTCGGAGAATTGAACTGCTTCACTATTGTGTGAGGGGGCATGCTTGAAAAATGAAGTTTGTACCCCTCCCTTATGATGGAGAGTGTCCAATGCTCTGCTGTTTTGCCCCCATCTGGGGGCAAAATGACATAACTTTCCTGGAATGGTGAACGGTTCTGGTCCCTCCAGAACCAGAAAGGCTAAGCTCTCTAGCTGAAAGTCAAAGGCCCTGATGAGGCTGAGGCTGCTGGGCCGGTGGAGGCCTAGCAGTCCTTGCTTTCTTCTGTTTGGGTGGTTGCTGACGTTTGTTTGAAAACTGACCTGCAGAAGATGCCTGCTGACCATAAGCAGGATAAAATCTTTTCTTTTTAGAAAAAGATGTTTTCTTGAACAATTTCTTTCTAAAAGGATCAGCAGTGGACTTGGATAGTCTATCCAAGGTGGAATTTTCAGCATCCATTTCATTGGCTTTTTCCTGCCAATCTTTACCAAACAGGTTCTCACCAGTACAAGGGATATTTCCCAATTTAACTTGTACCCAGAGCTCTAAATCAGATGCCTGGCGCCAAGCAATTGTACGTGCACCTATGGCAATAGCCGAGGTTCTGCTTATACACGCAAAGCAGTCAAAGGCTGCACGGTTGGAAAATTTAGAAACATCTTGGGCATGTTTGACCCAAGTGAGAAAGTCCTGTCTTTTATCCTCAGAAATGAAAGGACTTAAAGTCTGTAAATTATCTGTGACCTCCTTTAGGAACATTCCATTGTAGAGACTATAGGAACCGATTCTGGCAGCAAGCATGGAAGCCTGGAAGACTCTACGTCCAAAAGCATCCAGGGTTCTGCACTCACGTCCTGGAGGATTAGAGGCATGTCTTTTTGCACTTCTGATCCTTCTCATAGCTGACTCCACCACAATAGAGTGGTGAGGAAGCTGAGTCTTATGGAAACCAGGACAAGGAGGGACTCGATACATGGTATCCAATCTACGAGAATGAGGAGAGGTGGTAAGAGGTGTTTCCCACATCCTCAACATGAGATCATATTAAATCTCATGAATGGGTAAGGTAGCTGCCTCCTTAGGAGTTTTGGGATATTGTAGAATTTCCAACTCCTTGGCCCTTGGCTCTGTCTCAGGGGCCACAGTAATGGACAGGCCCCCGAGCCACCTCCTTTATGAAGTCTTGGAAGGACATATCCTCTGGAGAAAACATCCTGCGTTTAGAGGAGGATGACTCCTCTGGAAGAAGCATCGGTGCATCGACAGAACTTTCAGAATCCTCAGATTCTTCTGAGGACTCGAAGTATCGTCTGTCCGGATGCTCTTGCAGAGCCCGATACCCATACCGACCGAAGTTGGTACCGGGAGTAACCGGTACCGGGGTATCGGTACCGGAGGGCATTGGAGGATACGGTACCTGCAGAGCAGACATCGATGCTATCGGTACCGGAGCCAGTGCCGGTGGAGTTGTCTGTCGTGGTACCAAGGGCGTCGATGCCGCAAGGAAAGCCGCCAGACTGCGTTCCATAGCCAGAACTCTCTGGTCTATTGACGCCGCCAATGCCTGGATGTCGGTACCAGTGGAGACCACCGGTACCCCAGAGCATGGCACCAGGAGATCTGTCGAGGCCGAGCCATCGAGAACATCCTGGAAACCCGATAATGCTTTGGAAGCCGAAGCCTCCTGCTGGGGTAATTTTGCCGGTGCAGAATCCTCGAGGGCAACGCCAGAGGCATCTCGATGCTTAGAAGGAGATCTACCCTTCGAGGACCGGCTGGATTTATGTTTAGTTACCCGAGATCCACGGGAGGAAGCAGCAGCTCTGGAAGACGTCGATGCCACCGAAGCTGCATCAGAGGGAAACAGGGTACTGAGCTTAGCAGCTCGGTTCTGCTGACCTCTTTTAGACATCATGGCACAGGACACACAATCTGTGATGGAGTGGTCAGGACCTAAACATTTTAAACACCATTCATGGGTGTCTGTGACGGAGATGGTACCGCCACACTTGGTGAAATTTTTTTTTTTTAAATTTCTTTTTATTTAAGGTTTTTCCTTTCATATGCACCAGATATCAATCCAGCAAAAATACACACAGCAATAGAAAAAGAACACAAACAAACACCAATGGGCATGCTTGCAAGCGCGCAATGTAAACATGCAAACCAACACTCTATAAAGTAATGCAGAGCTATAGGCATTCCCCCTCCAGTCCCCCGCTCCCCGGGTAGTACTCACCGGAAATTTCCCCATTGTCCCCCCTATCCCCTCCCACTAGCCCTCCCCTCCACCCTAATCCCCCCCACCCCCCTATCCCCCCTCCCCATCCCCCTCCACTCCCACCCCCCTTCCCCCCAGGACCCCCCCCTCGCACGAGTTGACTCCCACTGGGCTCTCAACCCTTCAAGTAAACCAGTAGCGGGCGCCACTGGTTCTGAAACCTCTCCTCCGCCTGTCGCCGAATTGCGGTCAAGTGTTCCATCAACGCAATTCTTCGAAGCCGGGTCATCCACACTGCCAAGTCTGGCAACTGAGGTTGCTTCCAGGCTCTGGCAATTTCGCTCCGAGCCGCCTGGAGACAAGCTCGAGCTGGACGTTCCAGTCCACTTGGCACACCACCCGGCCGGATCCCCAGCAGTCCGAACCCCATATCCACTTCCCCTTGCAACCCCAGAATAGATTGAAGTAACCCCCACACCATATCCCAATAAGCTCGTACTTTCGGGCACAACCACCACATGTGTACAAAGGTCCCCCGTTCCCCACATCCCCTCCAACATTGGTCGGAGGAGCCGTGAAACATCCGATGAAGCCGCTCAGGAGTGTAGTACCAACGATAGAGAAGCTTATAGGACGTTTCCCGAATGGCCACCGAGAGCGCCTGGCGCCCAATGCCCAGGTGGACCCTCCTCCATTCCAAGGGCCCCAACTCCCTCCCCAAATCCCTTTCCCATTGCTCTTGATGGGGGAACTTCCCTTTGTCCCCTCCCTCCCCCAACTCCCGATACAGGCGGGAGATCAAACCCCTAGATCCCTCCCAACTCTGCCACATCACCACCCCCGAGTCCGGGGCCTCCTCCCACCCCTCCCGAATCAAGCGCTGGGTCAAAAAGTGCTTCACCTGGAGATAGGGAAAGAAATCGCCGCCCCCCCCCCCGCAACTGATAACGCACTCTAAGGTCTGAGAAGGGAATCAACTGTCCCCCACTGATAAACTTCCCGAAGGTGTCTAACCCCATACTTTCCCAGCGACGAAACACCCCCTCCCTACCCGGTATAAAGGCACCAGTTGCCCGCACCGGGTCAGTACGGAAAACCCCCCGCCAGGCACCCAACACCTCCTTGCCTTCCTCCATTGCATCGCTAAATGCCACAGGAAGGGATTAACCTTCCATCTCCCAGACGGCCATTTACCAAATATCCAGGGTAAATCCTTCAATGCGAGCCCCTCCGCCCAATACTGTTCGATCTCTCGAAACCTCTTGGCTATCCCGCCCACCTCCTGCCATTCAAACACCTGTCGCAGTTGGGCAGCCCTATAATAGCGAGCCAACTCGGGGATCCCTAGCCCCCCTGCCTTCCGATCTGCATATAATACGCGCCTACTCACCCGTTGTCTACTCCCCCCCCCACACACAAAGGCACAAAACAGGTTCTGTAGGGCCCGTAGCTCCCACGAGGGGATCCCTACTGGAAGTGTCTGAAACAGATATAACAAACGTGGCAGTAGGTTCATCTTCAGAACCGCCACTCTGCCCAGCCAGGAAAGCTCATTCGCTTTCCAGCGTGAGAGATCTTTCCGCAACTGGCCAAATAGCGCCGGATAATTAGCGCGATATAATCCCATCGGATGAGCTGTGACATGTACTCCCAAATATTTTATAGACCCCGCTGCCCACTTAAAGGGAAATGAGCTACGCAAACTGTCAATTACCCGTGCTTCTAATGTAAGGGACATTGCTTCAGTCTTGTCCCAATTTACCTTAAAGCATGAAAGATTCCCATAGCTCTGAAGCTCTCCCATCAGTAACGGAACAGAAACTATGGGCTGAGTCAAGGCAAAAAGCACGTCGTCAGCAAAAAGTACCATCTTGTGTTGCGTAGACCCAACCGCTATCCCCTGAATATCAAACGTTCGCCCGAATCTTGGCGGCCAATGGCTCCATAACCAAGGCGAACAGTAACGGGGAAAGCGGGCAGCCCTGCCGGGTTCCCCTACCCAAAGGGAAAAAAATCGGAAAAGCCCCCATTAACATTCACCGCTGCTACCGGTGCGGCAAACAAAGCCCGAATCCATTCACGAAACCGGGGACCCAAACCCACATAAGCGAACACCTCATGCAAAAAGGAAAAACTGACCCTATCGAAAGCTTTTTCAGCGTCAATTGAAAGGAACATAGCATGTTGTTTTTCCTGCCGTGCAAGCCATCCGAGCTGCAACACCCGCCGGATCCCATCAGCAGGCTGCCTCCCCACAATAAAGCCCGATTGGTCGGGGTGGACCAGGGTGGGCATAAGCGGACCCAGACGAAGGGCCAAGACTTTGGCCAAAATCTTAACATCAATATTCAGCAACGAAATTGGGCGATACGATCCACACCCCGCTGGGTCACGGCCAGGTTTAGGTATCACCGTTATAGCCGCTTGACTCAGAGGGTGGTAAGGCCTCCCCACTCAATACCGCATTGAACACCCATACCAATACGGGGGCCACCGTCCCCATCAGCACCTTGTAAAATGACCCGGAGAAGCCATCCAAACCCGGGGCCTTCCCAGGGACCAGGGCTCTGATCGCCCCCTGCACCTCCTCAAGGGTAATATCCACTTCCAGTTCTTCCCCTTCATGTTCCCCCAATTGAGCACTCCCCCGTCCATCATTATAGAGGTTGCGCTGGATGTCCCCTCCCTCCCCCGGGGGATCAGCGGTGTACAGCTGCTGGTAATAGTCCCTAAAACTGTCCCGGATATCCCCCGCCTTGTAAAGCAACTGGTCCCTGGGGCCTTTGATTTTAACTACATTGCGCTTCTGCCTCTGAGACCGGAGCTTACCAGCCAACAACCGACCTGATTTATTATCAAATTCGTAATACCGTTGCCCCACCCTGTCCATCTGCCCAGATATCTTCTCCAACTGGAGGGCATTCAACTGCTTACGCACCTCCTCCACCTGGCTCTGTAGCCGCCGTCCCCCCCTATCTTTATGCGCACGCTCCAGCTCGGTCAACCGGCCCAGAAGACAACGTTCCTCCTCCTCCCGCTTCCTTTTCCGCCAAGCTCCCATCTGGACCAAATGGCCGAGCACAGCAGCCGCTCATCCTCTTGGCGCAAGTGAGTTTCCTGTAGAAAGGCCACGCCCCATTTTCGGGACCGAAGCTCCTTCCACAGCAACCTCCGCTTATGCGGTGAATTCAGGCCTCGCACGTTAAGACTTCCCACAATCAGTCCCGCCGCCATAACCAGTGTGCGTCCCACCCACCTCTCGCCCCACAGCCCGTCCATACCCATTCCCCCAACCCTCTCTCCCCCCCTCCCCCCCAACCCACCCGCCCTCCCCCCCCCCATACTACGGACCTCCAATCCGACCTCCTCCGAGGAAGTGGCGTTCCCCAGGACGTATCCCCCCTGCATCCTCCCCAAGCCCACTATTCCCTCCCGCCAACCAAATGAGTTCCCCAACAGTCCCCCAAACTTTAACATGGCACCAGAATACACAAACATATTACAGTCAGCATATTTGCTCCCCCTAATCCAACCAAGCCAGTCCCCCTCCTCCCCCCCTGCTCCTTCAACCTCCCCTCCAGTCACCATTAATGAGAGGTCCCTTAACGATGGCTAGGGCCAAAAGTAAGTAGACAAGTCCCATAGATTACAACAGTCCATCACCCGCTGCCAATGGAAGCACCGCCTAAATGTTCCTCTTGGGGATCAGCTGACTGTCGCACCGGTCCGCCGCCGCAGCCGTTGTCCTCTCACTGGAACTCTCCCCCAAACCGATCGCCTCTCCTTTCCAGTTCCATGCTGTTCTGTGGCCGTGCTCAGCTCCGGAAGCCTTGGGGCCCCCTCTCTCTTCAGAATAGCCCAGGCCTCTTCCACAGTGCGCTCCCGGAAGCCCCTGCCATTAATATCCAGCATTAGAGCAAAGAGGAACAGCCACCGGTAGCGTTTCTGCTCAGATTGTAGGTAGGTAGTTACCGGTTTCATCTCCCGCCGCCTCTGCAATGTTGCGGCGGAGAGATCATGAAACACCTCAACTGTCTGGCCCTCCCACTTCTTGTAAATCAGACTTTATTGTGTATGGGATTTTTTGTCCGTGCCGTCTCCTGTACGTTGGTAAAACCATTCGTCCTCTCTATGTACGTCTGGGAGAACATCGTAGTAGGTTGCGCTGTAAGAGACGGGAAGCTCCATTAGTTAGCCATTGTTTAGAGTTTGGACATGTCTTTACTGATCTGTTGTGTTTTGGTATTGAGCGAGTACTTCAGGCTTCTGGGGGGCTTTCTCGGGAGCAATTTTTGATACGTCGGGAGCAGTGGTGGATATTTTTACTCCATACGGTGGCCCCAGGGGGACTGAATTTCACCATTGATTGGCAAGCTTGTTTGTGAGGGTTTGTGTATGTGGGAGTGATTGGTTGGACAGCAGGTATGGGGACATGGTTTGGGGTGGCCCTATTGGGTGATTTTGGCGGTTTCCTGACGCCGATGGAGTGATGACGTCAGACGCCATTTGTTGGGTATTTAATTCGGCTCCTGGTTGTGAGAAGGCACGTTAGCTGAGCTTTCTGACGAATATTTGTTTTCGATGCGGGCATGGTAATATCTCCTGGTTTTTGATCTGTTCTGAAGTGAAAATGGAGTATGTGATATGTAGTTGATATAGTTAGCACTTTTTTATTGTTTTATTTGTTTTTATAGTTCACCCCCCTGAAGCAGCGTCTGCGAAACGCTAAGAGGGACGTCTGATTGTGGCGTCGGGGTTGATATCCAATGCCTTCTTATGTTATCTTGAAGCTGAGGATTGCTACTTTTACTGATGGGTTTCAGCAGTTTTTTTGAGCTTTTTTAAAGTTCTGTGTGGGTTTATTTTGAGCAAATGCCATTAAGGGATATGATATATGTCATCTGTTTGTTATAGATTGTTTAAAGTACTAGTTACATGTTGAAGAGTACTAGCTACCTATTGATACATTTTGCCACTTATTGATATATATCATATATTGTATCTCTTTTATGTAATGTAGTTGGAATGTGTAAGTGTTGTTTTCCCATCAGTTTTGTTTAAAATTAAGCTTTCTAATACTGTTTGTTGGAAGGTGGGGGTAGGTCACAGACCGTTGATGCTATTTTTCCCCATGGTTTACTGAAATCCGGTTTTTCCGGTTTTGAAGTATTTAATACCTATTTGGGGTTTTGTCTGAGGTCTGTGCTCCCCTGTCATCGCAGTATTGTTAGCTGGTATGGTGCAAAGTTTTTCAATAGCTACAATTGGTTAAATTAGTGGAGTTGTTTGTGCTTTGTATGTTGATAAGAAATATAACATTTAGATGAATATTTTAACAAAAAAGTAGCCCCTAAGAAGGTGGTCCTAGCTCGATAGGCCAGGAAACTCTTCCTCCTTAATTGGGTAATACGTGACAAATCAGGAAATATACGTACATTTGAACCAAAAAAACTTCTCATTTATATTTTTGAAAAAAGCCCAAAGAATCAAAGCCTTATCGGCCTCCAAAGCCAGAGTCACTAGCATAGTAGATCTTTCAGTAATCACATCCATAGAACTCTCCAGGAATCCTATCAAGTCACCAACTCCACTTACTAGTACCTCCGGGTTGTTCCCCCGAGGTACAGAGATGTTAACCGTCAAATACTGTGCCCTGGTTACTGGAGGGAAGTGCTCAGCTGGAATTTTTAACACTTCTCCAAAATACTTCCGCACTATTTCCAGTGGGGACAAGAGAGGAGACCTTGGAAAGTTCAAGAGACGAAGATTCCAGCGAACAAGATTTTCAAGATGCTCGATCTTCCGTGCCAGCACATCTCTCTCTTTCATTAGAGCAACATGCTCCTCCTGAAGATGGCTGACATCCTCCTTTACCATTAACAAGGAAGCCTCTTGCAACGCCTGATTCTTTGAAGACTCCAATTTCAAACCAGATCTCTCAGTAGTTACTACTCCCACCACAGAAGAAAGGGTTGTAGTCAGTGTAGAGATAGCGTCCCATAGCACATCTAAGGTAATTACAGCAAGCTTCTCAACCCCTCGAATCACAGGAAGCAACCTCACTCCAGGCTCCAACAGCCGCGGATCCACCGCACAAGGGGACGGTTCAAAATTACCGTCTCCCCAAGCTGCTTCTCACCTCTGGAAGGAGGGACAAACCGTTGTAATCTCTGTTCCTCGATACCAGGCAGAGGGGTACTCACCCGAATGCCCGGAGAAGACGGAAAACAGACACCATCGGGAGTTGGAACACTTCCTGGCTGTAAAGGGGGAGCCCGCTTGTCTGGAGAAAGACTCATTCCGGAGGCGCCCAGCACAGACGCCTGCTCTTCCCATCATGCTGGCGAAGACGCTGCTCAGGACCCTGTAGCCGCGAACCTGCAATGCTCCAACGTCCTCTGGCCAGCCTCAGAAGCCCGCGAGGGAGTACTTGGTAAGCTCTCTTGCTTCCTTTTCCTCTGCCCCATCACAAAGCGAGGAAAGGTCGGTCGCCAGCTCAGAGGCACGGAGCAAAACAGCGATGCAGCCTCACAGAGTCAACTTCCTGCCGCCATCTTGCCCCCCAACGCCCTCGTATGGCATTTTTTTATGTTCATGTCACTAATGCTTTTGTGCAGACGTTGCACTATTTTGGGATACAGGATATCTTTGTTTGTGGAGGGATATGGGATGCGAGATAAACAGAGGTTCCTTTGCCCAAAGAGAGATATACAAAGACAGACATGCATGAAGCTGCCTTTCTCCAAACAACTGTGCAGGCCTTGAATACTTCAGTCAAAGCAATGCATTCCCAGCACCTTCATTATTAAATTTTAGTGCCATCTTGAACAGCTGACTGAGCAGAATGCCCATTTAAGGTAAGTAGTCACGCTCAACTGCTAAGATCAGGCATATGAAAACAGGCTTTTTTTCTGTACTGCTTTGTAACACCTAATTAAAATCTGTTCAGTATTATATTTTCTTGAGCACCAGAGGAGTGGCCAAGGGTGGTTCTGGGTGGGCCATAGCCTCTCCCGTTTGGCATCAGATTAAACAGCAGCAGCAGAACAGTCAAATAAGAGAACTGGAGGCGGTATCAACCCTTTTTGGAAGGGGATGCTATATATATAGTGACACAGATATTTGTTATTTTGTTGCTGGACTACTACAACCTCCTATATGTAGGGTTACTCTGATACGTTGTACAGAGGTTGCAGGTAGTCCAGAATGGGAGTCAGTTGCAGATGCTTTGAGGAAACCTCATTGATTGCCGATATATGAACAATGTAATTTAAAATTGTTAATGACTTAAGGGATAGCCTATATACCTACAAGGGCTGTTACAGTAGTATTCCTCTGGAAAACCACCGAGCTTGAATCAAGGTGCGACTGCAGAAATGGCAGAGTCAAACATTTGTGATTGACACCAAGGATGTGGAATAAACTTCTGATGGAGCTGAGGCCAAATAGCTCTGGGTGTTTTGCCCTAGTTGAGGATGGGTAATGTGGAAATGGTTGCTTTTTTTTTATAATTGAGGTTTGGGTTTGAGAAAGGTGGGGGTGGTATTGTTTTGTTGTGGTCTGGTTTTAATTGTTTGTGTTTATGGTATTGTAAACCATGTCAAATTATTTCTCATGTTGGCAGTCCATTAAATAGAATTTCCACAGCCTTGTACCCACCCATGTTAAGGCCTCCTCAAAATAAATCTGTACTAGCTATGCTGCTGTTGTGCATGCCATGTTTTGCTATATGCACTGGATTCACAATCTGTGTGCACAAGCAACAGCATAAAGGGAGCAAAGGTGGTTTCCTATCCACGCATTGGATGCACCCAGCCCTGGCCAGCTACTGACGTCTCAAAGAAGCTGGAGCCTAATGCAATATGGCTAAAAGGAAGAAATGGCAAAAAGCACATATCCATTAATGCTTGATTTTAAATCCAGTATGTAGAAATGAGTCTGTTCCTATGAAGTTGTCCTAATTCTCATTTACCTGGGAAAGCATCTGTCTGCTCGGTTGCAAGGAAAAGGTATGTCTGCAACAGTACATTTGGCAGTGCTTGAAGAAGAGCTTCCAAGAGCCGCAATACTGCCACATCTCCCTGCTGTAGGACCAGATCACCAGCAGTAGGAGGTCTTCTTCCTTCTCCTCCATCTGTCCACAGCATATCCCAGTGCCTGGACAAGGAAAGAAATTTGTTCAGCGCAAAAAAAAGACAGTGAAGGAGTGCACATACGCACTTCTGATTCGGATACCTGTAGACCTCTATCTGATGCATAGACTGACAGCGAAAACATTTCCTCCATCAGCTAATGTATCTAGCTTTTAATTCATCTTTGTGCCCAAAATCTGTAAAACTGTGCTCCAAAGCATCAAAACTGATGTCATGCACCTGTATAATTCTGTTTATTCTTCATCAGTGCCAACTGACATGCAAACTGTGCTGGTCGTAATGGAATTTATGTCAGCATTAAATGAAGTGAAGCAGTACCACAACTTTCCTGTAGAAACTCAAATACTCTCTTGCATTACTGTGACAGATGCAAGATCCAATTACGGAGCAGCCAGAGTAATAAGATGCACAAATCTTGGTGCACCTTTAGAGAGCAAAACTTTATTAACAATTTGATAAAGAATTAGGGGCATATTTACTAAAGAATGCACCAGTAGCACATATTTGGGCCGCAAAACCTGTGTGAACACCCATGCCAACTTCAGGGCGAGTGTGCATCCGTCCCCCTGCCATTGGCACATTGTGAAATCGCAGCACGATGGTAAGCCGGCACAAGAGTGCACCTAAAGCCATCCACTGAGGTAGCTTTAAGTGCACTCATGCTAATGGCGACAATCATGGTTAGCATGTGTCCCAATTATGCCCATGCCAACCAAGATGTGCCATCAATGCCCATGTTCCGCCCCCAACCCACCCATCACACACTAACATACTAGCATGAGATTTTCGGCTTGGGGCCCCGAATTAACTTTTAGTGTAGCATGTTTTCTACGTGCTGAACCTCACAACCAGCAGTTAGCAGTAGTAAGTGTGCACAAAAATTAACATGTCCATAAAGTAGTGTAGCTGCCATGTTAATCCACTTTAATGATTTATAAATAAAAAGAAAACAAGACTAGAAGAGGTGATACCTTTTTATTGAATTAACTTAATACATTTGTTGACTGGCTTTCAAAGGTTAAAATTTTCTTCCTCAAGTCAGGACGGTGAGCAAAAGATGACACATGCTTGAGTAAGACTAAGACATGAAGTTTTATACACTAAAAATTGTCGGTAAAAGATTAAAAATATGAAATTTCTCTGATGGGAAGACTTGGCATATAAGTATTCCTTTTTATACCCATTTGGGATGTAATACTTTTATAGCAATTTGGACAGTACCACTTTTCTTTTTCTTCACAAAAAACTAGAAGTCTTTCTCAAAACAATCCCGAAATGTCATGAGGTTCTTTTCTGTCCTTCCCATCTAGTTTTAATTGCGTCAGATATGAAAAGCTTGTTATTGGTAATGGGCTGCCAGGGAATTTTTTAATGGACTGTCCATGGATTTTTGTCCACTATCATAAGAATAGTATCTGACCAAAAGGTGACTAAATGGACTGATACTATTTTCATAAGAAAGGGATGGAGGGCGGGCAGAACAAACAATGATCCAGATTTTCAGTTGCTATCAGGATAAATTATGCATTTAGTTTAGGCCTGCTGCATAACGGCCTAAATTCAACATATAGGGGTCAATATGCAGTGGCCAGCTTACTTAAGGGCATTTTTACTAAAGTGTGGCAAGAATGCATGAAAATCATGTGCCACTATTACAATGGAGCCCAGCAGCCATGGTAGACACAATGGGTGTGGCGGTGCTACACTACTATCAACGCGCTAGTTGCATCAATAGCGCGGTAGCAGCACATGACAAGCAAAGGAAAGCAACAGGCACAATACTAGTGCAGCAGGAGGAAAGGGAAATACTGTGGACAGTGGAAACTGTGCCCCAAGCACACATACCGGAAGGTAATAACTGGCCAGTTCAGAATACAGAGGGTTGACCGGGAATGGGCCTATTTGCCTGCACAATTTAGAGCACAGGGGCTAAGTACAAGAGGGTGGAGCATGCAGATCAGCAAAGCAAACACATGCAGCGAGTTTGTGCTGCATTCCTAACTGTAGGAGATAGGGGCAAATTTGGCATCTGGAGATGCAGAGGGCATTATATAGAATTAGGCAGGGTTGTCCACAGTGCTGCAGGGAGCATGGTCCAAACACGTGCTAATCACACTAAACCCTGTACTACTAGCTAATGCACTTTAGTAAACATGCCCCTTAAAGCAGCTGCCCATTGCCACTTTAACTTAAGACCAGATATTCAATGCCGGAGTCATATCCAGTCAGTGGCATTAGATATCCGTTGTGCCTAGTTAGCGTTTTAACTAACTGGGCAGTAGTGATATTCAGCAGCTGCCAGGTTAGCTAGCCAAACCGATTAAAGCTAGACCAGCGTTTCTGTCCACTATCATAAGGATATTCAGCTGCTGCCTGGTTAGCTAAAACCAGTTAAAGCTTGACCAGCTTTATAAGTTTCTAAAATAAAACTACCCTACAACTCCTAGGGGGAGGAGAGTGGGTTCTGAAGACTGATTCCTGCTGTTCCCAGAGACCACATGTTACAGATGAGTAACAACGCTATCTCCAGGAACAAGCAGGAATGTAGTCTTCACATATGGGACTCACTAGCTCCCAGGTACCAGAATGGCAAGGGGGAGAGCAGTGTGATCCCTGAGGCTAAAGGATAGAGCTGAGGAGTGTGGACACAATGTAGCCCAGTGGATTCTATTCCAATCTGCTAAACCACCGCTAATGGAAGTCTGGTCTCTTGCAAAGGTCCAGGACGGAGGATAAGAGTTGAGATTAAGTCCCAGAAAGGTTCTAGAGTACAGCTTGACTAAAGGAAGTGTCCTGATAGGAGCCCTTGTTCAGACAATAATGTACAGTGAACATATGAATGGAGGACCTGACAGATCTCATCAATGGATACTGAAAGAAGGTTGGCAACTGAGGTTGCCATGGCGTGCATATTATAAGCGGTGACGTGACCCTCCAAGGAGAAGGTAAATGGTAAAGGGGATGGAAGGATACTCCTATGAAGAAAGGCTAAAAAGGTTAGGGCTCTTTAACCTGGAAAAGAGACGGCTGAGGGGAGATATGATAGAAGTCTATAAATTAATGAACGGAGTGGAACGGGTAAACGTAGATCGATTGTTTACGTTATCAGAATATAGGAAGACTAGGGAAATGCAATGAAGCTACAGGGTAAACCAACACTAATAAAAGAAAATATTTTTTCACTCAACGTGGAATCAAACTCTGGAATTTATTACCGGAGGATGTAGTAAAGGCTGTTAGTGTAGCTGGGTTTAAAAAAGGTTTGGACAAGTTCCTGGAGGAAAGGTCCATAACCCATTATTAAGAAGGGACCCAGGATATCAATGCTTGACACAGTACAAGCATTGTGGAACCTGTGTCTTTTGGGGAAACTGCTAGATACGTATGACCTAGATTGGCCACTGTTGGAAACAGGATACTGGGCTTGATGGACCTTGGTTTGACCCAGTATGGCATATGTTATGTTCTTATGTTACATGTTATGAGAGTCCTGCTTGTGCATAAGCAAAAGAGGTACAGTCCGCTATCCATCTGGATAATGTTTGTTTTGTCACTGATAGACCAAGGTGACTTGGATCAAAGGAAATGAATAATCGAGAGGATTTCCTGTGAACTTTAATTCTATCTTAATAGTAAGCCAGCACTCACTTGCAGTCTAAGGTGTGTAGTGCTGCTTCTGCTTGAAACATGTTTGGTCTTGGGAAGAAGATCAGTAGGATTATTGACTGGTTCAGATGGAAGGAAGATCACCTTCAGAAGGAAGTGTGAATGGGTACAGAGCACCACCTTGTCATGATGGAACCGAGAATAAGATGGATCCGCCATGAGAGCCTTCAATTCACTGATGTGACAAGCTAACGTGACAGCTATGAGGAAAATTACCTTCCAAGACAGAAACTTCAGAGAAGCGGTTGCTAAAGGCTTAAAAGGGAGGCTTTAGAAGCTGAGCTAAAGCCACGTTGAGATCCCAGGCCACTGAAGGTGGCTTAATGGGTGGCTTGGACAGCAGGAGACCCTGCATAAGGCATGCTACTAAGGGGTCTGAAGAGATAGGCCAGAATGGCACTAAGATGAACTCTGACTTAAGTGGTCTTCAGACCTGCCAAGGACAAGTGGAAGAGATATTGAAGGAGGAATTCCACTGGGCAGGCAAAAGGGTCAAATGCCCTTTGAGGAGCACCAGAGGGCAAACCTTCACCATTTAAAATCATAAGATCACCTGGTGGACTGCTTGTATGATGCAAATAGGATATTCTTGACCTTATGTGACAGATAAAGGTGAGCAGAACCATCCCTTCATCAGCCAGGCCGTGAGGCGAAGGGTGTGAAGATTGGGATAGAGAAGCGTCCCTTGGTCCTGGGAGAGGAGTTCGGGCAATTCAGAGGCTGAGGGGTTGAATCTGCACCAGGCGAAGGAACAGAGGAAACCACGGTTGACGGGGCCAAAAAAGGTCTATGAGGATCACGGAGCCCTTGTCGGCTTGTAGCTTTGGTATCAAGGGGATGGGTGGAAATGCATAAGGCAGGCCCCATCCCCAATGGAGAAGGAAGGCGTCCGAGGCCTGTCTGTACAAAGACCAAAGCCGTGAGCAGAACAGTGGAAGCCGTGTGTTCTGTTGAGTGGCAAAGGGAGCTATGAATGGGGATCCCCATGTTCAGAAGATACAAGCAGCCATTTCCTGATGAAGGGTCCACTCATGTGGATGAAGGATATGGCTGAGTCTGTATGCAAGGACACCGAGTTCGCCCAGGAGGTACTCTGCTCTAAGGTGAACGTAGTGTGCAATGGCAAAAAAACAGAGGCAAAGCACCTCGTGACATAGGGGATAGGATCTTGTTCCTCTGTTTGTTCACATAGAACATGGTCACCTGGTTGTCTGTTCTGATTAATACCTGTTGGCCCGAAAGCTGGGTTTGAAAAACACAAAAAGCATTTGTTAGGGCAAGCAGCTCCAGGAGGTTTATCTGCAACACAGACTCCTGTGGCATCCACAGACCCTGTGTGGTCAGATCATTCAGACGTGCTCCTCAACCTAGTTTGGAGGCATCCGTTGTCGGGGTGCACTGAGGTGGAGGCATCTGAAAAGGTGATCTCCTGAATAGGTGGTGGTCCCCACAGAACCAGTGAAGAGACCTGATCAGATGAGGGGTGATGTGTATCTTGTCTTTGAGACGCCCCTTTGCCTGGGTCCATTGAGAAGACACAGAGTCCACTGGGCTTGCCGCATGTGTAGGCGAGCATATGGGATGGCATGGACCATTGAAGCCATATGCCCCAAGAGGTGTAGCATCTCTCGAGCTGTTACCAGCCTTTGTTGCTGTATATGCTTTATAAACTCGACGAGGCGGACAGAGCGATCCTGCAGAAGAAAAGCTCAGGCCTGCTGAGTATCCGAGAGTGCTCTGATGAACTCGAGCCTTTGAGTTAGAATGAGGTGCGACTTTGGGAAGTTTAGGACAAATCCTAGATGTTGGTGCACGGTGATGGTGTGATGCAGGAAGTTTTATATCTCTTGAGAGAGTCTCCCCTAAGTAGCCAGTCTAAGTAAGGGAAGACAGATTCCCAAAGAGTGGAGATAGGCTGCAACTACTGCCATGCATTTTGTGAAAACTCACAGTGCGGAGGCTAAGCTGAAGGGCAGTACTGGTACTGGTAGTGGTTTTGCTGAAACCTGAAATGCAGCTATTGTCCGTGCTGAGAACAGATCAGTAAGAGTAGTTACTCACCTGTAACAGGTGTTCTCCAGGAGCAGCAAGAATCAGTCCTCACATATGGGTGTCATCGGCACCGATGAAGCCCCAGTGGAGCATTTCCCCAGCTTTCTATGAAAGCCTTTGGGAATGCAGGCACGCATGCACGGTTCCCTTCCCGCCTAAAGGTGCCATCTTACCTCAGTCAAATGACATAGCTAAGAACAGCACACAAAAATGAAAAATAAACCATGTACAACTGCAACTCCAAGGGGAGGAGGGAGGGTTGTGAGGACTGATTCCTGCTGCTCCTGGAGAACACCTGTTCCAGGTGAGTAACTACTCTTTCTCCAGGACCAAGCAGGAAGTCAGTCCTCACATACGGGTGACTCCCTAGCTCTGGGCTACCGAGGAACCCAGGCTGAACAAGAGTACTCCCTCTAGTCTCAGCAGCAAAGAAAGGCTTTTCAAGGACACAACCACCACCGGTAGCCCAACAGAGGGCAGGAGTTGCCTAAACCTCAAAGAGATTCCGGAGTACTGCTTGGCCAAAAGCACTGTCCCTACGGCACTCCCTCTCCAGACAGTAATGGGCCGCAAAAGTCTGGCTTGAAGACCAAGTTGCAGCCCTGCAGATGTCTACCAAGGGCACAGAGCGGAGATGAGCCACTGAGGCAGCCATTACCCTGACACGATGGGCCGTGACCATACCTTGCAAAGGAAGGTCAGCCGCCTTGTAAGCCCAGGTGATACAGTCAGCCACCCAGATGGACAAGGTATGCTTGGACACAGCCAACCCCAACTTATTGGGGTCAAAGGATACGAAAAGCTGAGTAGCCCTTCTATGCACCTGCGTACGGTCAAGGTAGAAGGATAAGGCCCTCCTACAGTCCAGGGTATGCAGGACTGCTTCAGCCTGGCTTGCATGAGGCCTAGAGAAGAATGTTGGAAGAACCACCTCCTGATTGAGGTGGAAAGAGGAGACAACCTTTGGGAGGAACTTTGGATGAGTCCTAAGGACTACCCTGTTCCTATAAAACCTGGTGTAAGGCCTATCACAGACCAGGGCCTGAAGCTCACTCACTCGCCTAGCCGAGGTAAGGGCTATCAGGAAGAGTGTCTTCCAGGAGAGGAAGCGTAGTGGACAAGTAGCCATCGGCTCAAAAGGTGGGCGAGTCAGCTGCTGCAAGACCACATTCAGCTCCCACTCAGGGGCAGGACGGATTGGAGGCTTGAGCAAAAGCAAGCCCCTGAAAAAGCGGGACACCAAAGGGTGACCTGACAGAGAATGTCCCTCCACCAGTGAGTGGTGAGCTGCTAGAGCTGAGAGGTGGACCTGAACAGAATTGGATTTAAGTCCCTGATTTGATAAGTGCATTAAGTACTGAAGCACTACTGGCACAGTACAGGAGAAAGGATCCTTTGTATGTAGCTGACACCACACAGAAAACCTTTTCCATTTGAGAGCATAGGTTTTCCTAGTGGACTGTTTCCTAGAGGCTAGGACAACCTCCTCAACTTCCTGAGGTAGGCCCCAGGGAGCTAAGACTACCCTTGCAGCCTCCAGGCCATCAAATTGAGAGCTTTGAGATTGGGATGCAGAAGGGAACCCTGCTCCTGAGAGAGGACGTCGGGTTGAAACCCCAGAGGCAGTGGGGGATCCACCGCCAGTTGAAGCAGAAGAGGAAACCAAGGCTGTCTTGGCCACCTGGGAGCCACCAGCAGGATCGAGGCCTTGTCCTGAAGAATTTTGAAGAGAGTTCGGGCCACCAAGGGAGTGGGAGGAAATGCATACAGGAGGCCCTGAGACCATGGAATCAGAAAAGCATCTGCTGCTATTCTCAGAGGATGTGGTTGCCTGGAGCAGAACTTTGGCAGTTGCTTGTTCATTGGGCTGGCAAAGAGATCTACCAAAGGGAGACCCCATTTTAGGAAGATCTTCTGAACTACTGAAGGATGCAGCTGCCACTCGTGGGGCTGCAGAATCCTGCTTAATCTGTCGGCCAGGTTGTTTTCCTGGCCTGAAAGGTATACAGCCTTGAGGATCATGTTGTGCTTGAGGGCAAATGAACAAAGGTCCTGAGCCTCCCGACAAAGGATTCTGGACCCAGTCCCGCCCTGTTTGTTCACATAAAACATGGCTACCTGGTTGTCTGTCTGAACCAGGACAGATTGATGAGCCAGGGTAGGAGAGAAAGCTTTGAGTGCTAATCGAATAGCTCTGAGTTCGAGGAGATTGATCTGCTGTGCAGCTTCCCAAGGAGACCACAGGCCCTGGGTGCACTTGCCTAGACAATGAGCTCCCCAGTCCTGCAGGGAGGCGTCTGTGGTCAGTATCACCGTGTATCCAGGTATCTGAAAAGGTACCCCCTTTAGAAGATTGGGTGGGTGCAGCCACCAGTTGAGGGAGTTCAGAAATTGTCTGGACACCCTTATCCTGTCTGAGGCTGCCTGTGGCTTGTGACCACTGAGTCCGAAGGCACCACTGTGCAGGCCTCATATGGAGCCTGGCATCGGGGGTCACATGTACTGTCAAAGCCATGTGGCCAAGCAGCCTCAGGCAGAGTCTGGCGGAGACCACTGACCCCCTGAGAAACTGATTTGCTAAGTTCATCAGTCTTTGGGCCCTGTTTGATGGCAAGAATGCCTTTGCCAGGACAGAGTCCAGCCTTGCCCCTATGAACTCCAAGTTTTGGGAGAGGAGCAAAGTGGACTTTGCGAAGTTTATGACAAATCCCAGGCCTTGATGAAGAGCAATAGTCTTGAGGGTGGCCTGTCTGGCCTCCTGGCACGTCTGACCTCTGATGAGCCAGTCGTCCAGATAGGGGAAGACAAAAATTCCCTGATTTCTCAGGTAGGCCGCCACCACTGCCAGGCATTTGTTAAAGACCCTGGGAGCTGAGGTGAGCCCGAAAGGCAGCACTCTGTACTGATAATGGTTTCCTCCCACAATGAACCTGAGGTACTTTGTGGCCTGGATGAATGAGGATGTGAGTCTACGCATCCTTTAGATCTAAGGAGCATAGCCAATCTCCCTGCTGGAGGTAGGGCAAAAGTGTTCCAAGAGTAAGCATCTTGAACTTTTCTTTCTCTAGGAACCTGTTGAGGTTCCTGAGGTCCAGAATGGGTTGAGGGCCACCATTTCTTTTGGGTACCAGGAAATACGTGGAGTAGAATCCGTGACCTTGCAAGTGGGGAGGCACAGGCTCCACCGTCCTGTCCACCAACAGACCTTGAAGCTCTTGAAGGAGGTCTGTGTGCAGGGGAGGCCTTGGAGGCTCCCCTGGAAAGTAAGGGGGAAGCAGTTGGTGAAAATGCAGTGCATAGCCCCTGCGGACTATGTTCAACACCCAACTGTCCCCGGTGATAAGGGGCCACTTGTGGGCAAAGAGGGCTAGGCAACCTCCTGTGCAGGGTTGGGAGAGCAGGGATGGAGAGGCTACGCTCAAGGAGTCAAAAACCCCCACCCTGCTGAGTGGGAGCAGGGGCCGGAGGCTTGGGGGTCCTCTGCCTACGGGGCCCATTACCCTGCCCCTTGGCTTGCTGACCCTGAGGTGCAGCTTGGACAGCCTGATATTGAGGGTACTGTTTGTAGGCAGTGCCCTTCCTCGGGTAAAAGGGCTTTTTACCCGAGCCCTTCTTTTTATGAGAAGGGGCAGAGGTCTTCCTAGACAGCCTTGTCCGTGTAAGATGCTGTGTTTCGAGCTGAGCGGCTTTCTCGGTCATGGGCTTTCCAAAAAGGTTTTCACATAGGCAAGGGACATCGACCAACTTGTCCTGAAACCATGGCTCGAGGTCCGATGACTGCAGCCACGCCTGGCGTCGAGCCACGATGCCGGCTGCCGCAACGCAGGCCGAAGCCTCGAAACCATCGTAGGCGGCGTGGGACATGAACGTCGAGCAGTCCCGAATCCCCGAGGACAAGGCCTTAAATATCTGCAAGGGTTCCCCTGAGAGACCAGCAGAGAACCCGGCCAACTCCTTGGCCAGGTCCCGCAGGTACATGCCCATGTACAGCTGGTAAGACTGGACACGGCAAGCAAGCATCGAGCCATGGAAGCACTTTCTACCGATGCCATCAAGGTTTCGGGCCTCCCTGCCAGGGGGCACCGCGGAGTGCATCTTCTAGCTCTTCAGACGATGCATGGCCGATTCCACAACCATAGAAAGGTGTGGTAGCTGTGCCTTCTGAAAACCAGGGCTCTTCCTGAGTCGATAAATCGAGTCGACTCGCTTGTTCAGAACCAGCGCCGAGTCCGGTGCCTCCCACATACGGAAGAGGAGCCGTTCCAGCATCGGAGGAACCGGGACAGTAAAGGCCTCCTTTTGAGGAGAGTCATACTGCAGCGCCTTGAGCTCTTCGGCTCGAGGCTCTTCCTCGGGGTCCACCGGAATAGCCAAGGCAGTGGCCATATCCCGGACGAACTCCGAGAACCGAGTATCCTCCGGAGGGGATCTACTCCGGGGTTGAGACTGCGGTGAGTCCGACGGGACGCACCGAGTCCTGAACGTATAGGGAGACTCCTCGTCCTCCATCTCCAAGGTGGATTCATCCGAGGAGGAGTCAGGGTCCGACTCTGCGGGGTCCTGGAGCACCCGCCCCGACGCCCTCGGTCCCAAACGGGAGGTCGAGGGAGACCGCGACCGAGGTCGACTTCGAACCATGATGGACTCGAGTATTGGCTCGGTCTCCGGGGTCGACTTCGAAGTCGATGTCCCGGTGGTCGGGGCAGATGCACCAGACAGGCTGGCCATCAGTGCCCGCTGCTGCTCCATGAAGGCAGACAGTCTGCTCTCCAAGGCTGTCATCCTGAGACTCAGCTCGGGAGAGGCAGCAGCCACCGACTCGGGCCCCGGCAGCGCCAGGCCCGACGTCGGCTCTCTGGGAGGAGAGTCCTCGAGGACTACGTGGCTTACGTGTCCAGCAGACTCCGGCTCCACACGAGGAACTTTGGCAGGCTTCTCTTGTTCCACGGGCCCAGGGCGATGGTTGGGGGTCTTAGACCTGGCCCTCGAGGAGCCAGGGACCTCCGACGACGACGCCCTCACGGGCCGCTTCTTCCTCTTCCATTCCCGGTCGGGGGACCCCCTGTCCGAGGAGCTTTGACGGCGCTCGGGATCAGAATCCCGAGATGTCGAGGCCTCAGACGAGGTCCGCGCCCGGCCGGAGGCTGAGTCCGAGAAAAGCCTTTCTTTCTGCTGCTGGCGACTTAAGAGTGCCTTGGAAGACATCTTCCCACATGGCCCGCACGACTTAGGGTCGTGATCGGGACAGAGGCACCGAAGGCAGCAGTCGTGTGTGTCGGTGAGAGACATTAATTTCTTACACCGATCACACTTTTTAAAACCACTGGAAGCCATCGGGGAAAAAAAAAAAAGAGTCCCCGCGAGGTCAAAGGACCAGCCTTCCAGGGAAAATGGAAAAAAAGAGCGCGAACGCCAGCCACGAAGGGCAAAAACCGAAAAAGAAGAATCGAACCTCATACCGGTGTACCGAACCCGGCGGGAGGGGAACCGGCATCGAACCGGGAGAAAAAATAGCGATAATCGCCGAAAAAAATCTACTTTTAACCGGGAGGACAGGACTCACGTCCGGTGGGCTTCTTGGAAAAAAAGAGACTGAGGTAAGATGGCACCTTTAGGCGGGAAGGGAACCGCGCATACGTGCCTGCATTCCCAAAGGCTTTCATAGAAAGCTGGGGAAATGCTCCATTGGGGCTTCATCGGCGCCGATGACACCCATATGTGAGGACTGACTTCCTGCTTGGTCCTGGAGAATACAGCTCTTTGATTTAACAAACCAGAGCACCATGTTGCTTCAGCTTTATAGTAGTAGGAAAATAATGGAACAGATGGCTAAAGTCCTGCAGAATCAAGAGTAGTTCCACTGAAAGCCATGCCAATGTCTTACCTTTTCAGTATCCCCAACTGTAAAAGATGAACTATGGCCAAAGATTGGCATTTGCTGTGACCATCGACCCGAAACCAAATGAAACTCAGGCCCTGGGCCAAGTAGGCAGGCAGGAGAAGGGCAAGGCTCCACCAGCCCCATACACATTGTGCCAAAAGAAAATAGTGGACCACTAAGCCAATCTCTGCAAAATAGGGAAAAAGTCCATTAAAAACAATGTGAACACATATCCACAACCGTACTTCACCCAGTTTTTAAAACTGTGTCAAATAGAAAAATCGTAAATAGGAAAGCTCAAAGCAAAAGAACGATACATGCAGTAAGGTTTTTTTCTTAAATTCTTAGCCCCACAGTTGTCAATCTTCAGTAAACTATGAATGGTACCAGCATACATAATCATCAGAAGAGCAAGCATATAAGGATCTGGCAAGAGGAAAAATACTGTACTTATGTTTCTAAATGCTGTCAACAGGAAACATGCAAAACCCTTCAGCAGAGAGCTAGGGTTTCAGCTGCCTTCTTTCTGGCAAACAAAATGATAGGCAAAGATCTGCTTATTCAAAAATATAAAAACAAACTGCTATCAATTTACATATGCCCAAATCATCATCGTATGAAAAACAGAAGAGGAAAAAGACCTCAGTATAGACTCAAAGGACTTCTAGGGAATTGGTCCACACATTCAAGCCTTTAAACCAATACACATACTCCTTTCGCCAAAGGATTTCAGAGCCGTTTGTCAAGCAGTAATCACCCCAGTATGATTATTGCAACTCCATCTACAAAGGCCTTCCCAAGAACACGCTATAGCCCCTACAACTAGCTCAAAATACAGCGGCTAGAACCATACTGGTGAAATCTTAACAGATTCACATTACCCTACTCCTCAAACAGCTGCACTGGCTTTCCATTACAAGCAGGATCAAATACAAAATCATTCTACATGCCCACAAAATTTTGAACAATCACAGGCTCATTCCATCCCAGACGTACAGCTCCTCTGTATGTCTGGTTTGAACCAGACGTACAGAGGGGGATCACAATTCTGATCCCGCAGGGCATGTCTAGCTCCACGGGACCAGAATTGCGAACAGTCCTGTACGTGCAGGCTGGGACTTCGATTCAGCACAGCCTGCACGTACAGGAAAAGACCGACTAACTCAGTTGGGGCTTTAGAATGGAGCCATGGCGCCATTGCACCTTGGCTGCATTGTAAGGCCACGATCCCAGCCTCCAGCTTACCAAAAACTTTCCCCGCAGCCTGACTCCCGATCCGGCCTCCTAAGACCACGGTTGGGCTGCGGGGAATGTCCTCAGGCCCCCCTGCCCCATCAGCACCCCAGGCTCACTGAAAAAAAAACATCCAGGGAAGTTATTCCAACTCTGAGGTGGAGTAACTTCCCCACACAAGTCGCCAGCACTAACTCCTCCGCCGATCTGGCCCTTCCTCGCCCCCGTCTATCCTCCCAGTGCAACCGACGGGGAGGTTAGGTGCCGGCAGGGAGGGCAAGAATAGCAGCTATGGACGTCCCAATGGGCCTGCTATTTGTGGGACAGAATCAGGCCCTCAGCAGACAGCCTCGCTAAACTCCAAAAGACCCAGGAGAAGAGCTACAATCAACAGGCTGGAAATCCCCACAAGCAAACCCTCATGCAGCCAAAGAACCAACAGTAGGACATTTTCACTATATGCTCCCACCCTTTGGAACTCACTACCACAATTAAGATCGTCCAGCTAACCAGTCAATTCTGCAAAACACTAAAAAAACTATGTTGTTCCTAGAGAATTATGGATCAAATACTGAACAAGGTACACCCAACTAAGTAATAATCACACCGTATCAACACATTGTAAATAGTTATGCCTCAAAAGTTTGAAGATTGTTTATCTGTTATATGTTCCCTGTAATGTGCACCTTACTGTTCAAGTGTTAACATTACTGCACTGAATTATCTGGAAGCTGTCTTGACTCAAAGAAAGACAGTATTAAAAAAAAAAAAGTTAAATAAATAAATGCCCTTTTATAATACTATCATAGGTCTATACAGCCTCTCAACCCTTGAAAAGACTTAAATGGAAATTACACTAACCTGGTAATTGTAGTTCCTGTAGGATCCAGTTTAGTCCTCCACAATCGGGTAGTGCACCTTCTACTGCAGCCTGGAGACTGGACCAATCAAATCTTCTGTAGTACATATCCAGCTGGAGCTCCCAGAAGCCCCCCAGTGTACTAGTAACAAAGCATACTTAACGAAGCAACACTTCATAGTATTAAACAATATACTTCCCCCCCTGGAATAACCAACTCCCTCCCCAAACGAGGAAGTCAGACATGGCATGGCGCCTGCCCCGACGCCATTAAATTTACAGAGTCATAGCGATAAGCACCGCTGTCGACAGAGTCCGAACGGGACGAAAAACCGTCTCATAGTCACCCGCTCGGGACAGCGCGCCGCTAGAGCATACAGATAGTCGGGAGGGAAGGAGGACTAAACTGGATCCTACAGGAACTACAATTACCAGGTTAGTGTAATTTCCATTTCCTGTGCGGATATCCAGTTTAGTCCTCCACAATCGGGATGTAACAGAGCAGTTAAGACCGGGCGGGACCTTGCCAGCCGGCGCGCCAAACCGCCGAACCAGAACAGGAATCCCGAGCCGCTGACACATCCAAGCGATAGTGCCTGCTGAAAGCATGCAGAGACGACCAAGTGGCCGCCTTACAGATCTCTGCCGGCGGCACCAGGCTATGCTCCGCCCAAGAGGTCGCCTGAGCCCGAGTAGAATGAGCTCGGAGCCCCTCCGGAACCGGCCGCCGCTGCAACAGATACGCGGACGCGATCGCTTCCTTGAGCCATCGAGCAATGGAGGCCTTAGCCGCCGCCTCACCTTTCCTTGCACCCCCAAAGAGCACAAAGAGCCGATCAGTCTTCCGAAAGGGCTCGGTAGACTGTAATACCGACGCAGCGTGCGGCCCACATCAAGCCGGTGAAGACCCTTGTCCACCGACTCGACAGAACTCGCCGAAAGCACTGGCAGAAACACCGCCTGATTCAGGTGAAAAGGAGACACTATCTTTGGCAGAAAGGAAGGAAGGAACCGGACGGAGCACAATCCGCTCCGCGGAAAAAGACAAGAAAGGCTCTCGGCAGGACAAAGCATGAAGATCCGAAATGCGCCTTGCCGAGCAAATGGCTACCAGAAAAACCGTCTTCAAGGAGAGATCCTTCAAAGACGCCCTCCGCAAGGGCTCAAAGGGTTCCCGCACCAGAGCTCGCAGAACTAGATTCAAATCCCACGGAGGAATCAACGTTCTGCGGGAAGGCCGTAAATGAAAAACGGCGGTCAAGAAACGCCGCACATCCGCATGAGCGCCGAGAAGGCGGCCCAAGACCTTGTCTCTATAACAAGAGATCGCTGCCAACTGAACCTTCAGGGAACTGGCCGCGAGACCTTTCTCGAACCCATCCTGAAGAAAACTTAACACGACGGGCACAGAAGCCGTCGCCGCCCGGACTCCCCGCCGGGAGCACCAGTTCTCAAAAATCCTCCAAATTCGAACATAAGTAAGAGAAGTGGATGACTTTCTTGCCCGCAGTAAGGTGGAAATCACCGCGGGCGAATAGCCCTGCTTTTTCAGCCGAGCCCTCTCAATGGCCAAACCGTAAACGAGAATCGAGCCACCTGGGGCAACCGCAAGGGCCCCTGAAGGAGAAGGTCCGGCAGCGCAGGAAGGCGCCACGGAACGCCGTCTCGAAGCCGGACGAGGTCGGCATACCAGGGTCTCCGGGGCCAATCCGGAGCCACCAACAGCACTCGACCCCGATGGCACTCGATGCGCTGAACGACCCGGCCGATGAGTGCCCACGGAGGGAAGACATACAGGAGCCCGGACGTCGGCCACGGCTGAATGAGAGCGTCGAGTCCCTCGGACATTCGCTCCCGCCGTCTGCTGAAGAAGCGACTCTTCCTGGCCGTTTAGAAGGTCGCCATGAGATTCATGATGGGCGGACCCCACCGCCGAACTATTTGCGCATATACTTGTGGATTTAACTCCCACTCTCCGGGGTCCACCCGCACTCTGCTGAGAAAGTCTGCCTGGACATTTTCTGCGCCTGCTATGTGTGCCGCCGAGATTGCCGGCAGACGAGTCTGCCCCCAACTGAACAAGGCCGTCGCCTCTGTTTCCAGTGCCACGCTCCCTGTGCCCCCTTGGCGATTGATGTACGCCACCGTGGTCGCATTGTCCAACCAGACTCGGACCGCCCGACCCAGGACCAGAGGCTCCAGGGCCAATAAGGCAAGCCTGACCGCCCGAAGCTCGAGACGGTTGATCGACCAAGAGGCTTCCCGGGAGGACCACACCCCCTGTGTGAAGCGGGTCTCGCAGTGCGCTCCCCAGCCGGCTAAGCTCGCATCCGTAGTGAGAGGAACCCACCGAGGAGGCTCCAAGGGAATCCCCCGCGTCAAATTCTCAGAGGAGAGCCACCATCGGAGCGACCGTCGCACTGTCTTCGGGCAGGGCAATCTCCTGTTCAAGGAGTCGCACTGGTTGGACCAACGGCGAAGGAGTGCCCTCTGTAGCGGGCGCATGTGGAACCGCGCCCACGGCACCACCTCCAAGGTCGCCGCCATCGTTCCGAGGAGCCGCAAGTACCACCACGTCGACGGAGCGGGCATCCCCCGAAAAAGTCGGACAAGAGTCCGCAACGCCAGGACGCGGCGCTCGGGGAGGCATACCAGTCCCCGGGCGGTGTCGAAACGCACCCCCAGATACTCGAGGTCCTGCGAGGGACGCAGACAACTCTTTCGTTCGTTCACCACCCAGCCGAGAGAACGCAGCAGAGCCACTACCTTGCTTGTGACTCGCATGCACTCCCGACTGGATTTGCTCGTATTAACCAGTCGTCGAGATATGGATGGACCAAAATGCCCTCCTTGCGCAAGGCCGCCGCGACGACCACCATCACCTTGGTGAAGGTGCGCGGAGCCGTAGCTAAGCCGAACGGCATGGCCCGGAACTGGAAGTGGCCCCACGGAAACGCAAAGCGGAGAAACCGCTGATGAGATGGATGTATCGGAATGTGCAGATAGGCCTCGGTAAGATCGAGGGACGTTAAAAACTCCCCCTGTCGCACTGCTACAATGACTGACCGCAGGGTTTCCATACGGAAATGCGGCACCCTGAGTGCGCGATTCACGCCTTTGAGGTCCAAGATCGGACGCAGGGAGTCGCCCTTTTTGGGGACCACAAAATAGATGGAGTAGCGACCGGCGCCTCTTTCCAAGGGAGGAACCGGGATCACAGCTCCCAAAGTTAACAACCGATCCAGGGTCACGCGGATGTCCCGCGTCTTTTGCTCGCCCCTGCTGGGAGACAGAACAAAGGAATCTGGAAGCGGGAACGCAAACTCCAGAGCATAACCTTCTTCTATAATCTGTAGCACCCAGCGATCTGACGTAATTTGGGCCCAAGAAGGAAGAAAGTCGCGCAAGCGACCCCCGATAATCGGGCCCCCCTCCAGAGCCTGCCTCGCGTCATTGTGGCTTGCGCCCAAAGGAAGAGACCGAGGAAGAGGCGGCTCCGGAAAAAAAACCTCTGCCGGATCCTCGGAAACCACGAAAGCCTTGATTACGGGCTCCAAACCGGCTCCGCTGCGATGCCCACAGGCGGGAGGAACGAAACCGGCGCTGATCCCGAAAGGACCCCCGCGCCGAAGAGGAGGGCCCGTTGGACCTTGGCTTATCCTCCGGAAGCCGGCCCCCCTTGGACTCACCGAGATCCTTTACCAATTTCTCGAGAGCCTCCCCAAATAACAATCTGCCCTTAAAGGGCAGTTTACTGAGGCGGGACTTGGAATAACCGTCCGCCGCCCAGTTGCGCAACCAGAGGGACCGGCGCGCCGCAACCGCGGATGCCATACTATTAGCCAACGCGCGGATTAAATCATAAAACAGATCCGCCAAATAGGCCGAGCTGGACTCCAACCGGGTAACCTCCAACAGGCCCTGCTGGTCTAGCCCGGGGCTCGAGCGCAATCGCTGCGACCACCGCAGACACGACCGAGCCACCCAAGCCCCACAAATAGAGGCTTGCAATGACACGGCATCAGTATCGAAGGTTTGCTTGAACAAATTATCCACCTTCTTATCCTGACCGTCCTTGAGGGCCGCCGCTCCCTCAACCGGGATGGTGGTTTTCTTGGTCACTGCGGAAACCGCAGCATCCACCCGTGGGGACTTGAACCAGTCCCTGTCCTTGTCGGCAAGGGGATAAAGCCGATTCATGGTCCGAATCCCCTTCCAACCGGATTCCTGGTGCTCCCACTCCGCTAGGATCATCTGTTCGACCACGCGGTGGACGGGAAAAACCACCTGGGCATCTCTGACTGCCTGAATCAGGGGATCCGCAAGACCCTCCTCCTCCAGGGACCGCACCGCCGAAAGGTTAAGCGCCTGAAGGGACTCCGTTACCAGAGGAACCAGCTCGTCCCTACGGAACACTCGAATGACCCGAGCCTGATCCTCCAGCTCAGGGATCTCCCCATCCTCCAACTCCTCCGCTTCAGCCTCAGGATCGCCCTCCGCCTCGAAATCCAGAAGACCCAGGGCATCCTGCTCCTGTTCCCCCAACCGAAGCCACTTGACCCCGGGTTGTGAGGAGCACTGAGCCGCCCCCGAGGACCCCGAGGGAAGAGAGGGGGGGCAAACTTCCGGCAACTGACCGGACCTGCTCAAGCGGAACGCCTGATGCATGAGGAGCACGAAATCAGGGGAGAATTCCATAGGTGGGACAACTGTAGCCGCCTGCTGCAGCGCAGCCACCGACCCAGACTGAGGGATGCTCGGAGAAAGAATACTGTCCCCTGAAGTAGAAGCATCCCCAGGGGTAGCCTGCTCCTGAACATTCACAGATTGCTCTATCCCTGCGGGCACTGCAGCACAGCCCCTGCAGATGCCAGAGTCAGTCCCTGCCGCTCTGCGGGACCCACAAATCACACATTGGGGTATGGAAGCCATCCCAAGGCCACCTCCGCCCAACGGGATAGAATGGAACAGTCACAGGAAAAACCCACAGCCCAGGGGCAATCCTATGCAAATCAGCCCCGGATTAAAATTAAAAATTTTTTTTTTTTTTTTTTTTTAAAAGAAATAAACTACTCCCCAGACTCCCTGGGGTGCCCTGAGCAAAATCGCCAGCAAAAGGAACCCCAAAAAACGCTAGGGGAACCTGCACAAGTGAGCAAAAGTGCCTTAAAAGCACACTTTAAAAATCCAAAATGGCCGCCGCACTGTTTCACCCGCGGCAAAAAACGGCGCGAAAATACAACCAAATAATATGGAAAATAAATAAAAACGACCCTGTAATGCAGGGCAAACGACCAATTTGAAGAAAAATTGCCAAATGGGCTCAGGAGAGCCTACAGAAACGCTGGCAGCTCTGACAGAGCACTGCTCACAAATAAAGAAGTGAAAACTCCTACCAGCTCAGGAACAGCAAGGACACAGTCAACATCTCCCAGTGCCAGTCACTGCTGTATCAGGTATGGCAATTCCCCGTACTGTCCAGGGGAAGCTCACCCAGGGCTGTTAAAATTTGCCAGGCAGGAAGGCAGGAGCCTGCAGGTCTGACTTCCCCCTAGTCTCCTGTGACAATGCTCCAGGGAGCCAGGCTTCTTTTCCTTTTTCCTTTTAAAGATACAGCTAGCTATTAAATAAATAGTAAGTAAATGTCCCAAAAACAAACCCTAAAAGACTAACTAACAAGTGTTGCTCCTGCAAGAGTCACTCAGTGTGCCCAGGAGGACACACTTTTACGTCTTCAAGCTGCAAGAGACTGGACACACTGGGGGGCTTCTGGGAGCTCCAGCTGGATATGTACTACAGAAGATTTGATTGGTCCAGTCTCCAGGCTGCAGTAGAAGGTGCACTACCCGATTGTGGAGGACTAAACTGGATATCCGCACAGGAACCACACTTATCTTTTATTCATAGTATCATTCAGTCTTCCAGCAGAATCCATTACCCCGATGCTGACAGCATTTCACTGGACGCTGCTTTAGGGAGTACATCAGGGGACTTCACATAGTATGCCGAAAAAAACACTCAAACTGCTTGAAAATTAACACCATCGCCTGTGCAGCATTTTCCTCAAGGAGATACTAAAGCTAAGATAAGCCCGTGAACAGCAGTTGATGCCAGTGGCGTTAACTGACAGGAGTTTGATCAACTTTTTTGGTGTACTGTGTGAAGTCCCCTGATGTACTCCCTGAAGCAGTATCAAGTGAAACGCTGTCAGAATTAGGGTAATGGAACTCCACCAGAAGACTGAATGATACTATGAATAAAAGATAAGTGCGGTTAAGTCTTTTCAATGGTTGAGAGGTTGTATAGACTTCTGAGGTATTATAAAAGGGCATTGATTAAAAGGCTTGAAATGTGTGGGTGAATTCCACAGAGGCCCTTTGAGTCTATACTGAGGTCTTTTTCCTCTCTTGTTTTTCATAGAATGATGATTTGGGCATATGAAAGTTGATAGGTTTGTTCATATTTTTGGATATTTTGCTGCTATTTCAAAAGGTTATTACATTTGAAGATCTGTTTGACAGGGAAGATATCATAAGAACATAAGATATGCCATACTGGGTCAGACCAAGGTCCATCAAGCCCAGTATTCTGTTTCCAACAGTGGCCAATCTAGGTCATATGTACCTAGCAGTTTCCCCAAGGGACACAGGTTCCACAATGCTTGTATTGGTTCAAGCATTGATATCCTGGGTCCCTTTTTAATAATGGTTTATGGACCTTTCCTCCAGGAAATTGTCCAAACCTTTTTTAAACCCAGCTACACTAACAGCCTTCACTACATCCTCCGGTAACAAATTCCAGAGTTTGATTACACGTTGAGTGAAAAAATATTTTCTTTTATTAGTCTTAAATAGTTTACCCTGTAGCTTCATTGCATGTCCCCTAGTCTTTCTATATTCTGATAAGGTAAACAATCGATCTACGTTTACCCGTTCCACTCCGTTCATTAATTTATAGACTTCTATCATATCTCCCCTCAGCCGTCTCTTTTCCAGGTTAAAGAGCCCTAACCTTTTTAGCCTTTCTTCATAGGAGTATCCTTCCATCCCCTTTACCATTTTGGTGGCTCTTCTCTGAACCTTTTCTAAAATCGCTATATCCTTTTTAAGATACGGTGACCAGAATTGCACACAATATTAAAGGTGCAGTCTCACCATGGAATGATATAGAGGCATTATAATATCTTTTGTTTTATTTTCCATTCCTTTCCTTATCATACCTAGCATTCTATTTGCTCTCTTGGCCGCTGCTGCACACTGGGTCGAGGGTTTTAACATGGTATCCACAATGACGCCTAAATCTTTTTCCTGGGTGGTAGTTCCTAATGTGGAACCTTGCATCGTGTAACCATAGTTTGGGTTGTTCTTCCCTAGGTGCATAACCTTGCACTTGTCCACATTAAATTTCATCTGCCATTTTGATGCCCAGTCTTCCAATTTATCAAGATCCTCTTGCAATTTTCCACAATCCTCTTGGGTTTTAACAACTTTAAATAGTTTTGTGTCATCTGCAAATTTGATAACCTCACTCGTTATTCCACTTTCCAGGTCATTTATGAATATGTCAAAAAGCAGCGGACCCAGCACAGATCCCTGGGGTACACCACTATTCACCTTTCTCCATTGGGAAAATTGGCCATTTAGCCCTACCCTCTGCTTTCTATCTTTTAACCAGTTCCTGATCCACAATAGTACACTGCCTCCTATCCCATGACTCTTTAGTTTTGCCAAAAGTCTTTCATGAGGGACCTTGTCAAAGGCTTTCTGAAAGTCCAGATACACAATATCAACCGACTCACCTTTGTCCACCTGATTATTCACTCCTTCAAAAAAACATAACAGATTAGTAAGACAAGATCTTCCTTGTCTAAAGCCATGTTGGCTGTCTCCCATTAGGTCATGACTATCTACATGCTGAGTAATTTTATTCTTTATGATGGTTTCTACCATTTTTCCCGGTACTGACGTCAGGCTCACCGGTCTGTAGTTTCCCGGATCACCCCTGGAACCCTTTTTAAAAATTGGTGTTACATTGGCGATCCTCCAATCTTCAGGTATTAGAGATGATTTTAATGACAGTTCACAGATTACTAATAGCAGGTCTGCTATCTCATATGTCAGTTCTTTCAACACCCTTGGATGTATACCATCCGGCTCAGGTGATTTGCTACTCTTCAGTTTATCTAATAGTTGTAATACATCTTCCTGATGTATCGATATTTCCTTCAATTCTTCCGCACCTTTAAATACCACTTCAGTCATGGGTAACATCCCTACATCTTCCTCAGTAAAGACTGAAGCAAAGAATTCATTCAGTCTCTCCGCTATCGCCTTGTCGCCTCTTAGTGCTCCTTTAACCCCTTTGTCATCTAATGGACCAACTGACTCTCTCACAGGTTTTTTGCTACGAATGTACTTGAAAAGGTCTTTACTTCGCGTTTTTGCTTCCGCAGCAAGCTTCTTCTCAAATTCTCCCTTTGCCTGCCTTATCAATGCCTTGCATTTGACTTGCCAGTGCTAGTGCTGTTTCCAGGTTCAGATCAGATACATACAACATAATCAAAGAATTAAATTAAGGCATGGATGATCCAGTAATTCAGATCATAGCCATGGAAGAGTCCTTGAGAATGAGATGAGCAGTAGAAAGCAGAGACTGCATCTTCAATCAGCAACCTTGGTAGGCTAACACAACTTCATGATTTGAATCTACCCTGAGACAAATAACTGTGTCTGACACATGAGCATTCTGCCATAGATCTCTGTCCTAGACCAGCGAGAAAAGCCCTTCCATGCCAGCAATACACACACAGTCCAAGGGGTGGAGTGGGGGAGGGGTCACATCATTCTGTCCTTGCATGGATTGCTTCAATGGGCCTAGAAAAAATGCACTACCTATTTCAGCTGATTCTGGAACCATCATTAGATGTTCACACACCTACGGAATCATATGTACCCAAAACTAAGATGACTGTCACTGCACTTCTACCTGAAGAGATCACTTCATTTGATATTGACATCTGAGCCATTATGTTACTTGAGAAAGCATTATGTATTCAAGCTAGTGTGTGTGTGTAGCCCTGGGACTATATGGTGCGAGTCCTACATTTTAAGTCTCTAGTGGTAAGGCTCCAAGCAATGCCGTGAGCATGCTTTTGAGTGTGTATAATCAGAGTTTTGTAAGTGGACATAGACTGATTCTATATAGCACGCGCAGGATGGTAGATGTGCGCAATTTGTGTAAGTACCTATTTTAATGGACTTACAAGCGTGAATGAGTACTTACATGTGTGCTTTAGGCAGTCGCTATTCTGTAAGCAGATGTGTATGTCCCATCATGCATACTTTCAGTTGGGGTGTGCATGGAGCGAAACCTGGGCAGAGAATAGGTGGACCTGGGCAGAATACTATGACCTACGTGCATAACTGCGCCAATCTAGGCATCTAGAGCAGGTATAACCAAGGCATCTAGGTTAAGATGTATCCCTACACTCCTATTCTATAGAATAGGCCCCAAATATACACATGGCAGCACGCTTTGCATACACACGATATGGTAAAATTGGGCCTTATGTGCTAATTTTCTTTCGAGTCTCTCCAGTCCAGTCTCTTGGGTTTTGTTCACCCTCCAGCAGATAGAGACTGAGAACTACAAACTTCTGTGACGTCACCCCATAAGAGAGGTGAACCCAGTACAGTAGACAGTATGTCACTGCCAAAGCAGACACTAACCTATGACACACAAAACCTTATGCCCTAACTATGAACAACTACTAAAACCCATACAGAACTGGTTCCAAAGAAAGAGTCCCTCCAGGATGTAAGGAAGATGTAATTTTGAAGCCCCCCCCCCCAGAGAACCATTCCAACACTGAGCCTCCCCAACATTGCACTCCAGGTCTCGCTAAGCTGCAGCAATGGGCGGGTTCTAGACTGGACTGGAGGGACTCAAGGAAAGAGAATTAGCAGGTAATAACCAAATTTTACCTTCCATAGCATCCCTCCAATCCAGTCCAGTCTCCTGGGATGTAACAGGGCAGTAACTCGGAGCAAAAGGGACCAGCAAGGCCAGCCTTCAGCACCTATGCTCCAAAGTGCACCTCACTGCATGCCTGCACATCCAGTCAGTAGTTCTGCACAAAAGTGTGAAGTGAAGACCATGTCGTCACTCTACAGATCTCCACCAGAGGCATCAAACCAAACTCGGCCCATTCCACCAGGCGCAAGCAGTGTCATGGGCCCAAAGTCCTACTGGAAGGACCCTATGGTGCAAAATATAGGCTGATGCTATTGCCTTCTTCAACCAGGGGGCAACAGAAGCCTTTGAGGCAGCTTCCCCTCACTAAGGTCCTCCAAAAAGAATGAACAAATGATCAGACTTCTGAAACTTCACAGTGCATCTGAGGTAAACTTTGAGCACCCGCCGGACAGCCAGTCGATGTAGGAGGGCATCCAACGAGTCCAAGAAGGTCGGCAGAACCAGTCTGATTCACATGAAACGATGATACCATCTTAGACAAAAAAGGACGGGAACAGCCTCAAAACTACTCTCTTCTTAGTAAAGAGGAGAAATGGCTCTCTACATGAGAGAGTCTGCAACTCCAAAATGCGCCACGCAGATGCAATGATGACTAAGAGCACCATCTTAAGGGTAAGATCCTGCAGCGACGTTGAAGCCAGGGGCTCAAACAGTGCCTCGGTCAACACAGACAATACCAAATTGTGGTCCCATGTCGGCACCACCAAGTGTGAAGGAGGTCAGAACTGTTTCACCGGTTGGAGAAACCAGGAAACACTGGGATAAACCGCCAGGGCCACACCGTGAACCCGACCTCTGTTAACATGCCAGCACCACCACCTGGACCCGCCGCAAATTCAAATGCCAAGCCTCTGTCAACTCGTCCTGCAAAAAGGCCAGAACATCCAGCACCAATGCTTGCAACAGCTGCTTCTCCCTATCAGCGCACCAATCCTCAAACATGCACCACACGCAAACATAGGACAAGGACGTCTAGCGCTTACGCACCCATAACGTGGAAATCACTTGCGGTGAATAGCTGTGCTGGCTTAGCCAAGGCCTCTCAAGAGACATGCCATAACAAGAACCGATCCACCTAGGCATGAGAATCAGACCTTGTGACAGAAGTGTACTCCTCGCCAGTAGATGCCACAGAGCCTCCACCATCAACCGCACAAGGTCGGTATAACATGGCTGCTGAGGCCAGTCCAGAGCCACCAGCACAACTAGCCCCATGAGCCTCTATTTGCTGGATCATTCTGCTGATGAGGGGGGCCATGGTGGGAAGACTATAAGAGACCTTCCGTGGGCCAGGCTTGGGCCAATGCATCAAGAATCTCATTCTCTCCTGCCAGCGACTAAAGAAGTGATTGGCCTTTGTGTTTTTGGCAGAGGCCATGAGATCCATTATCGGCTGACTCCATCCCCAAGTTATGTCACGAAACACTGACTCCTCAAAACGTCCATTCTCCCGGATCCAACTGCTAATGGCTGAGGAAAATAGGCCTGCACGTTCTCCTAGCCGTCCACATGTGCCATAGATAGCGCTAGGAGACTGCCACCGCTTCAGTGAGTGGAGCAGAATCTCCCTCGCCAGGAGCACACTCCCTGTGCCTCCTTGGCAGTTGATGTAGATGACTGTTGTGGCATTGTCGGAGAACATCTGCACCACTTTATTGGACACCAAAGCCCAAAAGGTGTGCAGAGCCAGGAATACCACCCGCATCTCCAGGCAATTGATCGAACACTGCCACTCCTCCATCGATCAGCTCCCTTGCACCACATATAACAGATGATGCACACCCCAATCGGATAGGCTGGCATCTGTAGTTACCACTGTCCAAAATAGCGATTACAACAGAACTCCCTTTATTTATTTACCTATCTGAATTTGATATACCGTTATTCTACAAGGCATAACGATTTATAGAGAACAAGTTGATAACTTTATAGAACAATGTGGTCAACTATGTACAAAGACAATTCTGGAAAACTATATACAAACAGCTATGAGGAGATAGAGTGGATGGAAGCAGTGGAGTGTGTCGATAATGGAACTCAGGGGCTCAAATTGCTATATTGTATGTGAGGAAGGGTGGGGAAGAATGTAGGTGCTAAGGGATTTACGAGAATATGTGGATTTATGTCTAGGAGAGAGAAAAGAAAGGGTTATGGTGGGGCGGAGAGGGGGATAGTGTGAGAGAGTGCGGGATGGTCTTGCTGTGGGTTGGATGCTGGGATGTACCATAGTATTCTTCAAATAGGAATGCTTTGAGCTGCTTCTTATTGATGGTGTGAGATTGTATGAAGTGTAAGGGGGGGAGGTTGGTTCCATAAGGTAGGGGTGTAAAATTCAAGTGCCTAGGTGCACGTGCATTGGGGTTTCTTGCAGAATTGCATTTATGGAAGCAGGAGGTTTGACTGCATTTTGTCGATGGTGTCTGTTGTTAATGGCTTGCTTGATTAGGGACTGGATCTGTTCAGCCGAAGAGTTGAAATAAGTTCTGTGAATGATGGCGAGTATCTTAAATTTAATGTGGGATGCAACAGGCAGCCAGTGGAGGGATTTCAAGGTGGGGGTGATGTGTGACTATCTTGGAACACCAGCTATGATGCAAGCTATAGCGTTTTGAGCAAGCTGGAGAGGAGCAATGGTAGTCTTAGGAAGCCCATGGAGAACAGAGTTACAGTAGTTGAGTGGTGGAATAATGGAGGCTTGGCAGACTGTACAGAAGCCGTCTGATGATAGGAGTGGTCGAAGGTTCCAGAGAATTCAGAGTTTGAAATATGTTTTTGGTGACATTCTTGACGTGATGTCGGAAGCTTAGATGCTGATCCAAGGTGATGCCAAGGTATTTTGTTTGGGATTTGACTTGTATGTCCACATCTCCGAGTTTGATAGTTGGAGGAAGTGTGAAGTTCTGGTCTTTGGAGACGTGAAGGATCTCTGTTTTGTTGAAGAATTCATTGATGCAGGAATAATCAGGGGAGGAAGTATGGAATGGCGTGAAGATCATTATATCGTCAGCATAGAGTTGGTAGCCGAACTTGAATTTCTGTATGATGAAGCATAATGGTCTGATGTATATATTGAAAAGGGGGAAGGAGAGGGCAGAACCTTGAGGGTCTCCTTGAGGAGGGGTGTAAAGCGCAGATGCTTGGTTACCTATCTTTACTGTTTGGGTTTGATTGGATAGGTAGGAATGAATCCAATTGAGAGGGGTGCCTTGGACTCCGATGGTGTTGAGTTGATTAAGCAGAATTTGGTGGGATACAGTGTCATATGCGGCAGAAATATCCAGAAACAGAATGAAGCCAGAAGACAGTTTTTTGGTTCCAATGATGAGTGTATTCAGTAGGGAGGTGAGAAGAGTTTAGGCATTATGATAGACGAAAACCATGTTGCCTGAGGTCAAGTGCGGCAGATATGTCCACATGCTCCTGGAGTTGGATTTGGACTGCCTTTTCAATAATTTTGGAAAGGTGAGGAGCGCTGGCTAGAGGTCTGTAGGATACAGGAGAGTTGGAGGTCAAGGTTAGGTTTCTTGAGTAAGGGTCTCACAGAGGTTTGCTTGAGAGCAGTAGGGAGATAAGCTTGGTTGAGTGAAGTTTGGAGGATGGTGGAGATGAATGGTAACAGTGTTTTTTGTTTGCTTGATCCAGGTTATGGGCAGGGGTCCAGGGGGGAGGTGATAGTGTTAATATGGTTGATGTTTAATATTTCTTCAGGGGGAACATCTCTGAGTGTTGTCCAGGGAGTTGTGTTGGCAGCTGAGGGAGTGGGAGGGGCTATGATGATAGTGGAGGAGCCAGGAGGTTGGTACTTGGATATCAGGAAATCGGCTATTAGCTGAGGGTGGATGGTACTGGTGTGATGAGGTTGGGATGGATCATTTGTAAAGGATTTGACAATGTTGAGAAGTTCTCTTGGCTTGTTTATCGAACGCAGCAGTATGTTCACGCTTGGCTTTGATGGTGTTGTTGGAGTATGCCAGGGGTCACCAACCTGCGGCCCACGAGGTCCCTTCGTGCGGCTCGCAAGGCTCTACCCCGGTTAACATTACGTGCGGCCCGCCAAGGATTCCCGTCATTGTATCTGCGGCCCGCGGCATGACTGTGAAGTGACTTTGCAAAAGTGCACTTTGTGCACAAAATATCTGCATTTAGGAACTTTTACAACACGACCAATAGCCTATTTTTGAAAAGTACACAACTGCAGCATCTCCGCAATGCCACACACTGCACTTTTTTCCACCAGCTGCACCAACCTATTTTAAGGACCTGCCTGCAGGTGGAGAGCTACCGAGAAAGGCGGGGCAAACCGTGCCGATTGGACCTATGGAGGCGGCTCGTTGACGCCAGGCGCCCTCTGATTGGTCATTCTTCCAGGATGCTCTAGAACTGGCAGCCTCTCCATTCTGGATAGTAGCGGAGGGTGGGGAACGAAGGATATGAAGACGGAGCAAGAGGGGAACGTGGGATAATGCCCCACTGCATTAGGAAAGTCGCTGGTGTGGGCGGTTGTCAGTGCCTGAAAGACGCCTCCCCCCTTTGCTCTTTTCAGCAGCGTTTGCAGGTAGATTTTTCTTCCCTCAATTTCACCCCCCTCCTCCTGCATCTGGGAGCCTCACAGCGGCCGGCGAGTAACCGGCTCCCTCCGACTTCCCGCGGCCCTGCGCTCCTGACATTACAGGCAGAGGTTTGAGTGAGTTACTTGCGCTGCCCTTTTCCCTTCTCGTTGTGCGCAGCCTTCCTTCATGGTTAAAGATCATCTCGACCGCTCGTTGGCGCACCCCGCAAAGAAAACGACCACACCGCTTGGAGAACCCAGGTACTCCCACACAGCATGCCACCACTCCTAGCCCCCATCTATCTCCTAACACCCCTCCTAATCCTCCACCCCCACTCAGCCAAACCCTGCAACCCCCTCTGCCCAGACACCACAACAGCTCAACCCACGAGCACCCACAATCATGCACACAACCATGCACACAAGCACACACACTCACCTTGCACACCAAACTGCACCACTGACCCCACAAACCACCACCACCTCTCCATTTCACTCATAAACGCCCGCTCAGTTAGGAATAAATATCACATGCTCCAGGACCTGATCACAACAGATAAGATTAACATCCTCTGTGTAACGGAAACCTGGCTAACAGACCACGACACCGGTGATGGCCCCCCCCGATCCCCCCCTCCCTTGTTATGTGTTACACCGCTTTGACCCAGTGAAAAGCGGGATATAAATACAGTTAAATAAATTAAATAAATAAATAAAATAAATAAATTAGAGGACCAATCAGCAATAAGGCTTAAACTTTGATTCTGTTTTTGCACCTATCGATAGAATTCCTGTTCTCTTTTTTCCCCATGGCTTCCCCCATGAACAAGAAGCGCAAGCTCAGCGATGAGAACCGCGGCTTCAACCCTGAGTGGAACAAGCTCTTCTTCACGCTGCACAAGGATCGTGCGCTGTGTGTCATCTGTCAGAAGACCGTTGGCGTTCTGAAGGACTACAATGTGAAGCGCCACTTCGAGTCCGTCCACCCAGAGTACGCCAAGATGGATGCAGTCAAGAAGAAGCAGGAGTTTACCCGCGTGTCGTCTGCGCTCCAACGCCAGTCCGCTCTCTTTGTGAAGAGCGTGACAGCCGCCCAGACTGCAGCCGCCAGCAACACCACAGCTAGCTACCACGTTGCCTACCTCGCCGCAACTCGTCTCAAGCCCTTCACCGACGGCGAATTCGTAAAGGACTGTGTACTCGCCATCGCCGACGAAGTGTGCCCTGAGAAGAAGGCGGTCTTCGAGAAGGTCAGCCTGTCTGCTCCGACCCTCACTCGCCGCGTCGAAGATATGAAGGACGATGTCTTGGGCACCTTGAAGCAGCGCTTCCGTGACTGTCAGCACTTCGCGATTGCCTTGGATGAGTCGACAGATGTGAAGGATATCGCTCAGCTGGCGATCTACTTCCGTGGCGTCACAGACTCCTTCGACGTCATCGAGGAGTTCGCTCAGCTTGTGCCGATGAGCGGAACCACCACTGGCGCTGATGTGTTGGCAGCTCACTGCACTGACGCCTTCGGCTGCTGCTGCTCGCCGTTACGCATCCACCATCCGTCATCTCAAGACGGAGTTTGAGGCTCGTTTCCAAGACTTCACCAAGCACTCGCAAGACTTTGCCCTCTTCAGTGCCCCCTTCGAGATGAACCCCACCAACGTGCCCTCTGACCTTCAAATGGACTTGATCGAACTGCAGTGTGACGACGCACAGAAGTCGCGCTTCATGGCTATGGGCCCTGTCGCATTTTGGAAGACACAGGCGGCCACCCACCCGTCCATGGCCGCCAACGCACGCAAGGTCGCTGCTCTCTTCAGCTCAACCTACTGCTGCGAACAGCTGTTCAGCCGAATGAAATTGATAAAGTCATCCACGCGCTCGGAGCTCACCGACGACCACCTGCAAGCGTCCCTTCTCCTGTCAGTGTCATCTGTGAAGCCGGACTTTAACCGTTTGTCTGCTAGCATGAATCATCAGCCATCTCATTAAATTCAATAAAGGTGATCAGCCATTGTTTTCATAATTTTGCGTTTGTTGTTTTTTTTTGCGGGGGCGGGGAGAAGGGGGGTGCAGCCCGTGAGGCTCCCGGTAGTCGGCTGTGCGGCCCGCGGCCCTCTGGAGGTTGGTGACCCCAGGAGTATGCTGTTCGGTGTTTTAGATAGATGGCATGAAGTTGTGGATCTTTGGATTTTCTACAATGTCTCTCAAGCTTTCGGAGGGACCGTTTTTGATCTTTGAGGTGAATTGAATACAAAGGTTCAAAGAGGCGATGAGTTTAGGTGGATTGCGCAGTGGAGCTTTGGCAACTGCATTTATGGTGGTGTTCCAGGAGTGTACAAGTGTGTCAAAGTTGGAGTGGAGAAATGCTTGCTTCAGAGTGGGGGTGATTTGTTCAGTGAAAGATGTCTCATTGAAACTTCTAAATCTTCTCACAAAGGGAGATTTCGGGGGAGGGAGATGTTTGGACAGGGTGATAGGTAAGGAGAATAATATAAGGTGATGGTCGGACCATGGGACCGGGGTAGATATGGGGGAGATGGGGATGTGATGAGGCAAGTGGGTTGGAGGCGAAGAGAAGATCTAGGGTACCACCCTTGAGATGAGTTGATGCATTGATAAGTTGCATAAATTGCAAATCATCAATGGCTTGAAGGAAAGCATTGCTTTGGTTGACATTAGCTGAAGGAAGATTAAAAATCTCTAAGGAGGATAAAGTGCTGGTGTTGGGAGCATGCAGCTTCAAGGAATGTGTCAAGTTGATCTGCGTTGTGATGGGGTGCCCTATATACAAGGCATATGACGAATTGCTTATGATGATGGTGTCCAGACCATTAGGTGTTGCTGCGCTCGTGTTGTGAAGTTTAGTTACTTGTTGGAAAGAATACAATCCCCCCCCCGCGCACCCACACACCTCTGTTGTTGGATCGTGTGCAATTATGGATGTTATGAGGTCTGGTGTAAACTGATTGAGCAGGACGTTGTACGTTTCAGTAAATCAAGTTTCTGTGATGCAGAAGAGATCTATTGAATCATCAATGATGTTGTCAGAGAGAGTTTGTAGTTTATTGTGGGCAGAGCAAGCACTGATCAGGCTGTTTTTGATTGTGTAGACAGGAGGTGTGGTGGGTGGATAACTCAGTTTGTGGTGAGATAGGGATGTATATGAGATGAGAAGATCTTTTGTATTGGTGAGTGCGTTGTTGAAATAGGGCAGGGGTGTAATAGGTCTTGGAAGATGGATGATCGGAATGGGAGAGAGGGTGAGGTGAATTGAGATGCCATAGGTAAGGAGGGAGGAGATGTACAGGAAGGCTAGTCAGCTGAGAAAGAGTGGCATATTTGAAAGAAATTGTTTGAAGGGGGTTCTGGGGGATACAGATGAACTCATAGAAGGAAGTTGGACTTGTGTTATAGGTGCAGGTGCAAGGTCTTGGACTCCAGCCACCAAAGGAGACTCGCCCGAATCTCCAGCAGGCAGGTCAACTTCCGAGCTAGGGAGTGGTGCTGCGGTGACCACCACAACAGGGAGGGAGGGAGTATTGCAGGGGCCTCACGAGGGCCCAAACTCAGAGCACCAAGTCCAGCACAGCAGTCATGGAGTCCAATACCAAAGGGTACTGTCAGGCCATCAGCGTTGCCCACCGAAGGAAGAGGTGAGCTTGGCCCAGCAGTTTGAACACCCACTCCTCTGTCAGGAAGGCTCGCCTGAGCTGTATTAAAGCCAGCTTAGAGGTAAACGAGGTCTTGCAAAGGGTTAGTGAGCTCTTGGCTAGGTTGTCCACCCAACCGAGCTCTTCGAGGAGACTGAGAACCATTTCTGTACTGACTATGTTCTCCTTCCACAATTTTGCTCTGATGTGCCAGTCATCCAGATTGGTTCACCTCGAACACCCCAACGCGCCAGAGTGCAGCCGCCACAACCACCACGATGATCTTGGTGAATGTCCACGAGTTGTCACCAGCCCGAAGGACAGAGCCTGGAATTGAAAATGCCCCATTGGGACCGCGAAGTGCAAGTAATACTGATGGTCCTTGCGCATGGTCCATAGGTCTCCATAAGAACTAAAGTGGCGTAAGAACTCGCCCTCATGACGGATCACAGGGTCTCCATGAGAAAAAGTGCATTACCTGCAGGAACCGGTTGACATGCTGAGGTTGAGAATGGCGTTCATTGAAACATGAAGGGAAAAACTTTAAAGCTAAGTATACTTGCAACTTCCTCCGTTTATAGTTGCAAGTATACTTAGCTTTAAAGTTTTTCCCTTCATGTTTCAATGAACGCCATCACACTGTTTGGTTAGGAAGCTACGCGTTCAGGAAAAGAGACCAAATTATTTTACGAGGTTGAGAATGGGCCAAAAGGAGCCCTCCTTTTTGGGCACCATGAAGCAAATGAAGTATCGGCTTTGTCTTTGGGCACCAGCACCAGCACCACCACCTGCAACAGGTACTGCAAGATGTCCTGGACTCTGTACCATTTGGCTGGAGCCTTGCAGGGTGACAATAGAAAGGAGTCTGCAAGGGGGCGGAGATGTACAAACTCCAGCATGTACCCCCCTCCTGAATCACCTCCAGCACCCACTGATCAGAGGTAAGGTGGACCCAGGCAGAATAAAACTGGTAGAGTCTGCCTCCCACTGGAAGGACCTCCAACCGAGCCCCCCTCATCTCTTTGTGGCTTTTTGCCACCCCCTCTGCTCCCGGTTGAATAACTGTGACCAGCTCTGTGACCGCCGTGAAAGGAATTGCTGCACAGGATGTAGCGTCCCCTCTGATAGGGAGCGAAGCAAACTTCCCAGTAAGACCAGAAATCCTTGAATTTGCCCTGGCCTATTTGCCTGGGTTTCACGACTTTGGGCCAATCTTCCAGAAGCCGGGCCAGTTTGGACTCCCTGAGGTACTTGACCAGCTTTTCCAGGGCCTCCCCAAACAAAGAGCTTTCCCTAGAAGGACAGCCGGTTAAGTCAAGTTTTAGATGACACATCAGCTGCCTAATTGTGTAGCCATAGCAACTGGCAGGCCACCACTACTGATGCCATATCCTTAGCTGAAGTACAGGTCATAAAAGGCATCTGCCAGGTAGGCACACCTAGACTCCAACTTGGAGACCTCCAGCGATGCTGATGGACAAACGTCGCCGGCTTCAGATGCTTGCATCCACCCGAGACAAGCATTTGCCACATAGGTCCCATACACTGACTCCTGCAGGGCCAAGGCGTTCACCTCAAATGCCTGCTTCAGAAGGTTGCCAAACACTTGTCCTGCACGTCCTTGAGGGCCACTCCAGCCTCCACCAGAATCGTTGTTTCCTGGTGACCACCAAAACCAGGGTATCCACCTTGGGAACCTTCAGGAACACTCTCTGCTACCAGGACTGGATAAAGGTACACCATCGCTCACCCTCCTTTCAAGTCAGCCTCCCACTCCAAGTCTACCAGCTGCTTAAGCGCCCGATGGATCGGAAAGGCCATCTGTGTCCAGAAGTTCTGTAGGAGTGGATCCTCCAAGGAAACCTTCTGCTCCAGCCGGGGCTACAGAACATTCAGAACCACCAGCAAGTGTGCAATAAGCACAGAGTTCCTCCCATCTAAAGACCCGGGCAATATTCGGGTCCTCACCTGCCACAACCTCGCCCTCCTCGAGGTCTGCCTCTGAAGGCTGCAAAGCACCTCCCAAGGTACCCTCTAGGGCATCCTCGGACTCCTCCGATGCATCCGAGACCTCTTCTGGCCCTATAGCATCAGAGTCGCTCTCCCGGCCCTCCGAGACCAAGTTGTGGCTCACTTCCAAATGCCACAGTCACCTTCTTTGCCTGCTTCCACCCACCGGAGGCCTTGCTTAATGCAATAGGCATGGTGGAGGAGCAGGACAAAATCTGGGGTGAAAGGGCTAGCATCCATGCCCTTCTGAGCCTTCTGCTTCCCCTTGAAATTCTCCTGGACCTGCAAGAGATGGCAGGGACAGAATTCTGGCTCCCTGCATTGATTTTCAATGGCAACAGAGCTTGCTCAAAATGGCCACAGTTCCCGCCAAAACTGCGGCCCAAGAGAAGACATCATCTAAGCTGCCTGCCACTGCATGCGCCTGTCCCAAGGTCTCCCCCGGAGAAAACCCCCGGAAGACATTAACCACAGCGCAATCCTGGACCTTGCATCCATGGCAGAGACCCAGGGCCGACAATCACACCTTTTTGAAACCACAGGCCAAACACATAGGGGCTTGTTTACAAAGCCGCGGTAGTGGTTCGCGATCGCGATCGCAGCCGCGGCCCCATTGAAATCAATGGGGCCGCGGCTCCGATTACGATCGCAAACCGCTACCGCGGCTTTGTAAACAAGCCCCATAGTTTTTGCATGGTGGCTCGAACGAGGAAGACTATTCCACTTAAAAAAAGCACTGGCTATTCTGTCCAATCAAAGGAAAATCAAAAGAAAAATTAAGCCAGCTCCTAATTTGCACCGATTTTCTCCTGCCACAAAGTGATTGATACTCACCAGCAATGAAGTTTCCAGCCCCTGCCACTGCTGTTTGCCCTCCCTCTGTGCCTGTTGTGCCTGGCCATTGAGAGGGCGCATTTAAGGCAGAAAGGTTATTCCGGAGCAGTCACTGCAACCTTGTTTAAGGCGCGGAAGTCGTCTACGTCTCTGACGTATGTTCGCGTATGGTGCATATTTGAGGATTGGTGTTCGAGGAGACATTCGCGCAGCATCTGCGTCCGTGGCAGTGGAGGTAAGTTTTCTGCAGGACGGCTTTGAGAAGAGGCTGGCGGCCAGTTCCTTGAGAGTGCAGCTAGCCGCGCTGGCTTGCTATCGCGGCAAGGTGCACGGCACAGCGCTTGGGGCGCATAGTGACGTGTTGCGTTTTCTCAAAGCTGTTACCAAGCTACGTCCCTGTCGTAGGGTCATGGTTACTCCGTGGGATCTGAACTTGGTGTTAGCAGCTCTGGCAGGGGAGCCCTTTGAGCCTTTGCAACAGGTGTCCGTGAAAGACTCGACTCTGAAGACGGTGTTTTTGGTGGCCATTTGTTCAGCAAGGCGAATTTCGGAGTTACAGGCTTTGTCTTGGGAGCCATTTCTGTCTTTTTCTAGGGAGAAGGTGGTGCTTCGGCCGGTCCCTTCCTTTTTGCCCAAGGTAGTTTCGCCGTTTCATTTGAATCAGACAGTTTCTCTCCCGGTACTCGGTTCGGTAGGAGATAACATTTTGGACCGGGGTTTATGCCGTTTGGAATTAAAGCGGGTGTTACGGCAATATTTGAAGGTTTCAGGGGGTTTTCGTAAATCCGACCGTCTGTTCGTCCTGTTCGGTGGTTCCGGTAAAGGGGAAGCAGCGGCAAAGGCCTCCATTTCTCGCTGGATAAGAGAAGCGATTGCTTCAGCATATTTGTTGTCAGGGCGGCAGGTGCCGGTTGGACTGTGAGCGCATTCTACCAGGGCGCAAGCGGCGTCTTGGGCGGAGCATAGTTTGGTTTCTCCGGTGGACACTTATAGAGCGGCTACGTGGTCTTCTCTTCACACTTTTAGTAAGCATTACCGCCTGGATGTCTGGGCAGCCAATGATGCTGTTTCTGGAGCGGTGGTGTTGCAAGCCGGCTGGAAGGGTCCCTCCCAATAAGTACTGCTCTGTTACATCCCAGAGGTGGAGGACTAAACTGGAGGACCGGTAAGGAAATGGAAATTACACTTACCTGGTAATTGTTCTTCCTTGAGGGACGACAGTTTAGTCCTCCACCTCTGGGTTGTGCACTTCCTCCTGCAGCTTGGAGACTGGGCATGTCACAAAAACGTGACCTCACTGGATATACCCTGCTGGCCTCTCCCAACATCCCCAGTGAACTATTGACAAAGCAAACTTAAAGGAGCAACAAAGTAGTAGCAAAACATTGCAAGTAAAAATATAACCATAACTATAAACAATAGGAATTTCTTGTCTTGGAAGATAAGCTCGCCATTTTGTGCCCCTTCCTTTTGCCTCCATCAGAAGGACAGACAAGAAAACCACAGATATCTACCAGTAATATCACTCTTCTCCCGGCTGACCTCCACCGCTTAGCCTAATATCTCAGGTGGGAATGGAGGACTAAACTGTCGTCCCTCAAGGAAGAACAATTACCAGGTAAGTGTAATTTCCATTTCCTTACCGGGGACTGGGTCGGACTGATGAGACCAACGGCAAAACAACGACCGCTGCAACTGCCGCATATGCGCTCTGGCCCAGGGCACCGCTTCCAATGTCACCGCCATCGTTCCTAACACCTGAAAGTAACCCCAGGACGATGGGGCTGGATCGGACCTGAACTGGCGAATCACTTGCCGCAACACGTGGATTCTGTGCTTCTGTGTGTCGAACTGCACCCCGAGGTACTCGAGACTCTTGCGCGCATTGACTACCCAGCCCAGCCTCTCCAAGAACTTCACCACCTTGTCCGTAACTTGCATGCTTTTTAATCAAGAGAGCACCAGCAAGGACTTTTTTTTTTTTTTACATCCTTTATTTATGAAGATACCTTATACATAGTTATACTGAAAAAAAACCAGTTATAACCAAAGAAAAAAATAGAAACATCAAAAGGAAAAATATAAATATAATAAATCAATTTTAGCAGTCCACGTCTCGGGAAGCGTTAAACTAAAACAAGCAATATACTAGTGGAAAACAAAGCAAAAAGACCCAAAGGTCAATTAGCCTACTAATACAGCCGGAAGAGTTCCCTCAGTGCCCCCTCTAAACCTATCATGAAACAATACGTGCCTTTTTACGATCTACAATCCACTTCTCTAACTCAGATGAAGAGAAAAAGGCAAACTTATCATTAAGTAATGAAATACAGCATTTACAAGGATATTTTAGAAAAAAACATCGCCTCCAAAGCAAGCACTCTAGGTTTCAGCAACAAAAAAGATTTCCTACGAAGCTGTGTGGAACGAGAAACATCTGGAAAGATAAATACTTTATCACCACAGAATTGGGACTCCCTCCTTTTGAAATGAGATTTTAAAATAGAAATCTTATCCCCTTCCAAGGATAGAGTAACCAATAGGGTGGCCCTGGTGGTAATCACATCTTGAGATTCCTCTAGAAAAGCAGTTAAGTTGAAATCATTTTCTGCTGGCAAAGACACCTCATCCTTATCTCCAAGGCCGATGGAATTTTTTAAAGGTAAATAATAACATTTTGTAACTAGACAAGACTCAGCCTGTGGATAAAGGAGGGTGTCTTTCAAATATTTCCTAAAAAGAATTAGAGGAGACAATAATGGACATGTGGGAAAATTTAACAATCAAAGGTTCTTACTGCGAGTCAAGTTTTCAAGATTCTCCAGCTTCTGATGCAGAAGAGAGCTAACTTGAGCATGAGAGGCCGTAAAATCAGAAATCTTTTTAACCTGAGACTCCATCTTCACTAGAGCAGAGCCAAAGGCTCCAATCTGGGAATCAAGAGATTGAAACTTTTGCACAGAATCCTTAGTAAACTGACATAACTTAGGAACAGTCTCTGCAAGCATTTGTTCTGTACGCGAGACCACACTGCAAATATCCGAGAGAGAAACAGTGGAGGCAGAGGGTTGGGCAGGCAAAGCAGGAGAATGACTCCAAGAAACTTCTTTGGGAACCAATTTCGAAGAAGACAAATCAGGAGACAATTTCCCAGACAGTTCTAAAAAAAACAGGGGGGAAGTGGGGGTGTTCGCTCCAAAGAGCTTAAACTCGCGCCATCATTCACGGGGTCAAAAGGCACAGTACCTGCTATGGAGATTCGTGGTGTGGAAATTAGATGTTTCTCAATCGCACCAACCTGCGGATCCTCAGTGGGGGGGGGGGGTTTCTTACGCTTCCCCCCCGGCATAACTTCCTCACAGCTCCAAGATGGCTCCAAAGGGGCTCACAAGGGGCAAGAAAACCCCTTTTGAAAAGCGCCCCTTAGAAAACGCGCCGACGGCTGAGCGCCGAAGAAAGCCCAAAAAAAAAGGGACCTGAAGATGATGTCAGCAGCAAACTGCCCGCTCAGCTGCCAGCCGCGAAACCGGCCTCCTCACCCACAATGGCACCGGACAGCAGATGGAACGCTCCCCACCAGCAAGGACTTCTAATGTAGACCCCGGCAGCCACACTAGCACCTAACCCAGGGGGTGCCTTAAGATTAAACGAACGGCAAAGAAAAGCAAAAACAAAACCAAAACAGGGCAGTAACAGTAAAGGAAAGGGGAGGACAGACTGAAACTAAACCCAAACCTGCCTTCCAAATTGCCGCGGCTCTCGCTGCCTGCCTGCACGCGGGCAACACGTAGCTAAAATGGCTGCCGCTTCTGGCTGCCAGGAAAAAGGGCGCCAAAATCGTCCGGCCTCTCCTGGCGCGCCAGGGGCCGTCTTCCCGCCCAATAGAGTAGGCAAATGCCCGTACTCACGGTCCTGTGCCTGAAGAGACGAGAAGCAGACCACCGAAACCTCTCTCTGACTCCGCTGCACAGAGCAACGCGCGGGCAAGAGAGAAGTTTGGCGGTCCAGAAGAAGGGCGCGAAGCTGCCAGCACTGCCACTCTGCCAAAGACGAACGCGGCCCTTCAGCACGACAGTGCTCTCTCCCGTACAGCTCAAGGGGGAGAGATCTGCTTAGGCGGGAGGGAGGAAATAGCACCAAAAGTGACAGGAGCAGCAGGATGCAGCACAAACTAGCAGCTCCACTCTCCCTTCATACAATTTTTTTTTTTTTTTTTTTAAAGCCACAGTACCTAATTGAAACAAAATGCAAAGGTAGAGACAAAGAAAACAAAATAAACCCCAATCAGGTAAAATCCCTACTCTAACTGCTCCTTATCTGTTCTCTAATGAGCCCAGCACCTAGGCTCACACTATCCTCCTGCTGCATGGAGACTGGACACACTGGGGATGTTGGAAGAGGCCAGCAGGATATATCCAGTGAGGTCACGTTTTTGTGACATGCCCAGTCTCCAAGCTGCAGGAAGAGGTGCACAACCCAGAGGTGGAGGACTAAACTGGAGGATCGATAAGGAATACACCTTGGCCAGATCCAGAGAAGCCAAAGAACCCCCCCCCCCCCCTTGGTACACTGCTTGAGTCACAGAACACAAGGTTTCCATCTGGAAGAACAGAATGCACAAGTACTCGTTGACCCCTTTGAGGTTCAGAATGGATCAGAAGGAACCATCCTTTTTTGACACCACAAAATAGATGTGAGTATCTGCCCTTGCCTCACTTGTCCTGAGGGATGGGCACCACCACCTTTAGATGCAGCAACTTGCCCAAGATGGTCCGCACAGCAGCACTTTTGACCACAGACCCACAAGGGGAAATCACAAAAGCATCCAGAATCGGCTCTTTGCATTGTAGCAGAACTTAATGATGTCTAGCACCCAGCGATCTTTGGTAACCGGGGCCCATTCCTGAAAGGTGAAGCCCGTTTCCAACTACAGGACCTGGGAATGGGCCCCCAAACCTTCACTGTGCAGCCCAGGAGAATCTTCCTCTGGAGGGGACTAAGTTCCTGGGCCCACATACTCCACGAAAGGACTGAGAATGAGCCCGGGACTTGGAAGCAGAGGGGAATAAAGATTTTCCAGGACAGTAATGACAAGAGCCCAGAGACCCCCTAGGAATTCATCCAGCTCGCCCTTGGTGGCCGGGTGGAGGCTGACGATAAAGGGCACCAGCCTGCTTCACAGGCCTCTTGGACCAGTCTTCCAGAAGGCGGTAAGATTTTGACTCACCTGGGTCCTACACCAGCTTCTCCAAATTGGTTCGAAAATAGAAGCTCCCCCTTAAAAGACATTTGAGTCAAATGGGCTTTGGAAGAAGTGTCCAGTGCCAGAGCCAAATCCAACACCATGACGTTGTCGTCAGGGCACCATCCCTGGCCGCCAAACATACCAGGTCAGAAAGGAAGGCTGTAGCAGACTCTAAAAGTGGGGAAGTGCCATCTGGCAAAAGAATGTGAATCCACTGGAGCAGGGCTTGAGACATCAGGCTGGTACATACCGCCAACTACAGAATAGCCTCCTTCAGATCTCTTTCAAAAGTATTTACTTGAGGTTTTAGCTGTGCCTAGTGATTTAATGCCACCTATATCAAAGGTTTTTTTTATTTACCTCAATTAAAAAAAGGAGTCAGGGTCAATTAATGAGGCCGTACCAGTTGATACGTTGAATGTATCAGATTTCTTAATGTCTCCAGTAGAAAGTTCTATAAAAATGTCTACTTTACTGGTTTCTCTGGCTTTAGTCTCAGACCGTGAGTGGTTACTTAAGCTTTTCTTTAGGAAGCGATTTTCTTTGTTTTATGATGTACGGGTTTCAATGTTTCCTGATATTAGTAGGGACTCTCAGAAGAGACGTAAACAATTCTTATTGTTAAAACCTGGGACCTTACAGATAGGTGGGACATTTCATTTACGTTTTCCATGTAAATGTGTTGTGGTGTATGATTTGAAGAAATATATATTATTTCATCAGCCGGAAGCACTCTGCTTTTATTAGCTCCCGGATTTCTTTGAATACACCCACTGTTGTCGGTTGAAGGATTCTTGTTATTTAGTGATCCCCTTCCTCCAAAGCCATTGTTATTTCTTTTGACTATTTCCTGTGAAACACTTAGTGGTTCCTCTTACACCTGGTGTTATATTGTAAAGTTCACTCCCCTTTCTATGTGGACTACAGGTGGCCCTGTTATGGATTTCTTTATACTGTATTTCATGTTGTATTTCTCTAGAGGGCACTTCCTTTTCTGATAAGCATGTTTGCTTTGATTAAATGTTAAATTTATAAATATTAATTAAAATAAAAAAATAGCCTCCTTCACGGCGAATTGGCTCCTCAGCAAGGAATCCACCTTAAGTCCCAGAAAATCCTTTATGGCCAACCCGCCTTCCAAAGGTGGTCCATCTGGTAATTGCCATGATCTGTGCATCCATCTTTGGAATGCCAAACCACTCAACGCAGTTCTTCAGGAGAGCATAGATCTTCTTACATACACTTAACCCTTTAGGTAGGGAATCGAGAGAGTCCTACTCTGATCGGATCATATCCTTGATCGCATCCAGGAATGGGAAGACAGCAGTGGATTTTCACACCCCTTGAATGTGGGAGTGTATCTTTGGCTCCTGCTCCATGGCAAAATCATCCATCAAATTCAAAGTGGATGAGACCCTGGCAATCAACACCACCAGCTCCTCCTTCCAGAATTGGCAGATCATGCCAGCCCTCTGCATAATCTTCTGAAGATGAGTACCTCCTTATCCACATGGCCCAGTACTAAGCAAAGTGGTGCGCATCAATTGTTGAATTGATGTGCATCTCTTAGGGGGAGAGAATAAAGTTCCCTCTCGAGTCCTGCTGAGTACCTTCACGTGGTGACCCCGCTGCACATCATCTATACCAAATCTCAGCAAGGCGACACTACAATTAAAGTATGTTAGGAACAAAGAAGAAAAATACATACTGGCTGCACGTCGCCCAGGATAAAAAGATGCCCACCTGTAACTTACACACTAGGACTAACTATGATGGTTACGATAGTGCAAGTGCTGCAGCAGATAAAATCCCTGCCACAGATAAAGGCCATAGTGAGCCTGTTCATGGAACCACTGTGGCAGGAGATAACCTTTTCATTAATTTTTGTGGTTTAAGAGGATTAACTACGGTTAAGTGGAATTCTGCAGATAAAGGCGATAATGTACTGCTTGCTATTTTTATGCTACAAACCCTATATTTAAATCAAGAGGGTATACACAAAGAATCCGGCAAAAGCTGGAAGAAAAAGGAAAATTGTCTTTAGAAAAACTGCAAAAAGTAACAGATGCAAAATTTAAGATCTTTTATTTTGAAGATCAAAGAAAAGAAGTATGTGAATGATAACATCTTGAAGCAACTAAGGGATTCCGTGGACAAAGAAATGCAGGGAGGAGGAGACCTAAGTGAAAGTAACAAAAGAAAGGAAGACACAGAAAAAGAAAGAGAGGTTGAAGGGGGAGATGGAGTTGAGAGATTTGGAACTGCAGGAGAGTGAGCTGAATAAAGGGTCAACAAACTAACTGAATTGGAGGAAGCAAAGGGAATTGGGGAAGAGTAATGTGGTAAAAGCACCTCCAACCAAAGCCGAAACTGAAACCTTCTGGAGAAAGCTATATGAGGAACCTATACTGCACAGTCACAAAGCAGAATACCCAGCATACAGAAGCATTTAGAAAAAAATAAACAATCAAACCTATGGAATGGCCTGTAGTAACAAAGGAAGAGCAGGAAAGCAAGTTAAAACAAGTTCCAAACTGGAAGAGCTCTGGCCCAGATGGAATAACCAAATTTTGGCTCAAACAGTTAACATCACTCCACCAAGACATGGTGAACTGCAAAAATCAATTGGTCGAGCGACTGGATTTAACAATGCAATGGCTTACTACAGGAAGTACATTTCTCCTTCCGAAGGGAGACCCGATTAACATTCCTAAAAATTATAGACCAATAACCTCCTTACCTACAATCTATAAGCCGTTTACTGCGATACAGTGGTGTGCAAAAGTCTGCAATCACTTGCGAGTTTTGTGTTTTTCGTACTTTCTAACATTTTTTTTAAATTTTGCGTTAGCCCAGCATATTCATCTTTCTACTACATTAAAAGGGATACATTTGGCTATTAGAGTTGACTTTTTTGCATTCCTTGCTTCCAATTTAAACACTTTACAGACACTGGGAAATAGCTACTGCGATTTTTGTGGATACTGTGTCAAAACTGGATCGAGATTATCCAATATGCACACGTTACTTCTGACCAATCAGGAGGCTGGTTTCACTAACCAATCACAATGCAGATATCTAGCCAACAGTGCAGCTATAAAAACATGCTGAATTTTTGAATTTCATACGCTTTCTGGATCGACCATGAAGATGACCCGGACCCAGACGCTGGAGGAGCGTGTTCATGTGTCCTTTATGAGCGAAGAAAGATTTTCAAGCCGTCAGATAGCCAGGAAAGTTGGTTGCAGTCAGAGCGCTGTTAAGATTGTACAGAAGAAAAGAAACGGGTTCAGTGGTGGACAAGCCTCGTTCAGGTCATCCACGTGCATCAACATCACGCCAGGACCGCACACTACGATGCATTTCACTGACTAAATCGCAAGGTGACCTCTCCTCAGCTACTTCAAGAGTGGTCAAACAAGAGTGAGGTCAGTGTCAGCTCATCAACAGTTCATCACCGGTGCCTGCAGTTTGGTCTGCGGGGCTGCAAAGCACGGAATAAGCCACTGATGACCGACATACAAAGGCACAACCGGATCGTGTGGGTAAGAAAGCACTCAACCTGGTTGACTGAAATGTGAGAAAAGGTGCTATTCAGCGATGAAAGCACTGTCTGCCTGTTTTGTAACCAGGCCCACACCTATGTGAGGAGATTTCCTGGAGAGGAATTCAAGCCCGAGTGTCTCAACCTCACTGTGAAGCATCCTTTGAAGGTCATGGTCTGGGGCTGCATGGCTGCCAGTGGCGTTGGACGTCTTCACATCGTCGATGGAATGGTCAATGGGGCCAAGTACATCACCATACTGCAAAAGTGCATGGTGACATCAGCACACCAGCTGTTTCCTGTCCAGTTCCTGTTCCAAGATGACAATGCACCCTGCCATCGCTCCAGACAGGTGATCAGCTGGAAGCAGCGGAACATCAAGTCAATGGACTGGCCTGCCCAGTCTCCAGATCTGAATCCAGTCGAGAACCTGTGGCACAAGGTGGCCTTGGAAATATCCAAGAGGCTTCCGACATCAAAGTGTGAGCTGAATGAGTCACTCATTGCAGCTTGGAACCGCGTTGTCACCAACGATCACTTTGTCAGACTGGTTCATTCAATGCTGACAAGGTGCAGTCAGGTGATCAAGAACAAAGGGTGGCCCATCAAATACTGAGCCATCACTGACATATAAAAACGGCCTTTATCAAGGCCACATACATTAATTTTAAGGAAACCTGGCGTGCATCCATAATATTTTAAAGCATACTTACAATAATATAATATATCGTTGGCCAATGATGTACATTATGCGATTTTCATAGAAAAATCTATCAACAGGACAACTATGGGGAACAAACTCAGAAAATAAGGGCCAAACCAATACTAAAAGTTGGCCCTAATAGCCAAATCTATCACTTATCATGAGATACACAGAAAAAGCCACTGGGAGGGAAAAGAAATTAATATATAAGGTCACAAAGTTGAAAAAAACGTCAAATTTACAAGTGATTCCATACTTTTGCACACCACTGTAGATGCAGACAGAATATACGATCACTTTGAGCTCAATAAAGCAAAAGGGCAATAAGAGAGGAGCAGATGGAACCAAAGACCAGTTAATGCTGAATAAGGCCATAATGGCCAGTGCTAAGAAAGTCAGAAATCTCAATACTTCATGGATTGATTATAAGAAAGCTTTTGACAGCATCCCACACTCTTGGATAATATATTGCCTTGAAATGTATAAAATAAATTCTGGTTTGATAGAGTATATTAAAGTCCACACTCTTTTTAAGATATGAAGATGGTCAGTACATCATTCCTAACATTAAGATCCCGCGAGGAATATTTCCCTGTCGCCACTTCTGCTTTGAATGGCACTTAATCCAATGAGTGCTCTCATCAACTCTTTGGGGTATGGATTGCACCAACCCAGAAGCAACTTCCCATCTGCTATTTGTAGATGATCTGAAACTCTACAGTTCCAGCAACCAACAATTAGCAGAGCAGCTTTGTGTGGTGAAAAGCTTTTCTGACAACATCAGGATGGCTTTTGGCCTTGACACATGTGCTAAGGCAACTTTTTTCAGAAGAAAATTGAGCAAATCCGAAAACATCTCCCTTGCTGAGGGCTGTGACATCAAGGACCTTGAACAGGAAGGCGTATATAAGTATCGCGGAATAGAGGAAGGATTTTATTTATTTAATGTTCTTATATACCGCACTCTTAAAAATCAGCGCGGTTTACATACAACAATGTTGTGCAAAAAAGCACTTACAATGAACAGGGTAGATTAACTTGGGATTCAACTGGTGGTAACTATGTACAACAATTTACACAGGAATGACACTGAAGCAGAAACTATTGAGAGAGAAGATCAGTAAACAATATTACAGGAGATTAAAACTGTTATTGAAAAGTGCTTTAACATCACAAAATAAGATACAAGTCATCAATCAGCTGGCAATTCCTGTACTGTCATACAGTTTTGGAATTGTGGATTGGCCTCATAAAGAGCTTGAAAAACTGGATGTGCAAACAAGAAAACTCCTCCATGCTCATGAAGTAATTTACAAGAATCAGTGTATACTAAGACTGTACATCCCTAGAGTTGAAGGAAGGCTAGGACTTATAGAGATTAACTACACCTACAGAGCTACTATTGTAGGCCTCCAAGCCTATCTGACAGCATCATCGGATCCAAATACACAAAAAGTGCTGAAATATGAAAGTAAACATCCAGAATCTGTCTCCATCAAACTTGGACAAGCATTCTGACGATTAGAAGAAATGAGCGAGAATCCACAGGCGTACATGGGAAAAGGAAGTAACAGAATTCGCAAAACAAGAGAAAAAAAAACACTCTTCAAAAGAATTAGATCAGCAAGTGAGGAAAAACAAGTGGCAAATGCACAATGTCACCACCAGGTGGGCAGGCTGCCGCCTAGGGTTGCAGATCTGTGTCTGATGGTGATTAAGTAGTTGTGAACACGAATGGTTTAAGGTAAAAGGATTTATTTCCCCTCCCGGGGTCGGATTCTTCAGGTAATATAACACAATACTCAAAACAAATAAGCCATACTTTCTGGCAAAACACAAAGGAAATTATAACAGCTTTTTCTTGCTTCTTAAAGAAAAGAGTAAACGTTAAACAGGCAAAACTCAGCACATATCTTCCATATGTGCAAAACAGCACTCTTCACTGATAGTGTTTTCCCTCCACACTATACAGCCTTTTGACTAGCGAAAAGACGTCACTTTATCAGAGAAAATCAATGTGCAGTCCATTGGGTCACTATCAAATGAACATTCACTGACTGTATCAATGACCATAGGCTCCTGCATACATTCAGAATTGTCTGAGTTCTCCTTGCCACAATACTTCTGCAAGTTCCCCTGTAACGTGCTGTCACAGTCTCTCTGCACAACTTCCTCTAGGGCTGGAATAACAGCTACCGTATTCCTCGGTGTTTGGGAGAGAGGGAAGCCACCATTCAGAGTTCTTAGAGTTTAATTCCTTCTGGCAGGTTCTACCCTTGGAACATTTATAAGCTCTGGCTTCAGGCTTTGCAAAAGAATATTCTTCTCCCCTATTAACACCAGGTTTAAGCCTGCGGGGTTTTCTCTGAGGCTTAGGAACTGCTAATATATCTTCCTCAGACATGCACACATCTTCAGGGAAATACCTTTCTCTCTCTGGGGGTGTTAACTGCTCTCTCTTCAGCTCGGTGCTCAAATCCCTTGGCTGGGTGTTACTGCCCTGCCCCCACCTAGGATTTATCACACGAAGCTTCTCAGTGTTAACCCTGCAGGTATTTCTTTTATCAGCAAACTTTAACTTCCTACCAGAGACATTCTCCAGGCTACAGCTCTCAAATACATACTGTTTGTCTTTAGGCTTCCAATCACTCCAGTTGGAACGTTGCCTCTGAGCTCCAAACAGCTTGCAATCAGCAGAACACTTGCAACTGTTCTGACCTCACTAGCTGCTTTCTCCTGCAGTGCTCTGGGTAGTTTCTGTGGTGAACCCTTCCTGGTTCTGGCTCTGACTCACGTCCTGGGTCAGAGTCTGAAACTCCTCCTTCTTCCTCTAGGTCAGCTGGTTCAGTTAGTTCAGCTAGTCCTCCTCTTTCTCCTCGTTCCACTCCGTCTAACTCTGTATTTCCTGCATAGCTCTTATAGTGGCTATTAGCTCTTCCCCTTTCCAGGTGCACGCTATTAGGAATTGGGGAATGTTTCTCAGCTGGGCTTATTTGCAAACCCCGTGGCTGGGTTTGTTTATGTCACCCCTGACAACTGCTGATCACATGGCCTGCCTGCCTGTCAGCTTCAAGACTAGAACTCAGTGAATCCTGTGTTTTTAAGGTAGGAAATGGAACTTCTTCATCACAACAAATACAGTGGAAAATAAAGAGTGTTACTCCAAGAATCTTTTAATCGATCAAGAACAGACATACAAATGGTTGAGGAGAGGTGGACTGAAACCGAAAGATGAAAGATTGATAGTTGCAGCCCAGGACAGTGGATTACGGAAAAGATGGTTTATGGCAAGTATTGGAAAAACTGGCACAACAGACATATGCTGATTCTGTAAGAAAGAGCTGGAAACAATAACTCACCTGATAACAGGCTGTGAAGTTTTGATGGCGGAAAAAGCTTATACAGAAAGGCACAACAAAGTAGCACACCTCCTCCACTGGAAACTCTGTAAGCACAACATCACTGTCCCTAAAAAGCACTGGGATCATGACCCTAAGAGAATAACAGAGAATGAAGGTTATGATCACCTGGGACATTCCCATTCCGATGCATAAGAAACTGGATGCCAGGAAACCTGACATAGTGGTAAAGGAGAAGAACACCAGAACGGCAATAATAGAAGTGTCAGTACCGAGTGATTATTCTATGAATCGCATGGAGAGGGAGAAGATCTTGAAGTATCAAGAAATGTAATCAGAGACCAAAAAAATGTGGCAGAAAGATACAGAAATATTTCCCATTGTACTGGGAGCCACAGGCCCGATAAAGAAGAATGTCCAAGCACATCTTGACAAACTACCCATACATAGAAACATAGAAAAATAACGACAGAAAAAGACCACATGGCCGATCTAGTCTGTCCTTCCATATCAACAACTACAACAGTCCCCTTTTTTCCTTTAGAGATCCTCTGTGTTTGTCCCATGTTTTTTTGAATTCAGATACCGTCCTCATCTCTACCACCTCCACTGGGAGACTATTCCACGGATCCACCACTCTTTCCATAAAGAAATATTTCCACATATCACTCCTGAATCTATCCCTTTCACCCTCATCCCATGTCCCCTCATAGCAGAACTTGATTTCAATAGAGAGGCTCTCCCCCTGTGCATTTATGCCACAGGAGGTATTTAAACATCTCAACATATCACCTCCATCCCGCCTTTCCTCTAAGGTATACATATTAAGATCCTTAAGTCTGTCCTAATATTCTTTATAATGAAGACCACTAACCATTTTAGTTGCATGTTACATCTTATGAACTCCAGCAGCAGGAGGCTCTCTTTGGCACGATGCAAGTATTACACCAAGCATTAGAAGTAAATTTGAGAAATTAAGATCATATTCCATATACCCTGGCTTAGAAGTGAGGTTCACTACTGCCATGGTAGCGCAAAACTAACCGATTAGGAGAAACTATCCCCCAGTACTAAGCCATCTGAATCAGAGTCATAGTCAACATCTTGGAGAGCTCTCAGCTGTTCCCCATCTCCAAGTGGCACCCCTCACTGGGGACGCTTAGCCAAAGGTAATCGAACAGGGTTTCCATTTCCAGTCTGCCCCGCACAAGACTGCACCGGGAGGACCCAGAGGCTGCAGGATCTAAAATTCTATGCCAGAAGGACTAGGCCTGTTGCAAAAGGTTAAAGAATGCCAGGGAGGACAATCTTGAGTCTGGAAGTTCTTCTCTTGGACATGACTCCCCAACGCCAGGGGCACAGCCGCCACAGATCCCCTAGACGATGATGAGCAGCTCAGAGCATGGTCGCCGGATTCTCCGGCCGGTTGAATATCCTTACCCATAGCACCATCCATCACCTCCTGCCCTGGGGCGAGCTAGAATGGATTAATTGCATCCCCCGGCTAAGAGGGGGAAAAGCAGGCCCTCCAGAGAAGATTCAGAAGCTGCCATGCAGGAAACGCAGAGTCCAGAATCTGGGAATGGGGCACCTTGTTTGCCACAGGTCAAGCAAGATTTCCTGGAAGACGACAGTGTTAGGGCAAGTATCACAACAGTGCGCGCTAAGGCTGCATCGGGCCACAAGCGTGCATTAACTGCGCTTTTGTGTTACATGCGCTAGGGAAGGAGCACGCGTTGGTCCTAATGCACATTCCACCCAAGCGGCTCCATGCGACCACCAGGCGCACAAGAGATAAAAATATTACTAAATGCGTTCAGAAAATGGCATGAAACCTCCATATCACACCAATGGTCACCAGCGGTCCACCCCGAATTGTGTCTCAAGAATACAGAATCGGGAGCCCTTAACACCCCCCTGAGAGCCCCAGGCAGAGAATGTATGCTGGGCTCAGCTCTACTCCCCTGAAACTGTTTCACTGGCTGGCTGTGCAGCACTACATTTAAGGTGGCTGGCAGGCAGATCCTCTGAAGCCTTCTGCAAGCTTCAGGAGAGAGCAGAGGAGACAGAGGAGGAGGGAGGGGACGCTGAGATTTTGTAAGGCTGCTGAACTTTTCCAGATCTTTCCAATTTGTGGCTGCTCAACAGGCTCTTATGATAACAGCATGGAGCTAAACCAATTTTCCCTCCTATGGCTACCAAAATGTCCGCAGTCTAGTAGAGCTGCCCCACATCACAAGTGAGAGAGTCACCTTTCTGTACTCAAGGTGGTCATTTACAAGCTTCCAATCAATCACTTTTCCTCTCAATCCTCAGATTTTGTACAGAATGAGAAAATCCATCCACCATCTGCTGGACACAAAGAAATACTGAAGGGAGTTTGCTTCTCTCTGATCAGAGAGCAGTGCTTTTTACAGTGTTCTGCTAGAAAAGTGGATTTTGCCTCCTGAGACACCTTGCTGTGAGTTCTAGCTGTTTATTTAACTATTTATTGTTTGTCTAACTGTTTATTTAATTATTTGTTTGTCTTAGTGGTGTGCTAGTTCAGCTTTCTCAGCTGTAATTTACCTTGCCTCTCTCAACTAACTGGGCTTTTTGTGGTACCCACCTCCCCCCTGCCCCCTCCCCCCTGCTGAGGGTTCAGGACAGGGTACCTTGTAACTGCCCTCTTTAATAGGGACTTATCTCCCTCCCTCCCCAGCACCCACCCACCCCTGGGGTAACTGTAGTTTTATAGGTACTTGCACATCTTAGAGGAAAGGGGCTGCTCTCAGGTGCAGCTCGTTATCCAAATCAGTCACACACACGGAGGACCTGAGATTAATTAATTAATTAAGCTTTAGGTACACAAGGTGTATTAGGGGTATTAGATACACTTTTATTGGTATAAGCATCTACACCAGGGGTCTCAAACTCAAATTGCTTTGAGGGCCGAATGAGGACTTGTAAAGTAACCCGGGGGCCGCATAAGACGCGGGGCCTCATTTGCATAAGGGGCCTCATTTGCATAAATATTTGCATAATGTTACCATGCACTAACTTTTAGTAAACATGCCTCTTTAATGAGTGCATGGATAAAGAAAGACTAAAAGATTTAGAAACAGGAAGACAATAATTAAACTGGGAACCCCAAAAGCCAAACTTGGAATGTACAACAACACTGTAGAAATAAAACTATAAATTAATTTCCTCTTGTACTAAACAAAGCGCAAACATTAATGATGCACATTTCCCAGAGCTGACATATTCCAGTTAATAAATTCAAAATAAAGAGATATTTTTCTACCTTTTGTGCATTTTTTTTCAGTTGCAATTGTTCCAGCCACTTTCTTCTGGTTTCTTCATGTCTTCTGCTAACTCTCCATCGTCTGCTGTCCATTTGCCCTTTCTTCTCTCCTAGTTTTTTTTCCATTCTCTCTCTACATCTGCTTTAACATACTAATCTTTCTCCTTTTTCTCTTTCCTCATTCCTATTTCATCCACTCAAATTTTACCCCTCCATCCTCAATCCCCACTTACTCTCCCAATACCTGGCCAATTGTAGATTTGTCTTCTCTCCCAGACAAAATATTTTTCCCCTCTCCATTTCACTTTCCCAGCTCCATCCCATTCTAATCCTCCCCCAACATCAGCTCCCTTCTAGTTCCAGCCCCACCCAGCATACGCTCCCTTCTAGTCCCTGCATCAGTCCATTTCCAATCCTAGCCCCCCATCAGCCCATTTCCAATCCTAGCCCCCCATCAGCCCATTTCCAATCCTAGCTCCCTCCCCTCACAGCCCATTTCCATTCCAAGCCCCCTCCCCATCAGCCATTTGCAGTTCAAGCCCCCCTTCCAATCAGCCCACCTCCAGTCCTAACCCCCATCTGCCCATTTCCAGTCCTAGCCCCCACCATAGCCCATTACCAGTCATAACCCCCCCCCTGCCAATAGCCCACTTCCAGCCCTAACCCCCATTACCCCATTTCAGTCAGCCCCTCCATAGCTCATTACCAGTCCTAACTCCCCCCATCAGCCCACTTCCAGTCCTTCCTAACCCCCACCTGCCCGTTTCCAGTCCTAGCCCCCCCCATAGCCCATTACCAGTCATACCCCCCCTGCCAATAGCCCATTTCCAGTCATAACCCCCCCCCCGCCAATAGCCCATTTCCAGTCATAACCCCCCCTGCCAATAGCCCACTTCCAGTCATAACCCCCCTTGCCAATAGCCCATTTCCAGTCCTACACCCCCCCCTGCCAATAGCCCATTTCCAGTCCTACACCCCCCCTGCCAATAGCCCATTTCCAGTCCTACCCCCCCCTGCCAATAGCCCATTTCCAGTCCTACACCCCCCCTGCCCATAGCCCATTTCGTGTCCTACCCCCCCCCTGCCAATAGCCCTTTTCCTGTCCTACCCCCCCCCTGCCAATAGCCCAGTTCCAGTCCTACACCCCCCCCCCTGCCAATAGCCCATTTCCCGTCCTACCCCCCCCCCCGGGTAAATAAAAAAAACACCTGGCTTCTGCTGCTGCTGCTGCAGCAGAAAATCAGCTGTCCCGCGGCCCCTTCCTCTCTGCCCGGAGATCCCTCATTGTGCTTCATCAGCGTGTGCTTCTTAAGCCGCGAAGAGAGTATTTCCCTCTCGCGCGGCTTAAGCCTATTCACTTGTCAAGCCTCGCGAGAGGGGAATACTCTCTTCGCGGCTTGAAAAGCACACGCTGATGGAGCACAATGAAGGATCTCCGGGCAGAGAGGAAGGGACCGCAGCACAGCTGATTTTGCTGCTTGAGCAGCAGAAGCCCGTTTTAAAAAAAAAAATTGACAGTCGATTCTGCCGCTGCCACGGCGGCAACGGCAGAAGCAGAAGCAAGGCTTTTTTTATTTCCCTCCGTCGCGGGCCGCACAACCTTCTCTCGCGGGCCGCATGCGGCCCGCGGGCCGCGTGTTTGAGACCCCTGATCTACACCAATCCTTATTATATACAGAATTTAAAAGATCTAAACACAAGCTTTAAACTAAGATGCAGACAGAAGTCCAGCAACGAGATGGGGGTTCTCCGGTCTTTTGCATTGAGTGTCACATGTATGATTTTCTCCCAGCTGGTGAGAGGTCTTACGTATGCACTAAGTGCAAAGAACTCTTTGCTCTCAGGGAACGAGTCCGTTCTCTAGAGGCTAGAGTAGCAGACCTGGAAGACATAAGAAAGACAGAGAAGTACATGGACGTGACCTACAGGGATATAGTCCTGAAGTCCCACCTCCAGTCTGGCAGCATCCCTGTTGCCATGGAGGAGAGAGGTCACGTGACAGGAGAGCATCACCCTGGTGTGGCAGGAAGTGATCCTGTAACTAGGACCTGTCCTCCAGGTGATGTAAAACCCTCTCGCACCGAGGGCGTTTCTCCAGGGCCATGTGCCCATGAGGGGAGGGTCAGGACAGCTGTTATAGTCGGTGATTCAATCATCAGGAAAGTAGATAGCTGGGTGGCTGGTGGACGTGAGGATCGCCTGGTAACATGCCTGCCTGGTGCGAAGGTAGCGGACCTCACGCACCGCCTAGATAGGATCGTAGATAGTGCTGGGGAGGAGTCTGCTGTCTTGGTACATGTTGGTACCAATGACATAGGAAAATGTGGTAGGGAAGTTCTGGAGGCTAAATTTAAGCTTTTAGGTAGGAAGTTGAAATCCAGAACTTCCAGGATAGCGTTCTCCGAAATGCTTCCTGTTCCACGTGCAGGACCCAAAAGACAGGCAGAGCTCCGGAGTCTCAATGCGTGGATGAGACAATGGTGCAAGGATGAGGGTTTTGGATTTGTTAGGAACTGGGGAACATTCTGGGGAAAGGGGGGGCTCTTCCTGGGACCAGACTGCTGGCATTAACCTTTAAAAAAGAGATAGAGAAGCTTTCAAACTAGAAAATAGGGGAAAGCCGACAGTCACCCAGGAGCGCATGGTTCGGACAAAGGTATCCTTGAAGGATACTACCAAAAGCAGTTAGGTTCCAAAAGGGAGTATAGTAGCCCAAATGCCCTTGAGTAAGGAGCAGACAGAGCATAAAGATTCCAAATTACCCCTGCCTACCAATAGCCAGATTAATATGAATAAAATACAGTCTCTAAAATGCTTGTATGCCAATGCTAGAAGTCTAAACAATAAGATGGGAGAGTTAGAATATATAGCACTAAATGAGAGTTAGATATGATTGCACTCTCAGAGACATGGTGGAAGGAGAATAACCAGTGGGACACTGTGATACCTGGATACAAACTATATCGTAATGATAGAGCTGATCAAATTGGTGGAGGGGTTGCGCTCTATGTTAGAGAGGGCATTGAGTCAGAAAGGATTAAAGTTTTGCAGGGAACAAGATTTGCTGTAGAATCTCTATGGATTGAAATTCCATTTATGAAGGGGAAGGTGATGGCAGTGGGAGTATACTATCGACAGCCTGGCCAGAATGAACAAATGGATGATGAAATGCTCAAAGAAATCAAGGAAGCTAACAAAAGTCACAACAGAGTAGCAATAATGGGTGATTTCAATTACCCCGGTATCGACTGGGTCAGTGTCACGGCAGGACAAGCTAAAGAGATAAAGTTTCTAGATGGAATAAATGACTGCTTCTTGGAGCAGCTGGTTCATGAACCGACCAGAGGGGAAGCCATACTGGACCTAATCCTTAGTGGAACGCCAGATCTGGTGCAAGAAATAAGGGTGTTGGGACCACTTGGCAATAGTGATCATAGTATGATCATGTTTGATTTAATTACTGGAGGACAGATAGTAAAGGAATCCACAGTATTACCTTTTAACTTTCAAAAGGGAGACTATGATAGAATGAGGAATATAGTTAGGAAAAAACTAAAAGGAGCGGTTCCAAAGGTTAAAGACTTACAGCAAGCTTGGGTGTTATTTAAAAATACTATCCTCGAAGCCCAGACCAGCTGTATTCCACGCATTAAGAAGAGTGGAAGAAAGTCCAAAAAACTGCCAGCATGGTTTAAAGGTGAGGTCAGAGAGGCTGTTGCTGCAAAAAAGCAACCTTCAGGAAATGGAAAAAAGAGCCAAATGATGAAAACTGGAAACAGCACAAGCACTGGCAAGCTAAATGCAAAGCATTGATAAGGCAGGCAAAGCGGGAATTTGAGAAGAAACTTGCTACAGAAGCAAAAACACAAAATAAAGACTTTTTCAAGTACATTCGTAGCAAAAGGCCTGTGAGAGAGTCAATTGGACCATTAGATGATAGAGGGGTAAAAGGGGCAGTAAGAGGAGACGAGGCTATAGCGGAGAGACTGAATGAATTCTTTGCTTCGGTCTTTACTGAGGAAGATGTAGGGATGTTACCCAAGACTGAAGTGGTATTTAAAGGTGATACTGCAGAGGAATTGAGAGACATATCGCTACACCGGGAAGATATATTACAACTATTTGATAAACTGAATAGTAGCAAATCACCTGGACCAGATGGTATACATCCCAGAGTGTTGAAAGAACTGAAATATGAGATTGCAGACCTGCTATTGGTAATCTGTGAACTTTCATTAAAATCATCTGTAATACCTGAAGATTGGAGGGTCGCCAACGTAACGCCAATTTTTAAAAAGGGTTTCAGGGGTGACCCAGGAAATTACAGACCGGTGAGCCTGACGTCAGTACCAGGGAAAATGGTAGAAACCATCATAAAGAACAAAATTACACAGCATGTAGATAGTCATGGCCTAATGGGAGACAGCCAACATGGCTTTAGACAAGGAAGATCTTGTCTTACTAATCTGATGTGTTTCTTTGAAGGTGTGCATAAACAGGTAGACAAAGGTGAGTCGGTTGATATAGTGTATCTGGACTTCCAGAAAGCTTTTGACAAGGTCCCCCATCAGAGACCTTTGGCGAAGCTAAAAAGTCATGGGATAGGAGGCAGTGTACTATTGTGGATCGGGAACTGGTTAAAAGATAGAAAGCAGAGGGTAGGGCTAAATGGCCAATATTCCCAATGGAAAAAAGTGAATAGTGGAGTACCCCAGGGATCTGTACTGGGTCCGCTACTTTTTGACATATTCATAAATAACCTCACTAGTTATTCCCTTTTCCAGGTCATCAAATTTGCAGATGACACAAAACTGTTTAAAGTTGTTAAAACCCAAGAGGATTGTGGAAAACTGCAGGAGGATCTGGATAAATTGGAAGACTGGGCATCCAAATGGCAGATGAAATTTAAATGTGGACAAATGCAAAGTTATGCACCTAGGAAAGAACAACCCACACTATTGTTACACGATGCAAGGCTCCACATTAGAAACCACCACCCAGGAAAAGGATTTAGGAGTCATCGTGGATAACATGTTAAAACCCTCCGCCCAGTGTGCAGCGGCGGCCAAGAAAGCAAATAGAATGCTAGGTATCATAAGGAAAGGGATGGAGAATAAAACAAAGGATATTATAATGCCTCTGTATCGCTCCATGGTACGACCGCACCTTGAATATTGTGTGCAATTCTGGTCACCGTATCTTAAAAAGGACATAGCGTTATTAGAAAAAGTACAGAGAAGAGCCACCAATTTGGTGAAGGGGATGGAAGGCTACTCCTATGAAGAGAGGCTAAAAAGGTTAGGGCTCTTTAGCCTGGAAAAGAGACGGCTGAGGGGAGATATGATAGAGGTCTATAAATTAATGAATGGAGTGGAACGGATAAACGTGGATCAATTGTTTACGCTATCAGAATATAGAAAGACTAGGGGACATGTAATGAAGCTACAGGGTAAACTATTTAAGACAAATAAGAGAAAATATTTTTTCACTCAACGTGTAATCAAACTCTGGAATCTGTTACCGGAGGATGTAGTAAGGGCTGTTAGTATAGCTGGGTTTAAAAAAGGTTTGGACAAGTTCCTGGAGGAAAGGTCCATAAACCACTATTAAAAAGGGACCCAGGATATCAATGCTTGACCCAGAACAAGCATTGTGGAACCTGTGTCTTTTGGGGACATTGCTAGGTACGTATGACCTAGATTGGCCACTGTTGGAAACAGGATACTGGGCTTGATGGACCTCGGTCTGACCCAGTATGGCATGTCTTATGTTCTTATGACCTCTGGTAACTGAGACTAATAGAGACATAGGAGTAGGGCCAGTCAATCTACTAGGCAGCTGCTTAGGGCAGTAGACCTCTGTTCACTGCAGGGCACCCAAAGCAAGCCATGTGCTTCAGCACCCATGGCACTTCTGACCCCCCCCCAGGCCATGTGTAACAAAGCAGGCCATTACTGCCACACCCCACAGATTGAATCGGCAGTGGCAGGGGTGGTGGTTGAGCACAGGTGGGAGGGGGCAGTCTGGCACAGCTGGGCTGGTGGTGGCATGGCCGGGGCTTCTGCCTGGGGCAGCAGAAACCCTTAGGCTGGCCCTACATAGCAGTGATGTCATTGAAACCTGGGCTTTTCATTGTTTTTTTGTCTCCACCAATCTGCTGGAAGGTGAACACAACCTGCTTGTCTGGACTTGTCTAGCAGAACGATATGGAATTATACGCTAAGATAATTAAAACTTTATAATTGTTTTTAAAAATTTAGACATTTTGATATGAAAATAAATGAGGGATTTTGGACCAATGATAAAGCAAAATGCAGTATGCTTTTTTTTTTAAAGCGGTAATAGGGTGTGATAATGAAGCAGCGAAGTGCAGACAATGAATAAATCCAGGAGTCGATTGCAGGGTCCAAGCCAATTTATTGTGCACAAGGCTCAGGCAGTAGAGCATCCAAAAAGGACTGAGTAAAGCTTTTACAGAAACATATTCATTTTATACATTTCTTTTCAGTTTGATACATGCAGACTTTCTATTGGTCCCAACGCCCCCTGCACTTGTCCAATCGGAGACCCTTTCTGGGCCTAGCTTTCGGTTCCCCCTTCTAGGATTGTTCTAACAATGGCACAGTTTCTAGGTATTGATACAATCCTACTGCGAGGTCGTTTCTAGCTCCAGGAATGCAAGTATTGAAACATTTCTATCATCAGAACACAAGAGAATAATAAAGGATTTATGAATTCATGAAAAACTTCTTGTTAAGCAGTTTAAAACAGTTTTCTCAAACCCTTACAGACTTTGGTTTTTCTCAGATGGGGGCTGGGATCAGGGCCTAGTTTACAGGCATTTCATGTTTGCAGGCTATCATAGGCCATAGCCTACCACATTCCCCCCTTTGATTATTCTCACCTGCAAGTTAAAAGGGTGGGAATGAAATCACACATTATACTTGCATAAAAGCATCATTAGGGGGTTAGGGTAATATTGCCACATAGCTAAAACCTTTGTAGCTGCCTTCCGTTCTACAGTGTTATCAATAACTGAGGTTATCATACGTAAGCAAAGGGGTAATAGGCATGGGAGCAACAAGCATACAGCCAACATAAATAATACAATAAACACAAGGGTCCTCAGACCACCTAGCCATGAAACGTTGAACCAAACCACCCATCAAGCTTCAGACCATGCCAGGTCTGAACAGGCACATGTTTGTTTTCGCATTTGAGTAGCTATATCTTCAACAACTTGTCCATTATTGTCAATCTGCAAACAACAGTTAGTTAAATTCAATTTTCCACATACTCCACCTTCAGCTGCTAGCAAATAATCTAGAGCTAAACGATTCTGATAAATAGCTGTATGCATTTGTGTACTCTGCTTAGCTAAAAGATTTAGTGCTTTACTAGTTTCATTCATTATTATTTCAACAACAGCTTGTAAGCGTATAATACGATTTATCATATATACAGGAGTGCGGTATCCCCATGCCCCATCTTGTGTCCAAGTGGCGGGTCCATAGTACGAAATGATTCTCTCAGGTGGCCACTCCTCATCATCCCATTTGTCCCATTGGCCTATTTTCAAGGCCTCTCGTTTCTGTCGACTCTTATACACAGGGAAACCCAATTGTTCTCCATGGGAAATAGGCAGAAGAAAGAAGGAAGGTCGTATAGTTCCTAATGCACATGCTCCTCCCCAATTGTGAGGGAGCTTAGCATATGCTCGAGTTCCACAAATCCAATATAGTCCGGGTGGAGCTTGCCAGGTACTATGAGAAGCCAGATTAGTCCAGATCTTGGCAAGAGTAGGAAAGAGGACTAAAGGATTGGAGGGTTCTGGAGCGTTTACCCCCAACCACCAGGACGTCTTTTTAGTGGTATTGTTATAAAACTTCTGATTAAGACAGACCAGCTGTCCGACTAGCATAGTAAACTGTGGTCCTGTACGGGCAAAACACAAGTTACCAACAATAGGGTGGGCCAGTACCCACTCACTAGTAGTGTTATGTAGAGCAGTCTGGTTATAAGGAATGGAATAGTTCACTTCTTGCGCCTCCCTGGGCCATTGGTCTCCCATTTTAGTTCCGTCACAGAAGAAACAATCAGAACTGTGGAGACTAGATGCTACTGCCCCAGCAAGTTCAATAAACAAGTTTTGGGAGGTGTGAGGGATTGCACATTCCACCTGCATGGCCTCATAAAAGGAGTGATGTATTTGATAAGGTGCGGATACATAGGTCTTAGTATTCAGTAGACATACATACACACATATATATATATATATATATATATATATTTTCCAGGATCTGTGCCTCCTCCCGCTATACGTAACCCAAATCTGAACCCCTGCTTCCACTGGCTAGCGTTAGGTATGAGGAGCTGTAGAGGATTACAGGCACCTTTCTTGCACTTCTGAGGCTCAGGTAATGATAATCTTTCTAAGCTGGCTTTGCGCTTATCTCCATCTTGTGCAGTAGGCCCACCAGAACAAGTAGCATAATACACACATTCCCACTTCGGACAGAAGTAGGCATCTTTAGATGACTTGCTGTAGACGGTTGAGGAATACTTTCCAGTACACTGTCCCCATCCGTATGCTCCCTCAGGACACATATTTATCATAATGGTAGGCTTGTTCCCAAGACCCAAACTTGTAGTAAGCATTCCTATTTATCACATCGCAGGCATCAAAATTCAGGATAACGGGTCTTGTGGGATCGGAGAGTTGACGTGTGGCATTTATGAGGGCCCCCTCCTCATCATTCCAGCACAACTCCAGTACATAATAAGAGGGGTTCTGACAAGGACTGTAACAAGTTTTACTCTTTCCTTTCGTACAGATATTTAATTCTGTACCATTATACACACATCGGCTAACTATACCAGTGCAAGTATAGTAGGAATGATAAAGTAAAGTATGAGTGACCTTCATCCCAGTTCGGGTGGTAGTTATACAGGCTGCACAAGGGGGTAGGGCAAGAGTCTTTTCCAGGGATCCCAGGGCTACCGCCCCCATAAAACAGTAGTAGAGGAACATCATGACTATAGTCTTTAGAGATTAACTGAAATATTGAGAACGCTGAACTTGTAGAGTCTTCTTCTTTTCTGCTCCTGCTGTATATAGACCTATCGACTGCCACGCTGTGTGACAGGAGTAGGGCTGTAGATTCTAAAGACTCTTACAGTGCCGGTTGTCTCCGTTATGTAAGCTGCAATGGGGTTTCGGGGTCATTTGCTGAAGTCCATTGACCAAATTCAGGAGCGGCTGCTGGCTTTACTCGACTGTGATGGATCCAGGGTTCAAGCTCTGCGACTTTTACTGCAGTTGGGGGTCGATAGGATGACAACATAAGGTCCCTTCCAATGTGGTGCCAATGGTGTCTTTCTCCACTCTTTGATCCACACAGACACTCCAGGCTTGAAGGGATGCAGAGGTTCCGTCAGATTGATGGGTAATCGATCTTGTACCCAGGTGTGAAGACTCTGCAAAACAGAACTTAAAGCCAATAGTTCCTGTCTAGTAATTTCAGATCCAATCTGTTTCATATCTCCTTTTATTCCCTGTACAATGGGTGGGGGTCGCCCATACAAAATCTCAAAAGGGGAAACTCCTAAAGGCTTGGTTGGAGCAGAACGTATCCTAAGAAAAGCTATGGGGAGAACCTGGAGCCACGTCAGTTGAGCTTCTTGACAAAGTTTGGACAACTGAGATTTCAGGGTCCTATTCATACGCTCTACTTTTCCTGAACTCTGAGGTCTATAGACAGTGTGCAACTTCCATTGTATCTGTAGAGCTCGGGCTAACTGCTGAGTTACTTGGGACACAAATGAGGGCCCATTATCTGATTCTATAGTCAATGGTATTCCAAATCAGGGAATAATCTCATGGAGCAGAATTTTAGTGACTTCTCGGACTTTTTCAGGTTGGGTGGGAAAAGCTTCTACCCACCCAGAAAAGGTGCAAACTATGACCAACAGGTAGTGATATCCATTTGCTCGTGGCATTTCAGTAAAATCCACCTGAACATTACTCATAGGGGTAACTCCTACTGACTGAACTCTTGGGGGTGGATTGGGACCCTGCTTAGCATTGTTCTTAGCACATATTAAACATTGACGAGCCACTGAGGCAGACAGAGGCCCTAATAGTGAAATACAGAAATGAGGTTTTAGGGCTTTTTCCATGGCAGTCTTCCCATAATGTGTGGCCTGATGAAAAGCATAAACAAAGGCTGGTCCTAATGCTTCAGGGATTACTGTGGGACCTGGAGGTGAGCTACCCTCTGGAGGTGGCAGCACTATCCAACCTTTTTCTGTTAGGACCCCCCCCCCTCCTTCTCACAGAAATAATCTAACTCTCTTGTGGTGTATTGGGGGGCCCATGAGCTAAGGGGCACAGGGAATACGGCTGCCTGAACCGAGGTATCTTGGGTCAAAACTTGTCCAGTTGTGGCTGCTTTTCGGGCAGTGGCATCGGCAAACCTATTTCCTCGAGTAATTTCTCCTTTTCCTGCTTGATGACCTCGACAGTGCATGACTGCAACTTGCTTAGGGGCCCACACAGCATCTAATAATATCAAAATCTCGGGCCCATACCTAATGGATTTTCCTTCTGAGGTAGTCAACCCTCGTTCTTTGTACAGGGCTCCATGTGTGTGTAAAGTTGTGAAGGCATACTTGGAATCTGTGTACACATTTAGACAGAGCCCTTCTCCTATTGTCAGAGCTCTCACTAGAGCAATCAGTTCAGCTTTCTGTGCTGAAGTTCCTGGGGCCAGAGCTGAGGACTCAACTACCAGATTAGGGTCACCACTGCATACCCGGCACAACGATGTCCATTAATGACAAGACTGCTTCCATCCACAAAGAAAGTCTGTTCAGGATTCTCCAAAGGAATATCAGTCAGATCCGGGCGACTTGAGAATACAGTGTCCATAATTTCTAAACAGTCATGATCAGGGGGCCAGGACCAACTGGTAGCAACGTAGCAGGATTCAAAGCTTGACTGACCATCAATTGTATCTGGGGGTTCTCACACAGCATACTCTGACACTTCAACATTCGTGAATTTGTGAGCCAGAAACTTCTTTTGTGTTCCATAAGGGTCAGAACAGAATGTGGTACAGTAACTTGAAGATTTTGTCCCAGAGTGAGCTTGTCTGCTTCGCTCACTAGGCTGTGGCTGCAACAGCTCTCAAACAAGGGGTACAGCCTTTTGCAACCACAGCCAACTGTTTTGATAAATAGGCTACTGGCCATTGCCAGGATCCAAGAGATTGAGTCAGCACTCCTAGAGCATTTCCTTGCGACTCATGAACATAGAGACGGAAAGGTTTCTAGACATCTGGTAAACCCAGAGCTGGTGATAACATCAGAGCGGCTTTTAGAGATTGAAATGCTGCATCTTGTTCAGGTCCCCACTCCAATGGAGACCTTTCCATTCCTTTGGTAGCTTGATACAATGGTTTTGCCAGGACAGCAAAATTGGGGATCCATATACGACAGTACCCTGCGGCCCCCAGGAAGGCTCTTACTTGCCTCCTGGTGGTTGAAGTGGGAATACTGCATACGGCTTCTTTGCGTTCCGGTCCCAAGCGTCGAATTCCGCTGGACAACTGGAATCCTAGATATTTAACTTCAGTTTGACATAATTGCGCCTTGGCTCTTGAGACTTTGTATCCAGCCTCATTCAGAAGGTGCAAGAGTTCACTGGTGGCTTGTAGACATTCACTTTCTGAATTTGTGGCTATGAGCAGGTCGTTCACTGGAGAAGAACCCTTTGTCCTGGGTTCACAGAGTAGCTTGAGAGATCTTGATTTAAAGCAGCACTAAAGAGAGTAGGTGAATTCTTAAATCCTTGGGGTAATCGAGTCCAGGTAAGTTGACCCCGCCTCCCTGTTGTGGGGTCTTGCCATTCAAAAGCGAACAAACGTTGACTGGAGGGGGCGAGGCGTATGCAGAAGGCATCTTTCAGGTCCAGGACGGTGAAATGAGTAGCCTCAGCGGGGATCAGTCCCAAGAGAGTATAAGGATTTGGCACCACTGGGTGTTTAGTCTCAACTGCATCATTCACTTGCCTCAGATCTTGTACTGGACGGTAATCTCCCGTCCCAGGTTTCTTGACTGGGAGAAGGGGGGTGTTCCAAGGTGACTGGCATTTTTTAAGAAGTCCATACTTCAGCAGTTTAATCAGATGACAGTGGATACCTTCAACGGCTGGTCGAGGAAGGGAATACTGCTTCACATGCACTGGTTCCGCTCCTGGCTTGAGGATGACAATGACAGGGGCTATGTTCTTCACTAGGCCAGGTGGATTATCTTCTGCCCATACATCAGGCGGGGCTAAAAGGTTGGGGGTATACAGGAACTAGCTGACTTGGTTGGAGCTACACTGTAGAATCGCCATTCTTCTTCCTGGGGGACAGTCAGCACCATTAATCCAGCAGGTTTTGGATTTACAGTCATCTGCATGTCTCCTCCCTCAGCAAAGGATATTTGCGCCTGGAGCTTGGCAAGCATATCTCGGCCCAAGAGTGGAATAGGGCATTCAGGTATATACAGGAACTGGTGCGTTATTTTCTGTCCCCCTAGTTCACACGTGCAGTTCTGCAGGAAAGGCTTAGTGGCCCTAGCCCCACTGGCCCCGACAATGACAGATTGAGAGGACAAAGGGGCCACTGACTTCGCCACTACTGAATGTTCGGCTCCTGTATCCACCATAAAGTCCATATTATTGGTCCCCTATTTTCAAACTGACCATAGGCTCCTGGGGACCCAGGGTGAACTTGGAGCCCGGTCTGGCCTAGTCTTCATCCATGGACAAAAACACAGGAGAGCAGAGCTCCTGCAGAAAACGGTAGAGTACACAATGAGCAGAAGCAATTGATGACCCAGTGGCTCAAAATAGCTTAAAAGGTTACTTTATTGAAGGTCCCCGACGCGTTTCGGTTACGCCTTCCTCAAGGGGAGTGATGCTTACAAAAACATAATAAAATAAAAATAAATATATTAATTACATGCATAACCGCATCTTTAAAAGGCAACCGGAACACATTTACATACTATTAAAATACATAACAAAATTAAAAATGAAATTAAAACAAAAGTGAAACTGTTAACAATTAATTAAACAATAAGGAATTATATGTAACACTAATATTAAATTAATAAATAATTTAAAAAACATTAAAAACACCATACAAAGAGACGCAGGGCAGAGAAAAACTCATTCAAGCAAACTAAATTGATGGTGTGAAAACTGCTCATATGAAATTGAACATGCAGGGCAGAAAGAAACTCATTTAAACAAACTAAATTAATCATATGAAAACTAGTCACTGAAACGTGCATCGAAATGCACTAGGGTATTTAATGAGATAGTATTGTGCCACTTTGTAAATAAAAAACAGATCACATTTGAAACTAAAAATAGTGCTGAGAGAACTCTCTTGTAAATGCTTCAAGAGACGAAGTGTTTTTTAAAAAAAACTGTGTGACTGTACAATCAGAATTAAACTTACTTTAAGGAGCAAAACGCCATACTAACAAACTCTACCACATCAAGCATATACCGTGAATAAATGTACTGATTTAATTAAGTGAAAACTACTCATATGGAATTAATCATGCAGGGCAGGAATGAACTCATTCAAACAAAACTAATCATATGAAAGTTACTCACTGAAACGAGCACCGAAGTGCCGTTTAAAATGAAGAGACACTGAGGTCTTTAATGAGGATTGTGTTGTGGCACTATGTAGCTAGAAACAAGACATATTTGAAACCAAAAATAGTATTGAAAAACGAAAACTAAAAACTCTTGTGAGTACTTCAAAAACCGAAGTGTTTTGAATACCTGTTTAACTGCACAATCGGATTTAGCGTTGTTTAAAGGAGCAGGACGCTGTACTAGGAAACTGCAACGAACACATCAAACATAAATCATTATGTTTTATACATGTTACTTCTTTTACACAAATGGAGAGTAATCTTATTTACTATAAAAGGCAAAGGCTGTGCAAGGTGCGTTCTTCCAAAACGGATCAAAGTACTGCTTTGAAAGCGCTGTTTTTGAAGACGCTGATTTTTGCGCAAAAGGGGCGTGGCCATCTTCGTCCAATCAAAGAAAGGATATTGTGAGTGTATGGAAGGAATGTGTAGAAAGGAGCAGACCGTTTCATAGTAAACTGTGGTGATTGATTCTACTGGAAAAATGCCCACTTGAGTGTAAACTTTAAGGATTGATACTACACGCCAAATTCTCGGCAGGGAAATTGACAGTCTTTTGTGCAGTACACGAAATGTGAAAGGGAGTAGTGTACAATGTAGACCCGTATAAAATAATAAACATGAAATGCATTTGAGTGTGTATTTCCTCAAATTGCAAACTTGCTGTACCCTGACTAGCCGGAGTGAAAGGCAGCTATATAAAAAAAGCTAAAAATACGAAACACAGTTTAAAATATAGTTTAGAATGGTGTTGAGCATGGAATATTGCTTAAAAAACGTTCTGAAAACATCATGTTATAAATAACCTCACTTGCAAGATCTTGGTAAAAGAATGTTAAAAAGGGGGACTGTCTTGAGGTTCAACTACAACTTCAGGAACACATCGACAAACACGAAACACTCGACGACAACCAACACGGATTTCGTCCCAACCATGGAGTCGAAACTCTACTGATCTACCTCTTCGACAGCATCTTAAGAACAATTGACAACACCAGGAATGGACTTATAATGATCTTCATCGACATCTCCTCAGCTTTCGACACAGTTGACCACAATACGCTCCTGGAGAGACTAAAGAACACTGGTATACACGGCATCACATTGAAATGGTTCCACTCGTACCTTACCGAAAGACAGCTACAGGTCAAGGTGGGACGCGACACCTCCCGACCCATAAATGTCCAACAAGGAGTACCGCAAGGATCAGCACTCTCAGCACTCCTATTTAACATCTACATCCAACCAATATGCAACATTATGAAAGAGAACAACATTCAGTACACAATATATGCAGACGACATCATGATATACACCCCGATATCAATCGACAACCCGGACTTCTCTAAGATAACAGACTGCCTTACCCAAATGACGAGTTGGTGCCAAAACAACCACCTCGCAATAAACTATAACAAGACCGAAGCCTTAATCATCACTCGGAACCAAAGCTTCATATTCCCACCAAACATAAAGATACAAAGCACTACGATACCGATAAGATCAGAGGTGAGATACCTTGGGGTTACTCTGGACAATAAACTCAATCTCAAACCACACAGACAAAACAATCCAAAAAGCCTACTACAAGATGCGAATCATCAGGAGACTGAAACCACTCCTCGCCCCAGAACAAGCTCTGATAACCCCACTACTGGACTTCTGCAATCCGATATACCTTGGACTATCGAAACAAGCCCTCAAACCACTCCAACTGGCACAAAACACTGCAGCACGAATCATATCCGGAGCTGCAAGGCAGGAGCACATCACACCTACCTTAAAGGACTTACACTGGCTTCCAATCAGTGCACGCATCAGATACAAGACCATCATAAACCTATTTAAGATAAAACAGCACACATCAGCCAACAGCCTCCACACGCTCATACAACCAGAAACCAGCACACGTCCTAGAAGAAAACAAACACACAACCGAGTCAGCACCCCAAATGAATACAAGCACAAACGCAAGGACACAACAGACAGAGCACTCTCCATGGCTGCTCCAACAATATGGAACAATCTACCGGACGATTTGAGGGCAACTCCAGACCTCAAAGACTTCAGAAAACAACTGAAAACCATGCTGTTCATAGAGCACTATGGACACATCACATAACCTAAGAGAATGTACAACAGCACGCCATACCTCCTAACACTGTATGTATATAAAATGTGTTTTTAGCACCACTGTAGATAGCCCACTTTGTACATAGCTCAAACAAATCTAGCACACAACACAGCACACACACAACTAAGGCTCACCCTCACTGCATGTATAACACACCCACTTTACCTGATTGCTTGCTGTGATACCACCTTGATTATTAAGATAAGGCGGTTTAGAAATACTGTTAAATAAAATAAATAAATAAATAAATAATAACTCGATCTCCATGAACCTAAGGAATATGTATAATATATGTACCGCTTTAATGTCTGTTAAAAGATCTTTAATAGCAAACCATAAATATAAATTGTAAAAATCGCGATATATTTATAAAAACCAATTACAATCAAAGTTAAAATATCTAAATGAATCAAACTGCGTATATACTTATGAATTGTACAATAAATAAAATATTAATTTAACATCCCTTGGGACCTTTTTAACGCCTAAGGCAAAACTAAACTTTTAGATGTGGACCGATATTTAAGACCTACGTGTCTATCATTATTATAGAGTAATGTTAAAAACATGCCTCTTAATGAGGACTATAAATATGTAAAACGATAAACCATTAAAAAATACCAATCTAAAAGTTTTTAACATTACTCTATAATAATGATAGACACGTAGAATAGACAGGTGGCTTCCCTTCCTCAAACTTCCGGGTCCCCCTGGGTGGTTGCTACTAATATTCTACACTGTTCCTCGTAGCAACGCTTCATCCAAGAGGGCTGCCTCTCACAAATACTCAGCCAGGAGTCTATATAGGGGAACTGATCAAGGTACATTTTTTGTATAATATGATGAACACGGGAGACTACACCAATGTCAAAGGTGCCCTCACGGGGCCATGAAGTAGCTAGCACTGGCCACTCCCTCTCACAGAGCATTTCTAATCGAGACGGAGACATTCTTATTCCATAGTCTCTGGAAAATCCCTTTCGGAAATTCTTGATCATACATTTCAACGGAGTTTGCGTGGACTCCGCCCCTCCCATAATCATAGTGACGTACACGACAACAGACAGTAGGGGTAGGTAGTATGGCTGCAGGTGAGGGGTCCGTACAGCCCACAGAACAATGGGGGAACAAATACCAAACGCTTCCTCCTTTTCGTGACCTGGGCGCGGTCGCCCGGACAGGAACTGCGCTACTCAGGAGTCCACTCTTACTTGGTCTATGTTTCAAGACCTCTCAGTCACACAAACAAACATGCTAGCAACGAGAAATTATTTTTCAAATGCCCAAGGTCTTACTGACTAACTCAACCAAAGGGTGGGTGGCTTCTGCTCCGCGAACTCATGCAGAACGTACTAGGACTGCCCTTATGAGAGGTGATCAAGCTCTCTCGTCTCGCGTACTCATGCAAGACTTTCCCCAGGCCTCACTGACTATCGAACAAGAAAATGTCTACTCACCGGATCCGGTTCCCGATATCAAACCAGCTCATGGGTTGGATCCTGGACTCCCCTCGGGTTCGGAGGTGTTGGCCAGCCGGACTCAGTGGTCCGCTGAGGCAAGGCGGAACCCTCCCCGATACAAAAGGACCGGTGGTGCCTGAGGTTTCCCCTGCGGTCGGACAGACACGGTTCCAACCGGGCCAAACCTAGAGGCGAAATACATGGAATATTCACTTGAATACCATCCACTACTCGCACATTCCCGGCCAACGCACCAAGAATATGAAGCAGCGAAGTGCAGACAATGAATAAATCCAGGAGTCGATTGCAGGGTCCAAGCCAATTTATTGTGCACAAGGCTCAGGCAGTAGAGCATCCAAAAAGGACTGAGCAAAGCTTTTACAGAAACATATTCATTTTATACATTTCTTTTCAGTTTGATACATGCAGACTTTCTATTGGTCCCAACGCCCCCTGCACTTGTCCAATCTGTTGGGAAATTTGGCTTAGGTTATATGTTGGCTTTATATGACTGCACCCTTGCCTGGTGAAACTACACAGCATATGGAAGGAACAGAAGACAAGCATGTGGGTATAAAAGAGTATAATGCGGCCTGCTATGGAGGAGTCTGGGTAACCATATTTTGTATAGGAGTATGCAAAATATTGGGCCTAGCAATATTGGAGCCGAGCAAGAAAATACAGGCCCAGCTAGGAATTCAAACTAATGAGCACAAGCACTCTTGCCCTGAAGGTTTCAATTAGTGACAGAAGATGAAAAACACAGGAAGGGGCAGAGGTCACAGGCCATGCATAGATAAGCAGACCTATAAGCAGATCCAAATGTATAAACGTAAGAGGGTCCTTCGCTGGGGAAGAGTGTGACAGGAAGCCTGCAAATACAGGAGGCCCTGAGAACACCTAAGAATTTATGCTGAATTCGCTGAAACATTTGAAACAGAGAGATATATAAACCAGCAATTTTAAAATATCTTGGGCAGTACTTTCTCCCCATGCAGAGAGAAAAGGTGCTGTCCGCCATCCCTAGACAGGCATTTGCTATTCTACCTTTACAATTATTTTTGCTATGCTAAATAAAAGTCTTTGTAGCCATGCAACTGTCGTCTAAATAATTCATTGGTGATTGGTGATATTTGGGGAACTGTTTGTGGGAAACCAGGCCCACAAATCGGAGACCCTTTCTGGGCCTAGCTCTCGGTTTCCCCTTCTAGGATTGTTCTAACAATGGCACAGTTTCTAGGTATTGATACAATCCTACTGCAAGGTCGTTTCTAGCTCCAGGAATGCAAGTATTGAAACATTTCTATCATCAGAACACAAGAGAATAATAAAGGTTTTATGAATTCATGAAAAACTTCTTGTTAAGCAGTTTAAAGCAGTTTTCTCAAACCCTTACAGACTTTGGTTTTTCTCAGATGGGGGCTGGGATCAGGGCCTAGTTTACAGGCATTTCATGTTTGCAGGCTATCATAGGCCATAGCCTACCACAGTAACTGTGAGGTCCTTTGCTTTGCATTAATCTGCTATGGTATATTTATGTTTCTTTATCTTTATTCTTATATTTGATTAACCGGCCAGGCAAGTACATCAGGGTAGTTTACAATAAATAGGCCGCGACAGGTAGGAAAGGAATGCCAGTTCATAGACAGTAAAGTAGAAAGGACAGGGCACACAGAGCCAGTGCAGAAAACACGCATAAAAGAGCAAACGTTTTAGATAATCATAGCAAAGTCTTCAGGAAAAAGCAATGAAAGAATGGATCAACATCCATTAGCAGAAGCTTAGGCACCGACAGTTTTAGTAGACACTAATGCTAATCCACTCTCCCACTGTACATAGCCTAAAGCCTTTTATTGGGAGACTGCGCTAAACTCTGACAAACTCTTGTTTTAATATTGAGCCCTTCCTTCCTTCAGCTTTGCAGTCACATCTGAAAAGGAGCGTTATGTGGTACTAAAGCTCACATAAATATATCTTCCTTACGTTCGGACCAATACTGCACGAAGTCTTTCTTCCAGCAGTCGGCGTGCAATAAGGTTAAATCTCCGCACGGAGGCAGTGCAAGGACAGGGCGGGATTCTACAAAAACGCGCTCAATTCGTTTCCAGCTACCCCACTGAACACAAAAGCCGCCTAAGTTAACAGTTCTACCATGAATACACATGGTGTTACAGACTCAAATATCGGCCAACAAACAATGTTACTTTCTGCAGCAATAAACCACTTCCATAGCGCTTATTTTGGCTCCCAGCTAGCTGCCCTTTCCCAGTTAAAGCGGGCGCGCGCCTTCTTCCGATCCTATATACAGCAGATAACGGTGTAATAGGTTTATAGGCATATCTAACAAAGGGGCGGGGTAGAGGCCGATAGTACGGAGCAGTTAGTAAGGGCGCGCTCGGTGCATGCAACAGACTATCTGGACTCACGCGCGCTTCTCTCGCTAAGAAGCAGTAGGAAGGAAAACACAGCAAAAGTGGCCGCCTCACGAGTCGTTGACATCCTTGGAGCATCGCGCGCCGTGCTCAGCAGCGTAGATTGACCGCACGAGCCCTGGACACCCGTTTCTCTCTCCACCCCTTAAAGGGCCAGGCGCAGCAAGCTTGTGCTTACATAGTGAACAAGTAGATCCAGATGTGTTTCTTCCCTGCATGCTTTAACTTAATCAAATACATTAGAAAGACAAGAAAATCTAAACCTAGCAGAGTCACAAGGCAATCAGCAAATAACATCCTAACCATCTCCCATGCAAAGACAAAGCAGAACAGCCAAGCCTGGCATGCTCCTTTCACCTCTATGCCCCCTCCTTATGGAACTCATTCCCAACCAAAATCAGAACCATCACCGATCTACAAACCTTTTGGAAACGATTGAAGACGCATCTATTCACCAAACACTATGGCACCTTATAGGAAACCACATAAATAAACTGGAGATGATACATCAGAGGTTCCCTACTCCAGTCCTCGGGGAACTCTAGGCCATTTGGGTTTTCAGGATTCCCACAATGAATATGAGATAGATTTGCATGTTCTGCCTTCATTGTATGCAAATCTATCCTATGCATATTCATTGTGGGAATCCTGACTGGCCTAGGGTTCCCGAGGACTGGGTTGAAAACCCTGTCTATGTAAAGAAAATTCCTATTCGTCTCTCCGGGCCAGTCCAGGAATGTAGGGTAGTCAATCCCTTCCAGCAGCTCTGAGGACTGAAACACTGAAAAAACTCTTTGCTGACAGGTCCAATAGCTCCCCCTGGTGTCAGAGAGAGTCAGTCTTTCAGTCCTCAGCAGCGGAGGAAGATGTATAGCTGACAGGCTCCTCAGAGAGACTAGTAGGAAAGGCACAGTGATTTTTAGTGGAGTGAAGGAAATTTGGGACCTTCTTTGAAACATTACAGCCCTTCGAAGCGCTGACTATTTGGCCCTAGCAGGGCAGATCAGCTCAGCACTGTTTCCTTGGGTTTTTTTGCTTAGCAAAGCAACAACAACAAAAAAAATAAAAATAAAAATATCGAAGGAAGGGCAGAGGGAGCGAGTAAGGACCCTCAGGCACCTAATCGGTGCATTTCAGTTTACCCGACCTCTTGGTTAAACGGATTGAGAGTTTTGGGAACGGTCTGGGAACCCCGGATCTCTCTTCCCTGTCTTTGTGGGCTGCGGTTCCTGTTTTCCGCTGGCTGCGGTGCACAGGATCCTGGCAGCTTCACTTCTCGCTGTACTTTCAGGTAGGAGGGGGTGTGCTAGCTGGTGCCTTTAGGTTGGGGTGCTGGTTTTGGCAGTCGGTATTGGACTAGTGAAGCACGTTGCCCGTCGCGTTTTCTTTTCTCCCGGTTCTCGGAGATCGCGGTGGTTCCCTTCCATATGCGTTTTGGCTTCGGGTTCTCTGTGGGGGTCCGGTTTCGTTAGTAGCGCTTGGTTTTGCTATGGACGCTCCTAAGGGATCTGCAGATGAGGGTTTACTCTGCTCTCAGGCCATTACAGATCGGGCGGGAACGGCGGCCATTTTCTCACAGCCGGGTTCTGTTCCTGCGCTGCCGTTGAAGCCGGCAAAGCGCAAAACAAAGAAGTGTTCAGCTCCTTCGGCTGACGGAGAGCATCAGCAGTCTTTGTCTGAGGGGCACAGCTCTTGGGAGTCCCTTCTTTCCCCGGAATTTATTTTAGCGCTGCATCAGGCCTTTCTAATAAAGAAATCTCAAGCAACGGACCCCTCCTCTGCTGCTGTTAGAACATGGGTGAGCAAGAGGGAGCTTTCTGATACTGACCCTTTGGAGGGAGTCTCCTCTTTGGGTTTAGGTGTGGAGGCTCCCTTGAAGGACACTAGTCCTCTGGCTGAGGGCTCTCAGGTGCCAGAGGAAGCAGAGGTAGGTTCAGAGCCTGGAGTAGACGTGTGGCCAGAGGAATTAGAAGAGGGGGAGATAGGGCCTGGCGAGGACTCTAATGTGTTTCGAGTTTTCAGGAAAGAGGAGCTGAGTGCCTTGATTGCACATTCTCTAGCGGCATTAAATATGGTACTCCCTAAGGTTCCACAAGAGCCCTTGGAGGATCCCTTGTTGCAGGGTTTCAAGTCGGAGCAGCGCTGTTTCCCCATTCACAGGGTTATTTGTCTCGCTTATACCCTGTGCCCCAGGAGGAAAAAGAATTATTACGCATGCCTAAGGTGGATGCCTTAGTGGCTGCGGTTACCAAAAAGACCACCATCCCCGTTGAGGGGGGCATGGCTCTTAAGGATTTTCAGGATTGTCGTTTGGAGGCGCTCCTAAAGCAAGCTTTCGATTCCAGTGCCTTGGCGCTTCAGGCGTCGGTGTGTGGAGCATATGTGTCTCGAGCTTCCATACGCTGGCTTCAGGGGGAGGACAGCGCAAGTAAGGAGGCAGAGTCCGCAGCGGTAGGAGCGAAGCTGGAGTCGGCTGTGGCCTACCTGGCGGATGCTTTTTATGATTTGGTGAGAATTTCGGCAAAGTCAATGGCGTCGCTTGTTGCGGCTCGGCGTTTTCTGTGGTTACGGAACTGGGCGGCGGATGCTTCGTCTAAAGCTCATCTCAGTAAGCTCCCCTATAAGGGCAGGCTTCTTTTTGGAGAAGCTTTGGAAAAGATTGTCAAGGATTTGGGGGATTCCAAAGGGGGTCGTCTTCCTGAAGATTGTCCTCGAGCGTCTAAAGTGGCTTCGGGTCCGAGAGGACAAGGGCGTGACTTTCGCAGGTTCCGGGGTTCCCGGTTCACACCTTATCAGCGGGGCCGTTTTGTCCATAGAGGACAGTACTTTCGGGGAGCCCAAGGATTTAATAGGAACTACTTTAACGCTCAGCAATCCACGCCCAAAAAGCCGCAATGAAGGGGCGCTGGTCCAGGCGGAGATCCCTGTGGGAGGTCGTTTGAAGGGGTTCCTCTCTGCCTGGACCGCTATTACTACAGACCAGTGGGTGCTCGAAATTATCCGGGACGGTTATGCTCTGGAGTTTGCTCACCCACTGGTGGAGACTTTTATGGCGTCTCCATGCGTTTCGCATTCAAAGAAAGCGGCGGTCAACGAAACCTTGTTGCGCTTGTTACGCCTTCAGGCAGTAGTACCGGTACCCGCCGACCAGTGCGGGTTCGGTCGATACTCGATTTATTTCGTAGTGCCCAAGAAAGAAGGTTCCTTTTGGCCGATTCTGGATCTCAAGCACATCAACCGTTGTTTGCGGGTGCCTCATTTCCGGATGGAAACGTTACGGTCCGTTATCCAGTCGGTGAAACGGGGCGAGGTTCTCTCGTCCATAGACTTGATGGAAGCGTATTTGCATATTCCCATCAGATCCGAGCACCAGAAATTTCTTCGATTTGCGGTGCCCATGGGTCATTTTCAGTTCTGGGCGCTGCCGTTCGGGCTAGCTACGGCGCCTCGGACATTCACCAAGGTGATGGTTGTGGCGGCGGTGGCGCTGCGGAAGGAAGGGATTCAGGTTCATCCTTATCTCGACGATTGGTTGATTCGAGCTCCGTCAGAGGCAGAGTCCCGTGCTGCAACGTCTCGGGTGGTGACATTCCTCGAACAGCTTGGTTGGGTCATCAATCGGTCCAAGAGTTATCTCGAACCAGTGCGGAGGCTCATCTATCTGGGCGCTTTCTTCGATACGGAGGTCGGCTTGGTTTTCCTGCCAGCGGAACGAGTGCAAAAACGGACGTCCCAGGTTGCGGCTTTCCTGCGCGTGCCGGCTCCGACTGCGTGGAGGTATTTGCAGGTGTTAGGTTCGATGGCGGCAGCATTGGACCTGGTTCCCTAGGCCAGGGTGCATATGCGGCCGCTTCAGCAGGCCCTGCTGTCCAGGTGGTCGCTGCAGGAGCATCCTCTCTCCCAGCGGTTGCCGTGTCCCGCAGAGGTGCAGTTCGGTCTATGGTGGTGGTTGGTTCCGGCTCATCTTCAGGCAGGAGTCCCCTTGTCGATTCCGGACTGGGTTTTGCAAACAACGGATGCCACTCTGTCTGGTTGGGGGGGTGCATTGTGTGGGCCAGATAGCCCAGGGGGCCTGGTCAGCGGAGGAGAGTCTTTGGTCGATCAATCGCTTAGAACTCCGGGGAGTACGGTTAGCTCTCGTGCAGTTTGGCGATCAGCTTCGCGGGCGCGCAGTGCGGGTGTTCTCAGACAACTTGGTAACTGTGGCTTACATCAACAAACAGGGAGGCACGGGCAGTGCCAGCCTTCTGGAGGAGAGCCAACGGCTGTTTCAGTGGGCGGAAGCGCACCTCTTGGCGATTTCGGCGGCGCATGTGGCAGGAAAGGACAACATATATATATATACATATATAACATTGTATATAGTTTACTCTGTTCTGTATTATCCCACATTGTTTAGACTGTTTATTTTACATATAATATGATGTTCCTTGTAAATATGTTCTGTTTTAATACGACGTTCCCTGTAAAACAAACTAGCTTTGTTGATTGTTGTTCACTGTAAACCGCAACTGAACTTTTGGAAGATGCGGTATATAAATGTGTATAAAATAATAAATAATAAATAATAATAACATTCAGGCCGACTATCTCAGTCAGCATGCCTTGGATCCCGGAGAATGGGAACTGAACTGCGCGGTGTTTCACGAGATCACGGATCGCTGGGGCCAACCGGTGCTGGATGTCATGGCCACTCAGATGAATTCCAAAGCGGCTCGGTTTTACAGCAGGCGCAGGGAGCATATGTCGGAGGGGCTGGACGGGCTGGTTCAGCCTTGGCCGTCGGGTCGGCTCCTGTATGTGTTTCCTCCGTGGCCGCTGATCAGGCGCGTCATTCATCGGATAGCAACGTATGATGGTACGGTGATCCTCATCGCTCCGGACTGGCCCCGGCGTCCTTGTTATGCCGATCTGGTGCGGCTGCTGGTGGCTCCTCCGTGGCGGTTGCCGGCTCAGATGAATCTCTTGTTTCAAGGCCCCGTTTTAATGCCGCAAGTGGATCGGTTCTTGCTTACGGCTTGGCTCTTGAAAGGGCTCGGTTGAGATGCAGAGGTTACTCGCCGTCGGTGATAGCCACCTTGTTGCGGTCTCGGAAGACTTCTACCTCCTTGGCGTGCATTCTGGTATGGCGTGTTTTTGAGGTGTGGTGTGCAGAGCGACAGCTTTGGCCTTCCGGTGTACAGTTGCCTGACATTTTACAATTCTTGCAGGGAGGTTTGGAGAAGGGTCTCGCCCTCAATACTCTTAAGGTGCAGCTAGCAGCCCTTGCCTGTTATAGGGGAAAGGTGCGGGGTCGTCCGCTTTCCTCCCATCCCAATGTGCGACGATTTCTGAGGGCCGCCAGCATCATTTGGCCTCTGCTTCGGCAGGTGGTACCGCCTTGGAACCTGAATTTAGTGTTGGAGGCCTTGACGAAACCGCCATTTGAGTCCGGAGCGGCAGATAATGTGCGAGAGCTCACCTGAAAGACAGCTTTCTTGGTAGCCTTGTGTTCCGCTCGCCGGGTATCGGATCTTCAGGCCCTGTCATGCAGAGAGCCGTACCTTCAGTTTTCGGCGGAAAAGGTAGTGTTGCGACCGGTTCCATGCTTTCTTCCTGTAGATAATGGCTAACCACTATCTCTCCCACTGATCTCCTCGACCATCTAGCCAACCCTCTAGACAAAGGTCATATTTTTATTTACCGTAAGAGCATTATATTTGTTTATAATATGTACATAGTTCCTCCCTCGTTTTTACTCCATGTTTTACATTCCCTGTTCAATGTAAAAAACTTGATGTAACTTGCTTACATTCTTGTATGTTCTGTTTCAAATGTAAACCGCACTGATTATAATAGCGCGGTATATAAGAAATATAAATAAATAAATAATAAATAAATAAATAAAGTGGTTTCTAGTTTTCACATGAATCAGGCCGTTTTCTTGCCCACGTTTCACCCTCAGGAAGGGGCCAAGCGGGATCGGTCACTGAAGAAGTTGGATTTGGGGCGCGTGTTGCGGAAGTATCTTTGATTAACGGAGCCGTTTCGGAGATCGGATCGGCTATTCATCCTTTTTGGTGGGCCGGCGAAGGGAAAGGCGGCCACCAAGGCTTCCATCGGTCGGTGGGTGAAGCATGCCATCCGAGCAGCTTACGAGGCCAGCAGCGTGCGGGCTCCCGTAGGAATCAGGACTCACTCGACTAGGGGGCAGGCTACGTCATGGGCGGAATCTGCCTTGGTTCCTCCGGTGGACATCTGTAGAGCGGCGGCATGGTCTTCTTTGCATACTTTTGCGAGACATTATAGGTTGGATGTCCAGGCGCAGGGGAATGCCAGTGTGGGGGCCTCGGCTATTGTTGCGAGGCTCGCAGGGCCCTCCCGGGGTTGAGTACTGCTTTGGTACTGCCCTACATTCCTGGACTGGCCCGGAGAGACGAATAGGAAGGAGAAATTAGGCCTTACCTGCTAATTGTCTTTCCTTGAGTTCTCTCCGGGCCAGTCCAGGACCCTCCCTCTTTTTTGTGCTGCGAGTGTTAAAGCTGTCATGAACCTCGGCCCGAAGATTTTTAGTTTGGGGGTTACCCTACGAGTTTCTGAGGCTGGGGATTCATTTCCTTAGGAGATTCGGCAGTCTTTGTACAACAAAAAAAGAAAAAAAAATACGATTTTTGGTGTTCACCGGAGGGACTTGTGGACATTGGTTTTCGGGGGTTCCTTTGTTAGTTTAGTGTCTTAGTTTAGTGTTTTTTAGTTCCACTGCTTTGGTACCTTGAGACTGACTCTCTCTGACACCAGGGGGAGCTATTGGACCTGTCAGCAAAGAGGTTTTTCAGTGTTTCAGTCCTCAGAGCTGCTGGAAGGGATTGACTACCCTACATTCCTGGATTGGCCCGGAGAGAACTCAAGGAAAGACAATTAGCAGGTAAGGCCTAATTTCTTCATCTTCAACATATCTGCCTACTTCGCTACTTCGACTGTATATAATGTACATAAGTTAGCTCCCCTCTCCTACCAACCAACCCCCCCAACCTTTTGAATTGTAAATAAGTTAAAGATCTATTGAACGTATAAATCAGTGGTTCCCAACCCAGTCCTCGGGGAACCACAGGCCAGTCAGGTTTTCAGAGTACCCACAATGAATATGCATAAGATAGATCTGCATGCACTGCTTCCATTGTATGCAGATCTATCTCATGCATATTTATTGTGGGTACTCCGAAAACCTGATTGGCCTGGGGTTCCCCGAGGACCAACGTTATAACTTCTTTGTTGTAAACCGCTTTGACACAGTGAAAAGAGGTATATAAACCCAGCTACATAAATAAATAAATGAAAACGTTTCCTTCCACCTCTGACACCCCAGAACAGTATCTGGTGGCCCAAGTGGACCCTTGGACCCAAGGCCTGTGAAATTATATTGGGCACCATAGGCAAAGCTTCAGCCCAACACCTCTCCTCCCATACCCCCACAACAATTCTGTAAAAATCTATAACTAGGCATCATAGAAGGAGGACAACCAGTGGGACACTGTGATATCTGGGTACAAACTATATCGTAATGATAGAGCTGATCAAATTGGTGGAGGGGTTGCGCTCTATGTTAGAGAGGGCATTGAGTCAGAAAGGATTAAAGTTTTGCAGGAAACAAAATTCATTGTAGAATCTTTATGGATTTAAATACCATGTAAAAAGGGGAAGACGATGGCAATGGGGGTGTACTATCGACCGCCTGGCCAGAATGAACAAATGGATGATGAAATGCTCAAAGAAATCAAGGAAGCTAACAAAAGTTACAACACAGTAATAATAATGGGTGATTTCAATTACCCTGATATCGACTGGGTCAGTGTCACGGCAGGACATGCTAGGGAGATAAAGTTCCTAGATGAAATAAATGACTGCTTCTTGGAGCAGCTGGTTCATGAACCGACCAGAGGGGAAGCCATATTGGACCAGTCCTTAGTGGAACACCAGATCTGGTGCAAGAGATAAAGGTGTTGGGGCCACTTGGCAATAGTGATCATAGCATGATCGCGTTTGATTTAATTAGTGGAGGAGGGATGGTAAGGAAATCCACAGAACTACCTTTTAACTTTCAAAAGGGAGACTATGATAAAATGAGGAAAATAGTTAAGAACAAACTAAAAGGAGCAGTTGCAAAGGTTAAAGACTTACATCAAGCTTGGGTGTTGTTTAAAAATACTATCTTGGGAGCCCAGACCAGCTGTATTCCACGCTTTAAGAAAAGTGGAAGGAAGTCCAAAAAACTGCCAGCATGGTTTAAAGGTGAGGTCAGAGAGGCTGTTGTTGCCAAAAAAGCATCTTTCAGGAAATAGAAATTGGAAACAGCACAAGCGCTGGCAAGTTAAATGCAAGGTATTGTTAAGGGAGACAAAAGGAGAATTTGAGAAGAAGCTTGCTGTGGAAGCAAAAATGAGTAATAAAGACTTTTTCAAGTACATTCATAGCAAAAAACCTGTGAGAGAGTCAATTGGTCCATTAGATGATAGAGGGGTTAAAGGGCCGGGGGTTCAAGTCCCACCTGGGGACAGCGATCTCAGGCCGTAGGGACTGGGATTTCTAGTCCTATAGGCACTCCTTGTGGTCTTGGGCAAGCCACTTAACCCTCCATTGCCCATGTTCCCTGTATGTATTAGTGTGTGTGTCTCATATCCCCTCGTGTTAAATGTATCCCCCAATTGACCGCTTTGACCCGGTGAAAAGCGGGATATAAATACAGATAAATATATAAATAAATAAAGGGGCACTAAGAGGCGACAAGGCGATAGCGGAGAGACTGAATTAATTTTTTGCTTTGGTCTTTATTGAGGCAGATGTAGGGATGTTACCCATGACTGAAGTGCTATTTAAAGGTGCAGAAAAATTGAAGGAAATATCAATACATTGGGAAGTTGTATTACAACTATTTGATAAACTGAAGAGTAGCAAATCACCTGGACATGATGATATACATCCAAGGGTGTTGAAAGAACTAAAATATGAGATTGCAGACCTGCTATTAGTAATCTGTGAACTATCATTAAAATCATCGGTAATACCTGAAGATTGGAGGATGGCCAACGTAACGCCAATTTTTAAAAAGGGCTCCAAGGGTGATCCAGGAAACTAGACCATGAGCCTGATGTCAGTACCGGGAAAAATGGTAGAAACCATCATAAAGAACAAAATTGCTGAACATATAGATAGTCATGGCTTAATGGGAGACAGCCAACATGGCTTTAGACAAGGAAGATCTTGTCTTACTAATCTGTTATGTTTTTTTGAAGGTGTGAATAAACAGGTAGACAAAGGTGAGTCAGTTGATATAGTGTATTTGGACTTTCAGAAAGCCTTTGACAAGGTCCCTCATCAGAGACTTTTGGCAAAACTAAAGAGTCATGGGATAAGAGGCAGTGTACTATTGTGGATCAGGAACTGGTTAAAAGATAGAAAGCAGAGGGTGGGGCTAAATGGCCAATTTTCCCAATGGAGAAAGGTGAATAGTGGTGTACCCCTGGGATCTTTGCTGGGTCTGCTGCTTTTTGACATATTCGTAAATGACTTGGAAAAGGGAATAACGAGTGAGGTTATTAAATTTGCAGATGACACAAAACAATTTAAAGTTGTTAGAACCCATGAGGATTGTGTAAAATTGCAAGAGGATCTTGATAAATTGGAAGACTGGTCATCAAAATGGCAGATGAAATTTAATGTGGACAAGTGCAAATTTATGCACCTAGGGAAGAACAACCCAAACTATGGTTACACGATGCAAGGTTCCACATTACGAACCACCACCCAGGAAAAAGATTTAGGTGTCATTGTGGATAACATGTTAAAACTCTCCGCCCAGTGTGCAGCAGCGGCCAAGAGAGCAAACAGAATGCTAGGTATCATAAGGAAAGGAATGGAAAATAAAACAGAGGATATTATAATGCCTCTGTATCGTTCCATGGTGCGACTGCACCTTGAATACTGTATGCAATTCTGGTCACTGTATCTTAAAAAGGATATAGCATTATTAGAAAAGGTTCAGAGAAGAGCCACCAAAATGGTAAAGGGGATGGAAGGATACCCCTATGAAGAAAGGCTAAAAAGGTTAGGACTCTTTAACCTGGAAAAGAGACGGCTGAGGGGAGATATGATAGAAGTCTATAAATTAATGAATGGAGTGTACCGGGTAAACGTAGATCGATTGTTTACATTATCAGAATATAGAAAGACTAGGGGACATACAATGAAGCTATAGGGTAAACTATTTAAGACTAATAAGAGAAAATATTTTTTCACGCAACGTGTAATCAAACTCTGGAATTTGTTACCAGAGGATGTAGTAAAGGCTGTTAGTGTAGCTGGGTTTAACAAAGGTTTGGACAAGTTCCTGGAGGAAAGGTCCATAAACCATTATTAAAAATGAACCTACGATATCAATGCTTGACCCAAGACAAGCCTTGTGGGACCTGTGTTTTTTGGGGAAACCTCTAGGTATGTATGACCTAGATTAGCCACTGTTGGAAACAGGATACTGGGCTTGATGGATCTTGGTCTGACCCAGTATAGCATATCTTATGTTCTTATGTAAATATTTAATTTTGGGGGCAATTTCTCCAAAGTGCTGATAAATCCTGTCATAGAACAACTATATTATATAGGGTATCCCTCTAAGGAAATTAATCAAAGCCGGTGTAGCAGAATCCACAAGGTGCAATTAGAAACCTCTTATTTAATATGCCAATTATTGGTTAAATAATAATTGGCATATTAAATAAGAGGTTTCTAATTGCACCTTGTGGATTCTGCTACACCGGCTTTGATAGGTTAAATAATAATTGGCATATTAAATAAGAGGTTTCTAATTGCACCTTGTGGATTCTGCTACACCGGCTTTGATAGGTTAAATAATAATTGGCATATTAAATAAGAGGTTTCTAATTGCACCTTGTGGATTCTGCTACACCGGCTTTGATTAATTTCCTTAGAGGGATACCCTATATAATATAGTTGTTCTATAACTACCCTCTGTAAACAGACCAAACACTTTCAGATAAATCCTGTCAGACAAACTCAAAGAGCCATTGTTTTGCTTTTGACTGCTGCTGCTGTTTGCCACTATTGGCCACTACTGAACATTTGTAAAGTGCTACAAGATGTACGCAGTGCTGTGCAGACACATAGAAAAGACTGTCCCTGCTCATCAGAGCTTACAGTCTAATAAAGATAGACAACATAGTAGCTGTAGACATGGGGTACATCTAGGGGGAATGGTAAGGAAACACAAAGGAGATCAGTTGAGTCAAGATCCGAAAGCGGCAGCGAAGAGGTGAGTTTTCAACCTGGATTTAAAAGGGTCAAAGAAGGTGCTTGACGTACAGGCTCAGGAAGTTTGTTCCAGGCATAAGGATCAGCTAGGTGAAAGGAATAAAGTCTGGAGTTGGCAGTAGAATAGAAGGGCACAGATAGAAGGGGTTTGCCAGAAAAGCAGAGTTCCTGAAGAGGAGTGTAGGGAGAGATAATAAAGGAAAGGTAGTGAGGAGCTGCAAAGTGAATGCACTTTGTGGTGGCGAAGCCAGCCAGGTGCCTAGGGAGATAGAGAAAGCGCAGGCAGTTTCCCATAGTCAGAAGGAAAATGCAAGAAATGGTCACTTTAAAAGTGCACCTAACATGAAAAGAAACCTGTCAAAAGTTGTTGTCCAAAAGCCACGCCCCAGCTCCATGGTAACTGAGGGTGGTAATGCAGGGCAGCTGGGGGCGGGGTGGAAAGATACACGTCAGACCCACTCATATAAGCCCCAGAGAACAGGGAAGAAGGGAGCAGCAAGATTAACAGCGAGAGCAGGAAACAGGAACAAGACAGCAGAAAGAGTAACAGGAAGGCACGAGAGGAGGAGAGCTGAGTCTGATTCAGAGGCGGAGTCTGAGCAGGAACCTCAGTCTGAGCAAGAGTTTCACTCTTGCAGGAGGGAGAGAGACGTGAAGGCTAACTCATCCAGGAACCAGCATGGCCAGGGGAGTGGCAGTGAAGCACTGCTGAAAAGAATCTCCAAAGGTATTGCTCAAAAGACAAAGCGATGGGACCGGATGGGATACACCCTAGAATACTGAGGGAACTTGGGGACGTTCTAGCAACTCCACTGACTGACCTTTTCAATGCCTCGTTGGAGTCGGGAGTGGTGCCAAAGGACTGGAGAGAGGCGCAGGTGGTGCCTTTACACAAAAGCGGAAGTAAGGATGTGGTTGAAAACTACAGGCCGGTTAGTTTAACTTCGGTGGTGAGTAAATTATTGGAAACGCTGCTGAAAGAGAAAATAGTGAGGTTTCTGGAGTCCGGCGGATTACAGGATCCGAGGCAGCATGGATTCACCAGAGGCAGGTCTTGTCAGACAAATCTGATTGATTTCTTTGACTGGGGGACCAGGGAGTTGGACCGAGGGAGAGCTCTAGATGTGGTGTATTTAGATTTCAGTAAAGCCTTTGACACTGTTCCTCACAGGCGACTTATAAACAAACTGAGCACCCTAGGGATGGACCCTAAAGTTACTGCTTGGGTTAGAAATTGGTTGGGTGGGAGGCGACAAAGAGTACAAGTAAATGGAGCTCACTCTGAGGAGAAGGATGTTACCAGTGGTGTGCCCCAGGGATCTGTCCTTGGTCCGATTCTTTTTAACATCTTTGTTAGTGATATAGCGGAAGGGCTGTCGGGTAAGGTTTGCCTCTTTGCGGATGATACCAAAATCTGCAATAGAGTAGACACCCAGGAAGGTGTAGATAACATGAGGAGGGATCTAGCTAAGCTTGAAGAATGGTCTAGAATTTGGCAGCTGGGATTTAATGTTAAAAAATGTAAGGTCATGCATTTGGGCTGCAGCAATCCAAGGGAGCAATACAGTATAGGAGGTGAAGTACGTTTGTCCACTAAAGAAGAGCGGGACCTAGGCGTGGTTGTGTCTGATGATCTTAAAGTAGCTAAACAGGTAGAAAAGGCGACGGCAAAAGCTAGAAGGATGCTTGGGTGCATACGGAGAGGAATGGCTAGCAGAAAAAAGGAGGTGATAATGCCTCTGTATAAGTCTTTGGTGCGACCTCATTTGGAGTATGGTGTGCAATTCCGGAGACCGCACCTTCAAAAGGATGTGAACAGGATGGAGTCGGTGCAGAGGGTTGCTACTAAAATGATTAATGGGCTTCATTATAAAGCATATGAGGACAGACTTAAGGATCTTAATATGTACACCTTAGAGGAAAGGCGGGATAGAGGTGATATGATTGAGATGTTTAAATACCTCCGTGGCATAAATGTTCAGGGAGAGAGCCTCTTTCAATTGAAAGCAAGTTCTGCTACGAGGGGACATGGGATGAGGGTGAAGGGAGATAGATTCAGGAGTGATATGCGGAAATATTTCTTTACGGAAAGAGTAGTGGATCCGTGGAATAGTTTCCCAGTGGAGGTGGTAGAGATGAGGACAGTAACTGAATTCAAAAAAGCATGGGACCAACACAGAGGATCTCTAAAGGTAAAAAGTGGACTGTTGTAGTTGTTATGGAAGGACAGACTAGATGGGCCTTGTGGTCTTTTTCTGTCATCATGTTTCTATGTTTCTCTATGTTTCTAAAAGGATTATAGCCAAAGCTCTCAGGAAAGGTTCCCAGACGGCAGTTTGAGGGAAGGATATCCCCAAAGGCAGCTCCAGGATTTAAACCAGACCCAGGGTTACAGGAAGCCTGCAGGTGGTTCAAGAACCCAGGAAGGGCTGGTAAGAAAACCTCTTAACAAACAAGGTCTGAATGTTTTAAAGCTTTTAAAAGGTCTGTTAAAGGACCAGGAAGTAGCTTGTGGTAATAACAGCTCTGTGTACCGAGAGAGGTCTCGAGGGGAACAGCTGTTTTACAACGACGTCACAGATCCATCGTGTTCAGAATGTGAATCAATGGAACTGGGAGAAAATGATACTGTCTTGAGTCAGCCTGAGATAGAAATGGAGTGTGATTTGTCCATAGCAGTAAAGTAAGAATGTTTGGAAAATTCTAACCTTGAAGAAATATCCAGGTGTTTGCTGTGCATGTTATGCTAAAAAGCCAGGAAGTTTTAATTAGCATGGCTGCTGCTTGAAAAGAGACTTATTAAGGAGGACTGCCTGAAGTCTCTAGGAAGCTAATTAAAACCCCTGAAGAAATAAGCTAAGAAGAAAAGTTATTGCTTGAGTTTTGTAACATTGAAGGTTTCAAGGACATTTAAGTTTCAGCTAAGCAATGTGAATTGAAGATTTACTGTTGAAGAAACCACATGTGCCTTGCTGAAGTAAGCAAGAGCCAGTGCTATCTTTTATTTTCCTGTAAAAAGTCTGTACACGTGAAAAGCCAAACTTCATTAAGAAGTTCCTGTTTATTACGGGAGGTGAATAAAATTCCTGTGTTTGCTTTCGACCCTCGGCTCAGCATTTTTTTCTACAACTACAATTTAACTACAACTCCCAGAGGCCTTTGCCCTGGAGTACAATTGAAAGGAACATTCGCCCCTTTCCTTGTTAGGCAACCGCCTAGGCGGGGCGAGGGCGCGACAACTTATAGGTTAGCAGGTTGCGGAAACAGATAGGGAGCCAATGAAGTGACTTGAGAAGAGGGGTAATATAAGTATAACACGGTTGGCAGAAGATTAGCTGCACAGCAGAGTGTTGAACAGATTGAAGGGGAGACAAATGATTCAGAGGGGGACCAGAAAGGAATAGGTTACAATAATCTAGATGGGAGGTGACTAAGGAGTGGATAAGTGTCTTAGCAGTATGTTCAGAAAGGAATGGACAAATTTTGTTGATGTTTATTTATTTATTTATTTATCCATATTTATATACCACCTTTTCCTTCAATAAAGGTGGTGGGCTACACACATTGGGGTTACATTTAGTAAGGTGGCACTATTTACATAAAAGGTTAAAAGTGGGGGCTAACATTCAGGCTCAGTTGGTGGGTCCTTTATCTGATTAGTTATAGTATTCTCTGATTAGGAAGGTCTTAAGGGATTTGCAAAAGTCCTTGAGGTCATTCATCGCCCTCAGTTTGTCGGGGAGGTTGTTCCAAAGGGCTGGCGCTGAGAGGGATATGGCTCTACTGGAAGTAACTTGCTTTGTCTTATGGTATCCAGCTGGTGTGCGTAGTTTGTTGCTGTTGCCGGATCGTCTGGGTCGGCTGGTTGAGTCTTTGGTTATCAGGCTTTGAAGTACCTCCACTGTGCATTGGTGCATGATCTTGTATATGTTTGTGGTGGTTCTGAATCTTGCCCACACGTGTATTGGGAGCCAGTGCAGTTGTTGTGGTACAGGTGTAATGCGATCGTTCTTGGCAGTGCCGGTTATAATGCGAGCTGCAGTGTTTTGCACGAGCTGGAGTGGGTAAGTAGCCTGCTTAGATAGGCCTTGATAGAGGGAGTTTCCATAGTACAGTACGGGTGTGATGACCGCCTGATATACAGTTTGGAAGTGGTCTTGACTGAGGATTGGTTGAGTCTCCGGATGACCTTAGTCGCTGGTATGCTTTTGCTGCCGTTTTGTTTATGTGAGCATGGAGGCTTAGGCTTCTGTCCAGGGTGATGCCTAAGTATCTTACCTTGTCTTTTATCGGTATGTTATGGTTCAGGATGTTTATGCTCTGCGGTTGAGTAGAGCTGGGGTTTCTGGATATGATGATTGCTTCAGTTTTGTTGACATTGACTTTAGGTTGTTATCCGCGAGCCAGTTGTTGACTTCCTCCCGGCAGTTGGACATGGGAGACAAGTCTGGAGTGAGGGTGTTTATTGAGTCATACAGCATAATGTCATCAGCATAAATGTGATATTGTATTCTGTGACATTTGATGATGTCGCAGATCGGTTGGATGTAAATGTTGAATAGGACTGAAGATAGGGTACTCCTTGGATGATGGGGAGCTTTGATGAGAAACAGAATTGCATTTCCTCCTCTACTATGCAAAGATAACAAAGATGCAGCACATTCAGATTCCCAAAGCTGGTTCCAAGTGATTATTCTGTGAATTGCATGGAGAGGCAAAAGATCCTGAATTGAAGAGAATTTTAAACTCTTCAAAAAAAGCCATAAAACCGCACCTATTCAAAATTGCTTTTGAAGTGCCCTAGGCCTGGTTACCACAGCGTTATTGCCAGTAAAGTGTGCTCTCTGCCCTTTTCCCATATCTATTAACCCCCCACTCATTTCTTACCTCTATACTACTTTTCCCCTCAAGCTCTTTCCTCTTTATTTTGTTAGATTGGAGTTCCTTTTCTAGTATATGTAAAAAAAAATATTTTTATAAACCGCATTCCTTGTATACATAAATGCAGTATATCAAATGAAGGCAAGCATAACCATACCAAAAAATGCAGTCAGAGACCAAGAAAATGTGGCAGAAAGATACAGAAATATTTTCCATCATATTGGCAGCCCACAGGCTCGATAAAGAAGAATTTCCAAGCACATCTTGACAAACTATCCATACATGTTACATCTTATGAACAGCAGGAGGCTCTCTTTAGCACAATGCAAGTACTACACATTTGAGAGACAGCGTCCGGAGTTCCATTGGAATCACCACTTTGGACAGTGGTAACAACAGATGCCAGCCTATCCGATTGGGGTGTGCGTCCGGATGCACAGAGGGCCAGGACGTCGATGTTGGAATCGCGCCCATTGCAAATTAGTAGGCTCTATTGGAAAGCAATGGGGCCCAAATTGTGGTTATTACAACCCTTCGGGAAAGCTTGGGATTGGTGGAGAGGTAGATTAGATAGAGCGAATGGAGAACAGTGGTAACTTGGCATTCCCTCCAGGATTGGACAGATCATATTTTTTGTATATGGGTGAAAAGAGAATGTCAGTATTGTGATAAGGAAGCTTATCAGGACCTAGAAGAGAGGGGTAAAAAGAAGGAATTTACCATAATAAAGGGACCCATTTTAAAAGGTCCGTGACTTAAAACTCCATTTTCTCCTAGAAAACAGCTAATTCCTGGCTACAATAAGGTACAGAATGCCCCTAGTGGTGGAAAGGAGCGGGAATATAGTCCCAGGGTAAGGAACCCTTATGTCACTGCATTCCCTAATCACTCAGCTGCCATGAGGGCGTTTGATCTCTCTCACCTGAGAGGGGAGAGGGTGGAGCAGGAACCTGAGGGGTTTAAGTTTAGCTCAGTTTATCCTGGACAGAGACAGAGACGGAGAGGAGGGTCAAGAAGACCAGGGACAAGCAGGACACGTGGAGAGGAACTGGAAGGACTCCTCAGAGCTGAGAGTGCTGCAGCTGCTGACCAGAGAGAAAAAGAGAGCAGTAGTTTTGCCTACTCAAGAAGGAATGGAGCAGTAAGAACCAGAAGCACTAATTGAAGAACAGGACGTGCTGGGTGGTGGCCACAGCATGTAAGAAGGGAAGCTACTACAGGCTTTGATCAAGGTATGAGCCCCAGAAGCTTAGCTAATAAGGAGCACTACAAATTTGCCAGAGACAGCTTTAACCATAACAGAAGGCAGTCAGTTAAGCTATCTGAATCTGAGCCAGAGAGTGAGCCAATGCAATTGGGGGAGCCAGATTTACCTTGTGAAGAAGAGGTCTCATACATGGACTGCTCTGCATGCCAGTCTGCCAATTCAGAGGGGTTGCAAGGGTGTCAACTGTAAAGAAAAGCCTCCAGTGTCCAAAGCCCTAAGAGCTGGGTTAGCTTGTTAATGTTCTAAGTTCAGGAGAAGTGTGACGCAGTGAAAAGCTGAGTTTTCCTGATTATCTTTTGAGAAATAGTTGTGAGCAGTGCAGAGCTCACTCTGAAGCCGTTTCAACCAAGGAAGTAAGAAATGCTTTTTGACTAACTACTGAGAAAACCTTGAAAATAGTTGTATCTGCTTGTGAGAATTTATCTATCTATATGAAGTGTTGTGTTTAAGCAGACAAGATAGCCGGGTATTTGTTCTGGACTGGAAAGGGAAAGAAAACCTGGTTTGAAGTTTTTTTCTGTATGTTTTGGGCTGCACGGCAAGCTCTGCTGGAAGCAGGTGCTGTTAATTAAGCTGAAGAAAGCAGTTTTGTTTCAGTTCAAGTTATCCTATAATGTGTTACAAGAATTCTTGGTGAAATATCTAAAAAGGTGTATCTGTGAACCTAGCGTGTCGTTCTTTTCTAATGAATAAATTCTTGTCAATGCACCCACTCAAACCCAACTACAATGAAGGTGTTTTTTTTCATCTGAAGCCAAATAATATCTAACTGCACTACCTTTCCCATAATGCATTAAAAGGCATTTAGTTAGAAAAGGCCAGAAAGTTGAAGCACCTCAATGGCAAAAACAAAACCACGCCCCTCCATACCGATGTAAGGGGCTAAGGGCATGACAGTATATAGAACATTTGATCAGAAACATAGAAATATGATGGCAGAAAAAAAATATATGGCCTATCCAGTCTGCCCTTCCATACCAACTACTATAGTCTGTTTTTTTTCCTTTAGAGATTGTCTGTGTCGGCCCCATGCTTTCTTGAATTCAGATACTGTCCTCATCTCTACTACTTCCACTGAGAGACTATTCCATGCATCTACCATTCTTTCTGTAAAGAAACATTTCTGCATATTACTCTTGAGCCTATGCCCTTTCATTTTCATCCTATGCCCCCTTGTTGCAGAGCTTTCTTTCAATTGAAAGAAGCTCTCCTGTCCATTTATGCCATGAAATTATTAAATGTTTCTATCAAATCTCGTCTCTCCCACCTTTCCTCCAAAGTATTCATATTGAGATTTTTAATTTTGTCCCCATATGTCTTATGACAAAACCCACTGATCATTTTGGTAGCCACTCTCTGCACCATCTCCATACTATTTATATCCTTTTGAAGGTGAGGTCTCACCAAAGACTTATACAGAGGCACTATCACCTCCTTCCTGCTGGCCATTCCTCTCTCTAGGCAACACAAGGAGAGCAACAAGGCCCTTGCAGCAAATTGCAGAACAAACACAGAGAGCAAGTTTGTAGAAGGTCACCGTTGTAATTTATTTAACCCTTTCAGACTGTATGTCCACTGTAATGGACGTCATGTTATTCATTGAATTCCATGTATATATATATGGTGTCTGTGAAAAAATTCAGGTCTGAAAGGGTTAAGAAATACCTCAACGCGTTTCGGCAGGATGCCTTCTTCAGGGGGCACATCTTTAAAAATTAAGAACATACATAAATATACAGTCAATAATCATAGTAATAATAATAATAATAGTAAAATAGTAAAAAAATATAATAACATAAAAACAATGTAAAATGATAAAACCACAAACCAAAGAATAATATTAAATATATGTATAAGTAAAACAATACACATACTAAAAAATAGTAAAAATGCTTTAAAAAACAATATTACATACTAAATAGTACATATACAGAAACAAAGAATCATAATAAAGATGGTAAAAACCAGGAAAACTGTAGATATCGATAGTGAAACTATATGAGAGACGAAGAAGATATTACTTACAAAGGGCACAGTATAATCTGCAGTGGTCTTTAAAAAGACTTCATCTGTTTATACTTGAAAAACTGAAATGTCAGCTAGGCTTATCAAACGTAATCTAAATAATTCCAGAGCCAGAGGGAAGTATAATCATACAGGGAGACAAAAAGATCAATTAGTTTTATTGTATAAAAAATGGTCAGTGAGCATATCCTAATTGCACTAAATCCATATGTACTGGATGCAAAGGTGGCAAAAAAAGGTTTTATCATTTTACATTGTTTTTATGTTATTATATTTTTTTTTACTATTTTATTATTATTATTACTATGATTAACTGTATATTTATGTATGTTTTTAATTTTTAAAGATGTGTGCCCCCTGAAGAAGGCATCCTGCCGAAACGCGTTGGGGTATTTCTTAAATAAATTACAACAGTGACCTTCTACACCCTCGCTCTCTGTGTTCATTCCTCTCTCTATTCACCCAAACATCTTTCTGGCTTTTGCCATTGCCTTTTCTACCTGTTTAGCCACCTTAACATCATCAGAAACAATCACGCCCAGGTCCCGCTTTTCTTTCGTGGGCAGAAGTACTTCACCCCCTATATTGTACCACTCCCTTGGAGTTTTGCAGCCCAAATGCATGACCTTGCATTTTTTAGCGTTAAATCTCAACTGCCAAATTCTCAACCATTCTTCAAGCTTTGCTAGATCTCCCTCCATGTTACAGTATCTACACCTTCCTGAGTGTCTATTACAGATTTTGGTATAATCTGCAAAGAGGCAAACCTTACCTGATATCCCTTCCACAATATCACTAACAAAAATGTTAAAAAGAATCAGACCAAGGACAGATCCCTGCAGCACACCACTGGTAACATTCTTCTCTTCAGAGTGAGCTTCATTTACCTGTACCCTTCATTGCCTCCCACTCAACCAATTTCTAACCCACTCAGACAATTTAGGGTCCTTTCCTAGGATGCTCAATTTATTTTTCAAGTCACCTGTGTGGAACGGTGTCAAAAGCTTTACTGAAATATAAGTACACCACATCTAGGGCTCTCCTTTGATCCGACTCTCTGGTCACCTAATCAAAGAAATTAATCAGATTTGTCTGACAAGACCTGCCTCTAGTAAAACTGTGCTGCCTTGGATTCTGCAATCCATTAGACTCCAGAAGCCTCACTATTTTATTTATTTATTTATTTAGAACACATTTATATACCGCTGCTTCCAGCGATCAGTAGCGGTTTGATTCTTCTTTTGGGGATGTCGATCAGGACAGGGTGGGGGAGTAAATACATAGAGGACTTGGGGGGTCACGGCACACATATTTAAGGTTTTGGGGGTAAACATATTTACATTTATATAATACATATAATACATATTTACAGATTGGGGAAATCTCATTTTACTTGGCTATACATGGTTACACAAGGCGGATTTTCAATGTACGTATTTCTTTGTTCCGTTTTCCTGGATTTTGTGACTTATTGCTGGTTGTAATAGCATTTAAATAGGTGTGTTTTTAACTCTTTCCTGAAACTTTTCATGTCCTGGGTTAGTCGCAGGTCAACAGGGAGCTGATTCCATATAGTGGGCGCAGCGAAAGAGAAGGCTCTGCGACTTGTACTTGTTTTCACAGTTCGTATTGCGTTAGGGACCTGCAGGGTGCCCAAGTTGTTAGTTCTTCTATTTCTATTTGCTGGTTGTATGTTGATAAGAGAGGACAGGAACGAGGGGGCTATGTCGTTGATTAGCTTGAACGTTGTTACTATCATCTTGTACTGTGCCCTAGCAGCAACTGGAAGCCAATGAAGGTCGATCAATATTGGGGTGATGTGGTCAGTTACTCTTGTTCCCATTATTATTCTAGCTGCGACATTCTGGGCCATTTGAAGGATACCCAGTGATTTTTTGGGTAGACCTTGTAGGATGGCATTACAGTAGTCGAGGTGCGGCATGACTAGTGCTTGGGCCACTGACCTGAAATCGCCTGGTGCTATTATTTTCCTTAGAGGTTGTATCACCCTAAGTTTATAGAAGATGGCTTTGTTTGTTTTACGCAGGTGTTTCTCCATTCTTAGGTTGCAGTCGAGTGTGACACCTAGATATTTGATTTCTTCTTTTGCTTTGTATGTGTTGTTGCACAGGGTGATTGAGTCAGGTGACTTGAAGTTGGGTTTGTTGGACATGTACATTACCTCCGTTTTTTTGTGGTTTATCGTCATGTTATTTTTCTGTAGCCATATCAACATTTCGTTCAGGCAGTTTTCGAGCTGTGCATATTTGGGGTCGGCGACGTCCAGTTGCGTGTAGAGCATAATATCATCTGCATAGATGTGGTAGTTGATGCTATGTCTTTTGAAGATGTCACAGAGGGGTCTCATGTAGATATTGAACAGCAGTGCTGAGAGTGCTGAGCCCTGTGGTATGCCCTGCATTTGAGTGAATGGAATAGCTTCTTCCCCATTAAATTGTACTTGGGGCCTTCTGTTATCCTCTGTTTTAGTAGTGTTTCCTTCAATTTATGGTTAAGGCGTTTGATATACTGCCCTTTACTTATGCATCAGAGCAGTTTACATGTATATACTAGCAGGTACTTTTTATTCCCTTGTCCCTGAAGGGCTTGCAATCTAAGGGGCATGTTTACTAAACTCCGAAAATGTGCGGGTCCCCGTTAGTGTGCGTGTGCCATATAAGGAGTGGGCGGTTCAGGCAGAAAAATGAAAAAAACGACCGTACAGGTGCGTGTCGCGCTAATGTGCGGGGCCCACATTAGCGCGTAGGAAGGCTAAGTGGGGCGCTGCTGGGCACATATAGGAACAGAGCTGTAGCACAACAGTGAAGACAGTAACCAATGGTGCAGGGGCCATTGGTTCAATCCCCCAGTGTGCGCAACCAAAAAAGGCTGGCTGAGGCATGAATAGTAATGGTTAAAAAGTTTTTTAGGAGGCATACTACTTTTGTGCGGCTGTAGGCGTTGCGCTGTTACGTTTGGGCGGCAGTAATTAATTTTTGACGGCATTAGGCGTTGCGCTGTAAAATTTGGGCGGCATTAGGCAATGCGCTATCAAATTTGGGCGGCACAAGGCGGCGCGCTGTTCTTTTTGGGCGGCACAAGGCGGCGCACTGTTAAATGTGGGCAGCAGGAGGCGGCGTGCTGATGGGCACAAGGCGGCGCGCTGATGCTAAAGCAAAGGAACACAGCCACAGCACAATGGTTAAGACACTGATCAAAGGTGCAGGGACCAGGGGTTCAATCCCTCACAATGCCCAGTGAAAAAGGCTAGCTAAGGCAGTATGTTTTATGTTGTGGAGTGCTGTAGGAAGCCTTTTAATTTTATTTTGTGACAACTACTAGCAAACGCACTCTCACAGCATGTTAACATAAGGCGGCCCATAAGGCACATGTTACAGTGCACCGTCCGCCAAGGCACCCTAGAATGTCCCCTATAGGGCAGCATGTATGTTGTGACACAGGATAATGTATAGTGCACCCTATATGGATGGCAACCATAAAGTGCCCTATAGGGCGCCCCATAAAGCACCCTCAGAGGCACCTTATGGGTACAGTACGCTGAGGGTGTTATTGCTGGCATCAACATATGTACAGTAAATTAAAAAATGCTATGGATACCCCTATCACAGAACCCCACTGTGGGTTTGAACCCATGACTTCTGGCTGCACAGGCAGTGACATAACCATTGGGCTACAGCTGTAAGCAATCCCTGGCTGGCTGCAGATAGCCTGCACATCACCTCACAGACAGTCTGCTGTTGTAAACAGGATAGGGTTAGGCCACCCGTACCCATGATGCACTGCACATGCAAATCAGCTGTCCACAGATGCACACAAGATGGGAAATGCACCCCTAAAGCTCCCCAGCCTGGTAGGGGGACATGTCCGTGTGCACCCACACAGCACCTCGGCCTGGTAGGGTGTCCTGAGTGGGTGGACAAACGGCAAAGAGTAGCTAAACACCATCACATTGTGCGGTTACTGTGCTCACCCTGAGTGTGTGATGTTGCACCCAGGACCAGGTCCACAACACCTTCCATGGCTGAATGTGGCCATGCCAGAGCTCCAAAGCAGCACTAACCTGTGAGATAGGTAGGTGCTGCATAAACATCTTGGCAAGCTCTGTCTCAGTTAGTGGAACACACCCCCACCCCCCCCCCCATATGGACCCCTAGGTGGATAAAACAGGGATTCCCACCAACAGATCCCCATCCTAACCCCCCCTGCACTGATGGCAGCAGAGTGGACCATCACCCCCGGTCCTGCTGGGGAACAGACACCCTACAGGGCAGTCCAAGCAGCTCCACACACATCCATAACACAATATCAGACAGACATTAGGCCTGGATATTCACAGATGCACCCCACCACTATCTGATATTCTCCTGCAGCAAGCCATCAGTCACTGCACCCTGCAAGGCGCTCCATCAAGACACATGCCAGCTGTGCACAGTCTGCTGGTTGGTCCTGATGGAAATGCATGCACCCAAAACCAGGGTGGCAGCACACACAAGCAGATAAGTCAGTGAAGAGGCCCCAACAGGAAACCCATATATATCACATGAGAGAAACACAATACAGCACTATGGGGGTGCCTAGCCATGCTGCCGTCACTGCACACTCAGGGTGAGAGTGAACCCCCAGCAGCACATACAGAGGTCACCCTGTCTGTGTAGGTGGTGGCCGGGCACTACCATGTCCCTGCCAGTGCCCTATGCCCTGTGCAGCTGCATCCTGGGCAGCCCACCCTGTCTGAGATATACCCATGGTCCCTTGCTAGTCATTATGCATATTGGCAGGCCAATACTGGCAACAGTGCTGGCAGTGTGGGCTGTGGAAGGGGCTTGCAGCCAACACCCACTGTATAGACAGACACACACTTCCACACCTATGCCATCATGGTGCTACTATTGAGGAGGTAATTAGCCTTGCCCACCAAACCGGTCCTGGCCACGGCAAGGCATGGATATGGTACGCAGTACTGCTGGGGGTCACTGGGTGGTAAACACCGTCAGAGGCCAGGCCTGGAGCACGCACCGCAAACACCTAACAGATTGTTCGGATGGGGTCAACTAGCAGTACGTGCGTAACGTATGGATATCTATCTGCCAGTACTCCTAGCAAACGTCTCAGAGCTGTGTACCGTATACCTCAGGTGTAGGGTGACATTGCTAACGTATGCAGGTGCTATTATTGGGAGATGCACGCAGGGTCCAATGTTCTGCCTCTCCAGGAGACATTGGCCAATGGGGCCTGTGGGTGTGGGTGTGGGTGTGTCTGCCCCTGTTGGCTGCTGCTTTACGGCAGAGATTCCCAACTCCAGTCCAGGTTAGCATCACACTGTTCGGGTTTTCCTGCTGTCCCTCATGAATATGCATGACTACATCTACATGCCATGGGGGTGGTGCATAGATATACAGCACAGGCATTTGTATGAGTGGCAGCATGGAACCTGACTGGTGTGTGGCCCACCAGGACTGCATTTGGGGGATTCTGCTCTAGGTACTGCCCCTGTTCATGGTGTCTGTGCTCAGTGGGGTAAAAGATAGATGTAGTACCATTGCATATGTCCTCGCCACGAAAGGTGTGTCCTTACTATCACTGTTTAGTTGTGGGAAAAATGTGTGGGCAGGATTGGTGGTAGCCCCAGCTGGGCTTTGAACCTGTGACCTTCTGTTCTTGCATGCATTGTCTGTGTGCACTGCACCACTGTGTAGCCACAGATTAGCTGGGTTCCCTGGAACGTCCATGACTGTGGATCTGGCAGGGCCTGTCTGTTGCAGTGGACTGTGCCAGCCTGCACATGGCTGGGCCTCTGTCGTCTGTGGCTAGCAGCCACTGCCCCCTGCACCACATGTACTCGTCCGCCAACATGCTGGCATGAGCTTCTCTCAGAAAAAGCAGATGACCTGATTGCAATGTGGCAGTACGGGACTGCATTTGGGGGACTTGGCTGTAGGTAATGCCCATTGTTGTGGTGTGTGTGCGGTGTTGGGTAAAATATGGGTGTTTTCCCCATGCTTATGTTCCCTGCAATACAGGGGTGTCTGCGCTATCTTTGTTTAGTGGTGGGTAAAATATAGGGACTGGGCTGGCAAGTGCCCCAGCTGGGATTTGAACCTCTGACCCTCTGGTCCTAGAGGTAATGGCTCTGTCTACTGCACCACGCTATGCCCACAGAGACAGTGCAGCCCCTGGAGGTAGTAAACCTGGCAGGATGGAGTCGCAAACCCTGCTCTACGCATTTTTACTGTGGGCACATGCACCCTGTCTGGTGACAAACGTGCACATAAACCCCGGAAATGACCACGGAAAATGGGGGACACAATATCACCACGCTGGGCAACAGTGATATTAATGGGCAACCATAGAAAACACTCCCAGGAAAGCTCCAGCAAAAAGGAAATGTTTTTTGGAAGAGTCTCCGCTCCGTACACCTTTCCAAAAATCATTTCTTTTTGCTGGAGCTTTCCTGGGTGTTTTTTTTAGTTTTGCCCATTACTATAACTGTTCCCCAGCTGAATTACTATTTTTACAATTTTTGTTGTGGTCCTTTTCTATTTTTAATTCCACTTTTGGGCTGTGCACATGTATCACACTGCTCACGTTTTTCAGGTTTCCCCGGTTTTGCTGTACATTGCTGACGGAAATGGTTTCTCTTCCCTTTAAATGCATTCTACCGCGAGTGATTCACTCGCGCTATTTTTCCTTTGAAATTCAGCCCCGATAATGTGCGGGGTGCCTCTCCCCTCCCCTTCCCTGCCCATTCTGCCCGTCTCTCCGCCCCTCGGGGGACTTCCTCCGCCCTCCGTTAGCCGTTCCCCGCCTCTATCGGACATTTGCGGGCCCGTACTTGTGCGGCACCCGTTAGTGTGACGCGCAAGGGTGCGTGGCTTCATCGCACGTGTGCGGGGCGCTTAAGCGCTCTTAAATCCGCTTTTAGTGCGCTATTGTGCGGCTGTGCACATTGGCGGTTTTTAGTAAACATCCCCCTAAGTGTACCTGAGGCAATGGAGGGTTAAGTGGCTTGCCCAAGGCCACAAGGAGCAGCCATGGGACTAGAGACCCCAGTCCCTCTGGCCTGAGGTTACTTGTCCCCATGTGGGAATTGAAACCCTGTCCCTCTGGCATGAGGTAACTGGTCCCAACCACTGAGCCACTCCTCCCTCCTACTCACCACAGAGGTCAGACTAACTGCCTTACAGTTTTCAACCTCATCCTTACTTCCACATTTGTGTAAAGGGACCACATGCACCTTTCTCCAGTCCTCTGGGACCACTCCTGACTCTAAAGAAGTATTGAAAAGGTCAGACAGTGGAGCCGCTAGAACTTCTCCAAGTTCCTTCTATACTCTTAGAGGAATCCCATCCAACCCCATTGCTTTGTCTACTTTTATTTTAGCTAGTTCCTCACGAACACAGACTTCTGAAAATTGTTCAAGATCCCCTTCACTTCTTTTCCTATTTGTGCGTGTTTTCTGAGGTCCTGCTCCTGGTCCTTCATCTGTGCACACAAGCAAAAATATTTGTTAGGCAAGTCTGCTTTATCCTCATCAACTTCTACATATTCCTCCCCTTTATCCTTGACTTTGACAATTCTACTTTTGCACCTCCCTCTCTTGCTAACATATCTGAAAAATGTATTGTCCCCCCATTTTATTGCATTGACTATTTCTTCTTCTTTTTGTATCTTTGCTTTCCTGACTACTTTCCAAGTTTCTCTAAAATTTTCCAAATATTGATGCTTGTCTTCCTCTTTCTGTGATCTCTTGTATTTTATGAAGTCCACCACCTTTTTCTTCTCCTTTTCAGCTACTTCCTTTGAGAACCATAGTGGCCTCCTTTTCCTTTTACAGTACATTGACTTACTTTCCTAACAAAAAGATTTGTTGCCTTTAAAATATTCCCTTTCAGATTTGCTCAATGCTTTTCTTCATCCCCCAGCTGCTCCCATCCCATTAATGACTCCTTGAGGTATGGTCCCATCTTGGTAAAATTAGTTTTCCTAGTCTAGGACCCTCACTTTTGAGTGGACTTTATCAGCTCTAGTCCTAATACTAAATCACACCATCTGATGATCATTAATATGATTTCCCACTATAACATCAGAAACACTTTGATCCCCATTGGTAAGCACCAAGTCCAGTATGGCCCCTTTGTAACGGGTGGCACCTAAAAGATCCTGAAGCCATTGCCCTCGCTGGAAACATTCTCCATTTACAGATCAGGCTTCAGGACCAGGATGAGAAGTAGCTGACGTCAGGACAGCCAAGGCCCTAGCACCCTTCACGTGTGCATTCTGTTACTAGTTGCCAGAATAATTCTCCCTGTAAATAATCCAAGATCTCCTTACTTCTAGGGATGCACCAATCAACATCTGGCACATTAAAGTCACCTATCAGTAGCACTTCTCCTTTCAGGGCAATACTGCGAATGTCTTCAATTAAATCTCTGGTCCACTTCTGCCAGTGAAGGAAATCTGTATATCACACCAATGTAAATGGATTCCCCTTTCTCTCTTTCTAGCCCCTGTAATTCTGTAGCTTTTTATATTTTTTACATATAGTGCCACTCCTTCTCCCCTTCTTCCTACTCTGTCCTTCCTTGAATTAAGTATAGCCGGTATAATTACTGTACATCCCAGTAATGGTTGTCCATGAACCATTTTCCCATAACTGTCACTACATCCAAGTCAGCTTCTAACATTAAAGCCTCAACTTCTGGGATCTTATGTCCCATATTGTGGGCATTAATTCACACTGCTTTCCAGATTTGCCTCTATTACCCATTTCTACAAAGGTATTTAATATTTTACTTACCTGGGGGCTTTTTCACCCATCCCCAATGAATCTAGTTTAAAGCCCTCTTCAGTAGGTTAGCCAGTCTGCTGCGGAAGACACTTTGACCCTTCTTGGATAGGTGGATGCCATCTCTGTTCTGCAGCCCTTGGAAAACCATCCCATGGTCCACGAAACCCAAATCACTCTTGATGACACTATCCACACAACCGAGCATTAATCTCCAGGATGCAAGCTTTTCTGCCTCAGCCTTTACCCTCAATAGGGAAGATTGAAGAAAATACCACCTGCCTACCTATCTGTTTCACCCTCTGTCCCAGAGCCATAAAGTCACTTTTGATACGCTCGGAGGGATACCTAGCAGCATCATTTGTGCTGACATGGATGAGCATCATCAGATAATAGTCAATAGGCTTCATGAGTCTCTGCAAGCTCTCCATAACATCTCAGATTTTGGCACCTAGCAGACAGCATATCTTCATGGACATCAAGTCTGGTCGGTAAATGGATGCCTCAGTACCCCTCACCAACTACCACTACTCTTCGCTTCCTTGTGGCCACTGATTCTGCAACTTTGGGGTGCTTGAGCTCTGGTTCTTCCCATTCCTGGGATGTTTCCACCTCCTCCACTTCCAGGCTGCATATTGGTTCTTCAATTTGAGGGCTTCAGGAATTGGAATGTTGATTTTGCAGGCTCTGATGACTCTCTGTATTCTGTAGCATATCATCTTCACTTCTGTCAGAGATCTTGGATGCTCAAAAATGATCTCATCAGTGTACTTGTTGCTGTCACAGATGCTTTTCAGCCTCATCACCTCCTCTCTGAGCCCCTTCACTTGTTTCACGAATGCTTCAGCTTGTGGATATTGTGCACATGGCACCAGTCCCTCGGCTGGTATCAGGCTGCATGTCTAGACAGAGGCAGAAGATGTAAAGGGGGAACAGATTTGGCAACATGATTCTTTCCAACCATAGTTCAGTTGTTGGAGCTTTGGTAGCTGTTTAAGGAAATGAGAAAGACATACCAAAGTCCCTTACTTTTCCTCAGCTGTCCTTTAAGAGAAAAAATAGCTAGCCAGGGCTGGGAGAAGTTAGGAGATGTGGGTTTCGAACCTTTACCAGTTTAAACAGAAGTGACAGGTCCTAAACTCTCATTTGCTGGCAAATCTACAGGCTGGATACCATTATAATACTATTTGAGGTGACCCGTGAGGGGAGACCAAATTTACGGAGCTAGACAATGGGTTTCTACAGGTTACACCCAGAATGAACAGTGTCTCCACATGGTACAGAGCAGAATCATCAAGATGCTATTTATCTCATTAGCATCTCAATGAACTGAAGAATTAGAGGAGGTGGTAGAAGCGAGCATTGGGGAGAATTTTTAGACAGGTGAACAAATACATGAGTACTCTATTTTCCTTTCAAGAAATTCAATTTAAAATTCTGTAGAGTACATAGTACCAAAGAAAAAGAGATAAAATTAATTAATAGATAGATGGCTCCTGTAGTTAGGGTTAAGTGAAGGTGAATACTTTGCTTCACTTCTTTTTTCTAAGTGTAGCTCTGTACAAGTGCTTTGGATATCAGTTCTTTATATTCATTGGGAATGGACTCATGGGATGGTGCTGTTGGGGGGTGGGAACCCAATGAAAGATGCTGGATTATCCAAATTGCAACAAAAATTAACATTAGTAGTGTCGTCACTGGCAAAGTAATTATGTCTGTGCAATATTGACAGAGTCTCATGAAAGAATTGGTGGACTGGGAGTTGATGAAACAAAGGGAAAAATAGGGTCTGGAACAAGGCTGAGCTATTTTAGCTTATGGAAGCAATTTAGAAACCTAAGCTAATGCAAGGTTGGGTTACCGTAAAATGTCTCAGTATTGTGGCGACGGCACCCCCACTAGGCGGTTGCCTAGTGAAAGCGGCGGGCCATCTTGTATCTTGTATGTTGCTTTAAGCTTCAGGGCTAAGACCTCTGAATGTGTAGTTGCGTGCAAAAAGCAGTCCAAGTGGTATTTTTGGCCAACACAGGAAAATTTATTAAATTTTTTGTTTTAAATTTCAGCTTTGCAAACAGACCTTTGTAGAAGGCTCCAACCACAACAACAGAAAAAAGGATGTTTCTCCAAATAAACTTTCTTTACAAAAAGTGTATTTCAGCAGTGTTATTAATGAGCAGTTTCTTCCAGCTCTTTAACAAAAGAATTTCTTCTTCCAGAAACAAACATAATTAAACTAGTATTTAACAGCAGAGTCCAGCAAACCTTTTAGCTTCCCTTAGCTGCTTCAGGTTTTAATTTTAAAACACTTCTCTGCTTGTCAGCACAGAAACTAAAACTGCTGTATTTAAACTTTCACTCAGCACAAGTGTTCTTGTAGCTTTAACCATGAGATTTCCTTCTCTCTCTAAAGCTTCTTAGCTACAATAATCAGGATAACTGTTTCCTGGGTTTCCTTCCTATTAAACCCTTAGCTTTTCTCAGTCAGAGATCATGCACAAAGAACATTCCATTTGGGAGTCTGTGGAGTCAGGTTCCTCTCCACAGAATTCCACCTCCATGTCTTCCTCTGCATTACATGACTGTGGGGCTTGGACAGGTTCAGGGATTTCAGGTTTTACTTCCTTTAGAAGCTTGAACAGTCTTTCCCACTGAACTTCCCTTCTTCTCCCCAGGATTATATTAGTGTTCTCAGACTTCTTTCCCTTTAGTAAAACATTTAAAGGCTTTGTTTGCTTTACCTTATCTGTAAAAGCATTCTTCCTGGCATGCGTCCCATAAGGTACAGCTTCTTCCTCAGAATCGGGTATGCTTATTTCTGAGTCAGAGTCACACACAATAACTCCCTCAAACTTTCCCCTCCTACCTCTGAGCTTGACTGTAGACCTTTTACAGCAAGGGTATCTCCTAAGAGTAGCGTCCTCTGAATCAGAGCTGCTTGGGGGATCACTGCAGTGTTTGTCTCTAGCCCTTCTAGGCTCTCCAAGCCTGAAGACTTGTTCCTCTTCAGGTGGAGCTGAGACCTCCTGCTCCAGCTTCCTCACAGCTAGCCTTCTCGCTTCCTCTCTCCTGGAAGGAGTGCAATTAGCCTGGATTCTGGCTCTTTCCCGACTGCCGTCTTTCAAGCTGTTCCCGTGTCTTGCTTCTCTTCTGCCGGTCTTGCTGACGCTTCCTGCTCTCTCTTTTTGCCTGTGCTTAAATGTTTGCGAGCGTGCTCTCTCTCTTGGCCCCACCCACAGGTGTCTCCTATCACTTCCTATAGTTGCCCTGGAGTTTGGGTGTGGCCTCAGCCTAGCTTTGCAAGTGTGGGTTTTTCCACTGCTTTCATTTTAGAACATGTGCTTAGGTGAGCCCATCCCCCTTATGGAAAAAAAAGTTTCTTTTTTCTTTGTTTCCCAGGGCTGTGCTGCACACTCCTTACCACATATCCCCCCCCCCTTAAGCTATTACGGGCTGGCGCTGTAACCCCCGCACAGCTTGTAATCCTAGATAGGATATTTGGGTTACTATTCTCTCTCATGGCCAATTGAGCGCTCACTGTTCGCTCCTGCCATGGGCGTAACACATTAATATGGTACACCTGCTGTTTTCCCCTTCCGGTCTCCAATGCATATAATACCAGACCTACCTGTTTTAAAACTTTGTAAGGCCATTTCCAGCTATTTTCAAATTTTGAACTAGCAGCCGCGACCATTACCATTACTTTATCCCCGACCTTCAGGAGACGTGGTCTCGCACGTCGGTCATAATACGTTTTTTGACGGGCCTGACTCTGTTTCAAGTTCCCTTCCGCCACTGTGGCCAATCGCTGTAAGTGACCCTTCAAATCTGTCAGGAACTTGGGTATCTCTTGTTCACCCTCAGTGGGTGCTATCCACTGTTCCCTCAAGATATCCAGTACTCCCCGTGGAGCCCGTCCATACATGAGTTCGTATGGGGAAGCGCCTGTAGAGGTCTGCTTCCTTTTCCTACATGCGTATAGCACGAAGAGAAGCATTGTATCCCATTCACCCATATTACCCTCAAGGCTTCTCCTCATGTTCTTTTAAAGTCTTGTTAAACCTTTCTACCAGGCCATTGGTTTGTGGGTGATATGCTGCCGTTCGGACATGATGGATACCGAAGGCATTCCATACCTGGGCAAGGTATCGGGACATGAAGTTGGTCCCCCTATCCGTTAAAACCTCCCGAGGGAAACCCACTTCACAGAACAATTTTACTAATTCTAGGGCTATAACACGTGCGGACGTATTTCGTAGCGGGACTGCCCAGGGAAACCTAGTGGCTTGGTCAATTGTGACCAATATATATTGGTTGCCCCGTGGTGTTTTTAGCAAAGGCCCCACTATATCAACAGCCAACCTGTGTACTGGTTTGGTTATAACTGGCATTGGGATCAGGGGCACCTCTGGCGGGTGGTTCGCCGTGACCCTCTGGCAGGACGGACAAGATGCACAGAATCTTGCCGTCTCTCCGAAAACCCCGGGCCAATAAAATCTGGCCAAGATCTGATCCAATGTGCCTTGTATACCTTTATGTCCCCCCACCGGGTGATCATGTGCTAATCTTAGAACTATGCTCCTGAAGGAGGAAGGTATTACTAACTGTTTTCTTAGATTACCTGTCCTTGGGTCTAAACTCTCCCGGTAGAGCAGGTTATCATCCAACAGAAATCTAGGCAGGGTTTTTGATCCTTTCCGTGCGTATTCAAACGCTCGCACCAGTGCAGGATCTGCTATCTGTTCGTTGGGAAATGAGGGGAATTTTTCCATTAACTCTGCGGGAACCCAGGGCAATTCCCGTCCGGTCATCAACTCTGCCCTATTCTTGGCCCTGGTTTGCTTTTCTCGCCGCTTTTCATCCTTTCTCTTCCTGGGGACATCCTTAGCTGGAGTTATCAAATCCTCGTGAAAGGATGTTCCTGGTATGGGATCCTCCTGAGGATCAACTTCCTCTTCTGAAGGCCTAGAGCCTGTATGGGTAGTTATCATGCCTGCCCGATCTTTAGTTATCTTGGGGTCAGAAACCTTTCCTACCTCTGGTAAGGTTTTCTCCCTTTCCGATTTTTCCTTCTTGGATAGGGTAGCTGTCATGCCTGCTTTGCCCTGCAGCTCCTCTGCTAAACCTCTCCAGAACTGGGGCCAATCCCGACCCAGAACGATGTCATGTGGGAGTCGGGGCACTACAGCTACAGCTATTTCTCTTTCCATACCCAATCCCTTTACCGTGACACGCTGTATGGGATAGGTAGAAGCGGCCCCATGGCTACACCGAATTTTAATATGATCTCTAGAGGATTCTGGTAAGGGTTTATCTTGCGCCTCAAGTTTTCTCCATAGCCTCTGAGAGATCATAGATTGGTTGGCGCCTGAATCCAATAAAGCCTCTGTGGGGATCCCTTCCACCTCCACTGTTAACAGGAACCCCTCTCCTGCATCTCTGGGATGGGTGGTTACAAAAGCTTTCCTAGCCTTGCAATCTTTCTTAAAATGACCCAATTCCCCACAAGTAAAACATTTTTTCTGTGTGTCACACATCCTATCCATAGATATATTTTTCCTCTCCTAAGGCCTGCAAATGTTGCCTTCTTTTCTAGTGTCTCCATATCTGTCTTCTTAAAAACACCATCTTTCTCAGGGCTCAACCTGTTAGCCTCCAGAAAGCGTTCAGCCAGAGAAATGGCTTCCTGGGTGTTTTTGCAGTCTTGGAGAACTAGGAAAGTTTGCAACTCCCTAGGTACAGCCTCCGTAAATTGCTCTAGGATTACAGTATCCAAGACAGATTCTAAATTTCTAGTCTCGGGTGTAAGCCACTTTCAGACCAAACTCTTTATTCGATGATAGAGAGCTTGGGGCGTTTCACCCAACTTTAGTTTACAGGATTGCAAGAGCCTGCGATAGACTGTGGGGTTTAATCCCAGCCGATCTTTAATAGCTCGCTTTACTTCTTCATAATTAGTGACTAGTGTCGCGGGCATAGCCCTGTAGGCCGCCAAAGCTTCCCCTGTGAGGGAAGTGGCAAATCTTAATGCCCACTGTTCCTTTGGCCATTTGGCCAAGAGAGCTATTCTCTCAAACACCTCGATGAAATCATCAACATCGTCATCTTTCGTAAGGCGTCCACAAGAAAAGGTCCCAGTGCTAGGCCATTCCCACCCTTGGAAAACACCCTGTGAACCTGGCACTGTACTTGCAGCTTCGGCTGCCTTCTCTTGTGCTCCGATCCATCTTGTCATCATATCAAGTAGAGGCTTTTGTTGGGCCAGGAGCATGGCGGTCGCCTGTTCTTGGCTTAGTGCCGACATCTCCCTCTGTTTGGTGAACTGTTCGGCCATCCATGCCAGGATATCACCTCTCTCCATCGCTGTACGGATGCTGTGAACACAAACAAACACAAAACAACCACAAAGTGCAGTACTTTTATGCTCCCCTTTTCGCCCTTGGTGAGCACTACTGTAGCCTCCCCTTACACCAGAATACGAGCCTTAACCCCTCTAGCATACGGGTTACCTGGCTCTGGTGCAGGATCTCGCTTTGCCAACAGCTTGGACACTGATTCTGGCTCCACTGCCACTCCGGATCTTTCCTCCGTTCAGCAGATGTCGTGTGTTGACACCGTCTTCCTTGGGGGTCCTCTCCTCCTTCCAGAGGTATGGAACTTCTTTGGGGGTGTGCAGAAACTGACAAAATCCTGCCAACTACGCCACCTGTGGCGACGGCGCCCCCACTAGGCGGTTGCCTAGTGAAAGCGGCGGGCCATCTTGTATCTTGTATGTTGCTTTAAGCTTCAGGGCTAAGACCTCTGAATGTGTAGTTGCGTGCAAAAAGCAGTCCAAGTGATATTTTTGGCCAACACAGGAAAATTTATTAAATTTTTCGTTTTAAATTTCAGCTTTGCAAACAGACCTTTGTAGAAGGCTCCAACCACAACAACAGAAAAAAGGATGTTTCTCCAAATAAACTTTCTTTACAAAAAGTGTATTTCAGCAGTGTTATCAATGAGCAGTTTCTTCCAGCTCTTTAACAAAATAATTTCTTCTTCCAGAAACAAACATAATTGAACTAGTATTTAACAGCAGAGTCCAGCAAACCTTTTAGCTTTCCTTAGCTGCTTCAGGTTTTAATTTTAAAACACTTCTCTGCTTGTCAGCACAGAAACTAAAACTGCTGTGTTTAAACTTTCACTCAGCACAAGTGTTCTTGTAGCTTTAACCATGAGATTTCCTTCTCTCTCTAAAGCTTCTTAGCTACAATAATCAGGATAACTGTTTCCTGGGTTTCCTTCCTATTAAACCCTTAGCTTTTCTCAGTCAGAGATTATGCACAAAGAACATTCCATTTGGGAGTCTGTGGAGTCAGGTTCCTCTCCACAGAATTCCACCTCCATGTCTTCCTCTGCATTACATGACTGTGGGGCTTGGACAGGCTCAGGGATTTCAGGTTTTACTTCCTTTAGAAGCTTGAACAGTCTTTCCCACTGAACTCCCCTTCTTCTCCCCAGGATTATATTAGTGTTCTCAGACTTCTTTCCCTTTAGTAAAATATTTAAAAGCTTTGTTTGCTTTACCTTATCTGTAAAAGCATTCTTCCTGGCATGCAACCCATAAGGTACAGCTTCTTCCTCAGAATCGGGTATACTTATTTCTGAGTCAGAGTCACACACATTAACTCCCTCAAACTTTCCCCTCCTACCTCTGAGCTTGACTGTAGACCTTTTACAGCAAGGGCATCTCCTAGGAGTAGCATCCTCTGAATCAGAGCTGCCTGGGGGATCACTGCAGTGTTTGTCTCTAGCCCTTCTAGGCTCTCCAAGCCTGAAGACTTGTTCCTCTTCAGATGGAGCTGAGACCTCCTGCTCCAGCTTCCTCACAGCTAGCCTTCTCGCTTCCTCTCTCCTGGAAGGAGTGCAATTAGCCTGGATTCTGGCTCTTTCCTGACTGCCGTCTTTCAAGCTGTTCCCGTGTCTTGCTTCTCTCCTGCCGGTCTTGCTGACGCTTCCTGCTCTCTCTGCCTGTGCTTAAATGTTTGCAAGCGTGCTCTCTCTCTCCTGGCCCCACCCACAGGTGTCTCCTATCACTTCCTATAGTTGCCCTGGAGTCTGGGTATGGCCTCAGTCTAGCTTTGCAAGTTTGGGTTTTTCCACTGCTTTCATTTTGGAACATGTGCTTAGGTGAGGCCATCCCCCTTATCAAAGAAAAAGTTTATTTTTTCTTTGTTTCCCAGGGCTGTGCTGCACCCTCCTTACCACAGTATATTAGAATTAGCAAAGGTGTTTGGTTGGGATGGGGTGATGAGTGGATAATTGCACAAAAATAAAGTGGATTGACAGGAAGACTTTGAATGGATTTGTTGGCTCAATGTTAATGTTGTGGATCATGTTATGGTGGGTAGGGTCAATATTCATCTCACAGAAGTCAGCATCTCTCAAATGCTTGACTGCCATAGGCAAAAATGAAAACAGATATTCAGCGCTAGCGCCTATATCCAGTTTCACCGCTGGCCATGATGGCTATCCAGTTAGTGGCAATATTCAGCCACTAACTGGATAGCACAACTGCAATGACCATTGACCTGTCCTAACTTTATGCGGTTTGCTTATTCAGTTAGTGGTTTAATATTGCTGATAACCTGATATTCCTCACAGATCATTCTGATACTAACCAAACATTTTTAGGATGGTCTATGGGGATATTTAGCAGCACTAACCAGTTTGCGCTGCCAAATATCAGGCTGGGCAAGGTTTAGCTGGTTAGTAAATCCTGACAGTAAAGCAATAAAGATTTATTAAAAAAAGAAATCAACAATATCTTAACTCTCCCCCTTGCTCATCAAGGTGTCAACTCCCCTTGAAGAGACTTAAATTGATAGGTTTTTCAGCCCCTGCTTATAGGCCCTTAAATCTCCTCCCTTAAATCTGTAGGAAGGTAATTCCACCATAGTGAAGCTTGCACAGAAAAAGACCTACCTTGGTAAGAGGACTTCCTCTTGATTCTAATACCTGGCACCAATAAAGCTTTCCCCCAGCAAGCCTAAGACTCTTCCTGGAACATAAAGACTCAATTTAGCAGACAGGTAAGCTGGTCAAACTGGGCAGTGTCTTATAAACCATTGTCAGTATTTACTCTTCATCCACCATTTCTAGTACAAAGTCTTTCCCTTCAGTCTGTTGCCAGCTCATAGGGTATTCACGAAATGATTTGTAGTGGCAGCTACCCACCTTCAGACAGGGTCATTTGACCTTCCAATACTTAAGACAATTGGCTCCTGGTGGCTCCTTAATGCACAAGCATTAACCCTTATGGCCAAGACAATTATGCTATTCCAGCATCAGGATTTTCTTATCAACTTTCAAAAATCTGCATTACACCCAACAAGTACCATTTATTTATCGGCACATTCTTGGACACCATTCAAACAGAAGCTTTCCTACCAGAAGGTAGAATCCAGGCAACCAGAGTCATAGCTGGAGCGTACTTGCAGATGTTGGTACACATAGCAGCAGTTCACGTAGTCCCCTTGGCCCATTTTAAAATGAGGCATTCATAATGGAAGCTCAGGTTACAGTGGAATCAACACTCACAGCATCTCTTGTCAATGCTTGACCTCTTATTCTTCCCAACAATAGCAGACCACAACCTAAATACACCACAGGCATCCATCTACCTGGTTCCCTGGTCAGACCACCACCTGATCACATTCACGCTCCCTCGCCAAACCCTCACAAAACAGAGAACTGAAGACAATATCACAAAGAGAAAGTTCATAACAATGGACAATCAAGACTTCATTTGCAGACTTTCACCACAATTAACAGAATGCAACACATCCAACACATAGAATCCCTGATAAAACATAGTATATGATTGCAGATAAAGACCGGCATGATCCTTCTACTCTGCCAAGCAAGCTGGCAAGAGTAGGTGTGCAGATCACCCCTCTCCATGCTTTTGTTTAGGGGTGTACCCTCCGCTCCGTGCAGGTCACCTCTAATTGAGATATCAGAGACAGTTAAGTTTACTTTGATTTGATCCTGTTTCTATAAAGGGATCTACTGTGTCTGTCCCATGCCATTTTGAATTCTATCACTGTATTTGCCCCCACCACTTCCATCGAGAGGGCATTCCAAGTCTCCACCACCCTTTCAGTGAAAAAGTGTTTCCTGACGTCTTTCAGTTTACCCCCTTGCAGCTTCATGTTAAGCCCTCTAGTATTAGAGCTTCCCCTTCTTTGAAAAAGATTTGCTTGTTCATTAATACTCCTTAAGTATTTAGAGGTCTGTATCATATCTCCCCTGTCCCTCCTCTCCTCTAGAGTATACATATTTAGATCTTGGAGTCTCTTTTCATATGTCTTCTGGCGCAGGCTCCAAATCATTTTGGTTGCCTTCCTCTGAGCTGGTTCCAGTCTTTTTATATTCTTTGTGAGATATGGCCTCCAAAACTGAACACAAGTGAGGTCTCCAAAACTGAACACAAGTGAGGCCTCACCAGTGACTTGTACAGCGGCCTTAGTACCTCTTCCTTTCTGCTGGTAATTCCTCTCTGTATGCAACCCAGCAATCCTTCTAGCTTTGGCCACCGCTTTGTCACACTGTTTCGCCACTTTGAGATCCTCAGAAACAATCACTCTGAGGTCCTTCTCCTGGTCTGTGCACACCAACCTACTGCCCCCTATCTCATACAATTCCCTTGGATTTCTGCATCCCAAGTGCATGACACAGAACTTCATCACATTAAATCTTAACTGCAAGCATTAGACCATTCTTCCAGCTTTTGCAGATCTTTCCTCATGTTATTCACTCCCTCAGGGGAGTCCACTCTGTTGCAAAGTTTTGTGTCATCTGTAAAAAGACAGACTTTTCCATTCAGTCCTTCAGCAATATCACTCACAAATAAATTGAACAGTATTGCCCCAGGACCGATCCCTGGGGCACACCACTAAGCATCTTCCTTTCATCCGAGTGACTTCCTTTTACCATCACCTTCTGTTGTCTGTCAGTCAACCAATTTCCGATCCAGTTCACTACCTTGGGACCCATCCCCATGCTGGTCAGTTTATTGATAAGCCTCCTATAATGAACAGTATCAAAAGCTTTGCTGAAATCTAGGTAGATCACATCCATCGCATGCCCTTGATAACCCAGTCAAAGAACTCAATCAGATTTCTTTGGTATAATCATCCTTTGGTAAAAACCATGTTGCCTCAGATCATGCAATCTATTGGTTTCGAGAAAGTCCATTATTCTCTCTTTCAGGAGCACAACCATTACTTTTCCCGCCACCGAGGTAAGGCTGACTGGCCTGTAGTTTGCCACGTCTTCCCTATTACCACTTTTGTGAAGAGGTACCACACTGGCCCTTTTCCAGTCCTGCGGAACATCTCCTGTCTCCAAGGATCTATTAAAGATATCCTTTAAAGGTCCTGCAAGAACCTCTCTGAGCTGTATCCCATCCGATCCCATGGCTTTGTCCAAGTTTTGCAAGTTGTTCAAACATATCATCTTCTGTGAATGGTGTAGTATCTACTCCATTTCCATTTGCATATTTGTTAATCACAGGTGGTCCTTATCCAGGATTTTTTTTTTAGTAAAACAGAACAGAACTATTTGTTTAGCATTTTCACTTTTTCAACATCACTTTCCACAAATCTATTCTCAACACTTTTGAGTCTTGCAATTTCACCTCTGATCTTCCTCTTCTCCTAAATATACCTGAAACAAGTTTATCACCACACTTTAGATCTTTAGCCATCTTTTCTTCTGCCTTTGATTTTGCTATCCTTATTTCTCTTTTTGTCTCTTTAAGCTTTATCCTGTATTCTTTTTGGTGTTCCTCTGTTTGCAAATTTCTGAATTTTGTAAAAGCTGTGTTTTTTGCCTTTATTTGTGCAGCCACTTCTTTAGAAAACCAAATAGTTTTCCTTTTCCTCTTGTTTTTATTTACTTCCCTTATATATGTATCTATTGCCCCTTTTATTGCCTCCTTTAGTTTAGCCTACTGCAATTCCACTTCCCTTGCCTCCTCACACTCTGCCATCTTCCTGAAGTCAGTGTTTTTGAAGTTTGGGATTTTGAGCTTGCCATGAGGGGAATCTGCCTTGGCTTTTATCTCAAACCACACCATGTGATGATCGCTGCTGCTCACATGGGCCCCAACGACACACTTTCTCCTTGGTTGGTTCCATACCGTTTGTCTAAGCAATGCATTTTGGAAGGCATCCACAATTTTTTTACTTTTTTCCAGATTTGCAGAAGGAATAGTCCAAGCCACATCGGGTAGATTAAAGTCACCCAATATGATCACTTCTCCCTTCATGGCTACCTTTGCAATATCAATAATCAAGTCTCTATGCATTTCTTTGGTGTGAGTTGGAGGCTTGTAGACTACACCAGCATGGATGATAGTGTCATCTCCTCTTTCCAACACAATCCACAGCGCTTCTTCTTTTCCCCACGTCCCCTGCATTTCAGCAGCTTTAATATTGCTTTTGACATATAAGACTACTTCTCCTTCTTTTCTGCTTTCTCTTTCTCTCTTAAATAAATTATAGCCAGCTATGACTATATCCCATTCATGGAATTCAACAACAGCAGCCATTGCACAAACCCCTAACAACAACCTATGCAACCAAACACAGCAAGATCGCACCATGGTATTCCACAGAGCTTAAGAAAGTGGAGATGTACTCTTGACAAACAGACACATTCACATTATCTGCAAGAACTAGACAATTACTAAGCTATCAGCACCAAAGCCAAAAATGAATATTATATAAACCTCATCAAAACAGCAATCAACAAGCCAAGGGAGCTATTTGATATAGCTAACTCTATTATAAAGAACCCCACCTCAAAACATAACCCACTCTGCCCTCAACACATGGACGTGCATCTACAAGCCAAGACCAGTAATGCAATCCACAACAAAATTGAACTACCTCATCTGAACAACCTGAATGACACAATTAATCAATGGACCTCCTTCGATCCCATCAGCACTGAGCAGCTTGACAGTATTATAGCAGCCCTGAACACCACTACCTCCCCACTGGACCCCTGTCCAGCATCACGAGTCAAATTAGCAAGAGTACACCTTATGCCTTTCATACACACCATGATCAACAACTCACTAAAGCAAGGAAGCCTACCACCTGAACTCAAACAATCCTCTATATATCCTATCCTCAAGAAGCCCAGCTTCAATATATCCTGCCCAGAATCCTACAGACAAATTTCTAGTATACCTTTCATAGCCAAGATTATTGAAAAGGCCGTTCACACTCAGTTTCAGGACCACTTAGACAAATATGCTCCGCTGGACCCAGAGCAACACGGGTTCCGACCATGCCACAGTGTGGAAATCCTTTTCACTTACCTCATTAACACTTTAATCAGAGGCACCGAAAAATATTGCAAAAATTTATACTCTTGTTCCTGGATATCTCTGCCGCATTTGATTTGGTCTCACATCAGCTTCTCCTTAACAGATTTCATCAAATTGGCCTCCAGGGTACCACCTTAAAATGGTTTCAATCCTACCTTTCTGATCAGGTACAGCAGATAAAAATAGGTCCCATCAAATCTCTATCTTTCTCCCTCAGACAGGGAATTCCACAAGGATCAGCACTATTATCTATCCTATTTAACTTCTACATACAGCCTATATGTGATATTATCAAAAGCTTTGACATTAATTGCCTACTTTATGCCGATGACATTATGTTATTCACACCATTCACCATGAACTCTCCTGACTACACAAAATTCAATAGCTGTTTCATGGCAATCTCCAAATAGCTACAGGCACCTAAGCTCAAAATAAACCACGACAAAACAGAAATTCTGCAGATTACAAAAACTTCATCCCACCACAAACAAATACTATTGATAACATCCAAATCACAGTCAAAACCAAGATCAATTATCTTGGTGTAATACTGGATAACCAAAGCAAGTTACTATAAGTTACAGACCATAAAGACCCTACGCCCACTCCTTTCACTTGCATATTTCCGTACAGTTTGCCAAGTGGTAATCACACCTATGCTTGATTACTGTAACACGATATACCATGGTATCTCTAAGAGCTCATTATATCCATTTCAGTTAGCAAAGAACATGGCAGCAAGACTTATTCTTGGACAGTCTCATCAGTCTCACATCATGCCACTCTTCAAGCAAATATACTGGTTACCTATATCACAAAAAATCAAATATAAAGCCGTCATCAATACACAGAAAATTATCAACAATCTCTCAGCAGTCAACCTAGAATCCTTAATCACAACCCACAACTGCAGTACACCTAGGAGACAGAGCAACATAAATGCACTAGAATACCAACTGATAGAGCAAGATGCAGCCAAAGAGCCAACAACAGGGCCTTCTTGTTATATGCACCATCACTGTGGAACTCACTCCCACCACAAATAAGAGCCACGCAACACATGTAAGATTTCTGCAAAAGTTTGAAGACATTTTTATTCATTGAAGACTATGAACCAAGCCCAAACAATGACTAGCTCTTCCATCACCACCTCACAGATCAAACACACATCTATTTCATAGTTCAGCATAATTGTACATAGTTAACTACCCTCATTAGCATCTGTTATAATATGTTAGCAACTGTTATAATATGTTAATATGTGTTCAATGTAACATGCACTGTGGTTTACAATAGATTCTTTTCCTGCACAGAATTTCATGTAAACCGTCTTGACTTATAGGTATAGAAAAATTGTCAAATATATAGTTAAAATAAATAAACAAAATCCTGTTGCCACCTCAATTCACATGATGTTGCAGTGGTGGACTTTCAAGCCCAACCTTTCAGTGGGTGTCCCTTTTGCACCATGGCAGAACAAGTTAGAACTAACTACAAATGTATTAAACCTGGAATCTTGACAGTCGTTTGCAGAAGTTGTGATCAAAGTATGAGACTTGTCTTCAGATTAACCATTTAGAACTCAGGATAATTTATTGGGCCCTGTGAATTTTCCTTAATCTTCTCCAAGATTCATTAGTCTTACTTCAGACAGATATAATCAGGTGGCAATTATCCATATAAATAAATATGGAGACACCAACTCTCTTTGACTGTCAAGAGGCAGCCAGGATTTGGGCCTTTGCCATAGCCAACTGCATTCAGATACAAGCTGTCTTCATCCCAGGAGTGCTCAACCAATTAGCTGACAGGCTCAGAAGAATTCTTGAACCTTATGAGTGGTCCCTTGATGTATCTTTCCTGAGATCCATTTTTTAAGAATGAGAGACACTTCAAATCTTTTAGCCAGCAGCAAAAATACAACATTTCCTCTTTATTGTTCCATCCTCTCTTCTGCCCTGCATCTAGCTATAGATGCCCTAGTGATGTGATGTACCTGATCCTTCCTGTATATACAATATATCCACCAGTTCTTTCATAGCGAGAATCTTGCACAAGTTCCAGCGAAGTCAAAACACCATGAATCTCATAGTGCCATATTGGCCCATAGTGCCATACTGGGCTCGTCAGAATTGGCTTCTCCTTCTCAAAAGGCTAGAGGTTCTACTTCCACAAACTTGACCACTTCCCAATGTTAATAACTCAACAGTAGGGCTGTTGTCTTTATCCAGACTTGAAGGGCCCGATACTGAGTTGGGCAGACTATGCCCCCCTATGGAGCATAGCCCTGCCTGCCAATCCTTAACCCTGGATATTCAATGCCGGGGTCATATGCGGCCTCGGCATTGAATATCTGGGGATTGCCGCACATGCCAGAAGTCTCATTAGGTAACCAGGCAGCAACGGTATTGCATGCTGCCTGGTTAGCTCCTGCGCCTTAAAGATAAGCAAGGGTTTTCTTTGCCTATCTTTTCAGCGCAGATCGCTAACCAGGCAGCATGCAATATCGCTGCTGCCTGGTTATTGTTTGTCTTCGCCTCTGCTCCACCCCAGAATGCCTTGACATGCCCCGATGCTAACCGAATAGCATTGGGGCACATAGGGGAGTTAGCAGGGGATATTCAATGGCACTAACCAAGTGCCATTGAATATCTGGATTTAAGGCATTTACATGGTTTACTGGGCTGTAAACCATGTAAATGTCTTTCTAAATTGGGCTCAAAGTCTCCATTAGAGAGCACTTCCATGCTCTGGCTGCTTACCACATTTTGGCTGATAACTTTCCAGCATCTCAATGTCATCTTATTGCTCGCTTCATGAAGGATCTTCATGTAAAACCTCCAATGCAGAAGCCACTGGACTCTGTGGCTCATAAGTTCTTTGTCTGGAAAGTACTCTTCCTAGTAGCAATTTCCTTGGCTAGAAGAGTCAGTTAACTTCAAGCATTGATGACCTATGATCCATACACTCAATGTCATCATCACAAGGTGATTTTCCATATAAACAAAGAAATAGCACTTCTCATGGTTTGCATTCAAACACATGCAAGAAAGCCTTGCATACAGGGTCAGGCCAACTAGGGCAATAGCTTGGGGAGGGGCGGGGGTGGAAGGGCAGCAAAGATCAGCTATAGTCAAAGCAAAGCAATGGCTCCTGGTAGCCACACAAACTCAGTCATCAGTGCATACTTCTACCTGCAGGCAGAATAGGCAATAGACAAATTTACCCTTGTAAGTGGCTTTTTGGAATCTCACTCATTATGTATATATTTACAAAATAAAGTTTAATATTTAAAGCGTGATGTCCAAAAAGGCATTTTTATAGGATTGTTCTGGGAGGGATGGTGTTAAGATGATTACAATTGAGTTTAATAATTAAACTCTAGGAAGGGGGAGGGTGCTAGGGCTCTAAAAGCTAATTGGAAAGGGGGCACAAGGCTCAAGTTTTGTTAGGATGCCTACAATTCTTGCACTGGCCCTGTCTGCATACTATAGACCAGGCATGTCCAACTTCGAACATGTCATGATCTACTTTTTCCGGCCAAAAGTGCCGGTGATCTACCACCATGAAAATTAAGTTTCAAATTAAATTTTAACCCAATAGACTTGGAGGATTTCCCCCCCCCCCCATTTTTAATGAACCTTCTGTCATTTACTTGGATGTGATCAACTGTTAAGCAAATTAATCAAAAACAAAACAGAGAGACGAAGATCCAGTAAGAACTGCGAGGGGAAATGGAAAGTACATTTTTTCTTAAAGTTTTATTGAATAATAGCTTTCTTTAACTGTCTTAATAACTTTCTTTAACTTTTATTGGGTAATTTGTGTTAAATTTAGGTCGAGTATTGATACAGGCTGATCTTGCACAATCTTTAATATTTCGCTCTTACTCATTAGTGAGACGTCTGAGCCTGCATTTCATCCACCAGCTTTTTGAAGTTGGGTAAATATTGCGTGAGGGACAATCTCAGGGAATCCTGGAGATGTTCATCTGTCATGTTGGAATTTTGTGTACTCTTTGTCATTTTCAGATGGGAAAACGCAGATTCACATAAATAAGTTGAACCAAAACAGGAGTGTACAGCTTCACTGCATCTTCTCAAGTTGGGAAATTTGTCTCTAGGCACTAGCTTCCAAAATGATTCTTGCTCAGCACGGGTCTTGAGAAAAATTTCATTTTTAAGGGTTAATATTTTGTTTTCAAGAGATGGCTTGTTCAATGAGTAATTTTTACTGATAGCAGCTGCAGTTTCTTTAATGTCTACATCTACTTTGAATGGGTATGACAAGTACTCCACAACTGTTCCAATTTTTTGGAAGTCACAGAATCTATTTTCGAATTCCTGGATAACAGAACAGATTTCTGTCACATACTTCTCGTTCTGAAAAACAAAATTTGGATATTGTCCCAGATGGTCCTGCGTATTAGGAAAATGATCAAAAGTGTTGTTTGCAAGGTCAGTCATCATTAGCTCAAATTTGCTCTTGTAGGATGAAACTGTACTCATCATCTCGCCAATGCATTTGTTTTTACCTTGTAGTTCAAGGTTCATATCACTTAGTTCGCCTGTAAAGTCAGCAAGAAATGCCAGATCACATAACCACTCCTCATCTTCCAACTCTGCTTGGTCATCTCCCCTCTCCTTCAAAAAACTTCTTATTTCATTCAGCAAATCACGAAATCTTTGCAGAAATTTGTGCCTACTTAGCCACCTTACATCTATGTGCAAAATGATTTCCGCTACCCCTTCATCAAGAGTAAGATTGAAAAGCCATCTTTGAAGTGATCTTCCACAAACTGAATTTACAATTTTGAAAGTGAGGTTCATGACAGTCTTTGTATTGAGTCTCTTGCTTTCCAAAACTTGCTGGAGAATGATGCAGTGGTAAGAAAGGAAATCTGGGAAGTCGTCATGCTGTCTACAGAGGGCTATGAAACCGTTAACCTCACCTGTCATTGCTCTTACTCCATCAGTAGTAATAGAAACAAGTCTATGCAATGGAAGATTAGACTTTTTCACAAAAGAATGGAAAGAACTGAATATTTCCTGACCGGTAGTTCTCCCTTTTAAAGAAATCATTCCAAGTAGTTCTTCTTTAACACTGAAGTCTTTAAAAACCATCCGGATAAAGACTAGTAACTGGGCTATGTCTCTTATGTCTGTAGATTCATCCAGTTGGAGTGAGAAAGCAACACAATTTGAAACATCCTCCAACAATTGTTCAGTTGTGTCTCCACACATCTTTTCTATTCGCCGCACGACGGTGTTTCTTGACAATTGTACATCTTGAATAGCAGCTATGTTCTCTTTCTTATTTTTAAATCCTTCAAAATGATTGTCAGATGCTTCAAGAAAACAATCATTTACAAATTCCCCTTTAGTGAAAGGTTTGCATTTCTTTGCGATCAGGTTGCTGACCTTGAAGGATGCTATGGTTGCATTGACCGAATGTGACCTTGGCTTCGCCATCAACTGTTGCTAAGTAGCCAATTTTGATTTAAGTTCTTTGAGCCTCAGTTTACGAATTTCACTTTTGGGTGGAAAATCAGCATCAAACATTGCTATTGTGGCAAGGAGAGAGTAGTGCCACCTAGAAAAGCAGGAAACATTGAAGGTTTTACCTTGGCTGGGGGGATGGGCACATTAGAAAACACTTGTCAGAGAAAACCCAGGGTTAGAAGTTCACAGCAGAAAAACCCCAGGGTTGATAGTCAGTGGGCCAAAACTAGTGTTGAGTCATTCCCACGTTACACACCAGATAGGAATCAGAGAAGCAGGTACTCGGGGGAGGAGCCTGCAAGGGAGTTCCCTTGTCACGTAGCTGCTTGTAAAGAAGGGCAGACAGAAACGGAAGGGAGAAGGGAGAGAGAGAGGAGAGCAGAGGAAGAGAACCACCTGTCTTACCAGCACGAGGATTCTGAACCTGACTGGAACAAGGCTCCCAGGCTCTATGCTGAGAGGAAGGGAAGACCTGAAGCCAGATTCGCTCCCCAGGAGAAAGGGAAATACTGCTGCTCTCCAGGAAGAAATACTCACAGGCCAGGCAGCTGCTGTTGCGAGGCCCAGAGATACATTGCTAGTGCAGTGAAACCACAATGCAGGTTAGTGGGCAAGCTAAACCCTGTATTTGAAAGAAGCTTAAAGAAGCCACAAGAAGGCAGAACTTTTACCCAGGCAAAACCCTTGCTGGAACCTAGATGCAGGCATTGCTCTGCTAGGGAAGCTTCCAAAGCAAGAACTTTTTATAGAGCCCGAAGGAGGTCTGACCTGTCCTCTGATTACAGCTCAGAAGAGGGTTTTATTGATAGAAGGCCTGTATGTAAAACTGTGCAAGTTAAGCATCAAACCAGGAGAAAGCCTAGGCCCAAAACTGAACACAGGGATAGTTCTTCAGATGAGGAGGAGATTACCTGTAGACATTTACATGAAAGGAAAGGAACTTTTAAACCACGGCTTTTGAAACCCCATGAGCTTTTACTTAAAGGGGAGAAACCTATTAGGTGGCCAAGACTGAAGAAACTGTTAATGTATGGGACTAATACCATTCCAGTTAAGAGGCCAGAACCGCTACCTGAGAGTCCTCCAGAGAGCATGGAAATTGACTCTTTCAAAGGGGATTCAGATCCTTCAGTCACTGACATGGAATGTGATTGTTGCACTGTTTGTGAATAACTGTTAAGAGGGAAAATACCTTTTGTAAGAGCTAAGAAGAAAAGCTTGTTTAAAAGACTTTATTTTTGACCTGGCAAAGTTTGCATATATTTTCTTTGGGAGGAGTATCCCTACTTTTGTTTTCCTGTGGACATTACCTGTTGTGAGTCTCTGAGAACCCAAATAAAAATCTGTGATCTTTAACCAACGGCTCAACTACAAATTCTTATACAACCTCAAGGTTAAGGTGCAGCGCCTCCTGCTGGTCAAGCTATCTGGCACAGGGGCGGGGCTCACAGTGGCGTAGTATTTAGGATTTCGCGGTTCCAGAGGTCCGGCAGCCAAGTCCAACAGGAACAGAAGGGTTGACCGGAATCCAAGGACGCATCCAATGTATCCGGAGGAGCAGACGCATTGCAGACCTGACGGAGAGCTTATCTGGTGGCAGAGCTAAGACCTGCACCGATATCAGGTAACCCGTGACTAAGAGGGTTAGGCCTGGATCCAAGTGCAGAAGGGTGGTCACCATAAGCTATAGTGGGCACTTTTGAAAAAAAAAAAAAAAAGGTACCGCACTCGGTCGTTTGTTTTTGTGTTTTTCTTTCAGCTCCAGTGCAAGGATGGAGATCTCCGATTTCCCGACATGGGTAGCAAACCAGTTTGCCCAGCAACAGGAACTGGCAGCGAGTAACCAGGAGAAGGCGGCGTCGATGCTACAGGAGCAACAGCAACCTCTCCTGGTCCTCTTGGCGAAGATGATTCAGACCCAGGAGGACATGTTAAAGCAAAGCACCACTACCGGACTGGTAACACCCAACCTGATTCCAGGGTGGGAAAATACCAATACTGGGACTTTGTCATATGGACGATATGTAAAGGGTGATGATATAGATGATTTCATCGAAGCTTTTGAGCGTGTGGCTGTGCTAGCAAAATGGCCTGTGGATCAATGGGCGGTCAGATTTGCCACCACATTATCCGGGGAGCCATTAGCCGCATATAGAGCACTACCTTTAGATCAGATATCTGATTATTTAAAAGTGAAAACTGCTATCCGGAACAGAATGGGCTTAAATCCCTCTGTTTATAGGAGACTATTACGGTCTTGCACAATTAAGGAAGGCGAGACGCCTCAAGCGTTGTATTATAGAATTAAAAGTTTAGTTCACAAATGGTTAATGCCTGAGGGTAAAGCTATTGATACCATTCTTGACACTATAATTCTAGAACAGTTTACTGAGGCGGTTCCAAAAGAGTTACAGAGCTGGTTGGTTTTACAGAATTGTAACACTGCTTATGAAGCTGTTGCTTTAGCGGACCGCTTCCTTGAAGCCAACAAGGTAGGCTCCAAGAAAGAAGGCCTGTTCAAGAAACACGAAACAGTATTCCCAGAACAGAGAGCCACGTATGTTACCGGAAAAACAGCGAAAGGGAAAGTTATCACGAGAGCAGACTCCCTGTCTAGAAAATGTTTTACCTGTGGGGAGGTGGGACATTTTAGAAAGGACTGCATCGGTAGGGATGCCTTGATAGCTGCCCGAGTTGAGAACACTGGTGAGGGTTTTCTCTTAACCGTCGAGGTAGAGGGGATATCCGCAGAAGCGCTCCTAGACTCAGGGGCAGATCAATCAATGATCTCTAGGTCCCTCTGGGGTAAGATAGAGGCCCAGCGAGAATCCCCATCCGAGTCCCCTGACCACCATGTTAGAATTAGGTGCGTGCACGGTGCTGCATCCACCTACCCAGTGCATGTAGTGCGCATAAAAGGGCTAAGTAGTGGCAAGGCAGTTGCAGTAGCCGTTATGCCCAGGCTTCCCTATGAAATAGTGTTGGGGCGGGACTGGGCACACTTTAGAAAAGGGATAGAGAATAGGCTGCACGAGAAGAAAAACCTAGTCTCTACACGGGCCCACCCTACGCCGCCAGAAGAAGTGGACCCACAGGAGGAGCCGATACCAGGCACTTCTTTCCACGAGGATTTAATAACCCCACAAAAAGAGGGCCATAAAAAGAGTAAGGCGGAAAAAACGCAAGGAGAGGGCTCATAGGGGAAAAGGTAGGAGGGAATTGTTGGCTGGAGTAGAATTACCATGGGTCCCAGAGGACCTGATGCAAAAATTCCCCACTTTTCCTGATGAACAGAAAGCAGACCCTGCTTTAGTCCGAGCCTGCGAGTTCGCCCGAAGAGGCTCACGAGTCTTACCAAAATTTATATGGGATAAAGAGTTGCTTTATAGGGAAAGCATGGACCCGAAGACAAAAGAGGTTAAAAGGCAGTTGGTAATACCTGCCTCATTCAGAGACATCGTGTTAAAATTAGCACACGATCATCCCATCGCAGGACATAAGGGGGCGCAAGGGACGCTAGATCAGGTTCTTGCCCGATTTTATTGGCCAGGGGTATACACAGAGACAGTAAAATTCTGTGCATCATGCCCTGATTGCCAGCGAGTATCCGGCACGTATCCTCCGGAAGCGCCTTTAATTCCCTTGCCTGTTATTAGTAAACCAGTATATCGTTTAGCCCTGGATATAGTAGGCCCATTGGTAAAAACGCCCCGAGGCCATCAATATATATTGGTCATTATGGACCATGCCACCCGGTTTCCGTGGGCTGTCCCTATGAGGAATACCTCCGCGCGGCTGATAGCAGCGGAGCTAGTAAAACTGTTCTGTGAGGTAGGTTTTCCCCGGGAGGTCCTTACAGATAGGGGAACTAACTTTATGTCCCGACACTTAGCCCAACTTTGGGATGCATTCGGGATACAGCATGTCCGAACAGCAGCGTACCACCCCCAGACCAATGGCCTGGTAGAGAGGTTCAACCAAACCCTTAAAAACCTCTTACGCAGGAGTTTGGGCGGTCAGTTTCAGGAGTGGGACAACGTGCTCCCCTTTGTTTTGTATGCTTCCAGGGAAAAGAAACAGGCTTCCACCGGCATTTCGCCCTACGAATTGATGTATGGCCGGGCTCCGCGAGGCGTGCTAGACATTTTGAGGGAACAGTGGGTAGCCCCCACAAGGGAGCTCCAAGATGTCCCCCGGTTTTTGACAAACTTGAAACAGCGTTTAGAAAGGATAGGGCGCTTGGCGGAAGAAAATTTGGAGCGGAGCCAGGGGAAGCAGAAGCGGTACCATGACCGAAAGGCCAAGGCGCGCCATTTCGAAATTGGTGATTCTGTGATCGTGATGGTGGCCGCAGCGAATTCCAAATTCGAAAATACTTGGAAAGGTCCATATAAGGTAGTAAACAGAGTTGGTCCAGCTTCCTATGCTTTGGAAACTGGCCCAGGCAAACGTCAAGTTTACCACATCAACCTCTTAAGAAAGTGGTTTGACCGAACAGAAAATGTACAATTGGCCCAAAAACTAGGTACGCGACATAGACCCGCTTCCAGTATTGCCAGCTGTGCGCGAAGTGTCTCGCCAGCCGGCAATAGTCTAAGGGGGGGATATGTGGCAAGGAGAGAGTAGTGCCACCTAGAAAAGCAGGAAACATTGAAGGTTTTACCTTGGCTGGGGGGATGGGCACATTAGAAAACACTTGTCAGAGAAAACCCAGGGTTAGAAGTTCACAGCAGAAAAACCCCAGGGTTGATAGTCAGTGGGCCAAAACTAGTGTTGAGTCATTCCCACGTTACACACCAGATAGGAATCAGAGAAGCAGGTACTCGGGGGAGGAGCCTGCAAGGGAGTTCCCTTGTCACGTAGCTGCTTGTAAAGAAGGGCAGACAGAAACGGAAGGGAGAAGGGAGAGAGAGAGGAGAGCAGAGGAAGAGAACCACCTGTCTTACCAGCACGAGGATTCTGAACCTGACTGGAACAAGGCTCCCAGGCTCTATGCTGAGAGGAAGGGAAGACCTGAAGCCAGATTCGCTCCCCAGGAGAAAGGGAAATACTGCTGCTCTCCAGGAAGAAATACTCACAGGCCAGGCAGCTGCTGTTGCGAGGCCCAGAGATACACTGCTAGTGCAGTGAAACCACAATGCAGGTTAGTGGGCAAGCTAAACCCTGTATTTGAAAGAAGCTTAAAGAAGCCACAAGAAGGCAGAACTTTTACCCAGGCAAAACCCTTGCTGGAACCTAGATGCAGGCATTGCTCTGCTAGGGAAGCTTCCAAAGCAAGAACTTTTTATAGAGCCCGAAGGAGGTCTGACCTGTCCTCTGATTACAGCTCAGAAGAGGGTTTTATTGATAGAAGGCCTGTATGTAAAACTGTGCAAGTTAAGCATCAAACCAGGAGAAAGCCTAGGCCCAAAACTGAACACAGGGATAGTTCTTCAGATGAGGAGGAGATTACCTGTAGACATTTACATGAAAGGAAAGGAACTTTTAAACCACGGCTTTTGAAACCCCATGAGCTTTTACTTAAAGGGGAGAAACCTATTAGGTGGCCAAGACTGAAGAAACTGTTAATGTATGGGACTAATACCATTCCAGTTAAGAGGCCAGAACCGCTACCTGAGAGTCCTCCAGAGAGCATGGAAATTGACTCTTTCAAAGGGGATTCAGATCCTTCAGTCACTGACATGGAATGTGATTGTTGCACTGTTTGTGAATAACTGTTAAGAGGGAAAATACCTTTTGTAAGAGCTAAGAAGAAAAGCTTGTTTAAAAGACTTTATTTTTGACCTGGCAAAGTTTGCATATATTTCTTTGGGAGGAGTATCCCTACTTTTGTTTTCCTGTGGACATTACCTGTTGTGAGTCTCTGAGAACCCAAATAAAAATCTGTGATCTTTAACCAACGGCTCAACTACAAATTCTTATACAACCTCAAGGTTAAGGTGCAGCGCCTCCTGCTGGTCAAGCTATCTGGCACAGGGGCGGGGCTCACACTATGTAGAGCCTTATAATGACGTTCCAGATTACCCTTTTTGGGCAAGGATACTGGGGCGTTACAAATTAGACAACAACACTTGTCTTTCACCATGATGAAGAAGTAGTCCATTTCCCATTCATCATTAAAGTGGTAGGTTTTGCTCTTCTTAGGAACACTCATCTTCATTATACTGGGGTGGCTGGATGTAAGAAGGCCAAATCTGCTAAGTTAGTATAAACACTGGCTGAATCTGGTCCAAAATTGTCAACGTCCCAAAGTATTAAAGATCAACAGGAACTGAAGTCCTCTGGATGATGTGCAGTACAAGGACTGGAGATGCCAAAACCACACATGCAGTTCTAAAAGTAAAAATAAGAATTCATCATACTGGCAGAAATAATCAATACTACCAAACAATCATCAAAAAAACTCAAACACCTGTCCAGCAAACCAGATAAAATCAAATACCGCCAAACAAGTTCAAATACCACCACACGCGATTTAATAAATTCTGCACACAGTGTAGAATCAATGCAAAGGCAAGGCGAAATAAAATTGCATTGCAGTGTAGAATCAGCGCAAAGGTTAGGCAAAATAAAATTGCAGAGGCAAGCAAAAGTCACAGTGGTTTGAACCAATTTGAAGGCAAGTTAGAACAAAATTGGAAAAGTCCGCCAAAATCACCAAATTCTTGACACTTTATTTATATTCCATGCTATTCTGCATCAGTGTGGTTTACATTGAACAAGGCATTATAACTTGGAGATAACTATTTTACAGGGAACATGGGCTATGGAGGGTTAAGTGGCTTGCCCAAGACCACAAGGAGCACCTGTGGGACTAGAAACCCCAGTCCTTCTGACCCAAGATTGCTGTCCTCTAGTGGAATTTGAGCCCCTGACCTTCCAGCCTGAAGTACCTTGCCCCAACCACTAGGCCACTCCTCCACTCTGCTTTGTTGTGTCTGTCCAAAAATGTTTAATGAAAGCGAACTATAAAGCAACCAACAACCAGCACAAGACACAACTAATACAGTAAGTGTATTCAGGTAAAGCCCGGGTGAATGGATATCATCCGGTATATAACACACTTCTAAGGGGTGTTGGGGTGAGGAAAGGAATGGGTGATTCTGAGAGGCAGGAGACCAGGTATGATGCCGGGCCTGTAGCGTCTCGTCGCGGGGCACGGGCGGCGGCCCCCTGGAGTATCCACAAACTATTGGCACAAAAACAACAAGCGCCCCCAATACACCCGCAGGCAAGATTCCCGCAGGTAGGGAAAAAAGACAGTCAAAGGATCAGCAGCGGCGGGAAGCCCTCGGCAGACGACCTGCCGGCACGAGCTCTCTCCTAGCGACGGGGCGAGCTGCTGGAGAGATGGAGCCAAGTGGGGCTGGCGATCTACCTCTGACCCCTCCGCAATTTACAGGTAGATCGCGATCTACCTGTTGGACATGCCTGCTATAGACTGTAAACAGGCTCTCACCTAGTACCTTTAAAAGAAATTAATCATTTGCAAATACATTCAGCTTTATGAAACTGTTTTCGCTATATGTAAACCGCACTGATTTCAAAAAGCGCGGTATATAAAAGCACACAAATAAATAAATAAGCAAATAAATGTCTCCTTTGATCCCAACAGGTCTGGCATATTAATTGCAAAAGGAACTTTAGTAAATTAGCTGGTATCCTGTATCCAATTCTGTTACGAAAAAGAGAGCAATCTTCTCAGCTCCAAAGTAAAGTCTGATCATGCAGCAACAGCGGCACTCCCTAAAGTCTGCCTTGCAGGATAACATATACAAAGCAGCCACATAGTCCTCCCTTCATACTTTCACTGCACATTACCGCACTGATGCATAAACCGCACTGATGCAGAATAGCGCGGTATATAAGAGAATGTAAATAAATAAATAAAATAAATAAATAAATTACTGTTTAGATCCAGTCTCAGCAAGGGAAAGTGCCTTTGGTCATGCTATACTGGCCAGTCTGTCCGACAACTCTAGCACGTTGTTAATGTGGGCTGCTCTTAAACTGAGAAAATATGAAAATACTGAGCAGGCCTAAGCTTGGGTATCACCCGCTTGTGTTCCTCACTAAATCCTTCTTGTCAATGGGAAAAACAATGTCGCTCATCTGTAACAGCGGGATTCATAAGGTTCACAATCCGTCCCACCTCCCTGGGTGTTGCCTACACTCTTGAACTTTGGAGCTGAGGAGAACACTGCGCACAGTAAGGGCCACTCATGCTCAGAACATTACACTAGGTTCTGAGGATCAATTTCTCCTAATGGGTTGGTTGTGTGCATACTGTGATAGCAATGAACCTCACCCCTAGGCCAGGGTATGTGGCGTATGATCTCAGTCTCTTAAATTTACTGCTAATACTTGGCCTAGTACTTGCATTGTGCCAACAAGAGCCTGAGTTCATAAGATCTAACATGTATAGACAATTTATCAAGGCGTGCTTGGAAATTTGTATTAATCAAGCCTGTGGCATTCAACATGATACAAAATATATCTCTCTCTGCTAGATTTTTTGTTCTCTCTGACTGCATTTCTTGGTACTTGAGGTAATTCTCCCTCTCAATGCAGTTCACAGAATAATCACTTGGGCCTGACACATCTATACAGTAACTAATACCATCCTTCTTTAACACTATGCCCAGTTTCTTGCATCCAATTTTGTTGGTGAGAATGGTTGTATCCTAAGTGATCATAACATCTTCATTCTCCGCAATTCTTCAGGGTCGTGGTCCCAGTGCTTTTCCCAGTATTGTAGTGTCTATAGAATTTCCAAAGGATAAGAACTTCACAGCCAGCTAAGAGATGAGTAACTGTTTCAAGTTCTTTCTTATGGAATCTGCATATGTCTGTTTTGCCAGTTGTTTCAATGCTTGCTGTAAACCATATTGGCTATAATCCACTGTCCTGGACTGCAACTATCAATCTATTACCCTTTGTTTCAGTTCGCCTCTCCATCTTTTGAGCTGTGAGACAATAGTTCTGTCCCAGTGCCGTCAAATAACATCACCCAGTTGTGTGCTTTATCAATCCTGCTGTCTATGGAAAACATCTGTTATAGATGAACAACATTGCTGTCCAGCCAATGGAGTATTGAATAGACTATATATAACTGTAAATATCCTACCTTGTCACAATTTCTTCTACAAATCATCCTTTCAAATGAATCATTTAGGAGCATCAACTGTTTGAGAAGTTTTCAGACAAAGCCGCCGCCCCCCTCCCCCAGGAAGTAAAAACCTAAATTTTTCCTTCTTAGAGAGGAAAGAGAAAAGGGGAGGATGGGTTTTATATATGAAAGAATGAATCAAGTTCTAATAAACTCTTATTAAATAAATAACATATGAATAAGCCCAGAATTCTATTAGAGAAGTTTGACAGAAGTGTGTGTCATTTACAACAATAAGATCATGCTTAGTTTTTCAGTGCACAACTGAAGTTGGGAACAGAAGCATGCTGCAACAGTTAGCTTGACTCTGATGTGGGGTATCAACCACCAAACTACAGCAGAGGTTCGATGTGCACAACTTGTCTCAGTGCTTTGGAATAAGGATTAATAACCGACTAGCACCATCTGTCTCATTGTTTTACAGCTCATACATTGACACACACCTGGGTCACTGCTATTGAGCTGACTCTGGATTCAATAGAAAAAACAATAGCACCTGTAATTGCATGTCCTCCAGTGAACTAAAACATAAAACACGCTGTCAAAGCTGCTTAATAGTACTGCTAGTTTTATGCTTAATCCACCCCATAGCAATCTGGCACAGTTGAAAGAAAAGCAAAAAAAACCCCCCAAAACTTGAAAAATAATGCAGAACCTTACAATTTAAAAAATGCATTTTCCAGTGAGTGGCTTTAATCTGCTGACATTAACTTTCCTTTCAGTTTAATTTTACCCACTTGGATTTAGAATTCTGTTATTTATACTTTGGTGCCTGCTTCTTACAGGGCCTCTGGGGTCTTTCTGACACCACAAGGGTATGTTTATAACAGGGTGCCTAGATTAAGGCAGCCAAATCATGCCTATTTTATTAACACAAGTAGGCGCTTACTTATCTTTATAAAACACTAGAATAAGTGGGAGAGATTGCATCTTATTCAAGTATAAACATTTACGCCTATGAATGAATGTGCGTTAAGTACACAAGTAAACATGTAAATTAAGACCGCGTCCCTGGCTTAAGTTTACTGGCAAAGGATGCACCTTCATGTCAACACCAGTATGTTTTATAAGAGGCCATTAACGGGTGTAAACTGCTACATACATGAATTAATGATTTTATAAAATTAGCCCCTTATCACCTTTTTTTTCTTTTCTTTATCTAAACCCCTCCCTCTGGAATGCCATTGTGACCTATGCCCAGAAGTGGCAGTCAGCATGGGGCCTGTGAGCCAGTGACTGTGTATAAGGCCTGCTCCTTTCTCCAACCTTCCTCACGATGTGGGCTTCCTCTTAAACTGGACACAGATGTGAAGTCCTGGGATCCACCAGGAAATGTGCCTTTTATTTTAAGGCACCATTGCTATGGAAGGAGCTACTCTCTGGTTTAAGACAAGAAACATCTTATAAGACATTTAAACAGGTCCTAAAGACCCACTTGTTTAGAAAGGCTTTTGGAGACTGGGAGTGCTGAGCCTAGTCTGTTTGGAGTAGTGCTTCAGTATTTAATATTTGCTGTGTGATAGTTTAATATGATTGCATTTTTCTTTTTCTGTTTGATTACATTGTAAACCACTCTGGTATGTGACTTGAAGGGCGATATAGAAAGTTTCATAAAACATAACCATAAACCATCTATGAGCACACACTAACACATAGAGACCCTATGCAAGGGTGGCCCGATGGTGATGTGGGGCCATTTGTGGAGACTGCGGGGCCTTATTTGCATATTTGACTAATTTGATAAGAGCTATAGCCAGGTTAATGCTGAAGAGAACAGATATAAAATAAGAAAAATAATTATGGTAGCTGTGAATTCAAGATCATGGTGTGCAGGCCAGATTAGTATGTACCAAAGCTAGAAAATCCCAGACATCAGCAACAGTGAAGATTTCTTTGAATTTGAACTGATAAAATATTTTAAATTGAAGTCCGGCAGCATGAAGAACATAAAACTGCAAATCTTAAAGATTATCCTTATTCCAGTATCTGCCACCAAAACCCTACAGTTGTCTCCAAAACAGAAATAAAATGAAAAATCATGAAGCACAGCACAGGACCTATGAAGCAAACCTACCATTCAGTGACAGTGCTAAGTTTCCAATCTCACACAAGAAGCAGCCCATCTGGAAAAGGACAACACCGTAAATATTGCTGTGGGCCCTAGAAAATCTATACCTCTACTTGGAAAACTGAACAAGCCAGATTGCTACAGATCCCTAAATAGAAACTCCACACTAACAGAATACCTGGCCTCGATCATACACTTAGAAAATAGGCTCTCACCAAGTACAGAATAAGGGACTACAAATTAAAAATAGAAATATATGTAGACAAAGATTAAACTGAAACCCCAAGAAGTCAGACTCTGCATACAGTACAGCACCAGATACATAGAAAGAGATGCATATAAACACAGTACATGTTAATTTTATAAACTGACATATTCCAACAATTGCATTTAGACAATCACATTTCTTTACTCATCTCCCATACCAATCCTTTGCACACTCTCCCTCTTCATCCATTCTCCCATCGCACTCTCTCACTCTCCTCGGACAGTAGCCTATGCCTCCACAGCTATTTCCCAGCATACTCTCTCCCTCTCCATCCAGGTATCTGCCTTAAAGTTTATTTCATGCTACAGATGCAAACCCTAATCTTAAAAACAACTGAAAACACCTCATAACATTAAACTGTCTTTTTTGGTATGAAAGACACTTCCATCCTCTTAAGTCCTGCATTGCGGAAGCCACAATTTTAACTGAAAAAGCAGATGGTCACCCTACTCGCAGGCAGAGGAAAGCAGTGGCTGCAACAGAGTTTGGATTCCCAGGGCCCTTTGGCTCCTCTCCCTGCATGTCGCACTTCTTCCCCTTCCACCTACCTGAAGCTCTCTTACCCGAGACAAGGCTCTATCCTGCTGCTGCTGTCTGCCCCAGCCCAGATGTCCTCCTCGCGGTGCTCCTACTACTTGGCATTTCTATAGCGCTACAAAGCATACTATAAACAGTGCTGTACATATACACATAAAATACAGTCCCTGTTAAATAGAGCTTATAACCTACTCAAGACAAATACGACAAACAGAGGACCATGGGTAAACTAAGAGGAAATGGTTGTAACATGCAAGGGTGGTAAACATGAGAATAAGGGTGCCAGGACCCAAAGGCAGTCTCAACGAGGGTGGTTTTTAACCTGGATTTGAATAGGTCCAGAGATGGTGCCCGGCATACTGACTCAGGTAATCTAGTCCAAGCATATGGTGCAGCAAGATGGAGTCTGGAGTTGGCAGTGGAAGAGATAGGCACAGATAGAAGCAATTTATCTGATGAGTGGAGTTTCTGAAAAGGGATATAGGGAGATATCTATTTATTTAAACTTGCTTCTATACTGCCTTTCTACAATTCAAGGCGGTGTACAAATAACAAATGTGTAAAAGGGCACACTGTTTTACATGAGACAGGGAACAGTAAAGAAGTACAAATTAGTTAACAGCTAATTTCCAACTATTTATAGTTATGGTTTTACTGGTTAGATTAAGTCATTCATGTTTATATTTATTTATTTAACAAGTCTTGTATCCCGCTTTTTCCTTCAATCAAAGCGGTCACAAAACAATACAAATACAATACAAAGTTATACAAAGGTAAGGATACAGGAAAGTGGGTAAACATCACACAGGGAAAACATGACAACATGAACTATGGTACATAAATTACATTACATTTAAACTACAATAAATATTGCGGTAAATGGAACCAACCATGAGGCAGTTCATCTCCCGCTGATTGGTCAGCTCTGCTCTTGAGGAGGGACACCAAATCAGGACTTCCGATGGTTGCCGCCATTCACCCCTCTCTTGCGATTGCAGTCATCTGCGAGGGATGAAAAGCGACCCTGCCACTTGTGCCCCGCCTAAGGGCCACGCCAAAGGGCCCTTTGGCGTGGCTCTTAGGCGTGGGCCCGCCAGGTGCGGCCCCGCCTGCCAATTGCAGCATTTAAGGCAGTCTGTGGCGCCCCGATTGGGCCTTGTGTGGGGAGCGGGAGGGGCGAGCTGCTCCCGCTTCCACCCCCGACGTCCGATCGGCAGCATGTGGAGTTGAAGGAGAAGGCAGTTACCTGCCGATTGCAGCATTTAAAGGCAGTCTGTGGCACCCCGTTTGGGCCTTGGTGGGGGGAGCGGGAGGGGCGAGCAGCTCCCGCTTCCACCCCCAACGTCTGATCGGCAGGAACAGTGAAATATACAATAGCTTAACATCTTAACTTCCAACTATTTACAATTATGGATTCACTGGGTATATTAGTCTACTTGGGCCTGATATTCATTTGGGCAGGGCTAAGCGGTATCGCTGCTTAGCCCTGCCCGCCGAGCCCTAAACCCTGTATATTCACTTCTGTGGCAACAGGGCAAGTACCCACCACACTGAAGCAATTATCAATCTGACCTCTCATAAAAAGTGGCAAATTTGACCTAGCCTGCCTATCTTTAAGACGCACAGCGCTAACTGGGCAGCACTAAAATTGCTTCTACCCGGTTAGTCCTTGCCTCCGCCCCCGCTCCGCCCCCAACATGCCCTGATGCTAACCGGATAGAATCAGGGCGCGTAGGGGACATAACTGGGGATATTCAAAGGCACTAACTGTGTAAGTGCCTTTGAATATTCCCGGTTAATGCATTTACAAGGTTTATTTATTTATTTATTTAAAGCTTTTCTATGCTGCGCTCTTTAAAACCAGTGCGGCTTACAAGTAACATTTCTTTGTACAAAGCAGGATGGACCTGCTTTGGACTTACATTGAACAGGTATAGCAACTTGGATTTAGAACTGCGGTAACTATATACAAGCTAAGCAATGTATCACCAAAGTCCAACTTCATAGACTACAACTCATACAAAACACTGCAGCTAGAATAATCTGTCACTCCTCCCGCTTTGATCACATTACCCCCCTATTGCTTCACCTTCACTGGCTCCCAGTCGATCATCGCATCAAATTTAAGATACTGACTCTAGTTCACCGCACTCTGTACACGCATACACCTCAATACCTTACTGATCATCTCCACTTCACCACTCCCACACGTAGTCTCCACTCTCTCCACATCAACCGGCTCCATCTTCCCTCACCGTCTCATGCACATTTGCAATCTACTCGCCACTCTGCCTTTTTCTTCTATGGCCCAGCCCTTTGGAATTCTTTACCCACTCCGCTTCGTTTGGAAGAGAACTATATTACCTTTCGGTCACTACTTAAAACTCAACTCTTTATCTCTGCATACAACCTCCCAGCCACACCCAGTTGACCTGGTTTATTCATGTCTACTCGTGTCTTCCTTTCTGTCTTTGCCCTCCCTATGCATCCTTTTAACCCATCTCCTTCTATTTCTCTTTTTCTTCTTTCCTGTCCCAATTATGTATTTCCTTTCTTGCTATAGGGCTTGTGCCCATCCCAGTTAGCTTGTATTATGTAAACTGCCCTGGTATAAGGAAGGGCGGTATATCAAGTTAAATAAACATAAACATAAACATAAACAATGTGTCTCTAAGCTGTTGTAGCGACATGGCATGCTCTAATAACTATGTACAGAATTGTCAGATATTTACGCTTTAGATAGTTGCGCTGCTGAGTGCGGTTGCCTCAACCTGCCTAGGGTGTGCTGGTGGTGATATAAAGGTGGGTGGGGGTATGGAGGGTGGATTTGTATCGTTGGGATGTGAGTAATGTAGAAGAAAAAGATGGTGCTTTAATGCCTTCCTGAATTGAGTGAGGTCAGTGATCGCTCGGATAGTGGTTGGGAGGTCATTCCAGCAAGTAGGTGCATAGAACACAAAGGCTCTGATCTTTGTTGCCTGAGAGCATTTTGTTATTTCATTGGGGATTACTAGTGTGTTGGTAGCAAAGGTCCTTCTGGATCTGTTTGGAAACATGGTTTGCTAACCGTGTAAGTAGAGAATTTGTCTGTTGTGACCTTAGAATGTGTTTTATGGTGGCTGAATTGTTGGTTCCGCGTCCACATTGTATTCATTACTAAAGAGGTAGGTTTTAAGCTTTTTTCTGAATTCTGACAGGTCCGGCTTTCTCTTAGAGCTGGTGGGAGTGAGTTCCATAGTATGGGGGTGAATGGTGAGAAGGCTCTGTTGCTGATGAACTGCTTGCTCTTGATTTTCTGGGTTGGGATCTTTAGGAGGTTAAGAGTGGAGGTTCTTCAGGACCGCTCAGCTGTGGATTTGGAGATTAGAGGCAGAAGGCAGTTTGCAGATTCCTTGTGAAGGATTTTAAATGTTATGGTAAGGGCTTTGAATTTGCTTCTGGCAGTCATGGGTAGCCATTGTAGCTGTATAAGTAATGGGATGATGTGGTCTTGGCGAGGGGCTCCGGTGATTATACATGCAGCCATGTTCTGGGCCATTTGCAAGGTGTGGAGAGTGTGTTTGGGGAGGCCTTGGTAAATGTTGCAGTAGTCCAGAACAGGTGTAACTATGGTTTGGCAGACAGTACGGAATAAGTCTGTAGAGAGAAGGGAGCGAAGATTCCTCAGGGTTTTTAGCTTTTGGTAAACACTGGATTTTGTTCTCTTTATATGAGGCTGGAAAGTTAGATGCTGATTGAGTGTTATGCCCAGGTATTTCATTTCAGATTTGACTTTGATTTTTGTGTCTTCCAATTTCAATGCTGGTGGAGAGCAGAAGGTTGGGTCAGTGGATATGTATAAGGCTTCTATCTTTTCCTTGTTAATGTATAAGTTGTGTCAGGTGAGCCATTCCTTTGGATCCTTGAAGCAGTTACAGAGGGTAGTGAGGTTGGGAGAAAGGAGGTTAATGGGTATGAAGATCATTATGTCATCTGCATAAATTTGATATTCGATGTCGTATTTGTGGAAGATCTGGCAAACTGGCTGTATGAAGATATTAAAGAGGAAGGCTGAGAGGCTTGAGCCCTGAGGAGCTCCTGTCTGTAGAATGAATGGAGATGAGGTCTTTCTGTTTACTCTTACTTGCTGCTTTCGAAAGTCTAGGTAGGAGTGGAATCAGGTGAGTGTGATCTCTTGGAGTCTAATTTCTGATAGCCTTTGAAGTAGCATATGGTGAGGAATGGAGTCGAAAGCAGAGGCAATGTCCAGAAATAGCAGAATGAAACCATTTTTATGGGTTTTTAATACTCTTATGAGCGTATCTAGGAGAGAGGTAATAAGAGTTTCTACCCCATGATGTTGCCATGTTGAAATGGGTCGAGAGGGGCAGATAAGGTGGTCTGGAAGTTGTTTAAGGACAATTTTCTCTAGGATTTTTTCAACAAATTGGATGCTTGATATAGGTCTATAGGACTTTGGGCAGGCTGAGTCAAGTTTGCCACTTTTTATGAGAGGTCAGATTGATGATTGCTTTAGTGTGGTGTGTACTTGCCCTAGGGACAAGGAGGCATGAATTATCTTCATTAGATAGATGATGAGGTGAGGATGAGTGACTTTTACACATAATACTGGACATGAGTCAAGTGCAGAGGTTGTTGTGTTGAGGGCCTGTATTATGTTTCGGTGCGATGGGAGGTCAAATTGTGACCAAGGGTTCTGGTGTGTAGCAGTGAAGAGTGGATCTTCGGGGGGTTTGCATATCTGCTTGGAGAGTAGATAAGAGGTAAAGTATGTGGACATATGTCTTCTTGCGGTCTTCCTTGTGCGGTTCCTTTAGAAGTGCTTTCACTATGGCGAATAGTTCTCTTGGTCTCTTTATTGCTTTGTTGATGAGATTGGTATGGTATTCTCTTTTTTTTTTAGCGTTTCTTCGTTGTAGAGTTTGAGTAGTTCTAGGTAGGCTGTGTGGAGCAGTGGGTCTCTTGAATTTCTCCACTTGTGTTCTAGACGTCATAATTTGCTTTTTTGCTTCTGCAGAAGGGCTGAGAACCATGGGGCCTTCGTCGTGGGTTTTTCTCTGTATCTCTTTGATGGGTAAGGGCTGCTTCTGATAGAGTTGTATTTCATCCTTGGATTAAGTGGTCGAGTTCAGCATTTGGAGGTTGATATAGCATCCAGTTGCGGAATGACGAATTCTATGAAGCGCTCATTGTGGAAATCTCTAAATCTTCAGGTGGTGTGGGATGAAGGATCTTGGGTGTAATTCTGTGTGGTGAGGTGGATGGGGAAAAGATGGCTGCATGGTCCAACCATGGTACTGAGAGGATTGTGGTAGGTGGTTGGAGAGATAGGGGGAGAAAGTTTGAAGGCATAAATATGAGGTCTAGGATGTTGCCTTTCGTGTGTGTTGGACTATTTAAGTTCTGGGTGTAGCCAAGGGCTTCCATTGTGTCAAGGAATGCATTGGCTTGTGAGTAGGTAGAAGATGCTAGGTTGAGGTCTCAGTAATAACATGGGTTTGTGGTTGGATGAGGTGGAGCAGGCAGCCTCGAGAAAAGTTGACAATTCAGATGCATTGCTGTGGAGTGCTCTGTATGTTAGACAGAGTGAGATGGAGCTATTAGCAACTAGTAAAGTGTCCATTTATGTAGTGGAGCTGGTTTCAACAACTTTGAGCTTAAGGTTATCCTTTGCGATGATGCATATCCCTCCGCCTCTGCTGTGCTGTCTGTTTGAGGTGAGCATTGAGTATAAAGTGGGGCAAAGCTGGTTGAAAAGGACTGTGTCTGAATCAGTGAACCAGGTTTCTGTTATGCAGAGGATGTTGAGGTTGTGTTCACTGATGAAGTCAGTTAGTGTCTGGATTTTATTCTGGGAGGAACAAGTGTTAATAAGGGCACATCTTGTGGTGTATGTTGTATTACACTTAATTTGGTCCAAGTTGTGAGTAGTCATTGGGATTCTTATTAACCTATAGTGTCTTTTATGTCATTGTGTATTGAGTAGTTGAGGAGGAATTCCTTCCTGTGGATGCTTCTGAGTTTTGATTTTGGGAGTGGTTATTCCATGACTGGGGCTGGCAGAGTCTGCAATGATGGTGGAAGGAGTAGGACAGCCTGCTTGGTGATAGTAATGGTTCTGCTGGGTGCTGTCTCCATTTTTTTATTTTTTGCAGTCTGATGTTCAGCTTAGCGAGAACTGTCAAGAGGCAGACCGCTGTAGTTTTAGTTGTTTTCAGAGGAGGAGATGGTAACGATGTTTCTTATGAAGATGTAGCTTTCCTTTGTGGGAAATCACTCTGTTGTGCCTCTGTTCCCGCTGTAATAGTGGCTCTGCTCCAATGTCTGTGTGCTGGGTACATTTTCAGGAAATGGAGGTCTATGCTTGACGTAGAGTACTCAGTGGTGTGTATCTGAGCCAATGGATCCTCCGATATCTGGCCACAGCTAACACAGACCAGAGTTTGGGTGGCACTCGGTCGCCTCTCTCTCCCACAGCCACCAACCAACAGAGCTCAGCCAGGTCATGAGAGACGCAGCCAATGTGGAGCCAAGACCTTCCCCTCCTCTCCCCAAGGCAAATGAGGAGTTGCAGAGTGAATGCACTTATAGGTCAGGAGAAGAAGATGAATTGGATGCAGAAACAGATAAGGGAGCCAATGAATGATCTCCTAAATAGACTATCAAAAACAGCTACAAAAATGGGCTCTGATAGCAGTTATTCTAACCACTAAAAGAATCCTTGTACTGTTCTTTGATGCCTGTTCTGTGTAAAGCTTGTTCTTTTTAAATTGCGCTGAGTTTGAAATAAATAAATAAAATTCACTTTTGCAGCACACCAAAGATTTCACTAGCATCACAGGATTAAGTCAAGGAAAAGGATATTTGTTTAATGGGATGCCTTTTTTACACTTTTTAAGGTAACTTTGGAGAACAGCTTTGGCCAGTTTCATCGAAAGCAATTTTTATTAGTATTACTTAGACATGGAGCACGATTCCATAACATGCATGTCTGGCCTGCGGACATGTCTAAATCAAAAAAGGGCTCCCTTTGAACCTAATTCCACATCCATGAGTCTGGACGTGCTTGAGGGTCCGGAATTAGGGAGATAGACGTGTTCGGCGTGGCACAAACAAACGCTATTCAGCTGGCCCATGCCTCAGATGCGGGAAAATGTTTTGGACATTCCTATGCCCACTGTCTTCTAAAAAGTTACACGTTTTGGATCCTGCCCATCCTCGCAACACCCCTTGGGAAAAACATGCATCTCCTAAGCTGCTCATCACAGACAGTAATTTGCTGATGAATATTAGACATAAATACCATGAGACATGACAGCTACTGCAACCTAGACCATATATCAGTCCCTCTTATGCCCTGAAAAGTGTTAAGTAAGCACAGTGCACCCTAATATGGTATATGAAATTGTAAATTTGAACATGTATATCAGGATATACCTTGCATCAAATGGTATGTGGCATTAGTAACCAGCCTCAGTGATTCCTGCCCTGGTAATCTCTACAAACACGCCTTAAACTGCTAGGGATGGATCCTCACCAAGTGCACAAAACCCTGAACTAAACTTGCAGTTCCCCAAAGGATGCATAATATTGCTAAGCAACAAATGTATGCCCTTTCCATGCCTATGGCCTACAAGTGCACTCATTCTGCTGTTCCGCACTACCATTTCCTTATCTCTCCCTATACCCTTCCCCAGGAATTCCACTCTTCTGGCAGATCACTTCTATCTGTGCCCTTCTCTTCCACTGCCAACTCCAGCCGTTGCTCCTTTCACCTTGCTGCTCCCTATACCTCGCACAAACTACCTGAGTTTGTACATCAGGCTTCGTCTCTGGCCTCTCTGAAATCCAGGTTGAGCACTCACCTCATCGTTGCCGCTGTTAGATCTGATCCGCCTAAGCTCCTTTGTGTTTCTTGACCATTCCGCCTAGATATATTCTGTCCACAGCTGCTGTATTGTCTGTCTAGACTAGATTGTAAGCTCTGCTGAGCAGGGACCATCTTTTATGTGTGTCTGTGCAGCACTATATATGCCTTGTAGTGCTATACAAATGATCAGTAGTAGTAGTGGTAGTAGTAGGGCCTTCTGACTTTGGCATCTGAGGCCAACCAATCTAGGTAGTGGCATTTCTCACAGCAGCCACACCTGTCCCATCTTGGTGTATGTTGATCTGTATACATCTACTATCCCTGAGGCAACCCTGTCTGCCTTCCCACAGTCGGCTTTGTGGCACTTCTTCCCTGGTCAGGGCTGTGTACACATGGGAGGGGAGATCCCTGTGCCATCACACCAAGTAGTCAGACTCCAAATATATCACCACTCTTGCAGCTCCCATTGATCCTAGCCTGGGTAGGGATGTAGGCCACATGGGGAAATCTGGGGAATGTTGGCATTACATCAGTCGTCTTGCGGTGCATGGCACAGCGGATGTATGGCTGCCCTATCACACTGCCAACAATATCTGATCTTATTAGAGTAACCTATGTAAAATAATCCAGAAGGAATCAGCATAGGTTCCCTATGGCTAAATGTCAAAACATATCCCTATTAATAATAAGGCATTCAGCAGTACAAACAGCACTAATAGATGCTCAACAGCAGCACCATTGGTCCCACAAAATGTGCATTATGAGCATGTCTTAGTGCTGTTTTCACTGTTGAATGCCCTTATTCTGAGGGTGCCTTATTATCAACAAGGATATGTTTTGACATTTAGTTACAGTGAGCCCTCTTTTGAGTTTGACTGCCCAATCCAACTGGCACCTGGTGACGCTGCAAACATCCATATGGTTCAGGTACTGGCCAGGCATTCATGTCCCCCCCCTGAATTGCAAATTAGCACACCAGATCCCTCCGTGCACCTCTCAAACCATATACACACTCTCACTTTCTGTCACAAAAACATGATTCTACGAAAAAGATGCCCTGATCCTATACATAACAACTATGACATAACATAATAGCATGGGGTACCAGGACTACAAATATGATCTCTGTTTCTCACCCAAAAAATATATTTTCCTGCTCACACACATACTATCCCTGCATCAACAATCCCATTTTTCAGAACACAGGAATTGTTAGGGTCCCATAGATTGGCTCTTTTAGCACAAACAGCACATTAGTGCATAGCCAGAATAAGCACTATTGCTCTTCTTAATATTTCTGTAAGGGTGTTTATTAATGTGCCTCTACCTTATAACATTCCCTTACCTTTGCCCTCTGTACCTTAGAACTGCATCTTGTGTTTTTCCAGACTGCAGTCACACCAGTACAAAACATACTTGTCACAATCATTCTTCAATATGGGCTGCATATGAGAGAAGAGCAGAATTCTTTCTAAGTCCTGGCCTTATTACAAGTTTCAGAAGGAATAACATGGATGTTTCCGTGAAACATTTAATACATATATGGGCCTTTCCTGAATACACTTTCTATGTCTCTGTGGCAGACCACACCCTCGTTCTGCCCCTTTTGGGCACATTCTGAGATCCTCATGCCAGCGCCGTGGATGTGCATGTCAGCAGTATTTCAGAATATGGTTTGGGACATTTTTGGCACATAAATGTCCCCGCCACACGTACAAACCCTTTATTCATGTTTTGGAATGACCCCCATTGTGATGCCCTACCTAAAGGGCCATATCATGAATGCACCTGGTCGGCTCACAATCATCTATTTTTTGTCATAAGATATACATTTAATCCTACCCTATAGCAGTCTAATAGTTATAATGGTCCTAGAGAATACTGGAGGCTATTATACATTTCAGTAGATAAGTCTTAATTTCGTAATGTCACTCATTAAAGCCAAAATTTGAGTTAAACATGCTGTACAGTACTCTAAGAAACATACAAAATATGCTCCAAGAGCATAAAAGTGATATGCTCTAGACCCTTTTTGACGGCCTGAGTGACTGAGGAGCGAAGCTCTTGCGGGGAGGAAGGAGGGGGTTTGCCTACTGCCTCTGTGCACCCGAAACAACACAGTGCCATTAATGCTGCACCAGGTTTGGTCCCTTGAAGCTATACGCAACACGGTGATGCAGCAAGGGTGCAGGAGCACTACCAGAATATTTAAGGGCACCCAAAGCCTGCCTCACTGACTCGCCCCTATGAAGCCAATGTAAACAGCCGTGGAAGCATTTTTTTCTGCTCCTGTGAATGTGCTGTCTTAGAAGGTGGGGGCAGATATTGTATGTTTGGGGGGGGGGGTAGAAACAAGGTCATATATGGGGGAAGATTGAGAGGGAGGGGTACAAGAATGGATGCTGGGATATTGAGGAGCAAAGGCAGGGTTAATATATATTGAAGAAGGAAGTAGATGAGTGAGTGTTGGGAAATGGGATTAGAAGGCAGGAGGGCAGGAAGTAGAGACATGGAGATGCAGGAAAACAACAACTTGAATCAGGTGGAGACTCTATTATTTGGTGAAAAGACAGAGAAAGACATTCTGGCTGGATATTGTGAGTGTAAATGGGAACTGAGGAACTGAGTAAACTGGTAGCATGGATCTGAGTAAACTGGTAGCTGGGGGAGATTGGGGACTAAGTGACCAGAGATTAGGAGGACAATAGGGACTAGATGGTGAGTATGAGTAAAGCTGTGAGAAATATGAGGAGGCGAGATGTTCTGAAGGATCTGTAGGGTTTGGGAGAGGTTGAGAGGCAGTTGAAAAGGAGTGAGAGACAAAAGAAGGAAACAGGTCTCTGACAATGAGAGAAGGGAAATGGAAGTCTAGCTACAGGGAAAGATGTAAGAAAGGGATTAGAGGTGGAAAGTATCTTAGCTTTATAGTCTCTTAAACTTATTAAAGGTGAAGAGGTGGTCAAATTCACTTTCAGGTTCAGCTGGTTATCCTCATCAGGAATAGATTGATTAATCTTGACGTGATTTAAATCCCTTAAACCTATTAGGTATAGTTGTATCAGTACAAGTATCCCTAGCATATTTAAGTAGACAACTTAAATAGCTAAACAGTCTTTTGCATTAAGTGCCACGTGTGATTTTCTCCAAGTTGGTGAGGGGTCTTATGTGTGCACTAGGTTCACGGAGCTCTTTGCCCTCAGGGAAGAAGTCTGATCTCTGGAGACTAGAGTGGCAGAACATAAGGAAGACAGAGAGGTATTTAGATAAGACCTACAGGGATGTAGTACTGAAGTCCCACCTCCAGTCTGGTAGCATTTCAGTTGCCATGGAGGAGAGAGGTCGCATGAAAGGAAAGCATCGCCTTGGTGTGGCAGGAAGTAATCCTGTAGCTAGGACCTGCCTCCAGGTGATGTAAATTTCCCTCTCATTACCCATGAGGGTAGGGTTAGGATGGCCATTATAACTGATGATTCGATCATTAGGCATGTAGACAGCTGGATGGATGGTGGATGTGAGGATCGCTTGGTAACATGCCTGCCTGGTGCAAAGGTAACAGATCTCATGCACCACCTAGACAAGGTTTTAGATAGTGCTGGGGAGGAGTCTGCTGTCTTGGTACATGTTGTACCTGTGGGGGGTTATTGTCAGTAGCAAATAAATATATAAATAAATACTCGATAGGTCCAGGGTGATTGCTGCTTTCCACTTTTCCCAAGATTCTATAGGTCTATCTGGCAAATGAACCATGTGAGATAAAGGGAACTAACCCTGTGTTTATATATAAATTAGACTTTATTGTTGATAGAAAAAATAATGCATATATAGAATAAATTAGAATTATGAGGTAGCAAGTTATGTAGCCCTACAATTACAATTATCAAGATAACAAATCACTGTTTTAGAAACCAATGTCATTGGTTTGCTCTGCACTCAGACATTCAGAAAATTAACTGTCTGTCAGGCCCACCCACAGGAGAATTCATCCCGGTACCTTAGCTTTGCCAGAAGGATGATTGTGGCAGGATCTGAGAAGTCGTCTCTGGAATGGCACAAAGTCCAAAGGATGGCAAAGGTCCAACGAAGGCTGCAGCCGGGCCGGGCAAGCCGCGTGATGGCACAGAACTTCAGGTCTGTGGGAACGATTAATTCCTTCCCGAGGTTAGTCCTTATCCTTGCACACTGTCTGACAGCAAGTTGCAAGTTCCCAAAAGTGTTCAAAAGTGTCTCCATCCCTCCGTACTCAGTGTATAATTCCTTGTCCTCAATTCTCTTCACATATGAGGATTGGCTGGCCTCAGCTATTGTGTGACATCTTCAGCAAATCAGGTAACAGTTGTCAAGTGGTTCTTCTTCAAACAAAGGTGCATGGCGAGAGAAGGACGCTGGTATGCAGGTTCATACATTGTTTCAAATGCTAGGACCAGTAGTACAGTCTCTGGATGAGAGTGGGCCTCCAGCGCGAGTTCTCTTGCACATTGTCATAGTTGGAAACAATGGTCCTGCTGTTTAGCTTATAACTTGACAGAATTGCATGATCTGCAGAAAGAATTCCATCTTGTAACAGGATGCCACGATGCATAGTTCAGGCTTTCATTCAGAACAGGCCACAGGTACCAGCTCTACATACCAAGTGTGGTAGGGAGGTTCCAGAGACCACATTTAGGCTTTTAGGTAGGAAGTTGAAATCCAGAACTTCCAAGGTAGCATTCTCCAAAATGCTTCCTGTTCCATGCGCAGGATCCAAAAGGCAGGCAGAGCTCCAGAGTCTCAATGTGTGGATGAGACGATGATGCAAAGACAAGGGTTTTGGATTTGTTAGGAACTGGGCAACATTCTGGGGAAGGGAGGGGTTTTTCCGAAGGGATGAGCTCGGTAGCAGGCTGTTGGCATTAACCTTCAAAAAAGAGAGAGAACAGCTCTTAAACTACATAAGAGGGGAAAGCCGATGGTCGCACAGGAGTGCATGGTTCAGAAAGATGTATTCTTGAAGGATACTAGCAAAACAGAGAAGTTAAGACAGAGAGGTTCCAATAAAGATAAAAGTAACCTAGATGCCTTTAAGTACAAAGAAGAAAGATTCAAAATAACTCTTATCAACTGATAATCAAATTAATATGAATAAAATACAACCTCTAAAATGCCTGTGTGCAAATGCTAGAAATCTAAAAAAGTAAGAAGGGAGAGCTAGAATATATAGCACTAAGTGAAAATTTAGATATGATTGGCATCTCAGAGGACAAACACTGGGACACTGTGATACCTGGGCACAAACTATATCACAAAGATAGGATAGATCAAAGTGGTGGAAGGATTGTGCTCTATCTTAGAGAGAGCATCGAGTTACATAGGATTAAATTTTGCATGAAACAAAATACACTGTAGAATCTCTATGGTTAGAAATACAATGCAAAAAGGGGAAGGCAATGGCAGTGGAAGTGTACTACCGTCCACCTGGCCAGAACGGATGGATGATGAAATGCTCAGAGAAATCAGGGAAGCTAACAGAAGTTACAACACAGTAATAATGGGTGATTTCAATTACCCTGGTATTGACTGGGTCAATGTCACAGCAGGACATGCTAAGGAGATAAAGTTTCTAGATGAAATAAATGACTGCTTCTTGGAGCAGCTGGTTCATGAACCGACAAGAGGAGAACCTATTTTGGACCTAGTCCTTAGTGGAACATAGGATCTGATGCAAGAGATAAGGGTGTGGGCCACTTGGAAATAGTGATCATTGCATGATCATATTTTATTTAATAAATGGAAGAAGGATGGCAAGGATGTTATCCAAGTTGTTACTCCTGTTCTATGTGAAGCCAAGCAGTTTGTTATTCTCATTTTGTTTTATGTAAACCGCGCTGACAATAGTGCGGTATATAAGAAATTGTAATAAATAAATAAAATAAATAAATAAGGAAATCCACAGTTCTACATTTTAACTTTCAGAAGAGAGACTATGATAAACTGAGGAAAATAGTTAAGAAAAAACTAAAAGGAGCAGTGGCAAAGATTAAAGATTTACATCAAGCTTGGGTGTTGTTTAAAAATACTATCTTGGAAGCCCAGATCAGATGTATTCCACACTTTAAAAAAAGTGGAAGAAAGGCCAGTAAACTGCCAGCATAGTTTAAAGGTGAGTTTAGAGAGGCTGGTGTAGCCAAAAATGTATCTTTCAGGAAATGGAATAAAGAGCCATATGCTGAAAATGGGAAACAACATAAGCATTAACAAGTTAGATGCAAGGCATTGATAAGGCAGGCAAAGACAGAATTTGAAAAATAGCTTGCCGTGGAAGCCAAAACACATAATAAAAATTTCAAGTACATTCATAGCAAAAAACCTGTGAGAGAGTCCGTTGGACCACTGGATGATACAGGGGTAAAAGGGGCACTAAGGGAGGGCAAGATAGTGGAGAGACTTTGCTTCGTTCTTTACTAAAGAAGATGTAGGGAAGTTACCCATTCCTGAAATGGTATTTAAAGATGATAAATTGAAAGAATAGAAAGAAATATCGCTAAACCAGAAAGATATATTACAGTACTTGATAAACTGAAGTCATCTGGACCAGAAGGAATACATCTGAGGGTGTTAAAAGAACTGAAATATGAGATTGCAGACTTACTATTAGTAATCTGTGAACTATCACTAAAATCATCTGTAGTACCTGAAGACTGGAGAATGACCAATGTAATGCCAATTTTTAAAATAGGTTCCATGGGGCGAAACTACAGACCAGTGAGCCCGACATCAGTACCAGGCAAAATGATAGAAACCATTATAAAGAATAAAATTACTGAACATGTTGATAATCATGGTTTCATTAGAGAATGCCAATATGGATTTAGCTAAGGAAAGTCATGTCTTACTATTTTTTTGAAGGTATGAATAAACAGGTAGACCATGGTGAGCCGGTTGAGAGACTCTTGGCCAAATTAAAAAGTCATGGGATTGGAGGCAGTATACTATTGTAGATCAGGAACTGGTTAAAAGATAGAAAGCATAGAGTTGGGCTAAATGGCCAATTTTCTCAATGGAGAAAGGTGAAAATGGACTACCCTAGGGACCTGTGCTGGGCCTGCTACTTTTAAACATATTCATAAATGACCTGGAAATGGGAATAACGAATGAGGTGATCAAATTGGCAGATGACAAAATTATTCATAGTTGTTAAAATGTAAGAGAATTGTGAAAAATTGCAAGAAGACCTTGATAATTTGGAAGTCTGGATGTCCAAATGGCAAACAAAATTTAATGGGCCCGATATTCAGTTAGGCAGGCTATGCACCGCTAAGGCGCATTGCCGTGCTCGTCAATCCTTAACCCCAGATATTCAGTGTTGGGGTCATATGCGGCCCTGGCACTGACTATCCAGGGATCGCCACACACGCTGGATGCTGCAGTAGCTAACTGGGCAGTATCAATATTGCATGCGGCCTGGTTAGCTCTTGCGCCTAAAAGATAAGCAAGGTTTTTCCTTGCCTATCTTTTAGGCGCAGGTTGCTATCCGGGCAGCATGCAATATCGCTGCTGCCCGGTTATCAGTCGTCTCCACCTCTGCTCCTCCCCGGAACGCCTCCAACACGCCCTGATGCTAAGCTGTGTAAACCTCCGATCTACATTTACCCGTTCCACTCCATTCATTAATTTATATACCTCTGTCATATCTCTCCTCAGCCGTCTCTTTTCCAAGTAGAAAAGCCTTAACCTTTTAAGCCTTTCCTCATAGAGGTATCCCTCCATCCAATGTGGACAAGTGCAAAGTTATGTACCTCGGAAAGAACAACCCAAACTACAATTACCACAATGCAGGGTTTCATATTAAGAACCATTAAAGACATTTAGGTGCCATTGTGGAAGCCCAGTGTACAGTGGCGTTCAAGAAAGCAAATAGAATGCTAGGAATCATAAGGAAAGGAATGGAGAATAAAAACAAACATATTATAACGCCACAAGGAGTGCTAGTGGGATTTCAACCTTGGTCTTTCTGGCTCTAGGCTGCTGCCCTAATCACTAGGCCACAAAGTGTAAAGAGAGCCCAAGGCCATCCCTCTTGGAAAAATAAAATGATTGGACAACAAAAGTAGAAAGGAATGTCAATCTTTACAGAATGAAATATGTCAACTTAGAAACCGAAACAGAAATGCATTTCCTCCTGTAGTGAGCTATAAGATGCACATTTTCACTTTCTTCAGTGTTCAACTGCTTAGTCCGTTTTTTCCCCATTTTATTTTTTGTCTGCATATTTGATTCTAATTTATAGTTTGTTATTCTTTACAAGATGATATGTTTTCCATGTGCAGCTGAAGTGCATGATTCTGTTAACATGCTGGTTCTGGGTAGGAACCTGTAACATGTCTGACTTGTTCTCCTTTCACCACTGGAGGTGTGCTGATATACTAGTGTGGTAGGCGAAGGCCTATGATCCACGCTGATTGAACTAGGCAGGCAGGCCTAAGCAGCTTGACCTGTAAATGAAGCCTGTGGCTAGGCTCTGAGGAGTGAAATCCCCCCCCAATATTGCTTCCATAGAATTGAAACCTAACTCAGCTTAACTAAACATAGCTAAGCAGAAACGAAACTTAGAGAAGACAGTAAACAATTTAATTAACACTGATAAGATGTGTGCAGCTTCTATGGAATTAATTAACTCTGTTGAGAGAAAGGTTACAGCGCCCTGCTTTCCCACATATTCCAGCTGGTTAGCGACCTTGGAGGAGAAAAGTATCAAAGTTGGAAGAACTGACCATTGTAATTGGGACTGTAAGGGGGGAAGCAGGTGTTGAGCCCAGTCAAAGGTCCTCATTGGATAACTACGTAACGGTACCGGGACCAATAGAAGGTGTAAGAAGGGTTACCGGGACCAATGATAAGTTTGCCTATGTCTAGAATGGGAAAGAAAGCTATAAAAGTTGTTGTTTTGCTAGAAACCATTGCTCAGCCATTTTGAATGTGATTCTGCTTGAGTCTTGTGCACAAATAAATGATTTGGACCTTCTGAACAGACTCCTGGTATTATTGGGTTGTTTGCGCTCTGCTGCTACATATTCTTGGTGCGTTGGCCGGGAAGTGTGGTAATAGAGGGTATACAGGGCAATATACCACGACTTTCCGCCTCCATAGGTTTGGTCCTGCCGGGATCGTGCCTTCCCGACGTGGGCTCGGCTCCCAGGCGCCACCGGTCCAGTTGCATCGGAGGGAGTTGGGCCAGACCTCGGCGGGTGCCGGACCTGGACGGAACCAACACCTCGAACCCGTGGGAGGAGTCCGAGGTCCAACTCATGCGCTTGCTTGGGAACGGGGACCGGATCCGATGAGTATAGTTTTGATTTGACTAGACAGATGAGTCAGAGCAGAACTGTTGTTTGAACTTTGAAACTTTGGAATTTGATATTTGGTAAGAGAGTTTGATCACCTCTCAAGACGGTCCGATTAACCCTGCATGAGTATGCGCGAGGTGAAACCATCGTCTTTTTGATTTTGATTTTGGAATTTGATATAGCCTAGTCAGTAGAGACAGGATTGGGCTGTTTTTGGGATACGTTGCTAGCATGATTGTGTGAATGAAGTGTGAATGAGAGGTCTGGCAGCATGGACCAAGTGAAGGCGGACTCCTGAGTAACGCATTTCCTGGCCGGGCGACCGCGTCCAGGTCGTAAAAAGGAGGAAGCGATCGTCGTCTTGTCTTGTTATTTGTTTCCCTTAAATGTTTCTAGGACCGTGAGGACCCCTTACCCACGGTCTGCCCTCCTTTTCCCTTCTGTTTGTTGTTGCGCGCACACATCGATATGGGAGGGGCGGGGTCTACCAGGAACACTCCGTTAGAATGTATGATCAAGTATTTTAATAAAGGATATACAGGAGATTATGGAGTGAAAATGACTGCCTCACGATTACAGCTTTTGTGTACTAGGGAGTGGCCCATCATAGACCCCATGTGGCCCCGAGATGGAACATTCAGTATAGGAATTGTTCGAGCAGTTCATCAGAAGGTGCGAGCAGCGCACCCCGATCAGTACCCCTATATAGACTCTTGGTTAAGTATTTGTGAGAACCCGCCCCCTTGGGCAGAGCGCTGTTATGAAGAACAGTGCAGAATATTGTTAGCGTTAACAGACCAGACCCAGAAAGCAGGGACAGCTGAGAAATCTAGTCAGAAACCTATTCTGGTAGATCCTGAGTCCCCGGAAGTTGTAACTAGACAGCCCCAAGCCCAGCGCCCAGTGAGGGTACCTCCACGTCCCGTGGCAGAACCGCGGCGACAGCGAGCCCCATCCCCAGATCCAGATCCAGATCCAGACCCAGACCTAGAAGGGCAGCTAGATGATCCCCCTCTTGATGAGGATGCTGACACGCCCGAGACTGCAGAAAAGGCTGAGTCAGAGGAAGAAGAAGAGTGAGAGACCTCTCAGGGCGAGGATGATAGCGTAAAATCAACTGTCAGTGCAAGCTCATCTGTAACAAGTGAAGCGCCTCAGATGAAGCACACTGTGAGACAGAAAGCCCCCGTCAAGAAAGTTTCTGTCAAGCTACAGAAAACTTCTGTCAAGAAACTGATGCCACTACGGCAAGTGCCGGGAGTGCCCGTGCGAGATGAGCATGATTAGGTAGTAGCGGGACCCCTAAGTCTAGTATATGTGCCTTTCTCCACTACTGATTTGCTGAACTGGAAATTGCATTATGCTTCCTACACTGATAAGCCCCAAGAGTTAACAGAATTGATGCATACTATTATGGAAACCCATCAACCCACTTGGTCAGATTGTCGTCAGCTCCTGTCTACTCTATTTACTACTGAGGAGCGGACACAAATTAAGCGAGCAGCTATTGATTGGCTAGCCGACAATCCCCTGACAGAGGGAGTGGTAGGAGCAGGAACAGACAATCGCGAAGCAGCAAAAAAGGAATTCCTTAATGAAGACCCCCAGTGGGATCCGAATACTGATAGAGGATCCAGAGCCCTATCACGGTTTCGCCAAGGCCTTATGCAAAGTCTGAAAAAGGGGGGTCAGAAAGCCATGAATCTCTCTAAAGTGACCGAAGTTAATCAGGGCATAGATGAAAGCCCAGCAGTATTTTATGAAAGATTGACTGAAGCGTACAGAATGTATACTCCCTATGACCCAGATGCACCAGGAAGCCTATGCATGGTGAATTCTGCTTTTGTAAACCAGTCACAACCAGATATTAGATGTAAGCTACAGAAATTAGAAGGGTTTGCGGGCATGAATGCAACACAGTTACTGGAAGTCGCTCATAAAGTGTATGTGAATCGTGATAATGAAAGACAGAGAGAAAGTGATCGAAGGATGAAGAAGAAAGCAGATTTTTTGGCTGCGGCCATAGTGGAACAGAAAAGGGGAGATGTCCCTAGTCGAAGGAGCAGAGGAAGAGGGCGGGGCCGAGGAGATGACCGGCCCCCATTAGGCGCGAACCAATGCGCTTATTGCAGGGAAGAAGGACATTGGAGAAGTGCATGCCCGCGACTCGAAGAAGCCTCTCAGGATGAAGGGGAACACGCCCCTTGGAGGGAAAGAGAGAGAGGCCGACCCCAGAATCGCAGAGGAACCAATCGAGAACAATTTCAACGAGAACGAACGGAGGCCATACAGGGATTGGCAGCCGCAACAGCCTATGATTTAGATGAAGCAGATTAGGACAGACCGGGCTCCGAATTCGCTTTAGGTCTCCAGGAGCCTATGGTCAGTATACAAATAGGAGACCAATTTATGGACTTTATGGTTGATACTGGAGCAGAACATTCTGTAGTAGACAAACAAATAGCCCCTTTTTCTACAAGAGCAGTCACCATTGTGGGAGCGACGGGTGCCAAAGCCACAAAACCTTTTCTTCAGAACCGCATATGTAATTTAGGAGGACAACAAATAACGCATCAATTCTTGAACATGCCCGAGTGCCCAGTGCCATTACTGGGACGAGATATGCTAGCCAAGCTGCAGGCCCAAATATCCTTTACTGAGAAAGGAGAGATGCAAATGACAGTAAACTCAAAACCTGCTGGACTAATGGTGCTTACTGTTCCCCGAGAAGAAGAATGGAGATATTATAGTACCGAGCCAGTTGTTGATACCTATTTCGAACCTACTCTGAAAAGCATTGACGCCCCTCCTGGAGTATGGGCAGAGGGCAATCCACCAGGCCTGGCCAAACATATAGCTCCAATAATTGTGACTCTCAAGCCTAGTGCGGAGCCAGTACATGTCAAGCAATACCCACTTCCAAGAGCAGCAATTGAAGGAATCCATCGCCACTTGTTGAAACTACTGGAGTATGGCCTACTCAAAGTTTGTCAGTCACCATGGAATACTCCTCTCTTGCCAGTGAAGAAGCCTGGGACAGGTGACTACCGCCCAGTGCAAGACCTAAGGAGAGTGAATGAAGCAGTTGAGACCATACATCCAGTTGTGCCAAATCCCTACACACTCCTAGGATTGATTCCTGCTGAAGCTACTCATTTTACTGTTTTGGATTTGAAAGATGCATTCTTTTGCATAAGATTAGCCCCAATTAGTCAATTAGTCAGGGAGACGGGGCCAACTCACTTGGACACGATTGCCTCAAGGATTCAAGAACTCACCTACCATTTTCAGTGCTGCACTAAACCAAGATCTTTCAAGCTATCCAGTGGCCCCTGAAAGAAGAGTACTCCTCCAATATGTAGATGACCTACTGGTAGCCGCCACATCAGAAAGTGAATGTATACAAGCCACTACTGACCTCTTGCAACTATTGGATGAAGCTGGATACAAAGTTTCCAGAGCAAAAGCACAGCTATGCCAAAAAGAAGTAAAATACTTGGGCTTTCGCCTGACAAAAGGAAGCCGACAATTGGGACGCGAGAGAAAAGAAGCTGTGTGCAGTATTCCGACCCCAACTACCAGAAAGCAAGTCAGAGCCTTTCTGGGAGCAGCAGGATACTGCCGGATATGGATACCTAACTTTGCTCAGATTGCTAAACCACTATATGAAGCCACCAAGGGAGAAGAAAAGTCGCCACTAGAGTGGGGACTTGAACAAGACACAGCTTTCAAGACCCTGAAGGAAGAATTGATGTTGTCACCAGCACTCGGGTTGCCAGATGTTCACAAGCCGTTCCATCTATTTGTGCATGAGATGCAAGGAAATGCTTTAGGCATGTTGACTCAGAAATTGGGACAGTGGGAGCGACCCATAGCGTACTTATCGAAACAATTGGACACTGTGGCCAAAGGATGGCCAGCCACCATGTTTGAGAGCAGTTGCAGCTACAGCATTATTAGTGAGTGAAGCAGACAAACTCACCTTGGGACAGAATCTACGCGTCACAGTACCACATGCAGTACTTGCCCTTATGGAACAGAAAGCAAATCATTGGCTCACCAATTCTCGAATGCTGAAATACCAAAGCATGCTATGTGAAAATCCACAAATACAACTAGAAGTGAGCCATGCCTTGAACCCAGCCACACTGATACCAGTCAGCGAAGAACCACCAGAGCATGACTGTATAGAAGTCATGGATATTGTATTCTCAAGTCGACCTGATCTGACAGATGTGCCCCTAGAGAACCCTGATCAGACTTATTTTGTGGATGGAAGCAGTCTCATTATCAATGGACGACGCTGTGCCGGGTATGCAGTAGTCAACCGGGAGGAAGTCATTGTATCATCAGCTCTTGCATCAGGCACATCAGCCCAGAAAGCAGAATTAATAGCACTCACCAGAGCACTAGTATTGGGTGCAGGACTTCTGTTGAATGTATACACAGACTCAAAATATGCCTTCACCACTTTGCATGCACATGGAGCTCTCTACAAAGAACGAGGGCTCATTACGTCGGAAGGCAAATCAGTCAAATATGGCCCAGAAATATTGATGTTACTAGATGCAGTATGGGCCCCTACACGTGTGGCCGTTATGCACTGTAGAGGACACCAAGCAGGAAAAGGAGAAGTTGCCCAAGGAAACAGATTTGCTGACGCCTCAGCACGTAAAGCAGCCATGACAGGCCAAATCTCACCACAGGCCACACCAATACAAGCAGCATTGTTTCCAGTACCCCTTAACTTATGGACACCACGATATACCACCAAAGAATTGGATTACTACTGCAATAAAGAAGAGGGAGTACTGAAAGATGGATGGATTGAACTGCCACCACCAGAGGGCGGTCAACCTCCAGGGCGAATAGTGATCCCTGAATTATTGGGACCGGCCTTTGTCAAGGCCTTTCATCAAGCTACACATTATGGGAAGAGTGCTATGGAGAAAGCATCAAGCCACATTTTTGTCTTGCTCTATTGGGAGCCCTGTCGGCCTCAGTGGCCCGCCAGTGTCTAATTTGTGCAAAGAACAATGCCAAACAGGGTCCCACGCCACCACCCCGAGTTCAGTCAGGAGGTGTCACCCCCATGCACCACCTGCAAGTAGACTTTACTGAAATGCCAAAAGCTGGCGGATACCGATACTTGTTAGTTCTAGTTTGTACCTTCTCTGGGTGGGTGGAAGCCTTTCCCACCAGGACTGAAAAAGCCTGAGAAGTTACTAAAGCTTTGCTAAGAGAAATTATCCCCAGATTTGGAATTCCAGCAGTAATAGGGTCAGACAATGGGCCCTCATTTGTATCTCAGATTACCCAGCAGTTAGCAAGTGCCTTACAGATACAATGGAAGTTACATACTGCATATAGACCCCAGAGTTCAGGGAAGGTTGAGCGAATGAATCGAACTTTAAAAGCCCAGATATCCAAGCTATGTCAGGAGACCCACCTAAAGTGGCCCCAGGTTCTCCCAATAGCCTTACTCAGAATACGCTCAGCTCCTGTGAAGTCATCAGGATTTTCCCCTTTTGATGTTATGTATGGCAAACCTCCACCAATAGTGCAGGGTGTTAAAGGTAGTTTGCCACAGATTGCTTCAGAAATAACCAGACAAGAACTTCTAGCTCTTAGTTCTGTTCTGCAGACTCTCCATGCGTGGATACAGGACCAGTTGCCTATCAATTTGACGGAACCACTGCACCCCTACAAGCCTGGTACCTCGGTGTGGATCAAAGACTGGAAGAAGACACCGCTGGAACCGCATTGGAAGGGGCCTTACACCGTCATCCTGTCTACTCCAACTGCAGTAAAGGTAGCAGAAATCGATTCCTGGATCCATCACAGCAGAGTCAAGCCAGCAGCAGTTCCAGATCAGGACCAGTGGACAGCAGAGCCACATCCTGACGTCCCTTTGCGTCTCACCCTACGGAGGCAGCCAGCAACCTAGAACCCCTTAGGGACACACAAGTACTACAGTGTCCTACAGCAGCCAAGTCTTTCGAAGAGGATTGCTGTTTCTAATACAGCAAAGACATTTGTTTTCTTCATCGAATAACTGTGCTTCCATAGACTTTCGTCAGGCCAACTACAATTGGTAAGTTGGCATCACAGCGGGACATTTGAGGATCTTCAATCAACATCGACACCCGTTGAATTGCTTCATTAGCAAACGGGTCAGCATTGCGCCAAGAAGAAGAGGACGTCGTGGTCAAGATTTTCCAGCGGAGATCCAGAAGGACTACAATCAACATGCATCTTTGTTTCTATTTTGTTCTGGTTGCTTGCCTGGGGAGCTTTGAACTTGCTCTTGCTTTACCCCCATGTACTGCCTGCATTACTTCCACTCGGACTGGAATAAAAGTAACTCAGACTTTGCTTTACCATTCTTACTATACCTGTACTGGTACGGTAAGCCGGTGTATTTATAACACCACTGAACTGAACGTTTGTACTAAGGGAAATACAAAAGTTTGTTTTAACCCACATCAGAACCCATCTTATTATACTTTAGAAATACGATGGGATGATGCGGATGGAGCATTGCTTAATGCTACACCCCCACTCACTGACTCTACAAGACCTGTTGTTTTATATTTTGATGCTTGTGATGCCATAAATAGAGATAGTCGTTCTAAATGTGCCAATTGGGAGAAAACTTATGCTCATAATGATAAGTATATGTATCCAGAAGGAACAACCGGGTGGGGAGAATGTACAGGTAAACGAGTTTTAGCCAATGAATATAGTACAGCCCCAATTGCAGATTACTATTGCCCTAAGTGGGAATGTGTTTTCTATGCCACATGGAAAACTGGTATGATAGAAAATACCAGAGACAATCGAATGGCTGCCTTAACTAAGCCATATGTAAAGAATTTAGAAAATTGCAAGAAAGGTGCTTGTAATCCATTAGAATTGTTCATAGCCAATCCGAGCGCATGGAAACAAGGGTATAAGTTTGGCCTACGCATTGCAGGTTCTGGATCAGATCCAGGAACCATTGTATATATAAGATTGAATACCCAGGCCCATCGTTCATCATGATACCATATACATAACACCTTCTATGAGACAATGCATGTAAATAAGTTTGATATCCCTCACCCTTCCCAGAATTTGTTCCTAGAGTTAGCGGGAGCAGTGGTCTCCAGCCTACATATTTCAGATTGTTACTTTTGTGGTGGGACTAAAATGGGTGACCAATGGCCCTGGGAAGCCCAAGAACTGAATTATTCAATAACTTATAATCATACTGAATTGCATAAGACCACTAGTGAATGGGTCTTAGCACACTCAATAGTTGGACGTCTGTGCTATGCTCGAACTGATCCCCAGTTATCTTTATCTTTATATCTTTATCTTTATTAAAACATTTGATAAACCGCCCAGGCCGAAGCATCAGGGCGGTGTACAATCGTAAAAAGGTGACAGCTGCTAAGAAAGGAAGGAAAGAAAAGAACGCCAAATAATAATAGGACAGCAAAAGAAATAGCAGAGAGTAAAGAGGGGCAACAGAAAACAGCAGAGCAACAAAATTTAAAACAATAATAATAATAATAAAAACTTAAAAACAATAAGAAATTAAAGGAGTGGGGAGAGGAGAGGGAGACTCGAACCAGATATAGGTGGAGCGAGAGGCGAGACTAGGGGAACATGACACCAGCGGTGAGGGGAAAATAGGAAAATAAGAGGGAGGGAGGGAATAAAGGGCTAGGTGGGAAAGACATCATCAGTGGGGGGAGGGAGATTGAATGCTTGACAGAAAAGATGAGTCTTGAGAAGGGCTTTAAAACGAGTGTAGGAGGGTTCTAAACGGAGAGATAAGGGAAGAGAATTCCAGAGGGCGGGGCATAGAAAGAAGAAGGCAGAGTGTCGGGTGGATTCGAGACGGGCCTGAGTGCGTGAGGGAAGAAAGAGACGATTACCATGGGCAGACCGGAGAAGGCGGGGAGAGGGCTGAAGACGGATAATATTGGCTAGATATTGGGGGGAGTCAGAGAAAAGGGCCTTGTGTGCAAGGATGAGTAGTTTAAACACAAACCGAAACTTGATAGGGAGCCAGTGTAAAGAAGAGAGACAGGGGGAAACATGGGAGCGGAGAGGAGATAGAGTAATAAGACGGGCGGCGGCATTTTGAACGATTTGAAGGCGGTGAAGTTGGTGAGAGGGAAGACCGGCATAAACAACGTTGCAATAATCACCTTGCAGGTGGGACAGCTGGTCTGTCTCAGCCAAACGTTCTATAATGACACTACGAAGCAGACGTCTTGGTGGTCAGGAGTTAATGAATCAGAACCCACTAATCCATTAGCAAAATTCCCTGAACTTGCTGATTTATGGACAAATCTTGCCCAACCCCATGCTTGGCAAGCCCCACCTGGCTTGTATTGGATCTGTGGAACCCGAGCATATGCCCGACTCCCTATCCACTGGGGAGGAGCATGTGTCTTAGGAACCATTCGACCTTCTTTCTTCTTGCTACCCACAGAACATGGAGAGCAATTAGGATACCCAGTATACACTAAGAGACAGAAAAGAGCAGCTCTCCAGATAGGCAAGTGGCAGAAATGGGATGGGGATGATTGGCCACCTGAGAGGACTATTGCCTATTATGGACCTGCCACTTGGGAGGAAGATGGTACTTGGGGGTATCGGACCCCTGTGTATATGATAAATCGTATCATACGTTTACAGGCAGTAGTTGAATTAATCACTAATGAAACTAGTCAAGCACTTACCCTTCTAGCTAGACAAAGCACACAAATGCGCACTGCAATATATCAGAATCGCTTAGCCCTAGATTATCTGTTGGCAGCTGAAGGAGGAGTATGTGGAAAGTTAAATTTAACCAATTGTTGTTTGAAGATAGATGACAAAGGTCAAGTAGTTGAAGATATTGCTGAAAATATGCGAAAACAAGCTTATGTGCCAGTACAAACCTGGCATGGTCTTAGAATACCTAACTGGTTTGAATCTATCTTTTCTGGTCTGGGGGGACTTACTACCTTTATTATGATAATATTAGTAATTGTAGCTTTGTTTCTGTTGTTACCATGTATAATCCCTTGCTGTATGCGCTCTATTAACAGTGTGATTGAAAATACCGTAGAACGTAAAACTGCCACAAAGATTTTAGCCTTATGGCACCCACTCCTGGTACATTGGTAAAAACCCTACTCCTGTGTAGTTAAGTGATTTACATCTCACACCTTATTAGCATTCGGGTGAGATTAATCAAAGGGGGGAATGTGGTAGGCGAAGGCCTATGATCCATGCTGATTGAACTAGGCAGGCAGGCCTAAGCAGCTTGACCTGTAAATGAAGCCTGTGGCTAGGCTCTGAGGAGTGAAATCCCCCCCCAATATTGCTTCCATAGAATTGAAATCTAACTCAGCTTAACTAAACATAGCTAAGCAGAAACGAAACTTAGAGAAGACAGTAAACAATTTAATTAACACTGATAAGATGTGTGCAGCTTCTATGGAATTAATTAACTCTGTTGAGAGAAAGGTTACAGCGCCCTGCTTTCCCACATATTCCAGCTGGTTAGCGACCTTGGAGGAGAAAAGTATCAAAGTTGGAAGAACTGACCATTGTAATTGGGACTGTAAGGGAGGAAGCAGGTGTTGAGCCCAGTCAAAGGTCCTCATTGGATAACTACGTAACGGTACCGGGACCAATAGAAGGTGTAAGAAGGGTTACCGGGACCAATGATAAGTTTGCCTATGTCTAGAATGGGAAAGAAAGCTATAAAAGTTGTTGTTTTGCTAGAAACCATTGCTCAGCCATTTTGAATGTGATTCTGCTTGAGTCTTGTGCACACATAAATGATTTGGACCTTCTGAACAGACTCCTGGTATTATTGGGTTGTTTGCGCTCTGCTGCTACACTAGAATATTTATACTAATAACGTTCCGTGGGTATGGTTGGTGCAGTTTTATAATTTTTGTCTTGGTGCTGGTGTGGTATGGTTAGCCTTTATGTGTTCATTTGCATACAGTGAAGGGAGTTTGTGATGTTGTAACTAATATGACAACAGAATTTGAACAGAGTCTATAATGAGTTGTAAAGTGAAACATCCTACTTCTGCTCTGCATCTATCGGGAGTTTTATGGGTTAGTTTTGGAATAATCCACATGAATGGACTGATATTCTAAGGTAATTATGTGTTCTCCTATCCGTGCATTTTCAAAAATATATGGATAATATCAGGCCATTTAAAATAGCTAAATAGTGGCTATTATCTGTATGTTTGTGGGCTATGGTAGGAGAGGAGTAAGGGCAGACCAGAAAGTTATCCAGACAGTGGTTGGTTAAGTTATACATTTAGTTTAGACCTCCTGAATAATAGCTGTAAACTAAACAGAGTGCCAATGATAGATAGTGGCGCTGCACATACAAATAAAGTTTAATGGCAGCACAGTGATAGCGACAGCTGCAAATTTAATCCTATTTGTACAGCTTCTACTGCAAGATTGGCTCCAAGTGGAAGGGGGGGGGGGGGGAGTGTGCAAAAGCAAATGTTGGCTCAGGCACCACAAACCCTTCAGCTAACCCTGGGCAGTCATATTAGATAAAAGTTTGGAAAGCACTGCCTAGATGAACTTCCAGCTTTGTGCTTCCCTGTCAATTAACTCTTAGGAGTCTCTTTACTAAATGGCGCTAGCGGCTTCCCTGCGAAATCAGTGCCGCGGCACTGTTTTATTCAATGGGGCCACGGCTCCGATATTACACGGAAGCCACTAGTGCCACTTAGTAAACAGACCCCTTAGGTTCCAAAGGCATCCTTCTAAGAGTCTGAAATTCAGCAATCATGGTGACCCCAACACTACCTCTCCCAAAAAGATCCTATAAAAATGCAAATTAGACATCGTAATTTCAGGTATTATGCATGAGTACATTCATGCATAAAGGCTATTTCCAAAAGCCATTTTTGTTCTTATGAGGCTAGAGAGGGGATGAGTACAGAGGAACAAAATGGGGGACTAAAAGGTGGGTGAAAGATGGATGTAGGAGGCTGGGAAAGGAATGAGAGAGGTGGGTAAAGGGAGGACTGGAGAGGCAAGAATAGAAAACAGAAAGCTGGTAAATGGTGAAAGGTGAAAAGAGGGAAAATAAAGGGTGGAGGCAATGAGGAATGAAATCTAGCTATGGTTTACGTAAAAAGGCAGATGAGAGAAAAAATAAGCCAGAAGGATCAATGTCAGAGAGAAAAGGAAGGGGAGTATAAAAAAAACAGAACATGGAAATGAGATCCTGGAAAAGGATGTAAGAGAATTTATTTTTATTTATTCATTTATTTATTAGCAGTATTTAGCTCACGCCATTTCAGGAGAAGATCAAGGTGAGTTATATTCAGGTACAGTATGCATTTCTCTGTCCCCAAACACGTTCAATTGTTTTCTGAAGGAAAAGGTATACTATAGGTTTCTTCATTAGATTTGTCTTTTTCAGACACGTCTGGGGCTTCTCTTAGTCTGATAGTCAGGATCTCGTTTCCAAATCCTGGCCCATTACAGACAGATATGGATGGTAGTGTTGCCACTGCCTTAATGGGCCCCTGCGATGTTTTGGAAAAGTCCTTGGTTGAGGGCTTACTGCAGGTTCCTTCTAATGTATCAATGTTAAGAAGACCGTGGTTTCTCCAATTACTGTGGAAGCCACTGCTAACAATGTTATGCTGCTGGACATTTGGAATGAGGTATCCAAGACTAACTCTCTTTTGTAAGAGTTTATGGACTAAACTATTTCTTTCTCTGAGCAAGTGGTTAAGAAATGTCGGAATGTTGATGACAAATTTGTTTCTGTTAGTCATCGACAGGCTGGAGGGTCAAGATGGATCCTTGCAATCAGCCGGGTCTATGATTCTCAAAGATAGTTTCATTTCATATAAACAAGTTGAATCTTTAGAAAATGTTCTGAGAGCTAAGAATCTTAGACTTCTTAATTACCACAATCCCGACTGTTGTCACCTTTAATTTTATTTCATAGATATTGTAAAGAGATACTTTTGATATCTGAACCGGAGAAGATATTGGTCTCTAAGTTGTATTATGTTCCTGTTCGCCCTGTTGCCTAGGACGAGGAAGTGGTACTGGTGGAAGAGATTTCTGAATTTAATTTAACAAATTTCCTTGAGACTTCTGATGATATCTCCACATGTGCCACTTTAATCATTTCACTGGGCACAGAGGTTGATAAAATTGCTATTTTAAGGGCATATTTTCATTAAAAGGATTCTCTTTTTTGTGGTCAAAAGATAACCATTTTTCCAGATGTCTTGTGTTTTACACAGGCATGGAGTTGGTCCTTCCTGCAGTTGAAGTCTCAGATTTTGGCTGCAGGGGGGACCTTCTTGCGGTTTCCCTGTAAATGTCTGGTTTCCATTAATGGTGTTAAGTATGCGTATACGGACCCGATTCAGCTTGAGAACATTTTGGATAATAGATAGGACCTGTTATGTCAGTAGTTGGCCATTGCATGTGTGATTTATTTTCTTTGTGATATTTCTGCATTGGGATTTTTCTGACTATGTATATCTCTTTGACTCCTAAGATCATGTTAACTAACTCCCCATAGCGTGGGCTGTATAACTAATCAGGATTATTCTTTTTGTAATTCTTTAAGTTTATAGTTTATTTCTTGTAATTTCCTTTTGTTTTTTTCTGCTGTAAAAATGGCAAAATTTGAAATAAAAAAAACCCCTGCCATTCACCACAAATACACCCTTAAATGAGCAAACAACATCATCATTCTGATCCTCTCATAACTCCTCAATCTCCTCTATAATACCCAATTCATATACAGTGCCTTATGAAAGTATTCATCCCCTTGGTTTTTGTCCTGTTTTGTCATATTACGTACAACCTGGAATGAAAATGGAGGTTCATTTGGATGTTAGGTAATGGACCTAACAATATAATCCAAGTTGGTGAAATGAAATGACAATAAACTACCTTCTAAATATAAAAAACAAGTAAAAACTGAAAAGTTTTTAGTGCTTATGTATTCATCCCTTTTGCTATGAAACCCCTAAATAAGATCTGGTCCAACCAATTAACCTCAGAAATCACATAATTAGTTGATTAGGGTCCACCTGTATGCAATCAGTGTCACATGATGCCTGTATATATATATACCTGTTCTTAAAAGGCCCTGACTCTGCAACACAACTAAGCAAGCAACATGAAGACCAAGGAGCACGCCAAACAGGTCAGAGACAAAGTTATGGAGAAGTATAGATCAGGATTGCATTATAAAAAAAATCCCAAATTCTGGATATCCCACAGAGCACCATTAAATCCATTATAACAAAATACAAAGAATATGACACCACTACAAACCTGACAAGAGAAGGCCGCCCACCAAAACTCACAGACCAGGCAAGGAGGGCATTAATCAGAGATGCTACAAAGACACCAAGGATAACACTGAAGGAGCTGCAAAGATCCAGAGTGGAGATGGGAGTATCTTTTCATAGGACCACTTTAAGCCATACACTCCAGAGTGGGGCTTTATGGAACAGTGGCCAGAAAAAAGCCATTGATTAAAGAAAGAAATAAAAAAACATGTTTGGAGTTTGCACAACAGCATGTAGCGGACCCCCCCCCCCCCCCCAAACACATGCAAAACGTTTCTCTGGTCAGATGAGATGAAAGTTGAACTTTTTGGCTATCATGGGAAACGTCATGTGTGGCGCAAACCCAACACTTCCCATCACCCTGAGAACACCATTCCCACAGTGAAACATGGTAGTGGCAGCATCATGCTGTTGGGATGTTTTTCATTGACAGGGACAGGAAAACTGGTCAGGATTGAAGGAACGATGGATGACACTAAATACAGGGCAATTCTTGAAGAAAACCTTTCAGTCTGTCAGAGATTTCAGACTGTGATGAAAGTTCACCTTCCAGCAGGACAATGACGCTAAACATATTGCTAAAGCTGGTTTAAAGGGAAACATTTAAATGTCTTGGAATGGCCTAGTCAAAGCCCAGACCTCAATCTAATTGAGAATCTGTGGCATTACTTGAAGATTGCTGTACACCAACACAACCCATCTAACTTGAAGGAGTTGGAGCAATTTTGCCTTAAGGAATGGGTGAAAATCCCAGTGGCTAGATGTGCTAAGCTAATAGAGACATACCTAAGAGACTTGCAGCTGTAATTGCAGCAAAAATGTATTGACTTTGGGGGGTGAATACATATGCACCCTCCTGCATTAAGTTTTTTTTGTCTTAATTATTGTTCGTATCACAATAAAGCGTAGTTACTCACCTGTAACAGGTGATCTCCGGGAACAGCAGGAATTTAGTCTTCACACATGGGTATCGTCAGTACCGATGGAGCCTGTGTGGGAACTCTCCCCAGCATCCAATAGCTTTTGGAGCATCCCACTGCACCTGTGTCGCTGCCTTCCCACCTTTCCAACTCTCCCTCTTCAGTTGAGTTTATAGCTGAGACAAAGGAGAGAAGGAGAGATAGAGAGAGAGAGAAAGACAACTCCTAGGGGAGGTGGGTGGGTTTTGAAGACTAAATTCCTGCTGTTCCTGGAGATCACCTGTTACAGGTGAGTAACTACGCTATCTCCAGGAACAAGCAGGAATGTAGTCTTCACACATGGGGACTCCCCAGCTAAGAGATGCCAGGGAGATGACCCCAGAAAGCTGCGAAACCCAGGTTGAGATGGGTCATGCTTCCTCCCATGGATCTCTGGCATCGAAACCCGGGACAGCGGGTAGGAGTTGTTGTAAGTCTGAAAGAGATGCTGGAGAACAGCTTGGCCAAACGAGGCATCCCGACGGGAGTCCTTGTCCAAGCAATAGTGGGCTGCAAAGGTGTGTACTGAAGCCCAAGTGGCTGCTCTACAAATGTTGTCAGTGGACACAGAGCGAAGGTTAGCCATAGAGGCTGCCATTGCTCTCACATTGTGAGCTGTGACATGACCTTCGAGAGAAAGTCCCTTACTCTCATATGCAAAGGAAATGCAATTAGCAATCCATTTAGACAAAGTTCGTTTGGACACTGGTAGTCCAAGATGACTAGAGTCAAAAGCAACAAAAAGCTGGGAAGACTTTTTATGTTGCTTAGTTCTTTGAAGGTAAAAAGCCAAGGCTCTTTTACAGTCTAGAGTGGGTAGATTCCTTTCTGCATTAGAGGCATGAGGCCTAGGAAAGAATACAGGGAGGTAAACCGATTGGTTTAAATGAAAAGGCGAAACCACCTTTGGCATAAAGTGAGGGTGGGGCCTAAGGACTACTTTATCATGGACTATTTATGACTCCCCACCCCCTCCCCCTCCTACACAAAGCATCGATCATGGCTAGTCAAATAAGTTCCCGAAACTTCATTACTCGCTCTAGATCAAACCTCACAAACCCTATCTTTAGAGATCGAGCATTTAAGAATCTATTGTAAATAGTTGTGAATATCTGTTATTTATTTAATCTCTGTTATCCATGTTTTTACTTCCTGTTACTTGTAAACTTAGCATTTGTTCTATGTTTAAGTACAAAGTTGTTAAAATGTAAACCGCGCTGATGACAAAAGTGCGGTATATAAAAGCTGTTAAATAAATAAAATTAATAAATGGTGAAACCTTGTATAAGGAGGATCAGTCACTAAAGCCTGTGGTTCACTCATGCGTCTTGCAGAAGTGAAAGCAATTAGGAAGATCACTTTCCAAGAAAGAAACTTTAGGGATGTAGTGGCTAAGGGTTCGAAGGGCAGTTTCATGAGATGCACAAGGACAAGATTCAAATCCCATGCCACCGATGGTGGCTTAATGGGAGGTTTTGTTAAAAGTAGACCTCTCATAAACCTTGCTACAAGTGGTTGAGAGGAAACAGGTTGTCCATCCAAGGGCTTGTGGAAAGCTGCAATGGCACTAAGATGGACTCTTACTGAATTGGTTTTAAGACCAGAGGATGACAAATGGAGGAGATACTCCAGTAACGCCTCCACTGGCACTGAAAAGGGATTAAGTTCCTTTTTTGAACACCAAATAGAGAACCTTTTCCACTTAAAGTCACAGGCTCGCCTTGTGGAAGGTTTTCTTGAAGCCAAAAGGATATCCTTTACCTGTTGAGATAGGTTGATATCCTGGAATTCTAGGATCTCAGGAGCCATGCCCTGAGGTGTAGAGACTGAGGATTCGGGTGCAATAGTGTCCCGTTCTCCTGGGAAAGAAGATCTGGAGCACATCCCAACTCCAGAGGTTTGGCTCGAGAGAGATGTAGAAGCAGAGGATACCACGGTTGTCGTGGCCAGCATGGAGCTATGAGGATCATATGGCCCCTGTCTCTCTGAAGCTTGAAGAGAGTTTTGGGAATGAGGGGAATGGGTGGGAAGGTATAGAGGAAGTCCTGACCCCAGTGGAGGTGAAAGGCATCCCTTGCCTGACAGTTCTGAGCTGGCGTTCCTGAACAGAACCGGGGAACTTTGGCATTCTGAGGACTTGCAAAGAGGTCTATATCTGGAGTTCCCCAGATCTGAAAAATTTGAGCAATTTGCTCTGGATGAAGAGACCACTCATGTGGCAGCAGTACTCGACTGAGTTTGTCTGCCAAGAGATTTTGCGTGCCTGGAAGATACACCGCTAGAAGGTGGATTTGAAGATTTCTGGCAAAGGCCCAGAGGCGTAGAGCTTCGTTGCACAAGGCTTGAGACCCTGTCCCACCCTGTTTATTCACATAGAACATGGCTACTTGATTGTCTGTCTGTACCAGAACTGTCCTGTAGCTGAGGTGGGTTTGGAACACTTGAAGAGCATAAAAGATGGCTCTGAGTTCCAGGAAGTTTATGTGAAGACAAGCCTCTTGGTGGGTCCATAGACCTGGGTGGAGAGATGGTCCAAGTGAGCCCCCCAGGCTGATGTGGACGCATCTGTTGTCAAGGTGGCTTGATGTAGTGGTTGCTGGAAGGGAGAGCCTACGAGAAGGTTTTCCAGCGATTGCCACCACTGTAGGGATGAAATGAGACGTGTCGAGTTTCTGATTTTGTCCGATAGGCGACCCGAGGCCTGTGTTCACTGAGAGGATAGGGTCCACTGAGCTGCCTGCATGTGAAGGCGAGCATACAGAACCACATTGACAGTGGATGCCATATGCCCCAGCAGCTGAAGCATCTCTCGAGCAGTTAGGAAAGTTTTCATAGCTGCTTGAGAAGCCAGCTGGAGTATTTGAAGACAACGTGGCTGTGGCAGGAAAGCCTTTGACTGCCTTGTGTTGAGAAGAGCTCCTATGAACTCTAGGGACTGAGATGGGGTGAGATGAGATTTTGGGAGGTTTATGACTAGTCCCAAGTACTGCAGGATTTGTATTGTGCTGGAGAGAGTGAAGCTGGTTTCTGGAGCTGTTGATGCTCGGATGAGCCAGTCATCTAATTAAGGGAAGACAAATATCCCCAGACTTCTCAGGAATGCTGCTACTACTGCCATGCATTTTGTGAAGACTCTTGGGGCAGAAGCCAGTCCAAAGGAAAGAACCCTGTACTGGTAATGTCTTCCTTGAAAAAGGAATCGAAGAAACCTCCTGTGATCTGTATGGATGAGAATATGCATGTATGCATCCTTTAGATCTAGAGGACATAGCCAATCCTGACTCTGAATGTAGGGAAGAAGTGTTCCGAGGGAAATCATCTTGAATTTTTCTCAGAACAGATACTTGTTCAACTCTCTGAGGTCCAGTATGGGCCTGTATCCCCCTGTTTTCTTTGGGATGAGGAAGTAGGGGGAGTAGAAACCCATGCCCTGTTGGGATATGGGTACCTCTTCTATTGCTCCTTGAGCAAGTAGAGAGGTGACCTCCTGACACAAGAGAGTGGTGGTAGGGCCCTGAGAATTGAACTGTCTTGTGATGGTGGGAGGGGGCATATAGTGAAAATGGAGTTTGTACCCCTCTCGTACAATGGAAAGAGTCCAGTTTTCTGATGTTATTTGTTGCCATCTTCTGGCAAAATGACAGAGTCTGCTGGGGATGGTGAGAGGTTCTGGACCTTTCAGGGGGAGGATGTAAGTTCTCTAGGAAGGAGTCAAAGTCCCTGAGGCGGCTGAGTCTACTGAGCTGGTTGAGCTCTTGGGACTTGTGCCTTCCTTTGCTATCTGGGCTGTTGTTGCCCCTTCTGGGGAGCATGAACTGGATAGTGGACAGCCTGGGTGTAGGATGGGTAGAATTTATTTTTCTTGTTGAAAAGGGGTTTCTTAGTTGTCTTTTTCTTTGCTGGGTTGGCTGTAACCTTTGATAATCTGTTCAAGGTTGTATTTTCAGATTCAATCTGATTAGCCTTGTCTTGCCAATCCTTGCCAAAGAGATTTTCTCCTGTGCAAGGAATGTTCCCCAGCTTATCCTGCACCCATTGTTCTAAATCTGATGCCTGAAGCCAGGCAATGCGACGTGCACCGATGGAAATAGCAGAGGTTCTGATAATGCACTCAAAGCAGTCAAAGGTTGCATGATTCATGAACTTAGACACATCCTGAGCATGTTTGACCAGGGTGAGGAAATCTGTCCTTTTATCATCGGGGAGAAGTGGAGCCATAAACTCTAGATCCCTTGTCACCTCCTTGAGAAACATTCCCATGTAAAGAATGTAAGAGTTGATCCTGGCTGATAACATCGAGGATTGAAAACATCGACGCCCAAAGGCATCGTGTGTCCTCTCTTCACGGCCTGGAGAATTGGAAGAATGTGCTTTAGCACTCTTAATCCTACACATCGCTGATTCCACTACCATTGAATAGTGTGGTAATTGTGTCTTCTGAAAACCAGGGCATTGTGGAACTCGGTATATGGTATCAAGTCTCAGCGAGTGTGGGGACATCATTAAAGAAGCTTCCCACATTCTTAGCATGAGATCATGTAAGATTTGGTGAATGGGAAGGGTAGCTGCTTCCTTAGGAGCTGCCGGATATTGAAGAATTTCTAATTCTTCTGCTCTCGGTTCCTTCTCAAGAGTCACCGTGATTGAAAGTCCTCGGGCTACATCACGTATGAAATCTTGAAAGGACATGTCCTCTGGAGGAGACATCCTACGTTGAGGAGAAGGAGGTGGATCCTCCGGTAAAATCACCCTGGTACCGGTAGAGTCATCAGAATCATCAGAATCGGAGGACTCGAAATATCTCCGCGTTGGGTGTTCCTGCATTGCTTGATGCCGGTTATCAATCAAAGTCGGCATCGGACTGTCTCGATACCGGACCCTCGATACCGGATATTGATTCAAGAGCCGGCATGGGGGAAAGCACATCGGTTAAAACAGGTACGGTCGGTACCGATACCGGTACCGACAACTGTGGCACCGTCTGGAGCAGTCTTAGCGGTACCCAAGCTGCTAAGAGGGCTGCTAGACTGCGCTTGATGGTTAGGATTCATTGATCCATAACTCCTGCCAGTGCCTGGAAGTCAGTACTGGAGGAAGAGGCTACGACACCAGAACATAGCACCAGGAGTTCTCCCGAGGTGGAAGCCTCTGGAACATCCTGGAGCCCCGTTAGTCCTTTGGAGGCCGGGGCCTCCCGCCGGGAATGTTTTGTCGGTATGTTTTCCTCGAGGGCAATGCTAGTAGCATCTCGATGCTTCGAAGGAGATCTACCCTTTGAGGACCAGCCGGCCTTGGAAGACCTGGGTTTAGTTACCTGAGATCCATGGGAGGAAGATGAGGCCCTGGAAGACATCGATGCAATGGACATCGCATCTGCAGCAAGAGGGTGCCGAGTTTTGCAGCTCTGTTCTGCAGGCCTCTCTTGGTCATCTTTCTACAAAGGAGACACTCCGATGGTACATGATCAGGACCTAAACATTTAAGACACCAATCATAGGTGTTGGTAGCAGAAATGGTACCGCTGCACATTGAACATTTTTTGAAACCACTAGTTGGTTTCTCCATTTTAAAAGAAAAGAGGACCTAGTGCCGAAAATGGCGCCTGGCACCTAGAGGAGACAGACCCTCCAAAAAGAAGAATTCTTTTTTCTTTTCTTTTTTTTTTTTTAGAAAAGAAGTAAGAAAATGAAGAAAAGACCGGTGGTACCGATATAGGCGTCGACGGTGAAGGCAGACGCGACCACAAAAGAAAATTTTCTGCGGTGACAGGGTTTGCTGCCTGTCGGCTCTACGGAAAATGAAAAACGAAAAACTGAAGAGGGAGAATTGGAAAGGCGGGAAGGCAGCGATGCAGGTGCAGTGGGATGCTCCCAAAAGCTTTCCTATTGGACGCTAGGGAGCATTCCCGCGCAGGCTCCGTCGGTACCGACAATACCCATGTGTGAAGACTACATTCCTGCTTGTTCCTGGAGATAGGATATTTTGCACCTTCAAAGACATAGGCATGTTGTGTATATCACATGGTGCTAACCCTCAAAACTCCAATTTAATTCCAGGTTGTAATGTGACAAAACAGGACAAACACAGAGGGGATGAATACATTTGCAATGCACTGTATCCGCAGCATACATCAAACCAAATCACACTCAGAAAAATGCAGCAGTCATACATATCACTTATCAGTCTTATCCGTGACACTATTCTATTTAACCAGTCACAGAAACACCAAACCCATAATGGAAAAAAAACACTCGTTCATATAGTACTAACATACTGTAAATACTCTTTTCAGTAATACATCACTTACTTTTTCGATGATCGCCTCACACTTGCTGCCATCCTAATTTAGAATGGAAAAGCTTCATAACATGCTACACATGCACTCTTAAATACTGCTCTTTCTTTACTCCTGAAGAGCCACACCAAGAATGTGCCAAGAGCCCACAATAGTTGCTGAAACGGAAAGATTGAGGCTGATAAGTCTTAACATATGCACCTGAGGGCAGATGCTGACAGCCCAAGAGCAGTGATCAGTCACTGATAAGACTCTGAAACCAGGTACACAAGAAGGCAGAAAGGAGAATGACAGGACTTTGCAAGAACATAGAGGGAGGGGATGCGGAGGAATTGAGCAAGAACACCGGGGGTGGGGGGGGGGCAAGATGTGGAGAAAACATACTATGCCAGTAATCCATACAAGGATATAAGTGCAAATAGGAGCACTCAAGGGGTACAGACTCTGGTAGACACTCCTCAGAAAGTGACGCTAGACTTTGTCCCCAGGACACTTTTATAGGAGACCTCAGGTGCTTTGCTTGCAAATTAATAGATATTGTAGTTTTTCATTCATTAGGCTGCTTCATGCTAATTTGTAACCTATCCATTAGAGTATTCGTTTATACTCGTGAAGCCTGTGATTTTACAGACCTGACAATAAAAATTTCTACTTTACTCCAGTGGCACACTACTATTGAAAGAGGGTCCTGTGCCCTCTACATAGTTGTGGTAAACCCTGCAGCCACAATAATTAGGGAAAAGGGCAAAAATCCCCAATATATTTGGCCAAATACAAGTTCTGAGACAAAACGAAAACAAACATTTAGAAATGTACACCAATTCTCAGTTTGTAAGTAGCTCAATACTCATATATAGTACAATTTGGGCCAAGAGGGGATATATGTCAGTAAGGACCAGCCCCTCCAACAGCTTGAAATACTGATGGAAATATTTGAAAAGCTTAGGGAAAGAGCAGACCAGAGCCTCTTAATCGCATGTGAGTGGGTGGCAGCCCATCAGGCAACAGTATGGCAATTCAATAGCTGACAGCCTAGCACAAGTAACCACCTGCCCCAAAGTCCCCGGGACTATGGTGATAACCCGTCAGCAAAGTAGCCAGCATGATTTTTGTAAATTAGAGAAATTACAGTAGAATGTGTTGCAGACTAAACTGCAGAGATGGAAAAACACAGGATGTATTAAGGTCCACAAGGTATGGATGCACCTCTCAGGGAAGATGTGTGTTTTCTCTACCGCTTTAATAAATCTGTCAACTATGCTGCACTATGCGGACCATTGCAGTGTGGCAGCCATTGTCTCCCACCTCAGAGATACACTGTGGTGTCCAGACATGCAAAGGTTAGTCCAGACGGTGGTTAGTAGCTGCCACACCTGTATCACCAGTACCCCCCACTCACGACTTAAACCAGGTGGGGACGCGATACCGAGGCCACAGGGACCTTTTCTGCATTGGCACATTGACTTTACTGATATGCAGGTGAAGTGCCAAGGCAGAAAGTATTTATTGGTCTTGGTTTGCCCTTACTCACAGTGGGTTGAAGCATTTCCCTGTAAAAAGGAGACCGCTGCGAAAGTTCTGAAAGTACTATGGAACACATAATTCCCCGGTATGGTATTCCTTGTCAAATATTGTCAGATAGTGGGTCACATTTCAAACATCAATTGGTCAAAGAATTTTTAGAGAAACTGTTCACCAGATGGCGCTATGTCACTATCAATTCCCCAACTTCAAATGGTCTTGTAGAGAGATGCAATGGTCTCATTAAAACACAGCTAAGGAAGTTGAAGGTCGGGAGTGGCCAGATATGGTTGCAAGCATTGCCCCTGTGTTTGTATTTATTGAGAACCAATCCAGTTAAGCAACTGGGGTTAACCCCTCATGAAATTATAACCGGAAGAAGGAGTAGGTGTCCGATCATGAACTCCGGTGTCCAGAATCTACCGATTTATTTTCTGTTTATTTTGCAAGACTCCAGGCCAGCGTTTCAATAATCCAACAGAAATTGGCTCTACATGCATCACCGGCAGCTTTGATACCATACTCTTTGAACTGTGTGATCTTGTCTGCTGCCGGATCCAGGTCATAGACAAGTGGTATCATCCTACATATTCAGGCCCACATACGGTCACGGCTGTGACACTCACAGCAGTCCACTGTAGAGACATTTTTCCTGCACCGTTTACTGAACTTGCATCTTCAACTCCAACTGCTGCACAAGTGGATAGCGACAGTTTATCATAAAGACTTTTTTTCTTTCCATCAGCCAGATGTTCAGTGTTGTAAGGCTTTCCAGATGTTATCTGTGGATGATACTTTCCTGATTTTAGTGGCTTGCTACTTATTGTGTATAATATTAATTTACTTATTAACTAGGTTTCTTTCATTTATGTTGAATATGAAGAATCTACTTGCTCTCAGTGAAATGGTACTGTTCCTACTTTTATGTTTCCTTGCTCTACCATTTGTTCCCTTAAGCACCGAACGTTCAGAAGAAATTGGTGTCCCCTCAAGGCTGGCTCGGCATGCCTTACGGCACATCAATGATACTTTTATACCCCACAATCCCCATGATTTCTCCAGGAACAAGCAGGAAGTCAGTCCTCACATATGGGTGACATAGGCACTGATGGAGCACGTGCAGAGTATTTCCCCAGCTTTAAAGAAAGCATTTGGGAATGCTACCATGCATGTGTGGTTCCCTTCCTGCCCAAGGGTGCCATTTTGCTCAGTTCTCTCTAGAAAAACCCTCTTAAATTATCCTTGTGATTCCGGTTTGTGTACCAGTTCCTCTTCCCACATCGAGCAGGCATCTTTCCGGGTGCCGTTCTCACCCACTTTTTCATTTTTTCCGCAAGGCTTGCCTCGACTGGTCTTCATGCCCCTTTTTTGCCCAGGGCTCATCGACCCGACTGGGTGTTCTCCACCATGACTCCTGATGGGTTCAAAAAGTGCGATCGCTGCAGTCAGACTATATCTGTTACAGATACTCATGACTGCTGCCTGCACTACCTGGGACTGGATCATGACTGCTCCACCTGCAACCACTGCCAGGCCATGATCCCGAAGACCAACCGAAAACGGTTGGAGTTACAAGAGAAATTGTTCCTGAGGTCAGACTCTGCTCTACCCTCTCCATTGCTGAGCTCCCAAGCCGGCCCTTCCCATGAGGTCCAGGCATCCTCGGAGTCCTGTGGCGGTGGCTCCTCTGAGATGGTCCCAGATCCCACCAAGAAGAAGAAGAAGGCCTTGAGATCCACCAAGGTTCCGCCGGTAAAACCCATCAAAGTCCTGCGGCGGGACTTGGGCGACTACGAGCAGCATACTCTGAAGGTCTCTAGGCAGGAGTCTTCGGCCAGTGGAGACTGAGCCAGGACCCACGAGGCCATAGTCCTCATCAAGGACGCACTCATCAGATGCCAGCATCAGACTCGAAGCCCTCGGTGTCCATGCCGAAAGCTACAGAACCATCTGACCTCAAGACCAGAATGGCAGCCATGGAGCAGAGTATCTCCTCTATCCTCGCCATGCAGCAGGCGATGATGTCCGGCCACTGGGCATTGTCTTCCCCGACAACCAGCCCCCCACCTCGGGGGAGTCCCCAGGCATTGAGCCAGGTTCCAAGCGCCTCTGGCTTCGGGTGAGTCCTTGGCAGCGATCGAGGTCTTGATCACGTTCCTTGGGGATCCGGTCCTCCCTGGCTAGTTTCCAGGAGTCGGACCCGAGATCCTCCAGGGGACCTAGATTCCTCGGGACCACCCCCAAGACTGACTCCTCGATGCCGTCAGGCTCAGATTGGGAGACCGACGAAGAGGCTTCTCGTCATCGAGACGTTCCCTCGGAGCCGTCTCCTCTGGAGATCCAGCGCCACTCCCCGCCCAAGGACGTGGCATTCTATGACTTCATTCGAGACATGGCTTGAGCCCTCTCAATCCAAACAGAGTCGGAGGAGGATCCATGCACCGAAGAACTGGAGATCCTCCAGTACAAGTTTCCATCCAAGGAGACTCTCATGGTGCCAGTACCACCCATCCTCAAGAGGTTGCTGCTATGGACGTGGGAGACCCTAGCCTCGGTGTCTGTGGTCAGTCGGCACCTCGATGCCATCTATCGCGTCAAAAAAGGTCCCGAGTTCTATAAGCCACAACTCCATGGTGGTGGAGTCCTCGATGCAGAAACTTAAGAGCTAAAAGACTTATTCTTCTATCCCCTCCAGCAGGGATGCCCAAGGTCTTGATGCCCTTGGGCAAAAGTGCTACCAGGATGCCATGCTTGGGTCCAGTCCTACAAGCTGTACATAGGAATGTACTTTAAAGGCCTCATCCAGAAGCTCTTGGGCTTCTTGGCAGACCTTGTCAGGGAACCCTTCCAGAGGTTCCAGGCACTGACCTTGGGGATCCAGGACTGCTCCAAGTTTCTGTCCCAGGCCACCTACAACGGATTTGAATCTACAGCCCGAGTGACAGAAGCTGGCATTGGTACCAGCGCCAGGCCTGGCTACAAACCTCAGACCTCGAGCAATGGGTGCAGGAAAAGCTGCTTGACATCCTATGTAATGGGGAGAACTTGTTTGATAAACCCATGACCAACAAGGCGGCTGAGATAGAGGCCGAGGTTGTGACCAGGCAGAAACTATCAAAGAAGACCTCTGCCCCAACAATCCAACAAATGACTACCTCTACCAATAGGCAACACTCATTAAAACCTAATACTAAACAACCAACGCATCCGCTCACATACAAACTTCCATAATAATCTTAAATCCAAACTCCAGTAATTACACACGAATTGCTGACAACTAAAACAAAACTGTGCGATGTGCTGCTGAACACTGGAAACCTAAACTAGCCCCAATCTCTCTATTACTGCTGATATATAAACTCTGGTTCTCATGAAAAGACCAACAACAATCTCTTAAAAAAAACCCCATCAGGAATCTCTCTTTAAAAAAAAAAAAAAATCTCCCAACCCACCTTTCTTAAATATGCACATGCACACTGATCACTCAATCAATCTGGCTATTCAGTCTATAAAGTTCCAATATGCTGAGGTGGAAAATCTACCTCTGCTCACATTGGATTAGCTATTAGCTAGTTGTCCCTGCCTCCTCCTCCTCTCAAATGCATTCCGACATGATCAGTGCAAAAACAACATAAATCCTCAAACTTATGTCCTTGTGTAGACGATGCTTAACAATCGGGCTTAACAGAGACGCGAGGGAGACACTCTCCCTTTGTGCCTCTCAAAGCCGGCACGGAGGGGCTCAGCCGGGCAGAGGGGGCCCCGCGGGACAGTCCATGCTGCCGCAGCGGCAGCGGCCAGCGTTTTATTTTTTTAAATTAAAGTTTACTTGAGCCGATGGGGGCGGGCTGGGACTGAAAATGGACGGGGGGGTTAAGACTGGAGTTGGGCTGACACGAAGAAACCAGAAGAAAGTGGCTGGAGCAATTGCAGCTGAAAAAAAATGCACAAAAGGTAGAAAAATATCTTTTTATTTTGAATTTATTAATTGGAATATGTCAGCTCTGGTAAATGATACGTTCATAGAACTTATGTGTGCAAAAAATATACTTTATTATTAACTTTTCTTTTATCTTCTTTAAATTCCAAATTCAAAAGTGTATGTTACATAACCATCAGGCACTTCCCAGGTTTTTCTTCAACTACAACTCAGAAATCAATCAACAGTGTGCAATATTCAATACGATTCCATGTTCTAGAGCAATTCCTGAGGAAACCAATGTGCCACAAATTACTTTGTTTAAAAACAGCAAATTTTTCTTTCCCGGGTCTCGACGCTCAACTCCGGCGCCTCTATGGCGTTTCAAAAAGTTATTTTCATCAGGAGACCTTTAAACCTATAACAAATTACATAAAACCAATTTAAGATACTACCTAATTTAAAAACATACTAAAGTTCATCTAAAAACTATTGCTACTTACATTCTGCTATGCTGCCCACGCTTCTCCTCCTTCAGTTACCTACAGAAAAACGCCGCGCATGCGGGATAGTTATCACTACTCTGCTTTTAAAACCCTCTTTTTGTTTCCGGAAGTGGATCTGGGTGAGAGGCTTCATTACAAAAGTCATTAGGCCACTTATGTCGCCTATTTTAATTACAATAAATGGAATAATGGGCATCACTACCTGATAATCAATGGTTATCATACGGGAATAGGATGACTCATATCGATAACCCCTCTTAAAGAGAGCTTATTTGGACATCGCTACATATTTAATTAATCTTTTCCAGTTGTAGATGCTATCCAAAAAGTCCTACATAACCCTATTTAAAGTGCATTAAATATTTGTCTAATCCTAAACCATCTATCATGCAACAACTAAAGATGTTAAAAACACGATGTCCACTCGATGGATACATTAAGGCCTTTAGGGGCAACAGTCTGTAACTTATGTATCCACCATTGTTCCCGTATTAAGAAAGTTTCATCTTGCGTCTTGCCTATCTTAGGTGTTTGGATACATTCAATCACAAAACTGCGGAGCTGATCAAAGGTATGCCCCATAGAAAGACAATGAGCGACTATGGGGGCTTCAAGCCTACGGCACTTTAATCTACTTCTGTGTTCCCTTAGCCTTACTCTCAGGGACCGAATTGTTTTACCAACGTAGTATAAACCGCAGGGGCAGATTATCGCATAGACCACTGCTTCGGTGTTACATGTGGTTCGAGTTTGGAGATAGATTGTCTTACCTAAATGAGTGAACTGTGTCTGCTCTAGCATCACTCCACACATATCACAGTTCCCACAACTACTGTGGCCTCCTGTTAACAAAACGGCATTCTCATTTTCTTTTTCCATTAGGGGAGGAAGTACCGTCGGGCTCAGGTATTCCTTTAGGTTCCGCCCACGTTTCCAAACACATCGTATATTTCTTGTTTCTAAACCCGGAACTATTGCTAAAATTGGTTTATGTTTTTTTATTATCTTTTGTAAACTAAAGCTTAACGGGGTAAAGGCTGTAATAAAATTTATATTCTCATGATCTTCATCTACACTACAAAATTTTGGCGGGGGACGTAACAAATTCGCCCTATGATTATACAAGGCTCTACGATAAGCCTGCTGTACAACCGCTGCCGGATAACCCCTACTAAGAAAATTCTTTTTCAAAATTTTAGCCTGTCTTTTATAATCATCCGTACTCGAGCAGTTTCGGCGATATCGCAAAAATTGTGAATAGGGCAAAGATTGTTTTAATCGATGAGGATGTTTACTGGAAAATTCCAAAAATGTATTCCGATCCGTATCTTTCCGATAGACCGAGGTGTTCCATCTCTGAACCCCTCTGGTGACCTGAACATCAAGGTAAGTTATACAATTCTGATGATACACAGATGTAAAAGTGATATTATTTTCACGGGTATTAAGCCACTGCAAAAATTGTGTTAGAGTATCTAGAGACCCCTTCCACAATAAAAAAATATCATCTATGTATCGTCGCCAAGTTATTAGGTTGGATACATAAGGGGACTGAGACACGTAATTAATTTCAAAATTATCCATATAAAAATTTGCCACCGAGGGGGCACATGTCGCCCCCATGGCCACTCCCGCTATTTGCTGATAGATCGTACCTTCAAAAAGAAAATAATTTTGATATATAGCCAATTTGGCCAGCTCTAATAAAAATTCAACATGTGGCGTAGACAGATCTCCCCGTGAAAGCAATGTTTTCTCAATTACAGCCATGGCACCCTCTTGTGGTATATTTGTATAGAGTGAAGAGACATCCAAAGTTACAAGCCAGACATCATCATGACTAGCCCAATTGGCCAATTCTTCCACTATATTCAAAAACTGTGTGGTATCTTTAAGATACGACTGTATACGAGGAAGTAGAGGGCGTAAAAATGAGTCCAAATAGATGGATAAAGGTTCTAGAACACTTCCTCTGGTAGACACAATAGGTCTACCAGGGGGAGTTCGTCTATTTTTATGAATTTTTGGTACTGTATAGAATTTCGCCAGCAACGGGGAAACCACATTCAAAAAATTAAATTCCTTGAAGGAAATTAATTTTTGTTGTAACGCTTGTTTAGTTATGGCCTTTATCGTTAATTGCAGTTGCACAGTTGGATTTTGTGTTAATATTTTATAAGTAGTGCATACCTGCAATTGTGCTCGAGCTTCTGTTAAATAAAAATCTCGGTCAAGAACCACCACTGCTCCCCCTTTATCCGCCCTCCTCACTACAATATCCCATCTTGCCCTTAATGAGTGTAGAGCTTTCCTTTCTCCCATAGGAAGAGCTTGATCTTGATGTTTATTCTGTTGTTCCAACTGATCTAAATCACGCAATATTAAATGTTTAAAGGTCACCAAGGCAGGGTGTAGAGGGGTCGGGGGAATCCATTTTGATTTAAACTTTAAAGGGACCCTATTACATCCTAGCTCGTAAATTGTCTCCCCATGTACTAACGATTGTGCCTGTGTATCACTCCGCAATAAAACATCCCCCTCCCGCAAATTAGCATCTATTGTCATGCTCTCAATTTTCAATGATGCAAAATATTGTTTTATATGCAATTTTCTCATTAGACATTCTACATCCAATCTACATTGGAAAGGATCATAAGTGATATTCGGCACAAATGAAAGTCCCCGGTTCAATAATTGCACATCCTCCGGGGTCAAATCTTTTCCCGAAATATTCTCTACCAAGGGATCTGGTGGTTTAGTCGATCTTATAACTTCTATGAATTCGTCGCACTTCTTGTTTTCTTTTTTTCGGTGTTGACTTTCTTCTTTGCGTCGTTTCCTCCTCGTTGTCGAAAATCCTCCTTAGCAGATCCACTAGACTCGCTATTAGAAGTATCACTCATGGTTTCATCAAACCTCACTTGTCTTTTCCCCTTTTTCAATTTTTTCTTAGTGTCCATCCAGGGATAGACATATCCCGTTGAATAGTCAGATGCGTCTCGTTTAAACTTCTTAAACTTTTTAACCATGGTTTCCTGATATGTGGATTGTTCTTGTTTATGTACCTCAGCCATATTCGACTTAAAATTCTCCTCCGATTCCTTACTCTTCAGCTCTTCCTGTGTCAATTGTATGGCTAGAGTTAAGCTTTCAATGGCAGGTTTTAAAGTATCCACCATGAGTATCATAAGATCTAGTGCACACTTATTCAATATCATGTTCCACTTATCGATAAACTCCACAGTCATATCCGCCATCCGGGGCTCCTTATAGATCCGAAGACCTCTCGGTATTTGCTGCCTATTAATGTATTCCACTAGGGAGGACCTATGCAGGTCCATTCTGATTTTCCGTTTATGCAAGGCAGTTAATGACCCCCATGTTGTTTGTATTTGTGAGTCAAAATCTTCAGTATTTATTGAGAACGGTGTCTTTTCTTTGGCGAATCCAGAAACATAATCCGGGGTAAAGCTAAGTATGTTCTGCCATCCCGAGGGACCCTCCATCGTATGGATCAACACCTGCTTTAAGATTCGGTTCGATTTCTTTGAACGTGAATTACTCAATTTTAAGGAACGATACATTCATAGAACTTATGTGTGCAAAAAATATACTTTATTATTAACTTTTCTTTTATCTTCTTTAAATTCCAAATTCAAAAGTGTATGTTACATAACCATCAGGCACTTCCCAGGTTTTTCTTCAACTACAACTCAGAAATCAATCAACAGTGTGCAATATTCAATATGATTCCATGTTCTAGAGCAATTCCTGAGGAAACCAATGTGCCACAAATTACTTTGTTTAAAAACAGCAAATTTTTCTTTCCCGGGTCTCGACGCTCAACTCCGGCGCCTCTATGGCGTTTCAAAAAGTTATTTCATCAGGAGACCTTTAACCTATAACAAATTACATAAAACCAATTTAAGATACTACCTAATTTAAAAACATACTAAAGTTCATCTAAAAACTATTGCTACTTACATTCTGCTATGCTGCCCACGCTTCTCCTCCTTCAGTTACCTACAGAAAAACGCCGCGCATGCGGGATAGTTATCACTACTCTGCTTTTAAAACCCTCTTTTTGTTTCCGGAAGTGGATCTGGGTGAGAGGCTTCATTACAAAAGTCATTAGGCCACTTATGTCGCCTATTTTAATTACAATAAATGGAATAATGGGCATCACTACCTGATAATCAATGGTTATCATACGGGAATAGGATGACTCATATCGATAACCCCTCTTAAAGAGAGCTTATTTGGACATCGCTACATATTTAATTAATCTTTTCCAGTTGTAGATGCTATCCAAAAAGTCCTACATAACCCTATTTAAAGTGCATTAAATATTTGTCTAATCCTAAACCATCTATCATGCAACAACTAAAGATGTTAAAAACACGATGTCCACTCGATGGATACATTAAGGCCTTTAGGGGCAACAGTCTGTAACATACACTTTTGAATTTGGAATTTAAAGAAGATAAAAGAAAAGTTAATAATAAAGTATATTTTTTGCACACATAAGTTCTATGAACGTATCGTTCCTTAAAATTGAGTAATTCACGTTCAAAGAAATCGGACCGAATCTTAAAGCAGCTCTGGTAAATGTGCATCATTAACGTCTGCACTTTGTTTAGTACAAGAGCAAATTAATGTATAGTTTTATTTCTACAGTGTTGTACATTCCAAGTTTGGCTTTTGGGATTCCCAGTTTAATTATGACGTCAGGGCCAACAGCGCGCAGCTGATCCGGCGTGCTCGTTTTTATCTTTTCTGGGGGCCCATAATTTTTGTTGGCGTAGGGCCTCACTCAAGGTAAATCCGGCCCTGGGTGAAACGCTCATATTTTACCTTAAACAGCACACACCACATAAACATGTGCATTACCTACAGCAGAGTCCCCCAAATGCAGTCCTGGAGGGTCACAAATCCTTCAGGGTTTATGTTGTCCCCAATCTAAGGATGGAGCGGTACTGGTGGTGGAGGTGGCAGCGGCTGGTGCCCACAGCAGACCATGGCCTAGCCCTGTCCAGGTGGGTGCCGTGCACTGCAACAAACAGGCCCTGTCCGATGTACAGTCATGGACTCCGCAGGGAATGCAGCATATCTATGGCAACACAGTGATGCAGTGCACACAGACAGTGTATGCAAGAACTGAAGGTCACAGGTTCAAATCCTAGCTGTGGCTCCTGCCAACCTAGTGCCCGTAATTTTCCCACTAAAAAAACATGGTAGTAAAGACTGAACCTTTTCTGCTGAGAACATAAGCGTGGGTGAAACGCTCATATTTTACCTTAAACAGCACACACCACATAAACATGTGCATTACCTACAGCAGAGTCCCCCAAATGCAATCCTGGAGGGTCACAAATCACTCAGGTTGGATGCTGTCTCCAATAAAGATGCCTGTGCTGCAATTCCAGGTACGACCCCCATGGTATGCAGATGTATCTTATGCATATTCATCAGGGACATCATGAAAACCTGAACAGTGTTTGGCCCACCAGGACTGGAGTTGGGAACCTCTGCCCTAGAGCAGCGGGCAACAGGGGCAGAAACACCTGCACCTGCAGGCTCCATTATCCAAAGACTAATGCAGAGGCAGGATGTTGGGCCCTGTGTGCATCTCCCAATACTAGCATGTGCATACATTAGCAATGCCACACTAAACCCGGGGATACGGTACACAGATATCAAAAGGTTGCTGTGATTACTGGCAGATAGCAATGCCTATGTTAAGCACAATCAGCCATTGAGCTGTATCATACCAACCTCTCTGATGTCTGTGGAATGTGCTACAGGTCATGTGTCTGACAGAGTCCACCACCCTGGGGAATGACTCCTACAGTATTGCCTACCATAGCCATGCCTGCACTGTGCCCAGTACTGGTGCAGTGGCCAGGGCTGCCAAATACCTCTACAGTTGCTCAGTGCTGGCATAGGTGTGGGGAGTGTGTGTCTGTCTATCCAGTGTGTGGTGGCTGCCAACACCCTCCTCAGCCCACACTGCTAGCACTGTTGCCAGTATTGGCCTGCCAATGTGCATAATGAGGAGCAAGGTACTGTGGGTATAGACCAGACAGGGTGGCCTGAGCAGGATGCATCTGCACAGGGCATAGGGCAATGGCTGGGACATTGAGGTGCCTGGCCACCACCTGCACAGAGAGGGTGTCCACAGCATGTTCTGCTGGGAGGTCACTCTCACCCTGACTGAGCCGTGACCACGGCATGGCTAGGTTCCACCATAGTGCCATATAGTATTTCTCTCAAGTGATGTATATGGGTTCTTTATTTTTGTGGCTCAATCACTGGGTTATCTGCCTGGTGGGTGTGCTCACATCCCAGTTATGGGTGCACACATTTCCTCCGGTAGCATGCACTACGGACTAGCTAGTGGACTGTCTGCAGTTAGTGTGTGTATGGCTGGAACACCTTGCAGGGTGCAGCAGCTGGGGACTCACTGTGCTCGCTGCTGGAAAATGTCAGATGGTGGTGGGGCAGCTGGGCATTTCAGGCCCTACTGTCTGTCTGCTATTGAAGTATGGATGCGTACAGAACTGCATAGAGTGCCCTGTAGGTTGTCTCTACCCCAGCCGGACTGAGGTTGATGGTCCCATCTGCCGCTGCCACCATTGCAGGGATATAGAATGTGGATCTGTTGTTGGGGGATCCTGAGTTCCAGTGGGCAGGTTCGGTGGTCCGACACACTCCGCCTATGTATCCAAACAGCTCCTTTCCTCCCCCACACCCCGCACATATATCATGTGGCCATGGCACCCACACAGGATATGCACTATTCCGTGGGCATCGTAGTCCACAAGGCCCAGATGTGACTGGGATATACACATGGACACAGGTGTACCGTAGGTGTGTCTGATGGGACAACCTATCAAACATCGGCACAAATGGTGACCTGAAGCATAGCCCATCTCAGCTAGGACAGGTGCTGTGCGCCCCACCTCACCCTCAGGGTAAGCACAGGACCCACACACTGTGACGGTCTGTAGCCACTCTGTACCAGTAACACACAAGGTCAGTACCCACTACCAGGCCTAGGTGCTGTGAGGGTGCACACCCCATCTTCAGATCATCTGTAGACTGCTGCTTTGCATGTGCAGTGCATCATGGTTGCGAGTGGACTAACCCTACCCTGGTAACCGCAGCACAAAGTCTGCAGAAGTTATTTTGTAGCCAGCCAGACATCTCTTTACAGCTATAGAGCTGTAGCCCACTGGTGACTGCAATGTCTATGAAGTGACAGGTTGGTGGTTTGAATCCTCAGTGGGGTTGTTTATTTAATTTATTTTATATATTTACATTCCCCCATATACTGCGCTATTCTGCATCATTGCTGTTTACATTGCACAAACTGGACATACATTGAACAGGGCATTGTAACATGGAGATAACTATTTTACAGGGTGCATGGTGGGCTGTCTGGGGCAGTTTGTGTGTAATGTCAAGTAGTACTGCCAGCAGAGAAACCCTCACAGTGCTGTAACCTTAAGGTGCCCTATAAGGTGCCTTATGGGGCACCTGAAGATTACAGCACTGTGAGGGTGTTTTAGCTGCCACTACTAATTTAACTTAAAAAACCTGCCATTGGCTGCACTCATAAATAACCCCACTGTGCACTCAAACACACAACCTCTGGCTCCACAGGCAGCAAAGTAACCTGTGGGCCACAGCTCTATAGCTGAGAACAGATGCCTGACTGGCTAAAGAGGGAATCCTGCAGACTGTGTTCTGCGGTTATCAGGGTAGGGTTGATCCATTAATAACCATACTGCACTGCACATGACGTTTATAGCACTGTGAGGGTGTTTCTCCTGGCAGCACTGCTGTAATGTAGAAAGGAGACTGCCTCAGGTAACACTATTGTAACGTAAGAAGACATATGCCTTACGCAGCACTGATGTACATTAAAAAGCACTATGCCTCATTTGGCACTGCTGTATAGTAACGTGTGATGTCTGAGACAGGTAATCATTAACCCCACTGGAGGATTGAACTCATGACCCCTGGTTCAGCAGTCCATGTATCAACCATTGTGCTACACGTCTGCCACTAGGGCTGTATGTCAGCACACATACTAAATGTTAACGTGCATTAAGGTGGAATGCCGACCTCCATCGCCTCATAATGTGCACCACGCAAACCTATTGTGCATGTCCTATGTTCAGATATGAAGCCCCCCCCCACCCCCTTATGCCAACCTCCACATCATTGCTGGGCTCACATCGAGATGGACTACTGAACATACTCCATTGGCACACACAACCCCATATCACCAGGGTGACTGATAGCCGACGATGATGGGCTGTCAGGACCCCTTGTTGTAAGTGTCTTGGCAGTTCCTGCTATGTGAAAGACATAGCACACTGCATCATACAATGCACTAGGAACCAGTGGAGAAGTGTCTATAGGTTCAAGACCACACTGTGTAAACAAGAATAATCCATAATAATGTAATTGTGTAATTGTACATGAAATATAGAAACATGATGACAGAAAAAGACCACATGGCCTATCTAGTCTGTCCTTCCATAACCACAACAGTCCACTTTTTACCTTTAGAGATCCTCTGTGTTGGTCCTATGCTTTTTTTAATTCAGTTACTGTGAGGTTATCAAATTTGCAGATGACACAAAACTGTTTAAAGTTGTTAAAACCCAAGAGGATTGTGGAAAACTGCAGGAGGATCTGGATAAATTGGAAGACTGGGCATCCAAATGGCAGATGAAATTTAATGTGGACAAATGCAAAGTTATGCACCTAGGAAAGAACAACCCACACTATAGTTACACGATGCAAGGCTCCACATTAGAAACCACCACCCAGGAAAAGGATTTAGGAGTCATCGTGGATACATGTTAAAACCCTCCGCCCAGTGTGCAGCGGCGGCCAAGAAAGCAAATAGAATGCTAGGTATCATAAGGAAAGGGATGGAGAATAAAACAAAGGATATTATAATGCCTCTGTATCGCTCCATGGTACGACCGCACCTTGAATATTGTGTGCAATTCTGGTCACCGTATCTTAAAAAGGACATAGCGTTATTAGAAAAAGTACAGAGAAGAGCCACCAAATTGGTGAAGGGGATGGAAGGCTACTCCTATGAAGAGAGGCTAAAAAGGTTAGGGCTCTTTAACCTGAAAAGAGACGGCTGAGGGGAGATATGATAGAGGTCTATAAAATTAATGAATGGAGTGGAACGGATAAACGTGGATCAATTGTTTACGCTATCAGAATATAGAAAGACTAGGGGACATGTAATGAAGCTACAGGGTAAACTATTTAAGACAAATAAGAGAAAATATTTTTTCACTCAAAGTGTAATCAAACTCTGGAATCTGTTACCGGAGGATGTAGTAAGGGCTGTTAGTATAGCTGGGTTTAAAAAAGGTTTGGACAAGTTCCTGGAGGAAAGGTCCATAAACCACTATTAAAAAGGGACCCAGGATATCAATGCTTGACCCAGTACAAGCATTGTGGAACCTATCTTTTGGGGATATTGCTAGGTACGTATGACCTAGATTGGCCACTGTTGGAAACAGGATACTGGGCTTGATGGACCTCGGTCTGACCCAGTATGGCATGTCTTATGTTCTTATGTTCTTATCTCTACCACATCCACTGGGAGACTATTCCATGGATCCACTACTCTTTCTGTAAAGAAATATTTCCGCATATCACTCCTGAATCTATCTCCCTTCACCCTCATCTCATGTCCCCTCGTAGCAGAACTTGCTTTCAATTGAAAGAGGCTCTCTCCCTGAACATTTATGCCACAGAGGTATTTAAACATCTCAATCATATCACCTCTATCCCGCCTTTCCTCTAAGGTGTACATATTAAGATCCTTAAGTCTGTCCTCATATGCTTTATAATGAAGCCCATTAATCATTTTAGTAGCAACCCTCTGCACGGACTCCATCCTGTTCACATCCTTTTGAAGGTGCGATCTCCAGAATTGCACACCATACTCCAAATGAGGTCGCACCAAAGACTTATACAGAGGCATTATCACCTCCTTTTTTCTGCTAGCCATTCCTCTCCATATGCACCCAAGCATCCAAGCACCCAAGCTTTTGCCGTCGCCTTTTCTACCTGTTTAGCTACTTTAAGATCATCAGACACAACCACGCCTAGGTCCCGCTCTTCTTTAGTCGACAAAAGTACTTCACCTCCTATACTGTATTGCTCCCTTGGATTGCTGCAGCCCAAATGCATGACCTTACATTTTTTAACATTAAATCCCAGCTGCCAAATTCTAGACCATTCTTCAAGCTTAGCTAGATCCCTCCTCATGTTATCTACACCTTCCTGGGTGTCTACTCTATTGAAGATTTTGGTATCATCTGCAAAGAGGCAAACCTTACCCGACAGCCCTTCCGCTATATCACTAACAAAGATGTTAAAAAGAATCGGACCAAGGATAGATCCCTGGGGCACACCACTGGTAACATCCTTCTCCTCAGAGTGAGCTCCATTTACTTGTACTCTTTGTCGCCTCCCACCCAACCAATTTCTAACCCAAGCAGTAACTTTAGGGTCCATCCCTAGGGTGCTCAGTTTGTTTATAAGTCGCCTGTGAGGAACAGTGTCAAAGGCTTTACTGAAATCTAAATACACCACATCTAGAGCTCTCCCTCGGTCCAACTCCCTGGTCACCCAGTCAAAGAAATCAATCAGATTTGTCTGACAAGACCTGCCTCTGGTGAATCCATGCTGCCTCGGATCCTGTAATCCGCTGGACTCCAGAAACCTCACTATTTTCTCTTTCAGCAACGTTTCCAGTAATTTACTCACCACCGAAGTTAAACTAACCGGTCTGTAGTTTTCAACCACATCCTTACTTCTGCTTTTGTGTAAAGGCACCACATGAGCCTCTCTCCAGTCCTTTGGCATCACTCCCGACTCCAACGAGGCATTGAAAAGGTCAGTCAGTGGAGTTGCTAGAACGTCCCCAAGTTCCCTCAGTATTCTAGGGTGTATCCCATCCGGTCCCATCGCTTTGTCTACTTTAAGTTGAGCTAGTTTCTCACGAACACAGTCTTCTGAAAATTGTTCAAGATGTCCCTCGTTTTTGTTCTTATTTGTGGGTGTTTTCTGAGGTCCTGTTCCTGGTTCTTCATCTGTGAACACAGAACAAAAATATTTGTTAAGCAATTCCGCTTTATCCTTATCAGCTTCTACATATTCCCCCCCTGCACCCTTGAGTCTGACAATACCACTTTTGCCCTTCCTCTTCTCACTAATATATCTGAAAAATGTCTTATCCCCCCATTTTATTGCATTGGCTATTTCCTCCTCCTTTTGAATCTTTGCCTTCTTGACTACTTTGCTAGCTTCTCTAAGTTTTTCCAAATATAGATGCCTGTCTTCCCTCTCTCTGTGATCTCTTGTATTTCATGAAGGCCTCCCTCTTTTTCTTCACTTTTTCAGCTACTTCCTTCGAAAACCATAGTGGTCTCCTGTTCCTTTTGCCTTTATTTACCATTTTAACAAAAAGGTTGGTTGCCTTTAAAATACCCCCTTTCAGTTTTGCCCACTGGTTTTCTACATCCCCCAGCTGTTCCTATCCCACTAACGACTCCCATCGGTGCTATGTGTGTCTGCAGAGATCCGTAGAAATACTGTTGGCGACACCATAACCTGTACGGTGGAAAGATGCGCGCATTTGCAATTTGCGGTGCGCATGTGCGCGAGTTGCTTTGCGCATGCGCGAGAGTTGCGTTGCGTGCGTGCAGTGGTTCATCTGAGCATACATCAAAATGGCGACCAGGACAAGGAAGCCAGCTTTTACCCACCGCGAGCTGCACCACCTGGCTGCTCTGATTGGGCCAAAGCAGGAGAGGCTGTTCCCTGGGGCCTCCAGGCGACAGGACAGAGTGAGGGTACACAGGGCCTGGGAACGTGTACAAAGAAGATTCAATCATGTGGCAGAAAACCCACGGGAGGTAAGTGTAAGGGCACAGGTCATTATAACCATATACACAGACAGGGTTGATTGCAGCTGTCCATGCTGCTGTGTGTAGGTAGTCTAGATCAGTAATGTGCAGTAGGTGAAACCACATGCCATATTGTTTATGTATCACATCTGAGTGGTTTGCCCTGTACCCAGGTGGTCACGGATGTGATCAAAGAGGTCCTGATGCCATCCTGGAGTCATGGCAGCTGCTGCTGTTGATGTGCTACAGCACACTATAACACAGCTAGCCCATAGATCTGCCTAAGGAGCTTCCAGAAACATCATGTGCTTATGGTGGGATCTGCGTTTGCAGGGTAACACATATGGCCCACCATCAGGGGTCGTGAAACGTGCACCAAATGGTATGTTAGTCACCCTGGTGATATGGGGTTGTGTGCCAATGCAGTTAAATCCATGCTCCCTATCCCCAGGAGTCCTGACAGCCCATCAGAGTGGGCTGTCAGTCACCCTGGTGATATGGTGCAGTGTACCTAGACTGTTGAATCCATGCTCCCTATCCCCAGGAGTCCTGACAGCCCATCAGAGTGGGCTGTCAGTCACCCTGGTGATATGGTGCAGTGTGCCTATGCAGTTGAAGTCATGCTCCCTATCCCCAGGAGTCCTGACAGTCCATCAGAGTGGGCTGTCAGTCACCTTGGTGATATGGTGCAGTGTGCTTAGACTGTTGAATCCATGCTCCCTATCCCCAGGAGTCCTGACAGCCCATCAGAGTGGGCTTCAGTCACCCTGGTGATATGACGCAGTGTGCCTATGCTGTTGAATCCATGCTCCCTATCCCCAGGAGTCCTGAGAGGCCATCAGAGTGGGCTGTCAGTCACCCTGGTGATATGGGGTTGTGTGCCAATGCAGTTGAATCCATGCTCCCTATCCCCAGGAGTCCTGACAGCACATTAGAGTGGGCTGTCAGTCACCTTGGTGATATGGTGCAGTGTGTTTAGACTGTTGAATCCATGCTCCCTATCCCCAGGAGTCCTGACAACCCATCAGAGTGGGCTGTCAGTCACCCTGGTGATATGGTGCAGTGTGCCTATGCTGTTGAATCCATGCTCCCTATCCCCAGGAGTCCTGACAGCCCATCAGAGTGGGCTGTCAGTCAACCTGGTGATAAGGTGCAGTGTGCCTATGCTGTTGAATCCATGCTCCCTATCCCCAGGAGTCCTGACAGCCCATCAGAATGGGCTATCAGTCACCCTGGTGATATGGTGCAGTGTGCCTATGCAGTTGAATCCATGCTCCCTATCCACAGGAGTCCTGACAGCCCATCAGAGTGGGCTGTCAGTCACTCTGGTGATATGGTGCAGTGTGCTTAGACTTTTGAATCCATGCTCACTATCCCCAGGAGTCCTGACAGCCCATCAGAGTGGGCTATCAGTCACCCTGGTGATATGGTGCAGTGTGCCTATGCTGTTGAATCCATGCTCCCTATCCCCAGGAGTCCTGACAGCCCATCAGAATGGGCTGTCAGTCACCCTGTTGATATGGTGCAGTGTGCCTATGCTGTTGAATCCATGCTCCCTATCCCCAGGAGTCCTGACAGGCCATCAGAGTGGGCTGTCAGTCACCCTGGTGATATGTTGCAGTGTGCCTATGCTGTTGAATCCATGCTCCCTATCCACAGGAGTCCTGACAGCCCATCAGAGTGGGCTGTCAGTCAACCTGGTGATATGGTGCAGTGTGCCTATGCTGTTGAATCCATGCTCCCTATCCCCAGGAGTCCTGACAGCCCATCAGAATGGGCTATCAGTCACCCTGGTGATATGGTGCAGTGTGCCTATGCAGTTGAATCCATGCTCCCTATCCCCAGGAGTCCTGACAGCCCATCAGAGTGGGCTGTCAGTCACCCTGGTGATATGGTGCAGTGTGCTTAGACTTTTGAATCCATGCTCCCTATCCCCAGGAGTCCTGACAGCCCATCAGAATGGGCTATCAGTCACCCTGGTGATATGGTGCAGTGTGCCTATGCTGTTGAATCCATGCTCCCTATCCCCAGGAGTCCTGACAGGCCATCAGAGTGGGCTGTCAGTCACCCTGGTGATATGGTGCAGTGTGCCTATGCTGTTGAATCCATGCTCCCTATCCCCAGGAGTCCTGACAGCCCATCAGAGTTGGCTGTCAGTCACCCTGGTGATATGGTGCAGTGTGCTTAGACTGTTGAATCCATGTTCCCTAACCCCAGGAGTCCTGACAGCCCATCAGAGTGTACTGTCAGTCACTCTGGTGATATGGTGCAGTGTGCTTAGACTGTTGAATCCATGCTCCCTATCCCCAGGAGTCCTGACAGCCCATCAGAGTGGGCTGTCAGTCACCCTGGTGATATGGGGTTGTGTGCCAATGCAGTTGAATCCATGCTCCCTATCCCCAGGAGTCCTGACAGCCCATCAGAGTGGGCTGTCAGTCACCTTGGTGATATGGTGCAGTGTGCTTAGACTGTTGAATCCATGCTCCCTACTCCCCAGGAGTCCTGACAGGCCATCAGAGTGGGCTGTCAGTCACCCTGGTGATATGGTGCAGTGTGCCTATGCTGTTGAATCCATGCTCCCTATCCCCAGGAGTCCTGACAGCCCATCAGAGTGGGCTGTCAGTCACCCTGGTAATATGGTGCAGTGTGCCTATGCTGTTGAATCCATGCTCCCTATCCCCAGGAGTCCTGACAGCCCATCAGAATGGGCTGTCAGTCACCCTGGTGATATGGTGCAGTGTGCCTATGCTGTTCAATCCATTCTCCCCATCTCCAGGAGTACTGATACCTGCGTATGGTGTCCTGGCAGTCACCGTGGTGCTATGCTGTTTGTTGCTGATGATATGTCCTACGACACCCAAACCCCAGGGGACCTGAGAGCTGATTGTAACGGAGGATATGTCAGTCAGATATGTTCTTAGGGTATGGTGGGTAGGTTGCACATCTCCCACAGTCCATGAGGTCCACAGCTCATCACACACACCGTTGATGTATCCAGATAATATGGTAGGCGCAGATGTGGATGTGCGTAAAAAAACCTCACCCACATTAGCTATGAGATCCAATTCCGAAGGTCTGTAACAGAGACATGTCCCGAGATATGCATGCTGAGTCAGGTCACACATCTGCCCAGCCACCAGGAATCACACACCTGTTTGCAGATGAACATCACAGATGCTGTTGGAAGGATACATGCACCTGTTGAGGTTGCACACCACAGCCTGAAACCCAGACATGAGCACAGGTGGCAATAGCCCATACCCGTGCAATGGCCCCTGCCCCTAGTGTTGGCAGGCACACCTGCCATAACCATCCAAGGCCCAGGTCAGAGGAACATAACAACATCAAATAGCCCAGAATGGGACAGATGCAAGTCCACCAAGACCAGTATGCTCCTTGCAACAATGGCCAACCTAGGTCAGATGTACCTACCAGTATCCCCAAGACAGACAGGTTACACAACGCTTGTAGTGTGTCAAACATTGCTATCCATGGCCTTGTAGAAAGCCACATGTCATGGACGTGGCCCCTGGTAAGGTGCATAGGGCCACCCACCCAACGTCCCATGGATGGACACATCACCCATGTGTGCTGGGATATCATGTTGCTAGTGGGTGTGGGTCGGATGACATGTGTAGATAATGTCAACACAAATGTGTGAAACATCCCACATACAGGGTTAGGGGGGGTAGCCTGGACAACATCATTGCCAACCCAAACGTGGTATGGCCGTGCCATGTCATTCAAGGGGGCCACAGGGGAATGGAATGGTGTGTTCAGGGTGCCATGCACAATGCACATAGGTGTCACTGCACACATGCCCAGACCCACAGCTATGCATGCAGGTGGCACTGGGAACAGTTAATCTCCAGGAACAAGCAGGAATTAGTTGTCACATGTTGTTATTGTCTGCCCTGTCGCAGCCAGCGTCCCATAGGAAAGCATATGGGAGCATCCCACAGCGCCTGCGTGCTGCCCTGATGCCTCTACCAAATGCTGCTCCCCAGTTCATCATGTTCCACAGAGCCAGCAGGTCATTGTTCCTGTCAGCGCCAAACACCTCGATGCTATTGCCACTCCTGTGTCAGCGCCTGCCGATGTCTTCCTTACCGGTAACACTGGTGTATTGTAACTCCCATCTCTAGAAGTTGTGTTGACCTCACACAAACAAAATACCAGAGGAAGAGTGAAAACGTCCTTTGCACGTCTCCCCTCGGTTTGTGCATAGGCCCTAATTCCACCGCCATCTTGGAAAAGCACTCCTTGTGTCTGAAGACATGCTCAAAATGTGCCGGTAGCTCCTCTGTCACTGACAACCATGCTTGCTGTCCCGAATGCCTAGGGCCCACTCACTCCATGTCTGATTGTTTGGCCTGTGGGATGGTATGCAAGAGGGTTCGGCCGAACAGAGCAGCCAAGCTCAGTACCCACCACCCCACCGATGTGGCGGCGGTGGCATCCATGTCCCCAGGGGAGTTCCCTTCCTCCTGTGGATCCCATGTAACCAAACAGAAAGCTGGCCGTTCCTGAAAGGATCCATCCCCCTCCAAACATCGGGATGCCCCGGCGTTGGCCCTGAGGAACGCACTCTGGCCAAACAGCCCTGGTGGGATTCCCCAGCTTCCACAAGCCACTTTGTGGCTACAGCAAGGTCTGGAGGCCGCAACCTCATCTGAACCCCTTGGGCCATGCTTCGGGGTACTGGCTTTGGCCATTACCGATACACAGGCATAGCCAGTGTCACGGGACCAGAGGATGCTGGCCAGCAAACGCAGTCTGGCGGCTATCCTTGTGGCATCAAGGTCCTCGTTACCACCCCAGACCACACACATTGCGTCACCGGTACCCGAACAGATTGGGGTCCCAGCATGGGCAACTGGACCATCAGTGCTGATGGGTGCCGTCTCCGACACACCGGTACCAGGTCACTCCTGTACCCACGCTCATCGGTACCAAAACCGCACTAAACCTGAGCACCCAGTGAGAATATACGTCCAATCCTATGAGGGTTCTGGTGACTGTGACAGCTCAGAGGGTACTAATGTACCACTTGAGGGGCCTGCATATCCCAAGAGGAGATTGTCCTCGCCTGAGGATATGTCCCACCAGGATTTGCTCAGACATGTAGTCAGGGTCCGCTCCGTTCCAGTGGCAACTGAATCTGAGCACAGGCCACAGGAGCGAGACAATCACCAATATCCCCAAACGCCAAAGGAGGCAGCCACCCTGCCAATACATCAGAACGTACAGGATCCTCTCCTGAAAAGGATGGGACACACCTCTCACCACCTCCCCATATTCGCACTAGCTGGATACTATGTACCCTGTGCCCTCCGTCCCCTGCCTCTCAAACAACATAGCTCCCTCAGCACTCCATTGTGGTGGAGTCTGCTATGATGAGAATATAATGTCACAGACGACATGCCGTCAACCCTTCTGGTAGGGGCATAAGAACGTAGATGCTTTGGGTTGTCGTGTCTGCCATGCATCCATGCTGTCAGCCAGGATATTTTCCGATATCCTGTACATGGGAATGGTTCTGATGGAGTGTGCAGTACATCTATAACTGCTAAGTCCGCCTCTCCCAGATGACAGAGGATAGGTATATGTAGCACCTGTCAAGCATGCCCAGAAGAAGTCCAAAGTTGTCAACAGGGTAGCATTGGACTGTTGTGAGGGCATAGGCAGAGTCTCCGCCATTGCCATTGTGTCAAGGACACATGCCTGGCTGTCAGCCGCCAACCTGGAACACTGGTTACAGGATAAACTGTGCAAAATCCCCTGTACTCTTTGAAACCTGTCAGGGACAAGGTGGCAGCAAACATCCAAAGAATTGGATGCTGACAAGTCCACCCTGACCAGGCTGTCTGAGATCTGAGATCCTGCAAAGAGGAAAGCTGTCAAAGAGCCGTCCCTGTCCAGAACGAATAGATACTAGCAGTCATATGCCCAGCATGGACCACCTTCAGGCTAAGCTGATAGAAAAGGTCAACAATCTACGAAGCCAAGAAATCTGAGAGCCACCCAACCGCAGCAGACCCAGCAGCGTCAGCCCCCACAGGACCTTTGAGTCCCTGATAGAGTACATGCCCCCCCTGGCCATCCACGTAAAACATATGTCGACAATCCCAGGAAGTTTATGTCACCGCATCCATGGATGGAGGGACAGAACATAAGAACCCTGGACTCTGTCCATCATAGAAGGTGGTATAGGCCACATTCCCAAAGCCTGCCTCCCCCCACAACATTAAGGAAGGTCATTTCTCACAAACGCACCCCAACTGGTTCCAGAGGTAAAGTGTAACCTAGTTCATGAGGAATACAAGAGGGAACTCATCCTCAACAGGGTTCTGGGTTCTACACCCCCTATTTCCACATAACAGAGACAACAGGAGATCACAGACACATCTGAGATCCCTGAGAACTGGGCAGGTTATGTTTCAGAGAGAAATACAAACGTATTTAAATAGGAAACGTACTACCGTACCCCCACAGCCTGGACTGGCCTCCTTCCCCAGATCACAAGGATGCCTACACCCATGTTCACAGCCACCAATCACCCTGTAAGTTCCCTGGGTTCCACCATCAGGGAGGGCACTATCACTACAAAGGTCTTCCCCTCAGCCTAGCCTCAGCACCCAGAGTATGCACAGAGTGCATGGCTGTGGGGGCTGCTCTTCTCCGTACCAGGGGAATATGTGTCTAACAACACCTGGACGAGTGGCCCATCCGGACAAAGTCACAGACAGAGGACCAGGCCTCTCTCCCTCTCACACACTGCGTGTACGCCAATATCTATGCCATCTCAGAGATCTCAGGGAATCCTTCCTGACTCCCACGCAATCGCTGGAGTTCAGACGAGCAAGGCAACATAGCAGACTGGCAACGACCTATCTGCTGCAGCCTCGCTGTCATTGCATTGTGCAACTGTTATCCTGAGCACTACAAAGAACTCACCTCTCGGACCGAGAGATGCTCCAGCAGCTGGGGCACATGGCAGCTACGGTGCATGTGGTCCCCTACGCATGTCTGCACAGGAGATTATCCCAATGGTCCCGCCCCACCCAGTGGACCCATGCAACAGGCTGTCACTCAGATCGGAGAGTGATCTCAGAACGCCTCACCCAGTCCCTGGACTGGTGGCGTTCAGCACAAGAACGTTTGGAGGTGCCACCTGTCCTGCAAATCCCACTTCTGATCACCTTAACAACAGATGCTGTCAAGGTGGGGTGGGGTGCTCATCTACTGAACACCTCACCCCCAGCCACCTGGAGGTCCAGGGGAGTCATTCCAGCACAAATATTTTGGAGCTCGGAGCAATGCGCCTGTCCCCCCAGGTATTCCATCCCCCTTGACAGGGCAACACACGACTAGTTCACGCAGACAATCAGGTAGCCATTTCCTAGGTGCACAAACTAGGAGAAAGAGGCTCTCTGTCATTTTGCAACAAAGCTCGTCAACTGTGGGCGTTTGACAGAGAGCATCAGACCCATCTCCTGGCAGTCCATCTCCCTGGCAATCTCAAATATTGTCCAGACAGAATCAGTAGTGCTCTGCTTCGGCACATATGGTCCCTACACATGGACCACCTCTCCATAATATCTCAACTCTAGGGAACCTCAGATATAGACCACTTTGCAGGTTTGTCAAATGCCACAAGTACACGGTTCTGTTCACTCATTCCGGCTCATGGCTGCCAAACGAGGGATGCCTTCTCCACACCTGGGGGCATGACTCCCTATATGCCCCTTCTGACATTCCCTGGATTGCCAAGACACTATGCAAGCTCCAGGGGGACACAGGCAACATGATCCACATAGCCCCATGCTGGCAACACTAGGTGTGGTACCCTCTGCAACCACTTCTGTCACAGGTTCCACACCTGGACATTTGGTCTGCCACAGACCTACTGTCGCAGGGGGAGGGGACACTATGGCATCCAAACCCCCAGTCTGTAAACCCCAGAGCCTGGTTACGGATGGCTGAAAAGGTTATGGGCCCCCCCCTCACCCAGGATGTGAGAAATGTCCTTTATGCTCCCAGGAAAACTTCCACAAGGCGTTCCCATGCGTTCAAGTGGAAGAGAGTCTCCAGCTGGTGCCCACAAAAGGGTGTAAACTCCCGTGCCATCCCTCAAGAAGCATTGGTGGGTTACCACCATAACCTATCAAACACTGGTCTACAACTGAAGTCAGTCAGAGACATTTGAAATGCCATTGGTGCACTATCTCCACCCATCGATGGACAAACCAGTTCCTCCCATCCGCTCAAACCATGCGTTGTGGAGGGCCTGCCTCTACTGACACCTCCCCTGGAACCACCCCCAGTGGCATGGGGTTGCAATCTGGTTGTGGGCTAGCTTATGCAGCGGCTTTCAGAGCCCCTAGGCACTATGTCCATAATGTTTGTGTCCTTGACGATAATACTCATTATTGCAATCACATCAGCAAGGCGTATCAGTGAAGTGCAAGCTCTAGTGGCTGATCCATCATACACAGGGTCTCAGCATGATAAGGTCCTCTCACATGTCATGCCTACGGTGGTTGTGTACATTCATTTGAACAAACAGCTTCAGCTATCTGCATCCGTCCCATAGCCCCATGCCCCAGATGCAGGGAAGAATCATTATACTGTGAAATGTGGAAGAGCCCCGGCTTTCTATCTGCAGGGGACCCAGCAACACATAAGGTCCCCTCAGCTATCCATACACTCTGATCCTTCCCATGTGAGTACAGCAGTTTCTCAGAGAGCTCTATCCTACTGGTTTGCTAACTGTCTCACATACATCTATCATGGCAAACCACTTGCACTGCATGCCCATGTCACCGCTCACAATGTGAGAGCCATGGCAGCCTCTAGGGCTCACCGCCATCCCGCCTGTGTGAACGACATCTGACGAGCAGTTACCTGGTCCTCGGTTCACACCTTCACGGCCCACTACTGCCCAGATAGAGGCTCCCACAGGGATGCTATGTTTGTTCAGGCCGCTGTACAACACCTCTCCCATACATACCCAACTCAAAAACGGCCCCCATAGGGGATGCCAGAGATCCATGCTAGGTAGTGGAACCCCTCCACAGGGCCCCAACACTCCGGGGACCCTTCCCTGGCATCTATGACTAGGGGGTCCCCACCAGTGAGGACTATGTCCTGCTTGTTTCTGGGGATCACGTACTTACCCACCTGTACCAGTTGATGTCACGGAACAGCAGGGATAGGTCCTCACAAACAAACCATCTGCCCTAGGGGATGTGTCTCCCTCTCTCACCCTCCCTGTCTCTCTCTCTCACTCACTCTCGCTCTCTCTCCCTCTCTCTCTCTGTTTGTCCCACCATTTCACTCATGTGTAGAGAGACATTGGTGATATGGTGGAGGGCAGCATGCAGGCGCTGTGCGATGCTGCTAGCTGCTGTCCTATTGGATGATGCTTGTTGTTCCCACACAGGCTCCGTTGTTACCGCCACGACACACATGTGCAGACCTATCCCCACATTTCCCAGAGACCAACTGTTACAGGTGGGTAACTATGCTGTATATGCCACACACAGCAGTGGAGCAGGAGCAGCAAAATGCTGCCCACACAGAGGTTTGTTTATGTTGTCCACCCACCTGAGATAACCGGTCACTGATGACCCCACTCATTGTTTGCATATCCACAGGTGGAGGATCTGAGGAAGAAGGGGCGTGAGCTCCGCCAGTACCACGGGGGTTTCCTTGCCCATTATCAGAGAGGGGCGGAGTCACACCATGATGGTGAGTATTGCCAGGCATGTTGCACAGGTACAAATGTCACATTGGCCCACCAGCCTGTGTGTTGCCTGCATATGTACATGTGTTATGTGACACACATGATAGTGTCCTAATGTCTGTCATCTTCCACAGAGGGTGATGACAACGGTGAGGAGCCACACACCTCCGCCTACTCTTTGAGCCGCCCCACCACCCACCGTGCAAAGGAGGTGGAGGCACTGTTCCCTCTAAGCTGTGTGCGTGTGCGCGCGCACACACGTTGCCGAGTGAGCGCACATACTTTACAACAGAGCGCACAAAAATTACAGTTCTGATTCTGATAGAAAACAACACAGATGTTCTGAAAATTCCTTGCGGCCACAGTTGTGCGGCTACTGAGCTGCCCGTATAGTACCTCGTAGTTCTCGAGGACCATTGACAGGAAGTTGTGGTTCTCCCTATCATTGAACAGTGTGGCCCTCCTCCTCTGTGCTGCAGGCACCGGTATTCGTTTACGTTTGCTGATGTGGCTGCACTGTGCAGCCTGTGGCCTACCCGATAGGCCTGCCTCTGCCTCCATAGGCCCTTCAGTTCCTGCCCTATGTGCCTCCCCGGCAACAGGTGGGCCCACCTCCTCCACCCCCTCACCCTCCCTCTCCCTCTCCATCTCCCTCTCCATCACACTCTCCTCTCACCACACCCCACCTCACCTCACCTCGCCTCACCTCACCTCACCTCACCCTACACAAACCACAACACAGACCACACAACACAGACCACACTACAAACCACAATGAAGACTACACTACAAACCACAATACAGGACACACTACACACCACAATACAGACGTCACAACCTCCACACTACCTCCACTACCTCCACAACCTCCACACTACCTCCTCTACTCTAACCACACAATACCTCTACCTCTGCACACTACCTCAAACTCCTCAAACAACCCTCAACGTGGACCAGGTGTGCAGGGTGATTTATAGGTTTTTTTACATTACGGACGTTGCGCATGCGCAGTTGTGCGAGCGCGCTACTTGTGCACCGCGCGCATGTGCAACTCGTTGCGCATGGGCGTCCGTCTGTTTGCGGCGCGCATGTGCAACTCGTTGCACATGGGCGTCTGTCTGTTCACTGTGCGCATGTGCAACTCGTGCATGTGTGTCTGTCTATGCGCCACACGCATGTGCAACTCACTGCACATGTGCATCTGTCTGTGTGCTGCGCGCATATGCAACTCGTTGCACATGTGCGTCTGTCTGTGCACTGCGCGCATGTGCAACTCGTTGCGCATGTGCGTCTGTCTGTGCGCCATGTGCATGTGCAACTTGTTGCGCATGGGCATCTGTCTGTGCGCAGCAGGCATGTGCAACTCGTTGCGCATGGGCGTCTGTCTGTGCGCCGCGCGCATGTGCAACTCTGTGCATGGGCGTTTGCGTGCGTGCATCCACACGCATATGCGAGGCAAGTTGCACATGCATGGGCCGCACACATAAATGCCCATGCGCAATGAGTTGCACATGTGCGCCGCGCACAGACAGGCGCCCATGCGCAAAGAGTTGCATATGCGCGCTGCGCACACGCACCACGCTCGCACAACTGCATGCACAACGGCCGCAACGTAAGAAACATGTATAAATCTGCCTGCACACCTGGTCCACGTTGAGGGTTGTTTCGTAGGCGAGGTGTGTGTTTGCAGAGAGGAACGGAGAGAGCAAGGCAGGTGTTGGTGTGGACTGTATTGGTGTTGGTTGTATTGTGTGTGTTGGTTGTATTGTGTGTGTTGGTTGTATTGTATTGTATTGTGTGTGTATTGTCTTGTGTGGTTAGTAAGGTGTACACTGTTTAGGGAGGTTCGTGTGTGTGTTTGAGTGTGTTTGTGTAGCCGGACGGGAGGAGTTTATGGCGGGTATTTATGTTGCTGCATGTGCCCTGAGACGTGGGCAGATGCTGCGGTTGCAGGACAGGGGAGATGGTATCCATGGGGCTGAGGCACAGGGCATGGGTGTAGTCCCGCAGCAAATCAGACCTGCAGCTGTGGGGGCGGTCCAGGCAGGTGCTGTGCATGCACAGCGCAGAAGGCGTGCTGAGGTGCAGGCTCGGCAGCCTCGCCTCTACAGGCCCAGGGCCCAGCTCCAGGGCATGCGTGAGGACCAGGTCATCTCCCTGTACCGACTGAGCACAAGGGCTATTAGGGAGCTCTATGAGGATCTAAGACCTGACCTCGAGCCCCTGACTGATTGGTCCCATGCCATACCAGGTTTAGTCAAGCTCCTTGCTGCCTTACATTTCTTTGCCTCTGGCTGTTTCCAGTCATCTGTGGCCGCAGTGGGTGGCATGAGCTGCCCCACCTTCTCACGCTGTCTCCACCAAGTACTGCGTGCCATGGTCAGCCGGGTGGGGAATTACATAGCCCTTCCCCACACTAGGCAACAGTGGGGGACCCTGAACCAGGCCTTTGAGGCGTTAGCTGGGATACCACACGTGATGGGAGCTATTGATTCCACACCTGTTGCCCTGGTCCCGCCTAGAGACAGGGAGGTAGCGTTCCGCAACCGCAAACACTACCATTCCCTGAATGTTCAGGTTGTATGTGATGCTAATCTGCATATTCTGAATGTGTTCCCTAGGTTTGCAGGGTCCACCCATGACTCCTATATCCTGCATCACTCGGCACTATTCAGACAATTTAAGTCAGGCCGGTATGCGGACTGTATATTGCTGGGTGAGTATTTCAAGATTATTTATTTATGTCTTTATATATTTGTTTATGTAACATCTCTTATGTAGCACCCTGTTTGTTATCAGTGCAGTTTACAGATAAGAAAAGTTAGACAGACAGAGGACTGTTCTGAGTTTACATTGTTACAGGAGTATAAACGTAGAGTAACAGGGGAAATAAGACCATCAGGATTATAACATTATATGATCATAACCTGCACACGGTGTTCATGTGACTACGCACGTGTGCATATGTCTGTCCTGGTGGTGGATCCCTCCTAGTGTGTGTGTGTGCCAACTGCCCACATGTGATGGGGGGGTGGGTTGGTGCCCTTCACATCCACCTGTGATGCCGGTTAATTGTCTGCTAGCTTTTGTATGTTATGTAACGTTTATGTTATTGCCAATCCATACAACTAACCCTTGTCATGTGTGTCTTAGGTTCACACACTCACTCAGTACTGGAGTAGTCACCCAGGAAGCACTAGATAACATGAGGAGGGGTCTAGCTAAATCTGATGGATGTTCTGGACCTTTCCAGCTGGGAGGACATGTTTGCATATGTATGGTCACGCATCTTGGCTGCGTCAAACCAGGGGAGCAACACAGTATAGGGGGTGCAGTACCTTTGGCCACTGTAGATGAGCGGGACCTAGGTGTCGTTGTGTCTGCCGATCCTCATGTAGCTGACCATTATGGAAAGGTGACGGCAAAAGCTAGGGGGATACTTGGGTGCATACAGAGAGGTATTGGTAGCAGATACACAGGAAGGTACTCTGCCTCTGTATATGTCATTGGTGCTAACTCATGTGGGGTACAGTGTGCAATTCTGTAGACCGCAGCTTCAAAAGGCTGTGAACAGGATGGAGACAGTGCAGAGGACAGCTACTGAAACGATTGGTGGTCAGCAGTATGCAGCATATGGAGACAGACTGCTCAATCTTGATATGTAGACCTTAGTGGACAGGGGGAATAGAGGTGATATGGTTTAGACTTTGCCAGACCTCCATGGCATACACGTGCTGGGTGTGAGCCTCCTTCAAATGACAGCACGTTTTTTCGTGGGTACTATGCTGACATATACTTTGAACATGTGATCAGTGGATCGGTGGTATAGTCTCACAGTGGAGGTGGTAGAGATGAGGACAGTAACTGCATTACAATACGCATGTGCCACACACAGAGGATCTCTAAAGGTATACATGGGACTGTTGTAGTCTTTGCCATGGGTGTACAGACTCGATAGGCCATGTGGTCCTTTTCTGTCATCATATGTCTATTTTTATGATATGCATAGTTGTGCTGTCATATTTTTCTGTCAGGATGTGTTCTGCATTTGTTTCTCACGTCTAAACATGTGTCAATTTTGGTGAACATGAGCTCCTGCATTCACATGCAACATTTCTTTCTGCAGGTGATGCAGGATATGGGTGTCGCCCCTGGCTGCTGACCCCTGTGCGTCAGCCACGGACACGTGCAGAACGGAGGTACAATGAGGCCCATGCCTCCAGCCGCTCTGTCACAGAGCGCACCTTTGGCGTGTTGAAGAGTCGCTTCAGGTGTCTGGATAGGACAGGCGGGGCCTTACAATATAAGCCAATGACTGTGGCAGAGATAATCATTGCCTGTTGCATCCTGCACAACATTGCTCTCAGGCACAATATCCCTGCAGAGATTAATGAGGATCTGTAGGATGATCCAACGTGCCCCCCTGTACGTGCCAGTGGTGACACAAGGGAGGGCACAGCAGTCAGGCGGAGGTTGATCGCAGAGATCTTCTCATGTACGTATTGCATATAGTCCCACCTACATGTGTTTTTATATGTGTGTGATGGTTATAAAGGTTGATGTTTCTGTAAAGATATCATTCGGATGCCACACTGCATTGACATTTAACAGACAATCCCAACGTCACATATAGGCATGAGTGTGCAACAAACAATGTGGGCAGGGCACAACAGCAGGTGGTGGTGGATTATGTGGGTGGGTGTTCATACGCCTGTGGGAGGTTTTGGGGGTCACATTCCCAGTTAGTGGCTGGTTGTGATAGCAGCTGCTGTGCAAACACAGTTAGTTGTTTTGATGCTATGGGTGGAGCACGGTGGCAGGCATATGGTGCGGTATTCACAGTGGGAGGGCAGACCATGTTTGGGGACAGTTGTCCAGCGGGGTGTGGTTATATTGTACAATTTTGAGCTGCTTGTGTGGGTGTTATGCTCCTGTCAGCTGGATATGTGTGTCTGTTTCTTATGTGTGGCGCCACATGTCATACATAGCACAATACACATGCTCAGTACTAGTTTTTCATGATGGTATTAACTATTCGTGAGGGGTGTTCATGCAACCCCACAGTGTGCCTGAATGTATAGGTCATCACGTAGCCCTGACATGGATATGGTGAAGGATGGGGACCTGTGCAGTGTCCAGCCAGGGGGAGTATCATTGCTACATTTTGTTGTTGGAGAATAGCCCTGCAGTGCAGTGTTGCATATGTACACACAAACAGAGGTGATCCGGGCCAGATCAGCAAGGTGTGGGTTACAGTAGGCAAGTTGAGCGCTGAATGTGTGGGTGGATTGTGTTTTACGAGGTTTTTCAGGGGGGACATGGCATATGAAATCCCACATAGGAAATACAGTCAGAACTATATACTATAAGATCCGTACACTGAGACACCTACGCTCCATGCTCGAACCAAATGATTTCAGGACAATCTACCAAGCACTTATCATACCCCACTTCGATTATGCCAATGTCATCCTTCAAGGTCTTCCTCAATCCACCTTGAACCCGTTACAGCTGGCAATGAATGCCGCAGCAAGGGTCCTTCATGGAGCCGCCAGGACCGACCACATTACACCTCTGCTGATTCAATTACATTGGCTACCCATCCAGGCTAGAATTCTCTTCAAAACTCTACTCCTCACGTTCAAAGCTCTAAATAAGCTCTCCGCCACATCCTTATCTGCCATTATTAACACTACTATACCAAACAGAGCAAGAAGATCCACGTCCATCAACTCCCTGAAGCTCCCAAAGGCCTTAACAAGCTGCACTTCTTCTACAGCCAACAGAGCCTTTATCCTCTGTGCTCCAAGGTGCTGGAATGCACTACCCCCTGGCATCCGTGCTATCAACAGCTTAACACAATTTAAGAAAGCTCTCAAATTCCATCTCTTCAACAAGTACCTTATAGAGTCAACGGCACTCATAGACCTCAGCGAGTCCACCAATTAATATAGTTCCTTGGTGTCTCAATTAACATGCCAAGTCTGATTCTCTATAAGTAAAGATTATGTTCATAGTAACTGCTCCTTGTAACTGATACCTACGCAGTAATGTTTTCCTTGTAAATAGATTGTAGATAGTTACCCATGTTATCCAAGTTCCTTCCCTTGTTATCTGTAAACTCATGCATGTTGACTGTACTGAGATTTTTTGTTCTATGTGAACCGCGCTGATGCTGAATAGTGCGGTATATAAGAGAATTTAAATAAATAAATAAATAAATAAAATATCTAGCTGATGCTATCTCAACATATGCCACATGCCTCAGCTACAGGCTGTGTATGTGTGTAGGGCAGGAGAATACAGTCCACATCAACAACTACCTTGCGGACCCTAGCGAGGGAGGTTATGTCCGCATACACACAGAGACTTAGATGAGAGTTATTTTTTTAAGGTGCACATATAGGCTATCCATGCTTTTACATTTTCACTGTCACACAGTGGGATGACATGCAGCCATCATGGTCAGGTCACAGACATGGAGGTGTGGTTTCGCTGACATGATGCAGACATTGCCATCTATTTGTGCACATCATCAGCACACAGCTGTCAATATTATTCAAGGTATGAGATGTACACACCAGGATATGTATTTGGCCAGTGGATACAGGAGGTGTGCCTGCATATTTCCGTGTGTTACAGCAATTGACAGTGGGGTAACAGACAACATTGGGACACCAGTACACCCGGAGAGAGGGCATTGGTGGCAATATGGGGGACCCGGGCTAATATTGCGACCTTGGGGTGAGGCAGAAACATGGTGGGAGCAGACACCTCTAATGACCAGTGTGTACAACAACAGAGAGGTAAGGGAGGGGACAGAGAGGTTATGGACACCTGTAGTTAGCCTCCGACACCTCCGTGCTGCCTCTCACATGTGAGATATCTGTACAGTGTGATAGTGAACAGTCAGTCAGTATGTGATGTTGTGGGGTCTGACAGCTGGGGACAGGAAGGTGCAGTGTGTGTTGCACAGCTAGAACATGACATATGTTTGTTTCTCTTGTGTTTCCCACTGCACAGGACATACTTTGTGAGGATGCTGTTGCTGTGGTGCATTGGCACGTGACTGTACATCAGCCAAAATGCTGTGGTCCGAGGTAGGTGGATCTACAGCTACATTGTCTGTGCCTGCAGTCAGGGGGAAAACATGTCCTCAGTGATGTGTCATATTGGGCAGATGTTGTGGTTCACCTTTTTTCCTTATGCCTCCCTAACCCATATCTTGCTGATGTCACACATATCCCCATGTGTTTGTGTCCAGTATGTCCTCTGCAACACTGTCTCTGGGACATGTACAACAGAGCTGCATGTGTGTGGAGGTCGTTTTGTTTTTGGTGGTGGCCTACACTTGCTCCCTACCCCAACATTGTACCATCAGCCAACACCAGGGTATCACTGCATGTCACTGGGCCTTTATGTCTACAAATCTCCACTTGTGCACATACAGGCCATGTGTTACAGCTGGCACACTGACCTTAGCATACTGTGTGGGTGCGTGTTTATGGGTTGGCTGTGTGATGATGCTGTGTTGAGGCACAGTACATTATCATGTGCTGTGAGGGGTCTGTGCACCTGGGGGGCGGTGGTGACTGTGCTACCTCTACCGTAGTGCTGTTTACCTTGTGAACATTCTCGACATGTGTTGTGTGCTGTGAGCAGAACTGTGTCTTGTGTTTTGAGGGACCACTGTTGAGCAGCTTTTTTTTATCTCAGATATCGGCATAATGTGGACATGCATCTACAGTGGCTTGACATGGTGATTCTACACGTTTTGCTGACATTGTCTCCCTTCACTGTGACCTGATATGGCCATTGAGTCGCTCAAGGGATCGATGACGTACACCTGATGCACACACAAGGTAGGTTGCACCTTTGTTATTTGGGGGATTACATCTGCCTTTACCTGTTGATGATTTACTGTTTGTCTCATGTACATGTCATGTTGCCTCTCTGTTCACAGAAACAGATGCATATAGTGTGTAGCTGTGAGACGCCTGTGTGACATGAGCATGGACATGACCATATCCATGTGACACCCGTGTCTGCGTTTACTATTCATGATGTCACCAATATGCAGTGTGTTTTGTGTTGAGATCATGTCATGTTTGCCTTTGCATCCCTTTCTTCTGTATTTCCTAAGGTGTGACTCTCTGCAATTTGTGCTGTTTTTGCAAGGCGTCTAACAATACAATACTTATCCTCTCCTGACACAGGGCAGAGGACATACCAGACACATCTCTTACAGTGCATCTGGCATCGCCATCACCCACCTGTTGGGGGACACAACACCATGGAACCTTTTGTGGAGAATTGTGCCATTGGATGTTTGACCTCTGAGAGTGGGACACATGCCTGGGATGGACAGTATTACTCTTGGACTGCTGCTTTGCCCATGACCTGTCCAACACACTGTTGCTGCCATGCTCTGGCTGGGAGTCCTGCTCATTGCAGGGGACACACATGAACTTTCAAGGACTGTGGCATATTGGAATGTGACACTTGACTATGCATGCCCAGGGTTGCAAGGACAGTTTTAACCTGACCTGTTGGATTGCAGATACACTTTGCACTTTGGAAGCTGTGTACTGATCCCCACGTGTGCAGCAGGGACTGACATTGTCACTGTATGTTGTACATTCCTCCACAGTTGTGTTGTTGTTGTGTTTTGGCCATGTGTGTGACATGGCACACAGGATACGCTCATCTGTTTGTTTCAACACAAGCATACAGCCATGTTTGTGGCATAGGGGCAACGATGGAGCGGTCCTATTGTCTATGTCCACCTGCTCTCCACCTGGACATGATACAGGTTTAGCCACAAAAACGCTTTCATGCACACCACCATCCTGGATTGATGTTTGCAATGGCCAAGGGTGTTTACGTGCATGTGTGGCATCACTGTATCATGTTGGTATGTGGATGGTGCTTGTGCATAGGACTGACTATGTTTGTGAACCACAGCATGTGGACCTATGGCTTCTGTGTGGTTCACTGTAACATGTTTGCCCATCATTTCCATCTTCACATGCTGGTTCTTGTGTTTGTTTACTGTACAGACGTGACAGTCTGCATGTATGTACACACCTTGCATTGCATGTCTGCACGGTCCTGTTTATCCCCTGCGGTAATGACACTCACATTGCCCCATTATATTTGGAGTGTGGCAGTGTGGGTGTCCGTTGTCCTCCTTCAATTGTGCATTCCATGTACCGTGCTATATGTGCCCAAACACTGTCTACCCAAAAAACAGTGCAGGGGGACCTCCTCATGTGACTCTGCTACCTGTTAGCATATCCTCATTGTGCTTTTGATGATTGTTTTGGTTTACATTGTTGCAGCTTTGATTCCTAGATCAGGCATTAGGTGAGAGCTGAAACATTACTTTCAGAATGTGTTTTTAACATTGAAACATTGTGACAACATATGCTGTTTTCATTTGTGTGCCTCCTGTGTTGCAAGATGGATATGTTTCGAGGGACAGGTGATGTGTGTTGGGTCCTCATCATGCAGCGTCTACTGTCTACATGCACTCATATGTGCGTAACACATTTGAGGCATGCAGCAGCAGGTGGGGGGTGGGGGCCTGCTGCCCAGTGCATAGCATGCACCTGATGCACATTATATCTCCTGCCCTTCATTTGTGGTCAAGCCAGTGACCTTTCTGTAGGATGTGGGTTGCTGCCCTGCTAAATGTCTTTCCGTCTTTCACCAGGGATGCACTCACCTTGATATTATGATGGCAGTGTCTACACTATCTGTGATGAATAACCCAAATAAAGATATGTATTTGACATACATTTGTCTCTTTTGCTGCTTGATCATGGTGACAAACATGCAATGCAATGTGTGCCTTTGAGTCAGTCCTCACACCTTGTGACCCAGGGAGTCCAGGGTTTTCTTGGCAGTGTCACTGGAGGTGGATTGCCAGGCCTTTGTTCCAAGGTAATGGAGGGTTACGTGACATGCCGAAGGCCACATGGGGTGCTAGGAGGAATGGAACTGTGGTTGCTTGGTGACCAGGCCAGGTGTCTGACCACTAGGCTACTCCTCCAGTCTTTGATCACACCAACACTTGTATCTACCGAACTCCTGTTAATGTAGATGGCCACCTGTGCTCACATCCTTCTACGGTGGCAGCTGTGTATCTGCCAGCCATTTGCAACATCACTGGGTATAACAAATTCCCATACACACCCTCCATTTGGGTTACTATTTTGGCATTGTGCTCAGGGTGCTCATAGTGGTTGTTTGGGGTAGTGGTTTCAGCTATGTGTTCTAACACCATAGGTTGCAGGTTTCATCCCCACATGGGTTTTCTTTTTCTTCCGTGTAGTGCTAACATGACCATTAGGCACCATCAGGTTCAGCACCTCTGCACACACCCTTCCATGTCTTCGCTGTACACCAGGATGTCGCCTCTGTGCTGCCTAGCCATCACATAATAGCTGTTCCATATGTCTCTTTCTTTATGGTGTTTACCTGGCAGTCCGCTTGGGGGTTTGGTATTGGTGTGGTTCAGCTGGTGTGTGGTACACTTGATTGCATGATCAATTGTCTCCTGTCCTATTCCAGATCTTGCTGCAGCTCCACAGAGCATCCTCTGCTGCCCTTGGGGTTCAGGTTCTTTCCAGTTTTTCATGCTGTATCCACTACATAACATTTCATTGTGTGTGCATGTAGTTCTATGTGGCTCAGGTCCCAATTCCAGACTGTGATCTGATCTGTACACACCAGATCTGCATGTGCATTTCATCCTGGTTATTGTTGTGGGTTTGCCTATCCTGACAGCCAGCAGGCGTCTTGTGTGCTGCCCTGCACTATTTTTGTGTGCAGCCTTTGGTGATGGGTTCATGTTGGTGGTGTGGCCTACTGGTTTGTGCATTGCCCTGTGTGCTAATGGTCATAGGTTTGATTCCTCACTGTTCTTTTTCATTTGTCTGCCTGTCCTGACATACTACATTTCATTCCTCTGACAGTCATATCTGTGCAGTTCTGTAGTGTACGCACATTGTACCCTTATCACAGTTCTGACCATCCTTCTGTCCATCCACGTGTGTCTGCCAGCTCTGTGCTGGCCTACCCTGATGTGAATGCTGCTACCCCACATCCTGACCTCCTACACATTGCTGCATTGCAGCTCTCCCTGGTTGCCTCTCCTGTGTGTGCTCTGCAGGGCACTGCTACACCACTGTCATCCTGACATTCCACCTTTCCTGCCACTTCTCCCTCCTCTGCTTTACCCATCTTCCCAACCTCTGCCACACACTGTCATTATTGCATAGTACATTACCATCGTTATGTGCGGAGCTACAGCTGCCCCTGATATGTTTGTCCATTATTCCAGCTGCCACATGGGCTGGGAGCTGTTTTGTGTGGTCTATCAGCTCTGTTCTGCTTCCTTCCATTACGTATGCATTGTCTTTCCTTGCTGCTCTGTGCGGTGTTGGGGTTACATGTGTGTTTGCCACATACTTCTCTTGCCCTTCTTATTGGGGGACCTTACTGCTCTTGGCCAACGTGTTTGGGTTTAGCTATACATCCTTGGGTCATCTTACACCACACCCTCGATTCAGGCAGCTTCTGGGATGCCTGCTATGGTGCCTTGGGAGTTCGCAACCTTTCAACATGGCCTCTGAGGCACAATCTAACCCACCTTCGCTGACATGATTGTTTAGGATGTACCCTCTGGTGCACCGTAAAAGATGCCTTATGTTCTGGCACTAGGGTGCAGTTATGTTATAGATGGCGGCACAGATTGCTGTACAGTTGCAAGCAGAAAAATATATCACCTTTGCCAACCTTTGTCATTAGGAGCATTGGGGACTTGAACTCATGACCCCTGTACCATCAGGCAGCGTCTTCACCATTGTACTACACCTCTGTTGCAATGTTTGTAGGTCAGCGCACTTACTTCAGGTTTCCATGCGTTAACATGCGCAGTGCTGCCATCAAAATCAGTACTGTAACCTTTCGGTGCCTCATAGGGCGCCCCATACAGCACCTTCTATGGCTCCCTATGGGCAACATTATAGAGTGCCTTGGCAGACAGTGCACTTTATGATATGCTCTCTGGAGTGCCTTCTGCGCCACCTTATGTTACGGCACTTTGAGGGTGTGTTTGCTGGCAGCACAGATTTAGATAACACGGGCACATGCCTCCGACAGCGCTGGGTAAAAGTATCAATCTTCATCTGGCCCACTCTGGAATTGAGCTCATGATCTCTGTATTGTTCAGTCAGTGTATTATCCATTGTACTACACCTCGGTCGCTCTACTTGCACATCAGCGCACCTACTTCAGGTTTTCATGCATTAACATGCGCAGTGCTGCCATCAAACACAGTACTGTGACCTTACAGTGCTTCATAGGGCGCCCCATACAGCACTTTCTGTGGCTCCCTATGGGCAACATGGTAGGGTGCCTTGCGGACAGTGCACTTTAATATGTGCCCTCTGGGGTACCTTATGAGCAATGTTCCCTCTAATTTTCTGTAGGCTGTGTGCGCATAAAATATCAGCTGTGCAGCTTTTGAAGGAAGGTTAAATTTTTGTGCGCCACATAACGACACTTGGAGTTATATACTTTAAAATTTGACTACACGGCAGAATACAGTATGTACACTACATTGATTGCACTAGAAAATATTGTAGAACTTGTGAAAACCGTAAATACACAACAACTTTTCAATTTTAAGAATGTCTGTGTTGTTTTCTATCAGAATCAGAACCGTAATTTTTGTGCGCTCTGTTGTAAAGTATGTGCGCTCACTCGGTGAGGTGTGTGCGTGCGCACACGCGCACAGCTTAGAAGGAACAGTGCTTATGAGGCGCCTTCTGCAGCACCTTATGTTACAACACTTTGAGGGTGTGTTTGCTGGCAGCAATAATTGAAATAAAAATAAAATGCCTCCTAAAGCAATATTACCCATGACAGGTAATGTCTCAGCCAGCCTTCTTCATTAGGCACAGTGGGGGATTGAACCCATGACTCCTGCATCATTGGTCAGTGTCTCAACCATTGTACTACACTGCTGTTCCTCCTTGCATCTCAGCGCACCTACATAAGATTTTCATGCGTTAAAATGCACAGTGCTGCCATCAAAAACAGTGCTGTGACCTTGCGATGCCTCATACGGCACCCTATAAGCAACATTCTAGGGTGCCTGGGTGGACAGTACACTTTAGAATATGCCCTCTGGAGTGCCTTATAGGCCGGCTGATGCGGCACCTTATGTTACAGCACTTTGAGAGTGTGTATGCTAGCAGCAGAAATTAACATAAAATTAAAATGCCTCATAATGCTATATTACACATAACATGTAGTGCCTCAGCCAGCCTTATTCATTGGGCACAATGGGGGATTGAACCCATGACCCCTGCACCATCAGTCAGTGTCTTAACCACTGTGCTACACTGCTGTTGCTGTTTGTACATCAGCACACCTACTTCAGCTTAACACATGTTAACATGTGCAGTGCTGCCATCAGAGTAATCTTGCCGTGCCTCATAGGGCACCCTATATGGCGTCCAATAGGCCACCCTTTAGGCAACATTGTAGGGTGCCTTGGCGGACAGTGCACTTTAATATGTGCCCTCTGGGGTACCTTATGGGGCGCCTTATGTTACAGTGCTTTGTGAGTGCATTTGCTAGTAGCAGTATTTAAAATAAAATTAACATGCCACAGAATGCAATGTTACACGTCACAGGTAGTGCCTCAGCCAGCCTTATTCATTGGGCACAATGGGGGATTGAACCCATGATACCTGCATCATCAGTCAGTGTCTTAACCATTGTACTGTGGCTCTGTCCTTCTGCTTGCATATCAGCGCACCTGCTTATGCTTCCCGTGCACGTTTCCCATGCGCTACTGTGCACGGCACACATTAGCGCGCAGCGCACATTAGCACACGATTAATCCCGGTTTGCTTTTTTAAGACTGACACGCCCACTCCTTTTATGGCATCCTGCACACTAACGCGGTGCGCACCTAACGGGGGTTTAGTAAACATACCCCTAAGTCTCTATTTACCCACAAGGCTCTCTTAAAAGCCAGCTTCACAATCTTATAAGGATAGCTTTGGTCATATAGCTGTGTAGCCAAACTCCATGACTGCTCCTGAAAATCTTGAACATTAGAACAAATTCTCCTATATCTTAAAAATGAGAGCCCTTGTTTTACTGCTCTTAGAAGGGTACTAGAAAAATGTAACAAAAGTGTTGTGGTCTTTAGGCTTCTTATAAACAGTTGTCTCAAAAACTCCTCCTTTAATGTCTATCATCACATCCAAATAAGAAATCTTCACACTATTATATTCAAGCAAATCAACTTCATCAGCTCCTCCAACACTATTGCAGCACTTGGCAAAATGCTGACAGGGAGAAAGGTGCTTTATTATGGTTTCAGTATGTGTTAGAGATCTCAACAAAAAGAAAGATTACACTCCCTTTAACTGATGAAGTTGATTTACTGGAGCTAACATCATTCAACTAAAATGGATAATTTTCTCATTGAGGGTCCTTCTTTAGCACATGTTTTTTGATTGAATTATACTAGATCTTAAATCCACTTTGTACAGACTTAAACTTTTCAATGATAATTATAATAGTATATTCAAACATTGGGAGGTTGTTTATGATCAATGATGTATGAGATAAGAGATGCCCCACTATTTGTCCGCTTGCTGTCCCCATCACTAACTTCTTCATACGAACAGCGTGTTTGTATGTGGAGACCTAGATGGGGGTGGGAGGAGGCGTGACGTGGGCGGCTCTTGACTCTGAATGTACAGCCAATTCCAAGGTCGGCCCTGTAGGTCCAGGGCCTTCAAGCTAGACGGGGGACTTACTCCACCTCAAAGGTGGAATACGTCCCCCTGGATGGCGGGGGACTACTGTGCGGAACACAGGAAGGCAGGTGAGGGGGCTCAGGGGGTTCCCCACAGCCCGACCCAGGCCTTGGAAGGTCAGATCGAGGGTCAGGCTCCAGGGAACGGGATTCCCTCTGGGGCGGCTGGCAATCGTGGCTCGTGAATGGAGCTGTGGTGTCATGGCGACGAGACACCATGGCACTGCGACTCTGTTCACGAGCCTGGTTGTTAGCCCGGTAGTCGCCAGGACGTACAGCTGGGCAGAATTGTGTCCTGGCCTGCACGTCTAGGCACTAGACCCAATTCTGACCCCGTGGGGACCGCAGGATCAGACTCGGGTCTAACTTTGCATGACCCGATTCTGCCTGGCTGTACAGGAGGCGGGACGTCCTATTGTGAATAGACATCCATGCTATTAGTCTCTGAGGTCATTTCTTCCTCTTAATGTGAGTAGTTAATACAATTATAAAAGGAGATACAGATTTCCTGTTTGTGATATTTATCTATTATTATTACATTCTCTTATATACCGTGCTATTCTGCATCAGTGCGGTTTTACATTGAACAAACTGAAATTACATTGAACAGGGCATTATAACTTGGAGAAAACTATTTTACAGTGAACATGGGCTATGGAGGGTTAAGTGGCTTGCCCAAGACCACAAGGAGCACCTGTGGGACTAGAAACCCCAGTCCTTCTGGCCCAAGGTTGCTGTCCTCTAGTGGGATTTGAACCCATGACCTGAAGCACCTTGCCCCAACCACTAGGCCACTCCTCCACTCATCTTATCTTCTGTGTCTTTGAGATGAGAGCTACAAGCAATTATGATACAGCTATCATGGCAGGATACGCTGAGTTTCATTGATGGATATGTCAAGGACTTATTGAAAGAACCTAGCATCTTTGGGGGTATAGATTCTACTGATAATATTACTTCCTGGTCTTGGGTCATGACCACACAGAAAAAGATGTCAAGTGAGGAGTTACATCGTTCCACCTTTAATAGAATATGTCAGATAGCAGATTCCAAGAGGACTCCACATTATTAAAGAGCCCAAGTTGTATGAAAACAATAAGGTATTTGTTCAGAAATGGAATAAGATCCTGAATAGGTGCTCTTTTGATTTCATGGTCCTGATTATTGATACAACTAAGGATGCTATACAAATAAGGAAGGAAGAGCTTGATCAGAATTTAGCGATACTCAAAACACAAGCAGTGATTGAATTATATAATCATTCTGAGAATATGAAGAAACAGTTTGATTCAATGTAGTCAAAGTGAAAAAACAAAAATTGGCCAAACTGACAAATGATGACAAACTATAAGAAGGGATATGTATATCCATGGATGAATCTGAATCAAAGTATCAAAGACAGTCTTATTTGAGCTATCTTCTGAAGGTATCTCTGCATCTAATGAGTCATCAATGTGAGAGGAGCGCTTTTTAGGAAGTGGCAAGAATTGGCCCAAAAAAAGGGGAGATGGAGACAGCAGGAATAGGAGACACAACTACAACTAAGGAGGCTATGGACTCTCTCAGAAATTCTCAGGTTTCAAGCAAAGGTGCTGGCTAAAGGACTGTCATTCGTACCGAAAATCTGTTTATGATCCCTTTGAATTTCATGTAGCTCTTGAACAGTTTGAGGACAATCAATTTAAGATTGTATTTTCAGGAACAGCTGCATGAAGCCACTCTGGATAATGAACATGACAACAAGATTTTGATTAATATTAAGTCCACTTGGGTGCTTTCAGGCCTATTGCACAGTCATGAAGACTTTCAAACAAGTAGTGCTGCGGCAAGTGGAGGTAATGGAGTCACACAATCAACATTGGACGAAACATCATCTAACAAGACAACAGCAGCAAACCTTATTGGAGCTCAGGATGGATTAGGCTTTGATGATTAAAAAAAGCAGACAAAGATGGAGCTGTTGTGGTGATGGACTGTGAGAAATATAAACAAGAGGTATATCGTCAGCTGGCAGACTGCATGGTCTATAAGAAGTTGGTCATTGATCAAACCCAGCGGTTACGATCCTTCATGGAAGTCTTCACAAAGGAGGCATTCTCTAAAGGCTTTTTGAGTAGGTAGGAGTTTAATTCTTTAAACCCAATCCACTCAAAGATTCCTGTTCTTTCCATATTATCAAAAATACATGAGTTTGAAAAACCCTCCAGGGAGACCGATTGTTTCTGCCAGATGTTCTTTACTGGAACCACTGTCAGTTTATGTAGATTCGTACTTGAGGCCAGTTGTATTCTGGAGACAAATCATATGCTTAAAGCACAACCCACTTTTTCAAAATATCACTTTATCAAAAAGAACATAGTCTACAGGACATTTTGGTGACCATGAATGTGTCCTCCTTATATACACAGATACCTCAGTGAGGTGCTTTAGAAACAATTAGAGAGACATTGGAGAAAAGACCACAGGAATCACCCCTACAGCCTGCAATGTAAACCTAGCAAGGACTGCATTGAAAGAGAATTTCTTTAGAACATAAGAACATAAGATATGCCTTACTGGGTCAGACCAAGGTCCATCAAGCTCAGTATCCTGTTTCCAACAGTGGCCAATCTAGGTCATAAGTACCTAGCAGCTTCCCCAAAAGACACAGGTTCCACAATGTGTGTATTGGGTCAGGCAGTGATATCCCGGGTCCCATTTAATAATGGTTTATGGACCTTTCCTCTAGGAACTTGTCCAAACCTTTTTTAAACCCAGTAACACTAACAGCTTTTACCACATCCTCCGGTAACAAATTCCAGAGTTTTATTACAAGTTGAATGAAAAAATATTTTCTCATATTAATCTTAAATAGGTTACCCTGTAGCTTCATTGCATGTCCCCTAGTCTTTCTATATTCTGATGACGTAAACAATTGATCTACGTTTACCCATTCCACTCCATTCGTTAATTTATAGATCTACAACATATCTCCCCTCAGCCATCTCTTTTCCAGGTTGAAGAGCCCTAACCTTTTTAGCCTCTCTTCATAGGAGTATCCTTCCATCCCCTTTACCATTTTGGTGGCTCTTCTCTGTACCTTTTCTAATAATGCTATATCCTTTTTAAGATATGGAGACCAGAATTTCACACAATATGCAGGTGCGGTCGCACCATGGAACAATACAGAGGCATTATAATATCCTTTGTTTTATTTTCCATTCCTCTCCTTATGATACCGAGCATTCTATTTGCTCTCTTGGCTGCCGCTGCACACTGGGCGGAGGGTTTTAACATTTTATACACGATGACGCCTAAATCTTTTTCCTGGATGGTGGTTCCTAATGTGGAACCTTGCATCGTGTAACCAGAGTTTGGGTTGTTTTTTCCTAGGTGCATAACTTTGCATTTGTTCACATTAATTTTCATCTGCCATTTGGATGCCCAGTCTTACAATTTATTAAGATCCTCTTGCAATTTTCCACAGTCCTCATGGGTTTTAACAACTTTAAATAGTTTTGTGTCATCTGTAAATTTGATAACCTCACTCGTTATTCCCATTTCCAGGTCATTTATGAATATGTTAAAAAGCAGAGGATCCAGCACAAATCCCTGGGGTACTCCACTATTCACCTTTCTCCATTGGGAAAATTGGCCATTTAGCCCTACCCTCTGCTTTCTATCTTTTAACCAGTTCCTGATCCACAATAGTGCACTGCCTCCTATCCCATGACTTTTTAGTTTTGCCAAAAGTCTCTGATGAGGGACCTTGTCAAAGGCTTTCTGAAGTCCAGATACACTATATCAACCGACTCACCTTTGTCTACCTGTTTATTCACACCTTCAAAAAAACATAACAGATTAGTAAGACAAGATCTTCCTTGTCTAAAGCCATGTTGGCTGTCTCCCATTATTAATCCATGACTATCTACATGTTCAGTAATTTTGTTCTTTATGATGGTTTCTATCATTTTTCCCGGTAATGACGTTAGGCTCACCGGTCTGTAGTTTCCAGGATTACCCCTGGAACCCTTTTTAAAAATTGGTGTTACATTTGCCATCCTCAAATCTTCAGGGATTTTAGTGACTTTATACCAGCAGATTTTAGGAGTAGCAAGAGGGAGGAGTGGTTTAGTGGTTGTGACAAGTTACTTCACACCAGAGGGCCCTGGGTTTAATTCTTATCCAGGGACAATAATCTCAGGCCATAGAGAATGGGGCCTCTAGCCCTATAGGTGGTCTTCAGCAAGCTACCTGTTGCTTCAAGTATGCATGTAGATTGTGAGCCCTTCAGGGATGAAGAAATATATCCAATACAAATGCTTGCAACCTTTGTAAACTAATGGAGTAGTCTAGTGGTTAGAGTACTAGTCTGGCAATAAAAAGTTTGGGTTCAATTCCCCCCCCCCTTGTGTTCTTTGTAGTTTTGGGCAAGTTACTTAACCTTCCATTGCCTTGAAAGAAAGGCCTGGCAATCTACTTCCTGTTACACTGCCAAGAACGCCCAGGAGCAACTGGGTCATTAAGAATCGACATTGACTCAAAGGCAAGCATAATGCTTTTCAGCTGGGCAGTATATCAAGAAATTAAATAAATATAAAGGGCCTAATATTCAGAAAGTATTTACATGATTTACAGCCATGTAAATGCCTTAAACAGGAATATTCAATGACACCTACATAGTTAGTGCTGTTGAATATCCCTGTCCATATCTCCTACATGCCCCTATGCTATCTGAGCAGAAGCAGGGAGCACTGATAACCAGGTAGTGGCAATATTGCACCACTACCCAGTTAGCAATCATGGCTAAAACTAGGCAAGCTTTTGGCTCACCTAGTTTTAGTCACAGATGCTAACCATGCAGTATCACCATAGCATTGAATATCCGGGGTTAGGGGTCGGGCCCAAAGACACTATGGCTGCCTCTGTGGTCATTCTCTATATAGATCAATATGAGAAGAATTAGATTTATAATTCTTCTTTTCTTGACTGCATAGATTTGTTATTACAGTACATTGATGATGTGTTTTTAATCTGACATGGTAAAGAGGAAGATCTGTTACTGTTCCATAGGTGGGTGAACACATGTGAAGAACACATACAGTTCTCCAGGAACAAGCAGGAAGTCAGCCCTCACATATGGGTGATGTCGGCACCGACAGAGCCTGCATGGAGCATTTCCCCAGCATTAAAAGAAAGCATTTGGGAATGCTACCACACATGCGTGGTCCCCTTCCTGCCCAAAGGTGCCATCTTGCTCAGTCTTCCTTTTTCCACAGAGCCCTTCAGATGTGCGTCTCGTCCCCGGAAAACGTTTTTCTCTCTAAGCGTATTTTTGTCTTTCCTGCTAGCGCTGGCTCCCCCTCCCGCCTCTCAAGCACCACTGCTTCAGCGGTTGGTCTCAGGATCCTCCTTTTTTCCCTTCTTTTTTCCCCTAGCACTTTTGTGCCCTTTTTAACCACTGGCCGCGTTGAGGGACTTCAACCTCGCAGGGGTCCTTTTTGCCCCAATGGCCTCTGGTTTTAAGAAATGTGATTGGTGCTCCAAAAACATGTCTCTCACAGACACCCATGACTGCTGTCTCAGGTGTCTAGGCACTGATCATGACCCGAAGCAATGCTACTTATGTAAAAAGATGTCCTCTAAGGCCATCCAGAGTCACTGGCAGAAGCTTGATGATATCTTCCATAAGGCAGACTCAACCCTGGTATCCCCAGTAGCCTCATGCTCCAAGGCCCTGTAATCCTTGGAGCCGCCTAATATTCCCCTGCAGGCCCACAGGCACTCTGACCAGGAGTCCCCTGAGCATGAGTGGAAAAAGAAAAAGAAGGCTGCACGGATGTCATCTGAGGGGTTGGACAAGTGTGACAAGTCATGCGTCAGGTCTCTCAGCCCCCTACGGCAGTCTGAGGAGTTGGAGAGGGAACAGCCGAGAAAGGTACTGATGCGGAGGCTTCCAGCGAAGGTGTCTGGTCTCCTGAGGGTCATCCTGGCAAGGACCCCCTCTCCTCCTCAACGCTTGACACGGTTACCCCGGTATCGGTATCCCAGGGTCCCACTCCTGAGTGGGAGATCCAAATGCTGGCCTTGGAATGCAGTGTTTCTGCATTCCTCACTGCCCAGCAGGCACAGAAGTCTGACATCGCTAGCATGCGCCATGAGACTGCAAGGACCTCGACCTCGAGGACTCCCTGGGCCGCCGCAGTGATCCACAAGAGCCAGACGCCTCGTGAGGAACTTTGGCTAGGGTCTCAATCTCCTTCCCATTCCTCGGGTGCAAGATCATCTCAGGCGAGCGCCTATGGCTCTGGACAGGCTCCGGCCTCGAGAGCCCGGCATGGCTCATTGACCTACTTGGAACCGCCCGACCTCAATTCCTCCACGGACTATTCAGACTGGGAATCTGATGGGGACATTTCATCGGAGACTCGGGCTCACCGAGACCTCTCCTCGGACACATCACTGCTGACCCAGAGGCGGCGATCCCCTCCTGAGGACAACTCTTTCCTTGAGTTTGTCCGTGATATGGCATGGGCCCTCGTGCTTTCCACTGAGTCAGAGGAGGAACCTAGAGCAGAGGAACTTGATATCCTCCAATATGAGGCACCACCGAGGGAAACCCACACAGTCCCTGTCCCCTCCATCCTTAATCTGCTCCTTCTCTGCATATGGGAGCCCCTGGCCTCTTTTCTGATGCCTGGACTCCATGTACAAAGTCCTGTGGGGCCCGGGGGTTTCAGAAGGTACTGCTTCCCCACACCTCCATGGTTATTGAGTCCGAAGACTCACTCTTTAGTGCCTCCGGGCAGGGAGCCTCGCGCCCTCGATGAACTCGGACGCAAAATATTACCAGGGATCCATGCTGGCATGCCGCATCAAGGTTTACCAACTTTACATTGGTATGTTCCTCCAAAGCCTCACTAAAGAACTCAGGGAATTTGTGGCAGATCTCGATGGGGACCACCTCAGGCGCTTCCAGGCACTTTAGAGGTCGGTCGGTGACTGCTCCAAATGCCTCTCGCAAGCTGCATACGACAGCTTTGAGTCCTCCATGTGAGTGGCAGCAGCTGGCATCGGCACCCGCTGGCAGGCTTGGCTCCAGTCCTCCGACTTGGAGCAGTGGGTCCAGGAGAAACTCCTCAATGTCCCTTGCCTCAGCGAGCAGCTGTTTGGTAAGTTCACGGGGGACAAAACGGCCGAGATTGAGACAGAGTACATCACCCATACTCGGCTCTCCAGGAAGACCTCCACCCTTCCTAGGAAAAAGCCGCAAGGGAAGAAGCCCTTCTTCCTCAGGAAGGGCCAACCCTACAGGGGATATCCCCGTACTCGACCACACCGACATCGCCACAGGGTGGTCAGGGTAAGGGCTCTGGCCATGGGCCTCACAAGCCTAAAGGGAAAAAGACCCAGCCACCAGCTCTGGCTCAGCCGGGCTCAGGGTTTTGACACCCCCCAGCATAGCCTCTCAACCACTGGACACCCAGCTGCTGATGGGGGGGGGGGGGGAGAGAGACTGGTCCACTTTGCTCACAGGTTTAACTCCATTACCACAGACACATGGGTTCTCCAGGTCATCGGGGAGGATTACCTCCTCCATCTGGACCAGCCGCCTCCCCCCTTCTTCCCCAGGGAGCTGCGCCAGCTCCCTCTGCAACAATTCTTACTAACCCAGAAACTCACAGGCCTCCTTAAAGATGGGGTGGTGGAGCCCATCCGACCTTACCTAGGAGGAAAGGGGTTCTTCTCCAGATATTTCCTTGTTCCGAAAAGAACAGGAGGCCTCAGGACCATCCTCAATATGGGGAACCTGAACAGATTCCTGGTGTGGGAGAAGTTCAAAATGCTCTCCCTTGGAACACTGCTGCCCTACCTCCAGGGCGATTGGCTATGCTTTTTGGATTTAAAAGATGCCTACACCCACATCCTCATCCATCCCAACCACAGGCAATATCTACAGTTTATGGTAGGAGGTGATCACTACCAATACCGAGTGCTTCCCTTCGGCCTCGCCTCCGCACCATGGGTCTTCACTAAGTGTCTCACTGTGGTAGCGGCCCACCACCGTCTCAAAGGTGCCTTCATCTATCCTTAACTGGATTACTGGCTCTTAAAGGGGGACACGGCCTCAGAGGCTCTGCAGGCCACATGCCGCACCATCCGGCTTCTACAGTACTTGGGCTTTGTGGTCAACCACCCAAAATCCCACCTTACTCCAGTGCAATCGCTGGAATTCATAGAGGCTCGTCTGGATATACTCCAGGCCAAGGCCTTCCTTTCCCAGGACAGAGCAGATTGCCTCCTGTCCCTGGCATCCGATATGCGGAGTCGCAGCTCAGTCTTGGCTCAGTGAATGCTCCACCTCCTCGGCCACATGGCCTCCAAGGTCCATGTCATACCTAACGCCCGTCTCAACATGCAGGCAGTGCAGTGGTGCCTTTGCGCACCGTAGGCCCAGGCGATGGGCCGGCTCCGGGACCCCATCTCGGTCTCGCCTCGGTTGGCGGAGTCTTTGGCCTGGTGGCAGGATGTGCAACACCTGTTCCAGGGCATGCCCTTCCAGACCCCGGTCCCTCAGGCAGTCCTGACGACAAACACCTCCATTTCGGGCTGGGAGGCCATTGTGAGGAGCTGCACACCCAGGGGGCCTGGTCCTCCAAGGAGAGTCGGCAGCAGATCAACCTGCTGGAGCTCCAAGCTGTTCTCACACTGAAGGCATTTCAACACCGGCTATGGCGCCAAGTGGTGCACGTGCAGATGGACAACCAGATCACTCTGTTCTACTTGAACAAATAGGGAGCGGTACCGGCTCCTAAAGCCTCTGCCAGGAGATGGTGACCCTGTGCTCTTATGCACTGAGCCAGGACATTACTCTCAGAGCCGTCTATCTCCTGAGTCAAGATAATGCCTTGGCAGACCAACTGAGCAGAGTCCTCCAGCTGCAAGAGTGGCAACTGAACCCCAAGACAGTACAACAGTTGTTCCAGCTCTGGGGCACCCTGGACCTGGATCTCTTCGCCATTCCAGCCAACACTCAGCTGCCCTGGTTTTGTGGCCCTTACCCGCACCTGGGCCGGGTGGCTCTGGACGCCTTCCTCCTCTCGTGGGCAAAAGGCCTACGATACACCTTCCCTCCCATGCTATTGTTAGCATAGACCCTCCTCAAGGTCCAGCGGGACGGGGCCTCGGTGATCCTCGCAGCCCCAAGATGGCCCAGACAGTCATGGACTGCCAGGTCACAATGCACAATGTCCAGGTGATGGCGACGTCGGTCACAAGCCTCCTGTACCCCTGGTGGACATCTGCCGGGCCGTCACCTGATCTTCCGCTAATACCTTCATGACCCATTACTGCCTGGAGAGGGAGTCCCGTTGGGACTCGGCCTTCAGTCAGGCAGTACTCTGTAACCTGTTCGGGGTTTAAGCAACTCCCGCCTTCCTACCCTTCTTGTTCAGGTTACCGGAGACGTGGCTCTCCATGGACTCGGGGTCCTCAGGTTCACTTGAAGATGCTCATGGCTCTGCTGTGCTTTTCCTACAGGTTCTTGGTAGCCTGTAGCTAGGGAGTCCTATATATGAGGACTGACTTCTTGCTTGTTCCTGGAGAAAGCATAATTACTCACCTGTAACAGGTGTTCTCCAGGGACAGCAGGAATCAGTCCTAACAACCCTCCCTCCTCCCCTTGGAGTTGCTGTCCATTTTTTGCCATCTTCTTGGTGGGGCTCTAGCTATGGCACCTGACTGAGCAAGATGGCACCCTTGGGCAAGAAGGGGACCACACATGTGTGGTAGCATTCCCAAAGGCTTTCTTTGAAAGCTGGGGAAATACTCTGCGCAGGCTTTGTCAGTGCCGATGTCACCCATATGTGAGGAATGATTTCTGCTGTCCCTGGAGAACGCCTGTTACAAGTGAGTAACTACGCTTTTTCACTTGAATATAATAGTTTAAAGATGTATTTGGATGAGATGATAGAGATTAAAGGAGGAGTTTTGATACAACTGTTTATCCTTCTGCCTGCAGCAGACTCAGGACCACCACAAAGCTGGGCAGCTCTTTGTCTCCTTCAATCACAGCCATTTGGGACAGGCGGTCACCAAGCGAACCTTGTCTATTTGGGTGGTGGACTGCATCACCTTTGCCCAAGCCCAGGCTGAGCTGCCACTGAACCACCAGATCACAGCACACAATGTCCAAGTGATGGTGATGTCAGTCGTGAGCTTCCTCTTGGTACTCCTGATGGACATCTGCCGGGTCGCCACTTGATCTTCCACTCATACCTTCATGACCCATTACTGCCTGGAGAGAATAGATAGAAGAATTTGGTTCTAATGTTCAAGAATTTCAGGAGCAGTCTCAGAGCTTGGCTACAGAGCTATACAACCAAGGCTATCCTTATAAGATTGTCAAGTTGGCTTTGAAGAGGCCTGTGGGTGAATAGAGACTCACTGTTAATGTGGAAGAGGAACATCCCAGCATGCGAGATCAAGAAGAACAAAGGGTTGCAATTTCAAAACTTAGGGGTATGTTTACTAAACAACAATATCGGCTTCCTTGCAATATCAGAGTCACGGCCCCATTGAATTAAATGGGGCCGCACGGAAGCCATCACCATTGTTTAGTAAACATACTCCTTAATTTCATTATGGAGTTCCATCCAGCTAGTTGGAAAACAAAGAATATTCTTGTTGAGCATGAACATTTGTTAACTCTTACCCAATTTAGAAGACAGTAGGATTAGGATAGTACAGATGAGGAATAAGAACTTGAAGGAGATAGTCAGTTGGTTAGCCCATCGTATATTACAAGAGGGAGTCTCCCCCCTGTCGGAAACAGAGAGGGTAGGCATACAAAATGTGGCTAGTACCAGATTTATAACATTACATGGGAGACAAATGAATTTAGGTATGGAGTGGAACCTAGGATTTATCAATCAAGATGGGTTACCTCATGTTCCTCTAGGCAATCTTATGCCTCTGCAAGTAACTGTATGTAGGGAAAACCAGTAGATCTTTAAGGTACAGATGGGGGAAGATAAAAGTACGATGAGGATGCCCCGATTGTCGGTTGGTGGCCTTGTCAGTCATGGGTTTTCCAAAGAGGTTCTCCCCTTGACATATGACATTGACTAATTTGTCCTGAACTCATTGTTCGAGGTCAAATGGCTGTAGCCAAGCTTGGTGTCAGGCCCCAATGCCTGCTGCTGCTACTCGAGCCGCTGACTCAAAGCCGTCATAGGCTGCCCGAGACATAAACTTGGAGCACTCACGGACAGCTTTGGCCAGGTACTTGAACCACTGTAGGGGTTCCTTGGAACAACCATCTGAGAACCCAGCGAGTTCCTTCGCCAGGTCTCTTAGGTACATGCCCATGTACAACTGGTATGCCTGGATCCGGCCGATGAGCATCGAGCCCTGGTAGCACTTTCTGCAGAAGGCGTCCAAGGTGCGTGCCTCCCTGCTGGGGGGTACCGAGGAGTGCGTCTTCTGACTCTTCAGTCAAAGCATGGCCAACTCCACCACCATGGAGTTAGGCGGCAGCTGTGACTTCTGGAAGCCCGGGCTCCAGCAGACTCAATACATCGAATAGAGCCACTTGCTCACCACTGGCACCGATGCTGGTGTCTCCCACAAACAGAGCATTAGCCATAACAGGATGGAAGGAATGGGCACCATGAGCAATTCCCTCGGAGGGGCCTCACATTGGAGGATTTTGAGCTTCTCCGTCCGAAGGTCCTCTTCCAATTCTGTTGGGAACATCAGGGCCTTAGAAATGTCCCTAACAAAGTCGAGGATCGCCATGTCCTTGGGTGGGGACTGACACCGGGACTCCAAGTGAGGGGAGTCCAAGGGGATGTCGTGGTGGTGATGGGTGTCTGGAAACTCCTCATCCTCTGTTTCACAATCAGAGTAGTCCATCAAGGACTCTCTGGAAGGGTGACTTGCGGGCTCTGGGTTTGATCCCCATCCGCAGCCCTCAGAGGTCCCATGGCCGGTCCCAAGGCATTATCTTGACTCAGGAGATAGACGGCTCTGAGAGTAATGTCCTGGCTTAGTGCATAACAGCACAGGGTCACCATCTCCTGGCAGAGGCTATAGGAGCCGGTACCACTCCCTATTTGTTCAAGTAGAACAAAGTGACCTGGTTGTCCATCTGCACGAGCACCACTTGGCACCATAGCCGGTGTTGAAATGCCTTCAGTGCGAGAACAGCTTGGAGCACTGTCTAGGGAAGATTACAGCCCTGTGGAATGGGAGCCTGATCGAGACTTCGGCCAAGGATCAACTCGAGGCTGAAAAACCTTGAGGATTGGCTCGGCCTCCGAGGACGTCCTTGACGTCGAGGGCCCGGTGGTCTAGGTGGAGGATCCAGTGGTACCGGACAACAGCGCCCACTGCTGGTCCATAAAGGCACTAGGCAAAACTTATCAAATGCCGTTTAATGACTCACCCTGCAACGTGAGGGCTTGCTATTATCACTTGATCATGAACTGATTAATGCTTTGCTCTCGGCACAAAGTCTCAGAGAAAACTAGATTGCACTTTGACCAAGGGCTAATAGCCCATTAAGTGTGCTTGTTTCACATCAATGACCCGTTGCCATGTTGAGCTTATTTTTTAGTTTAAAATTTTTTTAAAATTTTCTTTTTTAATAACAGATGACTTTCTTCTCATCGAGCAATATACTGCTCTTTAACTTTTTCAAATGTCGGTTATCAAACTAAACCGGAAACGTAGTGACTATATATTGCACTTAACTTAATTCGTACTGTTGAGCAGGGCAATTCCGACGCTCACAGCTAGGCACCCCAAGCGTTTCACAGCGGTTGTTTCTTCAGGGAATAGACCCTTTAAAACTGAAAAGATGAGAATAAAAAATTATTTTGTGAACATACTCTTAGCCTGTTGCTTCCTTTGCCTCAAAATTACGATGGTATTCATGAGAACCTGCTCAAATGATGCTGTCGGCGTTACTTCAATACTGTGTCCATCTTCTTCTATCTTGTATGTGGAAGCCTCCAAATTAGAACCCTCAATGTGAGTACTGCCGCGCATGCGAGAAAAAGAACTTCGCCTCCTATTTATAGAGACTCAAGGACAGATGTCTTCAATCATGTAGACCCCCTTTCCGAGGAACCAAGGCTTTGATCGGGGTCCATCAGGCTACGCCAGGATTCCATAGTTTCGGAGGAGGACTTGGCCATCGGAGTTACCGGGGACTCCAGGAAAAACTTGTCGTGCTGCTGCTGGCGGCTCTTGAGAGCCTTGGTAGACATCTCTTTACAGAGGCCGCATGCCGTGGAGTCATGGTCCGGACCCAGGCAATGAAGGTAGCAGTCATGTGTGTCGGTCAAGGATATGATTTTGGCACACCGATCACATTTTTTAAAACCATTGGTAGCCATGGGAGAAAAAAGTATTCCAGCGAGGTTGAAGACCCATGGTGCCACCAGTTGGAAAAAAGGGCGCGAAGACACCAAGAAGGAGAAAAGAACTATAAACCTGAGACTTGATGCCTGGGCTGCGGGCTCGGGTGGCGGGAAGAGAATCGGTGCACTACCAGAGGGGAGTATGAAACTTAGGTCAAAATAAATCAACTTTTTCCAGGGGAAAGCAGACAGACATCTGAAGGGCTCTGTGGAAAAAAGGAAACTGAGCAAGATCGCACCCTTGGGCGGGAAGAGGACCACGCATGCATGGTGGAATCTCCCAAAGGTTTCCTTTGAAAGTTGGGGGGATGCTTCCGCAAGGGCTCCATCAGCGCCGACATCACCCATTTGTGAGGACTGACTTCCTGCTTGTTCCCAGAGAAATGACCACAACTAAGGAAGGTGGATGCCATTGCCCAGTTCCCCACCCCAAAGTCAAAGAAAAATGTTTGTGCCTTCCTTGGATTAGTTGACTATTACTGCCGGTTTATTCCTAACTTTGCAGAGATTGCAGAGCCATTAACTAATCTCCTCCAGAAGACAGTTCCCAAGTGTATTCAATGGTCACCAGACCTGGACCTGGCCTTCCAGCATCTCAAGGAGACTGTGTAATCTGAACCTGTCCTGATTAGCCCTGATTTCTCTCTACCATTTATTGTACAAACGGATACCTTGGAAGTGGGCCTGGGAGCTGTTCTGGCTCAGGAAGTCAAGGGTGAAGAACATATAGTGACATTCATCAGCAGGAAGCTGCTAGCCTCATGAAAAACATTGTGCTGTAATTGAGAAGGAAGCCCTAGCTATCAAGTGGGCACTAGAAACCTCCAAATACTACCTGCTGGGCCATCCGTGTACACTGTAACAGACCACAAACTCCTCAAATGGCTGGCTCGACATAAGGAATCCAACTGCCATATTATGTGGTGGTATCTGAGTCACCAATCCTACCAGTATCAGATCCGCCATAGGGTTGGTTGGGCTCACCTGAATGCTGACTTCCTTTCTTAGGTGGGGTTCCGGATGAAGCAGACACTCAACAGGGCATGGGTGAGCTGAGGTGGAGAGTGTATGATAGGGTTATAGGAAATTGCCCGATCCTCCCCAAAGGGATTGTCAGCAGCCCACCTTAAAAAGGTCTACAGCTCTGAACTCAGGACTAGGAGGATGTGACCAGACAGAGGGATTAAAAATCCAGCTGGGTGCAAGAGAGAGAGAGAGAGGCTCTTGGAAACAGAAAACCTTTTCAAGCCAAGTTGGTCAAATGAGTCCTGCTGTGAGGTAGGAGAGTTAAAAAGAGGGAATTATATCACCTTGGCAGGTTAGGATCGGATGGGAATCAGATCTAGGAGCAGCACTTGTACAAGGGAAAGAGGTCAGCTACCTGAGAAGACTGTTTTAACCTTGCCATTGTTTGTGCGTGGCTGAGAACTATATTCACAGACACTGAAGCCCTAGCCCAAGTGAACTTTAAATTGTGGGCTGGGAGGGGAGCACTGAGAGCCAGCCTTATGAAGTTGACAAACTGGGGGAATGACATGCTGGAGAGCTGGAGCATAATAAAAATGGTTTTTGGTTTGCACTTGACTGATGCTTGCCTAGTATTTGTAAGAAACCCTTGTCACCACTTGCCACGCTATACATAGATGCCTTATGGCTGTGCTTAGTCTCTGAGGTCTTCTTCCTCCCCTTAATGAGAGCAGTTAATACAATTATAAAAGTACAGTAAATTATTTTGGGAAATACAGTATTTCCTGTTTTGTGATATTTATCTGGATATCTTCTGGGCTTTTTGAGACGAGAGCTTTTGTATTTATTTTTTCTGCTAACCACGCTTCTGGGTAATAGAACTTCTATAGCTGAAGATACTCCGGAACCTGCTCTATTCTTCCCTGCCTCTGCATGTCCTCAAAAACACTAAGAACACAGTAGACCATGAAGTAGAAAAACTACTCCCATCCAATAAGAATCTCACTGAATAGTTTAGTTTCAAATGTACAGCAAGGCGGTTTTACAAAATAGATAAAAAGTATACATAATTGTAACCCCTGCCAGGCTGTGGGTCCCTTGTAACAGCTCAGCATGCCATTTTGGCAGACCAGGGACACAACTTCCAAGAGCAATGCTGTCCTTTCAGTCTCTACTCTTTGGGATAGGGTTCCTGAAGCAGGACCAAAATACATTGGGAGGTCTTTGGTACTTACACTCTACTCACTCTTTTTCTCTCAGTAAGAGTCCAGACCAGAATTTGTGTTCTGAACGGAAAGGTTTACTTAAAGTTGAAGGCCACTGACAGCAATAGCTAAAAAAAAAAACCAAACAAAGGTTGATAGAGACAAACATATATTATAAGTACTGTAGTTATGCTCCTTTCTCCTAGCTCTTTTCTCACTCCTTGCTCTGTGGTTTTTCCCTGATAGGGGAAACCCACCTCTTGCTCTGTATTATTTCTTTTTTTTACATCAATTCAAATAAACAAATTAACTTCACATAGTTGTATAGCCCAAACTCTGTTTCTAACAGTTTTTATGGTTATGGTAGTCCCCCTTAACCTAACCTCCCTCCCCCCCTATATCTCTCCTTCCCTCTCCCCCTCACCCCCCTTTCCCCCACTATATCTTAATACTGTCCTCCATTCCTTCTCAAAACATTCCAGGTGCTGTCTGTGGTGTGCCATCAGCTTTTCCATAAGTACCACTTGACGCAACCGCCCCTCACAATGTTCCTGCAAAGGTGGTTCTAATTGTTTCCATTTCAGGAGATTAAGCAGGAGTTGAGCTCATTGCAGGGGGACTATAGTGGCAGATCTCAGAAGTGAACTGCATGAGGTTGGGACATATGTCGAAAATGTGGAAACACAGTTGGATACGCAATCAGAAGCAGAGGAACTGCTAGAAAAAAGAAATTCAGGGTCTCCAACAGAAACATGAGGATTTGGCTGAAAAATTAGAGGACATGGAGAACCACAATAGGCAAAGCAACTTGCGGTTTCGTGACATGCTGAAATACCCATGCTGATTGCCTGGATGTTATAACAAAGATAGTCAATGCTATGTGGGATGGTGATGGAGGCAGCCTGATGCCCGATGGTTGTTCTAAATTGTGTGCATTGGGCCTCGGGCCCCCCAAAGGGGAATGTCCCTTGGGACATAGTAGTATGTTTTCATTCATACCCTACTAAAGTGCAAGTTCTTGCTAAAGCTAGACAGAAAGAGAAACTTACCTTGACATCCCAAGCCAGCTAAGGTGTGTCTGTAGAGCTGAATAGGGTGGGAACCACTGGGGCTTCCTGAATGTAACATATTATGTGATGCAAGTTATGTCCCAACATACATGTTGGCATTTACATTCTGAAACCCCATATAGGTGTTAACTGGGCCCAGCTAGTGCCCCACAGGGCATGAGGGAGACTGATATATGGTCCAGGCTGCTGCAGCTGTAATATCCCAAAGGTACTAATGTCTACTGTGCATTAACACACTGCTGTCTGTGACAGGCAGGCTAGGAGAAGCACATTCTACATGAGGGGCATGGCCCTAGTGGGTACAGCGTGGGGACAGGCAGGCTTGGACACATTTAACGTCCCAGAACACGGTGTTCATGGGGACGTTCAAAAACATTCCCTGTGTCTGAGGCAGTGGGGCAGCTGAATAGCACCTGCACATGCCCGCAAAACCTGTGGAAGTGGAGCAGGTGCAAATGGTGCCCGTGTCCGACATAGATATGTCTGTGGGCCAGATATGCATGTAATGCAAACATATGTGACCAGGGGAACCCATGTCTATACCGCGGTCCCCTACAGGAACCCATCTCGGACTGCCCACACCACCCTTCTGGGGAATGTTAAGGTGGTACACCCCCAGACAGCAATGAGATGCCTAAGAGGGCATGTCCATGTGAAAAGCAGTCCACACATGTTACTGCTACAGTTGTGATGTGGGGCAACCTCTGAAACAACCCTCATATCTGTCTGTGAAGATGTGTGCTACCAACCATATATGCCAAATGTCACAAATACATGGAGAAAGAGCATGCACAAAGACTGAGGTGTGCCCCATAACAGTGAATGTTGCCCCATAATCATGGCACCATATAAAATAGTCCAGGGGGTAGGCCACTGAAAATGTATGCCAAATGGCAGAGACATTTCACCTGAAAGCCACAGTAGAATCATCTGCCCCAGACTGAAAAGGGACCTAATGTCTGTTGTTCCCCCAGATGGGATATGTAAATATCTAAAAGAAATGTGTCCCACAGATGTAAAATCACCCAGGCCAATGCTGGAAAGTCATGAAATATGTGTATACCAACTGGCAGTGGTGGAAGGACGTCCAACGTTTATCTAGCCAGCCATGATGCCAGAGAATGGTGCCATCCAGAGCTGTGATATGGATAAGCGGAACTGCTGGAGAGATGTCCAAGGTGTGACTGCAGCAAGGCAGATGTAGAGAGGCATTATCTTTCTGCCATACTTGGAGCCATACAATAGAGGTTAGTAGGCGCAAACTCCACCCATGCACCATCTAGATTGTGTCATGGTGGTCAGACAGATATGCAAGTGTAAGATATATAATTTATGTGTCCTTAACACAATGGCCCCTTGTGTGTAACCCATGCAAGCCCTGGTGAATGACAGCTGTGGAAGTAAAGAGCGAGTACAGGAGCTGGCCTAACACAGCACTTGCTTGACCAGACCCAACACAGTTGGCCCATGGAAACGCCAATGGCTAGAGGTATGGGACTCGATGCTGTACAAGGCACTACAACACCCACATACCTGTCCACAAGGGGTGATACCTGCCAACTATGAGCAGAGTGTGATGCTGGCAATGCTGGCTATAGTTACTGACAGCCACGCATATCACAAAGTGGATGTGTAGCACACTGGAAACGGCACTAGCTGGGAACCAGACAGTCTGGGGTTCATGACCCACAATCACCACCCAATGTAACAGCACCATACTGTGCAAAATACGAGGTGCACATAGGTTCACCACATGCAGCAACCACACCATGCTTGTCATGACAGGACTAGGAAAACATCAGCAAAACAAACATGTTCAGGACAGCTGCCACTGGCCAGCAAGCAAAAGAGGAGGCCACAAATGGGTTACGGCACTACCAGAGTCCAAAGGCCTGTGGGCGCCCCAGGGCACATATGCACTGAGCACAGGCAGCAGCCCCAGCACCCTGTGGAGGGTGTAGAGGCAGGGTAACTGGCACAAGATCAGTTGTGGACATAGCCAAAGAGCAAGGCTCATCCTTTATGGCACAGGATGTGGGTCCAAGCAGATCCATATGGGAGGAAGATGTGACAGTGGTCACAGCATGGACAGGTACCCCATGCATGCGGTGATGCTGGCAAATGCCCCCAGCAGTGACTGCCAGAGGTGGCATAGAGGGGCAATGGCCAACAGACCAATGCCAAATACACCAGAAACCTGTGCTGGACAGTGTGTGGCCAGTACGGACATAGCAATGTGTGAGTCCCTCAGCTACACATGAACATATGTGTCCATTCTCTGCAGAATGCTGTGTCCCATGCACCCACCCAAGGCCAGACCTATAAGGCAGTGTTATCCTGTGGCCCCACCCATATTCCAAGCACCCATGCCCACCAACATGCTACAATGTCACAATGTCCCTGGAACATGACTGACACCCACCCCACATGCTCCTTGCCAAACTCACACTGCCTGTGCTCTCCAATGGGCCTCAATCCCACCCACCAAACAGGCCTCTCCCCAATCCTGGTGCTAGATAACCTCTCTATAACCTCTCCTCGTGTCCACCCTTTGCCCTTCCCCCTCCCTGAGGGCAAATGCACCTGTGCTGCGGTCACCACAGGCACAGGTATGCATAGTGGTGAGTCCTTGGACCCAGAGGTGTCACAGCTCGTGCTGCTTGACTCCACAATACCCTCATGGAATGGGGGAACTGGCCCAAGGAGAGGGGGTGCCTGTTTGTCGGGCTCACCAACAGCGGTGTAGGTACATGTGGAGGCCCGCGTTGTCATACCGCTGGGGTGTGGATGTGGAGGTTGTCCCCCGCAGCCCCCTCTGGTGGCGGCGTAGTGTTTTCCACCGAAGAGCTGGGGAGCACACAAGATTAGGGGTATTGGGGTTGGCCAAGTGCGAGGGTCAAAGGTAGCGGTCCTTTGTGCCGACCTCTTTACCAACTTCCCAAAAGAGTAACTTCACACCAAAGTGGAGGGGAAAAGAAAAAGGCTTTATTTCTCCTTTACGCAAAAATGGTTCAAAACATACGGCTTTGGAAAGCAACAGGATTGTATCAGTCCTTACATCAGGTTCAACGCATACAAAAACGGTCAAAGTAACAACTGTTAACTTCACAGTAACTTAAAGTAAAATGAATCCTGCATTCACTTTATGCATTCCTTGAACTCCCAAACAGGCTATAGCTTCACTGCTGTACAATATGTACATTCCATTGGTTCCTCAGCCTCCTCACCCCCAGATTCCACTGGCATCCATTCCATATCAGATAGCTCTGAGTCTGAAGCTTCGGTAGGGCTGAGTTCTGGCTTTTTAAAAACATGCCATACAGTTTTCCAGTGTTTGTTTGTTAGCTTAGGGTGTCGGCTTCTGGCTACAGGATAGAACAATGGCTGTTCATCCGCTATAGTTTTAAAAGCACTCTTGTCACAACATTTAATACTGGCAGTTTTCTTCTTAGGGAATTTATCTGTTAATCTCTGCTTATAAGTATCATTGTTATACAGATAAACTTCTTTCCTCTGGCTTTCTTCTGTGCTAGGCCTAAGCAAACAATCACAAGAAATGGCTGCTTTACCTTTGAGCTTTCTTCTGTCTTTTCCAGGGAAGGCTTGAGGCCTAGTCTGGTTATCCTCCAACTCTTGCTGGCCCAAGTATTCCCACAGTGTCTCTCTATCCTTAGCGTGTGGAGAAACCCCTCTGAGCCAAGGCTGCAGCTGTTGCCATCGGCCTTTGCTTCCACTCCTGTGGCTGTTGTCTGGTGGCCGCGCCCTTGCAGCTTCTCCCTGCTCACCAGGCCTCTGAGTTCTCCACTTTTCTCTCCGGTTACTTCTATAGATATCTCTGAGTACCTTTCTCTCCTTGGATATCTTTCCCAGCTGGATATCTTTCTCCTGGATATCTTTTCACTGGAGGCCTTTCCTCCACGTCATTCCTCGCATGGCTTTCTCTCAGGCTGTGTCTTAGCCCTTCTCCCTGGATAGGGCTCTCTCTCAAGCTGGATGTTGGAACATCTCTCTCCTTGAGTGCTCTCTGGGCTTGTCTTTCCTTGACTGCCCCTTCCTTGACTGCTCTCTGGGCTTGTCTTTCCTTGACTGCTCCCACTTCAACTGCTCTTCTTGATTCAGGACTGCCTCTCCTTAAATCGGAACTGACTGGGCCTAAGTCCTGCCCATAGAGGCGTGGTTCTTCTGAATCTATGCTGGCTCTCCTGCTCCCTCTATGTGGACCTTCAGGATATTGCATCTGAAACCTGTTTTTTTCTAAATTTAAAACTTTTTTTCCTTGCAAGAGGGTCTGCTGCATCACAAGGTACAGGTGCACATGTTGCTGAGGAAGCTACAGCTGTGGAAGCTGCCCCACCATGCCCCTGCCCAGACCACATAGGAGGCACACTGGAGCTTGCATGGGGCTATGTAGGGTCAGACAGTCCAGAGACATGATGCAGCTCCATTAGTATTTCCACCATGGTAGGCTGGAGGGTATCGTTAATCACTGTTAGTTTCTCTATGGCTATAACGTGCCACTCCTACAATGCCGTGGACTGGTGCAGCAGTTCCATGTTGCTCGGACCATGCCTGCTGAGTGGCGCTGTATGCAGCCACTCAGTACACTGCCACAGGTGGGTGTGTGCCCCCCCGATCATCGCTGTCATCAATAGGCTGCTATAGCAGAGGCAATGGGGAGGGGACATGGAGCTCCAAATCATCCAGGCAAGGGCTATCAGATGGCTGCTGCAGTATGGCGGGACCAGCATACATGGCAGAGGATCATCAGGTGGGGCCTCCCGTCCTGCATTATCCTCCATGGTCACTGTTGGCAGAGCAGGCACCACTGCATATGGAGCCATAGCAGGTGTACCTGTGAAGACACAGATAATATTGAGGGGTCAGACCTGCAACTGCCAATGCAGACAACGATAGGGTGGTAGTGGTGCAACCATGCGGATGAGTCAGTAGGCCACAGAGGCACAGAAGAGCCGCTGCCATGGTTAACCATACACACTGTCACCAAGTGCAGAGCCAGATGGCCACAGAGGCCAGCGCACAGATACCCACCCTGGCGCCTTGTGCAGTCAGTCCCACCACCACCAGCTGGCGGTCATGCTGTCAATGGTCCTGACACACATGCCAACATTGGGGCAGCCACATGCAATGTGAGTCTGCACCGGCGGCAGCAGCATGGATGTGATAACATGGCTACCAGTGGTGGTGGCTGCATTCACATGTGTGCATGCACACACTGGGAGGGGGGGGGGGGGGTAGACAGTGTAAAGGGCAGGGATGCACATGGCACACATGTACTTGCTTCTGGGATGCCTGGGATGTGTCGAGGGGGCCTATACCCCCCTGAGGTGGCAGGATCAATTGTAGCAAGGATGCACTGTTCAGGTTCGGCGAGCTGCTCCCCCTGTGCACCCCTGGCCCCCTGCCATGACTTCTGGGCAGTGTCACGGTGCACCCGCCACCACCTGCGCTTCACATCCTCAATGTCATTATAAGAACACCGCTCACGTATTAATTCCCATGATGTCACAGCCCCGCTGGTATCTCATTGTCTTCAAATGAGACATTGTTTTGAAGACCTAAGATGATTGGTGCTTGATGCGGTCCCTGACACTGCTTGGGGGGAATCGGGCTGGTAAATTACATCATAAGGAACAGCGTTGGATTTTTTCTTTACAGTCTGTTTCTACTCATGACCTCAATTCAGAGATTGATTGGTGGTCATTGCATTAATGGGAACCCTTTTTCATTGGCCTTTGCTCTAAATTGGATGCTTAATTATTTGATTTTAACCTATGTGCTGTTTGATTACTTAGAATAATATAAAACCGGAACAGGAAGTACGATTGGGTTACATTGAGAAAGAGCCAAGAAGACGAAGAGCTTGAAACACGGCGTTGTGTTTAAAAGGGAGGGCCTACTGCAGGAGAGTGTGACCTCTTATGGTAGGCGATCTGACAAAAATGTGATTTTATACTAATCTTTTTAGATAGGTACAGGGTGCTAGGATATTGATTGGATTTTCACCTTAAATTGAGGAGAGTAATCATGTCCTGGCAAAGTCTTCATTTTTATATTATTTCCTACTATTTCCTTTTTTAATTGGTATTGTTTTATTTTATTATTTTATGTGTCGCAAATGTGTGCATATATAGTCAAAAGCCATTTCACTGGCCGCTTTGCTCAGGAGATATTGGACATTAAGGGGGTTGAACTGCAAGGGTGCCAATAATGTTGATCACAACTGTATGTTCTCTGACGGTCCAAGTTTCGAACTGATTCCATTTATATAGGTCAGGCCAGTCTAGTGCTAATTTTAACACTGGGTACATGGAATTATAGTGCCGGTTTCCATAAGAAAAGCAGACTGCACATTCATACAGACCAAGGGTTTAATCCAGGGCTAGATTATCCAGTCTTGAAAAAGTGGAGTCAGTTGTTAACCTATCAGCAATGTAGAAGATAAAGAAACACTGAAACAGATAAAAATGATGTCAAAGACAATTGGGCCTATCAAGTCTCCCCTTCCACACCAACTCCTAAGTTTTACAATCCCTATTTTTCCCATAGAGATCCTTTGTGTTTGTCCCATGCTTTCTTGAATTCAGCTACAGTCCTCGTCTCTGCGACCTCCACTGGGAGACTATTCCATGCATCTACCACTCTTTGTAAAGAAAGATTTGCTCAGTTTACTCCCGAATCTATCTCCTTTCACCTTCATCCCGTGCCCCCTCATTCCAAAGCTTTCTTTCAATTGAAAGAGGCTCTCTTCCTGTGCATTTTATGACATTAAGGGGCTTGATTACAAAGCCGCGGTAGCGGTTTCTGATCGTTATCGGAGCCGCGGCCCCATTGAAATCAATGGGGCCGCGGCTCCGATAATGATTGGAAACCGCTACCGCGGCTTTGTAAACAAGCCCCTAAGTTATTTAAATGTCTGTCACATCTCCCCTTTCCCGCCTTTCCTCCAAAGTATACATATTGATATCTAAGTCTGCCCCCTTATGATGAAGACCATTGACTATTATAGTAGCCACTCGCTGCACCAACTCCATCCTGTTTATAGCCTTTTGAAGGTGTGGTCTCCAGAGGCAAAATCCGAAGACTTATATAGAGGCACTATCAACTCCTTCTTGCTGGCCATTCCTCTCCCTATGCACCCAAGCATCTTTCTGGCTTTTGCCGGAGCCTTTTCTACCTGTTTAGCCACTTTAAGATCATTAGGTCTCACTTTTCTTTCAAGAACACCCTTGGATATGTCCTGTACATATTTTGGCTGGAGTTGTATGTAGTAGAGCACAGATACTATTTTGCATTGCGTCATACATATATACACATGAGCATCGCATTCTTACTGAGTTTCTTGAATTTATTTATTTAGCTGTATTTATATCCCGCTTTTCACCGGGTCAAAGCGGTCAATTGGGGGATACATTTAACACAAGGGGATATGAGACACATATGCTAATACTTACAGGGAACATGGGCAATGGAGGGTTAAGTAGCTTGCCCAAGACCACAAGGAGTGCCTATAGGACTAGAAATCCCAGTCCCTCCGGCCTGAGATTGCTGTCCCCAGAAGCACACACCCTGTTCTCCAGAGCTTGTGAAGTGTTTGTTTTCAAGGCTCACACCTCTCATTATTCCATAAGCTGTAGTGCTTTATAAATACAGGAAATGTCACTATCCCGTCACTGAACAAGTTTTGCTAACTCTCTTGCCACTGTGTCTGTTCACTTCAGGAAGGAGTTGAGGTTCTGCCTGACCCGAAGCCATGAGAAGTCCCCTCACTATCCTACTGTTTGCTGTTCTCTTCTCTGTCATCCAGGAATCTCCAGGTAAGGCATTTTAGAAACAATCCAAGTAAGATATAAAAAAAACAAAACAACAAAATTTAAGAGCTTAAGCCATCGTCATACCAACAGAATGCCCCTCCTAAATGCCTTCTGGCCTAATGAAACATGTTCAATTACATCTGTTTCAGTTTCACAAGTAGAGTGATTTATTATACTGTATTTGAGAGATTTTTCAGATATATAAAATACTATCTAGTAATGCTTAAAATTCTGCATATACAGTACACCATAGTGCAATTACATTATTAGTTCTTACTTTCATTAATACCACTTTTCAGAAATGAAAGACTGCAGAAAATACATTTGAGTCATCTTGAAGGTTCAGACAAAAGTAGGGCAAAATATAAATGCAAAGGGAGTCTGCTTGCACAATTTATCTTCTGCAAAAGCACCTTCTCCTGAAAATTTAAAATTCAGGCATTGAACAGATCACAAGCACTTTTTTTGTTCAAGGCTCGTAATGTGTGATTTTTCTTTGTGGGATTTTTTTCCTTTCCAGAAAACTTCAAGACAGTAAGGAATAAACTCTATGAAGGATTTTTCACATGTAGAAGGTCCTTTATAAAATTACCCCAGGGATTAAATATTTAAAAATATGCATGATGACCGGAAGGCACATACAGGGTGGCCCAAAAAAAGTGAGAACATCTCGTAGCATATAAGTTATTTAAAAATTCAAAAAGACAGATGTAAACGATTGACAAATTAAAAAAACAAAGATGGCGACCGTAAATTGTCGAAATAAAGACGTTATATAGCTAAAAAAGGTCAATAAGTAAACTATTTAAGCTTTTAATCTATGAGATGTTCTCACTTTTTTTAGGCCACCGTGTACTCTATGAGGGTCATTCTGATTTGCGTTTAGCGGGGATGGATGTCCATTCTGGATTTCCATCCTTGCTAAAAGCCAGGGTGCCGATTCCGGTAACAGAGCTCCCTGCACGTACAGGGGAGATGTGCGGGGAGCTCTGTACAGGGGCAAGATGGGGCAGGCAGGAAGAAGAGTAAAGGAGGGCCGGATGCAGGGCACACAACCCAGACGTACAGGGCCGATTCTAGTGATGGCCCTGTACATCCAGGCTGGGTGTCTTAGACGGGGAACTTATTCCACCTCGAAGGTAGAATAAGTCCCCCCCCCGACAGCGGTGGAAGACCATGCCGGGACCCCACACTGAGGTAAGCAGGTGAGTGGGTTCCCCGCAGCCCGATCCCAGCCTTGGAAGGACCGATTAGGCTGTGGGGAAGCAGGCAGTTTGATGGCTGTGGCCGATCATGGTGCCTGCAAAGAGCTGCAGTGCCATGGCAATGGGATGCCATGGAGCCTGGCTGGACTAGCCGGGGAAGTGCCTGGATGTCTGGAGGCACGGAATCGGGGCATGTCCGGGACATCCAGGCACTATGCCCCAATTCTGCTCCCGTGGGATCAGAATCAGATGCATATTTGTATATAAGTTACGCTTTAAAGCACCCCGTTTGACACCCCACCCTGAGTTAATATTAAGTTCTCTGTACAAGTGTGAATATAAGTTCTCTGTAACTGTGTGAGTTATAATGTAAACCGCTTTGATTCTACGATAAGGCGCTATATAAAAATTGTTAAATAAATAAATAAATATTCGGGCCGTCCAGATTTCCCATCGGAATTGGCCTCCATGTGATCCATGTTAGACATTCTTTGGGGTGGATTTTGGGCAGAGCACAAGCATAATTGTGATTTACATACATATTTCATAAAATACACACATACTTTACATGGTTATGGTTTATGGTTAAACCTCCCTTCAAGTCACATACCAGAGCGGTTTATAATGCCATCAAAAAGAAAAAGAAATATCTTATTAAAACATCACACAGCAAACATTAAATAGCACTATTCACAGCAGGCTAGGCTCAGCACTCCCAGACTCCAAAAGCCTTTTCTAAAGAAGTGGGTCTTTCGGGCCTGTTTAAATTTCTTATAAAACATTTCTTGTCTTAAATCAGGGGGTAGCTCCTTCTACAGCAATGGCGCCTTAAAATAAAAAGCACATTTCCTAGTGGATTCCAGGACTTTGCATCTGCATTGATTTTAAGGGGAAGCCCACATCGTGAGGAAGGTTGGAGAAAGGAGCAGGCCTTATACACAGTCACTGGCTCACAGGCCCCATGCTGACTGCCACTTCTGGGCATAGGTCATAATGGCATTCCAGAGGGAGGGGTTTAGATAAACCTGTTGCTAAAGAAAAAAACAAACAAACAAGGTTCATATGACAAGGTGATAAAGGAATAATTTTATAAAGTCATTAATGCATGTATGTAACAGTTTACACCCGTTAATGGCCCCTTATAAAACATACTGGTGTTCAGGGGCAGTTCTTCCATTAGGCCGTCTGAGGCGATCGCCTACGCAGCATTCTGACGGGGGCGGCACTCCCAACGCCGGTGTCACTCCGGATCTGTTTTAATTTTAGATTTTGCAGCTTCTGGACTGCCTCTGATTTCCCGCGTGGGAAGGCAGAGACAGGGCAGAGGCAACAAAATCTAAAATTAAAACAGAGCCAGAGTGCCGCCGGTGTTGGACAAATCAGCCTGATCGCAACTGCAAGCGATCAGGCTGATTTATGCGGCTGCAGCGGCACTCCGGTTGTTTTAATTTTAGAATTTGCCGCCTCTGCCCTGCCTCTGCCTTCCCGCCGCTTTTTTTTTTTGCTGCAAGCATTTCGTGAGGAAAAAAAATGCGACGGGAAGGCAGAGGCGGCAAAATCTAAAATTAAAACAGCCGGAGTGCCCCCGCCTACCCCCGGATGAGAGCTGCAGGTGGAGGGAATGGGGATAGGAGGAGGACAACAAGGAGAGACAATGGTGAGTGACAGGAGGGACAAAGGGGGAGATGGGGGACATGATGCTGGACAAAGGGGGAGACAACAGGGACATGCTGGACAAAGGGGGAGCCAGGGGGACAAGTGCTGGACAAAGGGGGAGACAGGGGACATGCTGGACAAAGGGGGAGACAGGGGGACAAGTGCTGGACAAAGGGGGAGATTGGGACATGCTGAACAAAGGAGGAGACAGGGGACATGCTGGACAAAGGGGGGTGACAGGGGGATAAGTTGTAGACCAAGGGGAGACACAGGGGGGCAAATGCTGGTCAAAGGGGAGAGACAAGGGGACATACTGGACAGACAGGGGAGAAATGCTGGACAACTGCATTTCTTATTTATCTGATGTTGCACTGCTTGAAGAGTCTGGCTTCTTGGGGTTTCAGTTTAAATTTTGTCTACATATTTTTATTTTTACTTTAGATTGTAAGTCACTTATTCTGTACTTGGTGAGGATCTATGTTCTGAGTGTGTGACTGAACCAAGGTGTTCTGTTAACATAGAGTTTGTACATAAAGATTTATACTGTACTGTAGTAATTTGACATGTTCAGCTTTTCAAATAGATGTATGGATGTTTCAGAGCCTACTGTAGTATTTACAGTGATGCTTTTTTTGGTGGGCTCTTTATGTGAGTTTTGGAAGTTGGTGCTGATATGGTATGGCATGGTAGATTTGCTCTATAGATACTCAGTGACTTTGTTGTAGGGTTTTGTATTAGTTCACAATATGCCTGGTACTGGAGAATGTTTGCTGTTGTTAGGGGATGATCAGAATCAGATTTTCTTTTAAGATATTGAGTTCTGTGGGTGAATGTCCTGGTTCTGCTCTGCACCCACTGTTGAAGGGTGTTCTATAGATGCAAAATATATGTTGAAAAAGAAAAAGCAATAACCATAACACAGTTTATAACAACAAAATAAAAAGTTATAATTTAGTTTTATAAACTGTGCTGTGGTTCTCGCTCTCTTTTAGTTTCTTGGTGTGCAAACATCTTGCATTTCCTCCATATAATCTAATCAGTTTTTTGGTTTGGTTCAGTCCCTGATTGGAGTTCTGAAAAAACCCCGGCCCCCTCTAAGGCGGGGGGGGGGCCATCTCATCTTTCGCCTCAGGCAGCAGATTGCCTTGAGCCGCCCCTGCTGTTGTTGACATAAAGGTGCATCCTTTGCCAGTAAACTAAGCCAGGGACGCGGTCTTAACTTACATATGTACTTGCGTACTTAACGCACAGTCATTCATAGCTGTAAACATTTATACCTGAATAAGATGCAATCTCTGCCACTTATTCTAGTGTTTTATAAACACAAGTAAGCGCCTGCTTGTGTTAATAAAATAGGCATGTTTTGGCTGCCTTAACCTAGGCACCCTGTTATAAACATACCCTTGTGGTATCAGAAAGACCCCAGAGGCCCTGTAAGAAGCAGGCACCAAAGTATAAATAACAGAATTCTAAATCCAAGTGGGTAAAATTAAACTGAAAAGAAAGTTAATGTCAGCAGATTAATGCCACTCACTGGAAAATGCATTTTTTAAACTGTAAGGTTGGCCTTTATTTTTCAGGGTTTTTTTTTTTTGCTTTTCTTTCAACTGTGCCAGATTGCTATAGGGATGGAATAAGCATAAAGCTAGAAGTATTATTAAGCAGCTTTGACAGTGTGATTTATGCTTTAGCTCAATGGAGGACATACAGTTACAGGTGCTATTGTTCTTTCTATAGAATCCAGAGTCAGCTTGATAGCAGTGACCCAGGTGTAAAACAATGAGACAGATGGTGCTAGTCAGTAATTAATCCTTATTCCAAAGCACCAAGACAAGTCGTGCAGAACGAACCTCTGCAGTAGTCAGGGGCGGCCCAAGGGGGAGTGCAGGGCTATGTGCGGAGACTTATTGAGGGGCCTCATTTGCATAAATATTAGCATAATGTTAACATGTGGTAACTTTTAGTAAACCTGCCTCTTAATGAGTGTCTGGAGAAAGAAAGACTACCAGATTTCTACATTACTATACTCCACTGCCAAACGCCAGGCACATTAGGAAGTATTATAAATACTGCCCATTTAGGACTCATAGCAAACCCGCAGTATCATAACAGTAAGCCCTTTAGGGACAAGGGAATAAAAAGTACCTGTTAGCATATATCTGTGAAACCATTTTGCCCAGTGAAAAGCAGTATATAAGCACAAATAAATAAATAGTTTTCAGTAGTTTTCAGTAGTAGAACCTCATAGTTTATGGTTTTAGGAACTTGACATACCGCCCTTTACTGTGTGTATCAGAGCGGTAAATTGCAGAAATTTTGTTTTTGTTTTCATTATAGTTTTTTTTTTATTTTGCTACTGTGGGACTTAGCTTCAGGTTAATACTTGCTACAATTTTCCTACTAAGGCCCAGGGAAGATATTCCCTGACCCCAAACTCATCTTTATTCACCCTGTCCTGGTCCCCTCCTCGTTATACTGACTGTCTTCTCACCATCATCAAATTACCTGGGGAAGCCTAGTTCAAATCCCACTGCCTCTTCATGTGATCACTGTAAGCCCTTGGGGACAGGAAAATACCTATTGTACTTGAATGTAATTGGACTTGAACTTCTGAGAAAAGCATGAGCTAAATCCAAGTCCCTTTCTCAGCTTGTCTTCCTTTCCATGGTTTCCCCTGTGTTCCTGTCTCAGCTTCATTTCTCTTAGTTACTTTCAGGGCCAGCAGTGGGTGGCGGGGGGCACCGTCACTAGCTGCCCACCACCCACCGCTTCAAAAAAGAAAGCAATTGCGGGAACATTTCTCTGTTCCCATGGCTCTGCTAACTTTTAAATTGCTGGGTCACGGAGTTTCTAACAGCAAGAATAAGCATTTCCTGTTTCTCGTAGACCTGGGGTCACCAACCTCCAGAGGGCCGCGGGCCGCACAGCCGACTACCGGGAGCCTCGCGGGCCGCACCCCCCTTCTCCCCGCCCCCGCGAAAAAAAACAACAAACGCAAAATTATGAAAACAATGGCTGATCACCTGATAGCCATGAAGCGCGACTTCTGTGCGTCGTCACACTGCAGTTCGATCAAGTCCATTTGAAGGTCAGAGGGCACGTCGGTGGGGTTCATCTCGAAGGGGGCACTGAAGAGGGCAAAGTCTTGCGAGTGCTTGGTGAAGTCTTATTGCTGATTGGTCCTCTAATTTGCGCGCTGCTCTTGGGAAACCGGTCACGTGCCGTTGAACCCGCCGAGCATGCCGCGGGCCGCAGATACAATGGCGGGAATCCTTGGCGGGCCGCACATAATGTTAACCGGGGTAGAGCCTCGCGGGCCGCACGAAGGGACCTCGTGGGCCGCATGCGGCCCGCGGGCCGCAGGTTGGTGACCCCTGTCGTAGACCATCCCTGGACTAATGCTATCTGCACAGGGATAGGACATGCAAATTGCTAACTTTCACTGGTGGGTAAAAATCAAATACCACTATTAACACACATAAATATAGCTTTAAAGCTGAAAGAAAGAGAAGGCTTCAGGAATGCATTCACTGGGAAGGCAGACCTGTTCCAACCAAAGAGGACAGGAGAAAAACCCTAAAGTCTAGCTTTCTGGTTGAGAAAGAAAGACTAAAGGAAACAGATCTTGTCCATATCCTCTCTTTATGTTCCTGCCTCTTAGCCTGATGACTGAGAGAGAAGGTCACACCCAAATCTAGGGAAGACTTATCTATAAACCAAGAGCTCAATTAGCTAGAATCAACCAAAGCTAGAACTACTGAGCCCTGGGTTTAGCAAGGATGTGATCCCTCATGAAGGAAACCCCTCCCAAGAAGGCAGGTCTTGCAAGGTTTTGAGCAGCTGCTGAAAGGAGACAGTGAATAGTCCCACGCAGCTCAAGCGGAGCAGAAGGGCTCAGTGGCAGAGATGGTGGCCAGAGTATCAGTTAGAGTCAGAACAGGGTCCAGCGCCTGAGACAGCAAACAGACTCCAAGTGTAGTGGGGCACAGCAGCTGAGAAACAAAAGGGGTGGAACTAGCTGCAGAGGTGGAGCTCTGGGACTAGATGGCAGAGCAATGGAAACAGGCCAGGTCAGGCACAACAGAGTCCCCCTGAGCTTTCAGCATCCACCAGTTCAGTCACACTCTTCTATATAGATGAGACGTGGGAGAGAGAAAGGAGAGGGTACTTACTGTGTGAGGATTACTATCTCAGATTATCTAGTTATCTGATACTCTAAATTTTAAGGAATGCATAACTTGGAAAAGAGATGGCTGAGGGGGGATATGATAGAGGTCTATAAATTAATGAATGGAGTAGAACGGATAAACATAGATCAGTTGTTCATGCCATCAAAAACTAGAAAGATTAGATGACACACAATGAAGCTACAATGCAACCCATTTAATACTAATAAGAGAAAATATTTTTTTACTCGATTTGTAATCAAACTCTGGAATTCATTACCGGTGGATGTAGAAAAAGTTGTTAGTGTAACTCGGTTTAAAAAAGGTTTGGACAAGTTCCTGGAGGAAAGGTCCATAAAGCTTTATTAAAGAGGACCCGGGAAATCCATTGTTTGCTCCGGGACAAGCATTGTGGAACCTGTGTGCCTCCTTGGGGCCAGATACTTGTGGCCTGGATTGGCCACTGTTGGAAACGGGATACTGGGCTTGATGGATCTTGGTCTGACACAATAAGAAATGATTGCTGTTCTTTGGGATGATTATGTTTCAGGGGGATTAATTGCTCAGCTATTTAAATGTACCATTGGTACTTTCAATGAACCTATAGTTTTATAAATTAATAACATTTGGAAATATTGACAGCAAACCTTGTTAAGTTGCAATTGTTTTTTGTATTTTGTTTTTCTGAGGAAAAGGAGGGAAATCCCATTGAACACCCTTCTTTGTCAGGTGGAGGCACCAGGCACCATGCATTCAGGGTCTGGCAAGTCTTGCCAGATTGGTGCTGAACCCAGAGATGCCCACAAGGGGGTGCTATATACAGATCCTTTCTTTATAACACTTCTGGCACACCCTCCCTCCCTTGGATTTTGGGTTCCCTCTTGACCTTTACTGGGCTTCCTGTCTTTCCAAACATCCTTTTGGTACTTAATACTTCAAAGCTTGAATCTGTTCTGCAAATCCTTTTCTTCTCTCTCAATCTGGGCTCCTATAGATGCCTGCCCATATTTGGCAACTTAACCTTAGCAGTAAATACCACAAGACTACCTCTAGGGGTTAATCAACACCATTTTGCAATTAAGGATAGCTCCTGCCCTAGCTGCTAGACATTAGGGAAAACCTTGGTAGGTTCGGGGGGGGGGGGGGGAATCTTTGATAGGTGGAGGGGGGCGCCTGGGAATTTTTTTTACATCAGCCCTTTTAAGATGGCGTATAGTTGCATCGAGCCATGTTTTATTTAATTTATTTAACATCTTTTTTTATACCATCTTTCTACCAGTCAAGACAGTTCACATATAACTCAGTGCATAAAACAATGAACTTTGAGAGAGAGAGTGCGCATTACAAATAACACATAGGGGTATGTTTACTAACTGCATTAGTGCAATTCGCGTTAGGAGCCGCGTTAGTGAAAGGAAAGCCAAAAAAGGACATGGGCAGGACATCGTAACCGATAACGCGCAGTTACGCGCGTTATTGCGCGCCGCGCAGCAACGATCGTTACAGCGCGCGCTACTGCACGCACACCTAAGACAGCGCGCAGACACCCAAAGACAGGAACAGAGCTGTAGCACAATGGTTGCTACACAGACTGATGGTACAAAAGTCATGGAGTTCAATTCCCCAGTGTGCCTAATGAAAAAGGCTGGCTGAGGCATCCTTTGAAAGCCTACTATAATATTTTAATCTACATTCTGCAGCCAGGTTTATGTTTGCATATGGCAGGAAAATTGTACCCGTCCTATTCAATATGTTCCAATAGGGACGTACCCTCTGCCATAGTCATGTATGATATACCATGTGATAGGAATATTTAGGCAGATGTTAGGATAACGAAAGTTATGGGCTTGGCCTGGAAAGGGTTAAGTAGTGGGCTGTGAGGAAGTTTAGTAGTACGTTAATAGTGCTGCCAGCAAACACACCCTCACAGTGTGTAACCTAAGGTGCCACATAAGGCACCCTAGAAGGCACTCCATAGGGCACATTATAAAGTGCCAAGGCACCCTATAATGTCCCCCATAGGACACCATATAAGGCACTATATAGGCATCCAGAACTGTAGCACAATGGCCAATACACTGACAAATGGTGCAAGAGAAGTGAGTTTGTTCCCCCCTTGAGCTCAATGAGTAAAGCTTGCAGAGACATCACCTTTTACTCAAAATCAGTGCTAGATGAAGCTGTTTGTTAAGATTAATTTGCGCTGCCAGCAAACATACCCTCACAGGGCCGCAACCGAAGGTGCTGCAGAAGGCACCCCAGAGGGCACATTATAAAGTGCACTGTCCGCCAAGGCACCCTAGAATGTTCCCTATGGGTCACCCCACAGGGCGCAGTACAGGGTCCTGCAGCGGGCACTGTATAGGGCGCCTGATGAGGCACTGTAAGGAGACAGCACTATGAGGGTCAAATGCTGGCAGCACCAATTGAACTTAAAAAAAAAATGACACAGACAGTGCTAACAAATATCCCCACTGTGGGATCAAACCCATGACACCTGGCCACCCAGGCAGTGAAGTAACCAGTGGGCCACATTGCTAGTGCTATGAACAAATCCCCGGCTGGCAGATGAAGGTTGTCAGGTCACCACACAAACTGTCGGCTGTGGTGGCCAGGAGCAGGGTCAACCCACTCATACCCATGGTGCACTGCACATGCAGATCAGCAGTCCATAGATGAACACAAAACGGGGTATGCACCCCCACAGCACCTCGGCCTGGTTGAGGGAACTGACCATGTGTCCCACTGGCACAGAGCACCTACAGACAGTAATCCAACAGGGTGTCCCATACAGTGCATGAAAAGGTGACTAGCAAAGCATCCAGAGCTACAGCACAATGGTTAATACACCGAACAATGTCAAAGTGGTCGTGAGTTCAATACTCCTGTGGGTCGAATGAGAAAAGCTGGTGGAGACAGCACTGTGTACCTTCTAGCAGTGCTGAGAGAAGCATTTATTATGTTAACCATAAGTAATGCTGCCAGCAAACACACCCTCACGGGGCCGAAACCTAAGGCGACGCAGAAGACACCCAATAATGTACCCCAGAGGGCACATCATAAGGTGCATTGCCCACCAAGGCACCCTAGAATGCCCCCTATGGGCCACCCCACAGGGCGCATCAAAGGGTGCTGCACATGGCACGTGAAAGGGTGCCTGATGAGGTACCGTAAGGAGACAGCACTGTGAAGGTGAGGTAGCTGGCAGCACCACTGCAAATAACAAAAAGAATATGCCTCACACAGCCCCACCAAGTAACCCCACTGTGGGTTCCAACCCATGACAACTGGCCACACAGGCAGTGAAGTAACATGTCGGCAATATTGCCAGTGTGACCAATAATGTCCTAATAATGATGTGGCCAACCTATGGAGTATAAATGACAGATGGACAAAGGTCCTACACCAGAGCAAAAACAGATTAGCTACGTACAAACCAGAAATGCCTGCCAAGCAAACAAACCAAGGTCTCAGCAAACAAGGGCATATGGCAAACACGATCAAGACCAAGGTCAAGACCATTACCAAAAACAACACGTCCAATAACATCACTGACCTTGTCAAATACGGACATCTACTGTCAAAATCCAAAGAAACACCCAAACTATGATGAATACATGGAGACAGACTAGCCAGATGCCAGTTCCCCCAGCTCTAACAAATCACTGCCTGGCAGATGAAGGATGTCAGGTCACCACACAAACTGTCTGCTGTGGTGTCCAGGATCTGGGTCAACCCACCCATACCCACAGTGCACTGCACATGCAGATCTGCAGTCCATAGATGAACACAATATGGGGTATGCACCACACATCACCTCGGCCTGGTAGAGGGAACAGACCGTGTTTCTCACTGGCACAGAGCACCCACAGACAGTAATCCAACAGGGCGTCCCATACAGTGCATGAAAAGGTGACTAGCAAGGCATCCAGAGCTACAGCACAATGGTGACTACAACGAATAATGGCGCAGGGGTCGTGAGCTCAATACCCCTGTGGGTTGAATGAGTAAAGTTGGCGGAGACATCCCCAGTTATCCTAAAGCAGTGATGACAGAACCATCATTTTGTTAACCTTAAGTAGTGCTGGCAGCAAACACAACCTCACTGGGCCGTAACCTAAGGAGGTGCATAAGGCATTGCAGAGGGCACATAATAAAGTGCACCATCTGTCAAGGCACCACATAATGTCCCATATAGGAGACCCCAAAGGGCGCATGGAAGGGTGACTCATAGGGCATGGTATAGGGCGCAAGAGGAGGTACCCTAAGGAGACAGCACCGTCGCCATCACACATCAGAGCCATGCTGCAAGGCGCCCTACCTGGTGCTGTCCGTGGACCCCAACCACCCTGCCTCCCACCCCAGCGTTGTCACCCTAACCCCTGTCCCCCAGTCTGCCACCTGTCCAAACCATACTGTACGATGTGGTGAGGAGGGTGGCAGCACGACATGTCCCCACAGTGCCCACCCCCACCGTATGTACATCAGTTACCATCCCCAATCCCCCACATACCCATGTTTAGGCATGCAGAGTAAACAGAGACCATGCAACATCCCCAGTGACATGTCAGTGTTCCACAACAATGCACAAGTGATCCCCCCAGCTGCAAACAATGAAACACCAAGACACGTCATGTCAGTGACGGTGTGTCAGATATCCGAGTGAAGTCAACAAAGTAGGCCAACAAGAAGGACCAAAAAAGGCTGTGTCCAACATGCAGAGGTACATCTAACAGTGGCAACAACAGGCACGGACAATTTCACACAGGTGCGGCGTCCAAACAAATATGGAAGATGGGGCTCCAGAGGAAGTGTGGTAGATGTGCCATGTCTGTGGGCTGTGTCCTGTGTGAAAAGGGGTAGAAAGAAGGTAAGGGAAGGGCGCACCCACCATCAGGTCAGAAACGACACGCTGACAGCAGAATATGTGCATCAGGAATGCTGAAACACCACAACATGACATGATCATAACAGACAGCATAGAGCACATGGACCACAGTATGAGATGGCCCTGCAGACCATGACACAATCCCAACATGGTCATGTGAATGCCCATGGCACACAGGCATCACAGAGGTCAAAAGCATGTCCAGCAGTGGTGGTGTACCGAGATACCACAGAAATGCACGTTGCAATGAACAGGCCAAATGCAGCATCAGCATGTGGCCTATGACCCAGCGGAGGGAAGGTGAAGCTTACCTAAAAGGTACAGCATTGGACTGATGGGGAAAGCCAGAGTCTGGCAAGGGCACAAGGGGCCCCTGGAGAGGCTGCCGACGTCGATGAACTGTGTCCATCACCTCGACCTCATGATCTGCTGTCAGTGGAGCATGGCCTAGGAATGCTGTGTTGCGGGGAAACATACTGGTTACGTGAAGTGTCCTGCCAACAAACATGGGACATGTCAGGGAAGATAGTATGACACATGCACACAATGTACAGAAGGGCAGAAGCAGAAGGGCATTGAGAGATGGATGAACATCGCCTGACAGGTGGGAAGACACACACGTCCCAAAGACACAGATACACACACCGTGAGAAAAGGTAAGCATGCTGCAAGCTGTAGTTGGCTGGACTGCAGACAATCAGGGACAGGTGGAGACCTGGGTGCACCTAGGCTGTATAATGCAGCAATGGCAGTGAGGTCTCTACGTGAACCTAAGCATTGCAATTGCCTGTGTCCAGAGACACACTCAGCCTGGTAACATGTGCACAGGCAAATTATGTAGACCCCCTAGATGTGCACAGGCAATGGTCACATGTGTGTCAAACGGAACATATTGCGGATGGAGTGTGAGGACAAAGACATGTGCAACACCAGAGGAACGGTGGAGAGGGAAACACATATGTGTCAAGTGGTGCTGCCACCACAGCACACCTAGCTGTATGTCCACCCAGCCCAGCTACCTTAATGCCGCTGTGACATACACACACTCCTCACATGAACCACAGCAGTGGGAAGTATCGGCAGCCCATCCCTGGGAGGCAGGAACACAGCAGCCAATCCTGGTGAGCCGAAACACAAGATATAAATAGAGATATGTCAGTACAGTGCTGTGAAACACACATACCATCTCACACATAGCGACCCATAAGCACAACCCCCCACATGCAGAACTTACAGGAGAAGAGTTCCTCGATCGGATGTTGCCTGGCCGCCATCCCCTCACGTGTGTCACCACGGCCATGTGCAGGAGGGCACACAGGATCCTCCCCGAGATACTCATTAATATCGACTGTGACATTGTGCCTGAGAGCAATGTTGTGGAGGATGCAACAGGCCAGAATGATCTTTGCCACAGTCAGGGGTCCGTACTGTAAGGCACCGCTGGTCCTATCCAGACACCTGAAGCGACTCTTGAGAACGCCAAAGGTGCGCTCAATGACTGAGCGGCTGGAGGCATGGGCCTCATTGTACCGCATCTCTGCACCTGGCCGAGGGAGACACACAGGGGTCAGCAGCCAGGCACGACACCCATATCCTGCATCACCTGCAAAAAGAGATGGCATAAAGTCACACGGATGGACCTATGGAATCATTGACGTAGCAATGCCCAACTGGACAGCAGAGAAGCATGGACACACACATCTGACGTCTCAGCATTGCACACGATGGGAGTGCACCAGAGTCTGATGCTGGGAGTCCAAGAGCACAATTGACGGGGCAGAGATGCGCAGTTGTCTAAGTCGGGGACCGTCATGATACATTGCACACAGGGCATAGGTCAACGGAACATATCCCCGGGGGGACCAGGTGGGAGTGTCAGTGCAGACAGGCCAAAGTGAACAGTCATGCAGCATACATGTGTGATAGCAGGTTCGCCCACAGCCCAAGACACGTGTCACCCCTTACATGGCGAATGAGGAGGCCCCATACACACTGTACACCATGTGTATGGTTCTGTGCCCCCAATCCTCCCCCTTCCCCCCCTGGATGGCACATGCACAAACCTGTGGCACATGGGGTGGGAAAGGGACACACCCCACCGGCAGACATATGTACAACTGCCAAAGGTGCAGGAGCCACATCCATGGAGGGGACACACCATGCATGTCCAGAGTGCCCCTGTACACGGGAGCTTGTTAAGTGAACAGCAGAGGCAGGGTACAGCCCACACCACATGTGTGCGGGGACACCCAGATGAGCAAGAACACACACATGGTGGGCCGAGAGACATGTGGTAGTGCACAGAGGTATGTGACCACATTCCAGGTGACAGGGTCTGATGTACTGTCAGGCCCAGAATAGGCTGCACCAGGAAACAACACCACAATGTCATGCATGCAGAGGACACAGGTGACAATGGTGCCCCCGCGAATCATATACGGTAGGTGCACGTAAGATGTGGGGAATACCTACCCAGCAGGACATAGTCCTCATATTGTCTGGCCTCAAACTGGCCGAACAGTGCCGAGTTCTGCAGGATATAGGAGTCATGGGCTGACCCTGGGAACCGTGGAACCACATTCAGAATCCGCATACCTGCATCACAAACCACCTGCACATTCAGGGAATGGAAGTGTTTGCGGTTGCGGTACACAACCTCCCTGTCGCGGGGTGTAATAGCGAAGGGCCCGCAACCCCAATAATACCCGGAGTCAATGGACGAGGATTCAACTCCCTTTTATTGTATATACAGTCTCAGCATTGGCATACAAAATGTCTGAGCACAGGGCTCAGAAAAATGACAGTTTATATACTTTTCTTCTCCAGTCTAATACAGGCAAAACTCCTCATTGGCCACAGTGGCCCACTTACTCTCATCCAATAGACATCTCTGACCGGGCCCAGGACTCGCTCCCCCTGCTTGGGTCTTACTAGCCACGGGTCAGCAACTAGACATAACACTAAACATAATACTTCTGCTAAAGTATATAGTATATTTCACTACTCTTGCAAGGTCAGTTAGCCACAAAGATAGTGGAAGGCATATCAGAAGCATTCTCATCAAAAGCAAAACAAAGCGAGGCCAAACAAAGCAAGGTTAAGACGTGTTTCTAATAGCTACTGGTGATTTCTGTAATATTCCAGGCACATATCTCTAGCCGTGGCTCAAAATTCTAAACAATCAAAACGCTAGACAAAATATTCTTACACTGTTCAGCTTCTCTACTATATTTTCATCCTAATTACGAGGTCAGTGCACAATCAGCAAAGATACAGTGGCGCGGCATTCTACTGAAAGAGACATCTGACTTACCTAAACAATAAACAGTACCAAGGTTTAATTCTCTTATCTCCAGGAGAGCAGAACATGTTATCAAACCAGAATAGAACAGTATTTCTTTCTAACAGCTAACAGCATTCTGCAATTTTCCAAAATCAGCAATAACATTTTAAAGCAGGAGAAAAAGGGCTTCAGCAATAACATTTTAAAGCAGGAGAAAAAGGGCTTCAGACCTAGCTCTGCTACATGCTAGGCCATCGCCTATCACAGGGCAACATGTGTGCAATCTATTGCTCCCATCACGTGTGGTATCCCTGCAATCTGCTGGAATGCCTGTCCCAGGGTCACCCAATGTTGCCTACTGTTGGGAATGGCAATGTAATTCCCAACCCGGCTGACCATGGCCCGCAGTACCTGGTGGAGGCAGCGAGAGAACGTTGGCCTACTCATCCCACCCACTGCAGCCACTGAGGATTGGAAACAGCCAGAGGCAAAGAAATGTAGGGCAGCCAGGAGCTTGGCCAATCCCGGTACAGCATGTGACCGGGCAGTCAGGGGCTCGAGGTCAGGTCGTAGATCCTCATAGAGCTCCCTAGTAGCCCCTGTGTCCAGCCGGTAGAGGGAGATTTCCTGGTCCTCCCTGATGTTCCAGAGCATGGCCCTGGGCCTGTAGAGGCGTTGCAGGTGGGGCCGTGCCTCAGCACGCCTATGGTGCCGTTGTTCCCCCACACCCGCCTGTGGACCCCCCACAGCTGCAGGCCTGAGTTGCAGCGGGATAGCACCCATTCCCATTGCCACAGCCCCAGGAACATCATCTCCCGCTTCCGGAAAGCGCAGCCCAGCTAGCTCCAGCAATGCAAGTACTGCACCACCTGCATTCACAGTCTGATCCATGATAGACACAGGATGGAGGATAGGTGGTTGGGAAATAGGGTGCGGCGCGGGCACAGAAATCACAAAAACGATACACACCTGGTCAACCAGGAACATCCATCATAGCCAACACCCTGTAGGCAACCATGTAGCGCGGGCAGGAGCGCGCGTTCCCCCGCATTGCATCTGACAAAAGCCATCAACGTGTGTCCCTGTGACGCAGCAGGGTGTAAAGCTACTGCGAAGTATACCCCTTTCCAAATATGGAAAACGCCAAGATGGTACAGGGATGCTAAACGCGTTCACAAGTGCGTACACGCAACGCACATCCCATGTAATGTGCGTCACGGAAAGCGTCACGGAAATGTAACCATCACCCAACGCGTGTGGTAGCGCGCAGATAAAAAAGATACGATTACTATCCCAGAAAACATTTGATTCACTTACCAGCACAAAACTGGATTGTAGGAGGAGGGCGCGTGTAGTGTGTACACCCAGGGCTGATTAGGAGGAATACTAGAACGCTGCAATCCATGCACAGTAAGGCACGTAGGGTACATAACCACGACACGTGCATGCATGCGCAGGGGGGGACGCGTGTCGCTGGGCGCGGTGCTGCGCGCATACGCAACGCGCCTAGAGCCACATCCAAAACATACCTATATATATATTGTGAGCACAAAATGGCACGCACCTCAGCACACATCTGGAATGGAGTCCACCAACCAGGGACATGAGCATGCTAGACTGGAGCAAACACCACTGCCAAACACAGTTGGAGATGATGAGAGGCCAGGCCCATCTGGGCAACAGCAACACCCACGTGAGCAGGCCACAGGCACATTGGGGCAAAGGCGGCGCAGACCCACACTGCCAGAGGAAGTCCGTAAGAGGGCAGTGCAGTTCAGCCAGGAGGAGAATGATCTCCTTCTGGCAAGCATACTAGATCACTATGAGCTACTCTTTGGACGCCTCAGCTCTACAACAACAAGTGCCACACGTGCCAGGGCATGGGCGGAGGTGCAGGCAGCGGTGGCAACGGCTGATGGCCCACATCGGGACATAGAGAGTCTACGCAAGAGATACTGTGATATCAAGAGGAACATCCGTAATGAGCTCGCCAGGGAGAGGCGAGGGGCACAGGGCACTGGAGGGGGCCCAGCACAGGTTGCCAACCTAACTGAACTGGAGAGGCGCCTGGCTGACCGACTGGGGCCTATGTATATTTATGGCCTGCCCCCTGCGTTGGACACAGCGCACCCAAGTGCCGGTGTGAGAGTGAGCTGCACCAGTGTGAGACAGCAAACGCACATGTGTGGGGGTGGACCAAGGGTGGGGTGGGGTGTGGGTGGCATGACATGGCTGTTTGGGAACCAGGGGGCGGCACAGGCATACGGGCAGCTTCTGGCCCATGACCCATGGGGGGGACGTGTCCATGGTGGGCAGGGGGCGGCACAGCACAGTGGATGGGTGCGGTGGCAAGGAGGACAGGCCCACAGTACCAGCAAAGGCTGCCAATGTGTTGCAGGGGAGATGGTGCAGGGTTGGCGGAGGCAGCACGGCCACACGGGTAGTAACGTGGCCAACGGGACAGCACAATGCACCTGTGACAAACATGGTCTGTGGTTGCAGGGCTGAAGGCGGTGATGGGGCTGCATGGGGTGTGTGGCAGCATGCAAGGGGGGGAGGGGACAGTGGCACTTGCAGGGCACAGGGCCCACCAGCATGGATAAAGATGAAACGTGGGGGGAGGAAGGGGCCCCGGCCCAGACCCATGTGGCTCACCCACACACATGTGCCCTTAGGGGAGTGGGACGGGTGTAGACAGGCAGTCATGCCTCATATTACCTATGTAATATTGTGGCCTACAGGTGACATTTGCTCCATTGACGCAACAGAGGAGGCGCCAGGGGACAACGAGCCAGGGCCGTGCACCCTCATGGACCCTGTGCCAGAGGTGGGCCAGGTGGGAGCAGGTGGTCCATCCCCACCCCCGGAGGAGGACAGCAGGCAAGGCACACAGCCTGAAGTTGATGGAGCACCGACCACCAATGCAGCCACGGGGGAGGTGGCTGCTGAGGCCGAACAGCGCACCAGACAAGAGGCACTGTCCGCTGTGTCGGAGGTCATCTTGCAAATGCAGGCACACTCCGCAGCGGCACAGAGGGATGCAAAGGGTGAGTGTCAAACTGTGTTTGGGTGGCAATGCCTCTGCACAGGTGGTGGATGTTTCCCTGTCTTACAATGCACTACCTGCTGTCTCCACAGGTATACGGCATTTACTGCGAGCGGGGGTGAGGGAACAGCGCCGCCAATGCCGTGCGCAACGGCGCCTCCAGCGCACAATGTCAGGGGTCCTGGCGGGGGTGCAGGACCTGGCTGCATCTGTGCAAAGCATGGCTGCCAGCCTGGAGATTATTGCGGCACACATGGGGGCGACGCCACCACCACCAGCGGCAGCAGCATTAGTGGCGGCGGCAGCCGCACCACCATCAACACAGGGTGGGAGGGGCCGCACAAGGCATGGCAGGGGCAGGGGGAGGAGGAAATAAACTGCCACACAAGCGGCTGTAGCTGATGTCATGTGTTCTGTGTTGCTTGTGGGGGGCCATATTACGCACAGCCCACCCGTGTCCGCACCAGGGGCCAGCCCCATGCAAATTATTCAGCAAGACGGTGTACCCACCGACCCTGCTGTGGCCAGCATGGAATGCCCCACCTGCTGTTGGGCGCACACCCACAGGCACACACTACCCAGCAGCTGCAGCCGGCATCTGTTTTCCTAATACGTTCCCCGTGAGCCGGGTGGGGGGGTTAGGACTGGTAATGGGCTATAGAGGGGGTCGGCCTGGTAATGGCCTGTGTGCTGATTGGGGGAGGGGGGTAGGGCTGGCAATGGGCTATTGGGAGGCTGACCGGAAATGGGCTGATGGGGTTAGGACTGGAATTGGGCAGTTTGGGGTAGCTTGGATTGGAAATGTGTTGTGGTGGGGTTTGGAATACAGTGGACCCATGGAGGTGCTGGAACAGTACATGGGCTCATGGAGGGGGGGGGGGCTGGACTGTTATCTTGCTGAGTGGAGGGGAGCTAGGATATGGCATGGGCGGAAGGTGGTTCCAGGAAATGACTAGATATGGCCTGATGGGGGCCTGGGAACAAAAAATAGCTGGTGAAGGCACTCGGACAGGAATGGGATGGCTATGCCCTTTTCACTTTGGTATGCCATATTTTATTTGAAAAGGATAGGACTGCACAAATCCAGGTTTCTGCCAACTCCAACTAAATCAAAGCACATCAGCTACACTTACCCGAACTGCTACCATAGCTTTGCAATAATGACTGCATACCCACAGTCATAGAAAGGCACTACTGAGTGTACAAGCTGCCCTCTGATGGCCATAGACCGTAGCACAGGCACATCTTGGTTGACAGTCTAACTGCCAGTCTATTCTTTTATATATCCTACAGTTTCCTAAACCTGTCCCTGTGATTTCTGGGCAACCCTCACCATAGAATACATGACAGCACACGTCTAGGCTTTCCCACCTGCCAACTACAGGTTAGGCTCTTCCCTTGAAACTAAAAGCTGGCAATTTGCATAATATCCAGGGCCTTAAGAGATGCCCCTCAAAGACATGATTGGGAGGGAATGACCATGTGGTATCAGGGATCAGTGACAAAACTGCTGTCTTGTGTTATGTTTATTCTTATTTATTCTATAAAGAGGATTGACAACAGTCCCCCTTAATGCTGAGGAACCCCCTGAGACTCAAAAATAAACACCTCCAAACAAATGAAATAAACGAACACTAGGCCAAATAAAAAACCCATCCCCTGTCCCCCTGTGGCCATGTCCACTCGGTCCACCCCTAGCCCTGTGCACTGGCCGGCTCTGTGTCCATTAGCCCCCTTGCTGGGTCCATGCCAGCGTCCACCCTGGTCTTTGCCCATCGCCACTGCTGCACATAGCCTTGCATGGTCCACTACAGCTGACCCCTAGCCACTGTTCAACGTGTGTGGGTTTGGCCATGTGTGGCACTGCCCCATGTGATGGCTCTAATATCGCCCCACCCCTGACATGGGTACAGTACCCTGCATCCTCCAGTTGTATCTCACACAGACACGCATGTGGGTGCCCACATGTGTCAATCACACAACACTGACACATAGCAATGAGGGACATCTGGCAACCACAGTTGTCTGGAAACACTGTTAAACTTTATTTACATTTGCCACTTGACGACACATTCGCCATGGCTACTCATGCCGACATTTTTGTCTGCCAACCCTACTGTCCCTGGTGAGTGTGGCAGGCCATGGCATGGGCTGTCACAGGGCGGGTGTGCCATGCGCATCCGCACGCTACACATCCCGGGGACCCCTGTCACATGGTGGCTGGCCAGGCGCGCCACCAGCTACCCGCTCCTCCAGCAAGCGCAGCCGGTCAGCCACCATGGTCAGGGTCGCCAGGACCTGCCCCATGATGATGCGTGCTGCCTCTGGGCGTGTGCCTGCGCACGCACAGCCGCAGCCATGCACAGCCCGCACATGCAGCCGCACAGACATAGATCTCCCCGTGTCTGTGTGGCTGCATGCATGGTGTGCCTGTCAGCAGCTAGGTGTGCCAGACCCACGTCCAGGGTGGACGCATCACCATCACCATGGAGCAGATGGCTGGCACCCCCGTAGCCCTGTGGCAGCCCATGCTGATGTGCATATGCCACAGCCGGCAAACCCATCCCCTCCCCCGCCCCATCCCCCTCCAGCTCCGGCCCGCCCACCCCTTCCCCCTCCTGCCCCTGGCCCCCCACCACAGAGCCCCTCCCCTCCCCCTCTGCCTTCACCGGCCACTCCACCCCCTCCCCCCCCCCGCAACCTCCTCCGCCTCCCCCTCCCCCATCTCCTCCCCCGCTCCAACCACCCCAACCACCTCCCCCTCCTCCCCCCCGTTCCCCTCCTCCCCCTCGGTGTCGGCTGGAGCATCCTCGGCATCTTCTGCCCCGCCGTTGTCTGCCTCCATGGGCACCGGGGCGTCCTCCACCTCCTGGCCACTGTCGCCATGCAGCTCCTCCGGCCCCGCTGCAGCATTTGGCCCCACAGGCTCCTCGGAACACGTGCATCCGCTGTGGGAGGGGGAACACGTGTCATTTCCATGGTCTCACATCAGCCACGGCAGTCACATGCATCCTGTGGTTCTGACAGCCATTGCCCCACAGGGCCATGTCACAACACTCACCATTTCGTTGGGTCATCCGCTCCCTCTGTACCCTTCTTACGGAGATCCTCCACCTATTTGAGTGACAACACATATTGACATTAGCGGAGAGACACCCTTTAGGGGCCTCTGCCGCAACACATATATATCTCAGTGTGCAATATAGTTCGCCCTTGTGAACACAAACAGGGGCATTCCCCATAGCACCAGGATGGGGGGTAGGGCTCTGAGGAGAGGCCTGCTGCATCCTGGGGATATAGTTCGCCCTTGTGATCACAAACAGGGGCATTCCCCATAGCGCCAGGATGGGGGGTAGGGCTCTGAGGTGAGGCCTGCTGCATCCTGGGGATATAGTTCACCCTTGTGATCACAAAGAGGGGTATTCCCCATAGCGCCAGGACGGGGGGGGGGGGGGGGGTAGGGCTCTGAGGTGAGGCCTGCTGCATCCTGGGGATATAGTTCGCCCTTGTGATCACAAACAGGGGCATTCCCCATAGCGCCAGGATGGGGGGTAGGGCTCTGAGGTGAGGCTTGCTACATCCTGGGGATATAGTTCGCCCTTGTGATCATAAACCGGGGCATTCCCCATAGCGCCAGGACAGGGGATGGACCCCACCTTTGGGGCCTTCTGCATCCTGGGGCTATAGTGGAGCCTGGCAATCACTAACAGGGCCTGAATCCATAGCACCAGGATAGGGGATGGACCCCTCATTTGGGGCCTTCTGCATCCTGGGGCTATAGTTGAGCCTGGTAATCACAAACAGGGCCAAAATCCATAGCACCAGGACAGGGGATGGACTCCTCATTTGGGGCCTTCTGCATCCTGGGGCTATAGTGGAGCATGGTAATCACAAACAGGGCCAGAATCCATCGCACCAGGACAGGGGATGGACTCCTCATTTGGGGCCTTCTGCATCCTGGGGCTATGGTCTGTTTCTTGTAATCACAAACAGGGCCAGAATCCATAGCACCAGGACAGGGGATGGACTCCTCATTTGGGGCCTTCTGCATCCTGGGGCTATAGTGGAGCCTGGTAATCACAAACAGGGCCTGAATCCATAGCACCAGGACAGGGGATGGACTCCTCATTTGGGGCCTTCTGCATCCTGGGGCTATGGTCTGTTTCTTGTAATCACAAACAGGGCCTGAATCCATAGCACCAGGACAGGGGATAGACTCCTCATTTGGGGCCTTCTGCATCTTGGGGCTATGGTCTGTTTCTTGTAATCACAAACAGGGCCTGAATCCATAGCACCAGGACAGGGGATGGACCCCACCTTTGGGGCCTTCTGCATCCTGGGGCTATAGTTGAGCCTGGTAATCACAAACAGGGCCAGAATCCATAGCACCAGGACAGGGGATGGACTCCTCATTTGGGGCCTTCTGCATCCTGGGGCTATGGTCTGTTTCTTGTAATCACAAACAGGACCTGAATCCATAGCACCAGGACAGGGGATGGACCCCACCTTTGGGGCCTTCTGCATCCTGGGGCTATAGTTGAGCCTGGTAATCACAAACAGGGCCAGAATCCATAGCACCAGGACAGGGATGGACTCCTCATTTGGGGCCTTCTGCATCCTGGGGCTATGGTCTGTTTCTTGTAATCACAAACAGGACCTGAATCCATAGCACCAGGACAGGGGATGGACCACACCTTTGGGGCCTTCTGCATCCTGGGGCTATAGTTGAGCCTGGTAATCACAAACAGGGCCAGAATCCATAGCACCAGGACAGGGGATGGACTCCTCATTTGGGGCCTTCTGCATCCTGGGACTATGGTCTGTTTCTTGTAATCACAAGCAGGGCCAGAATCCATAGCACTAGGACAGGGGATGGACTCCTCATTTGGGGCCTTCTGCATCCTGGGGCTATGGTCTGTTTCTTGTAATCACAAACAGGGCCTGAATCCATAGCCCCAGGACGGGGGATGGACCCCACCTTTGGGGCTTGCAGCATCCTGGGGCTATGGTTTGTCTCATGTAATCACATACAGGGCCTGGGTCCATAGCGCCAGGAGGGGGGATGGACCCCTCTTTAGGGGCCTGCAGCATCCTGGGATGTCTTTGGGCCTTGTGATAGCTGACAGGGGCATGTGACAGACCCCTGTATGTCTCTTGGCCTCAGTGGTGGGCCTGTGGTTTTGTGTGGATAGGGCACATCACTGAGGCTGCAACAGCGCCCCATACCATACCAATGTGATCTTTAGTTCACCTCTGCCATGGTTGCAGCTACCCCCTATGGGCTGGGGGGTTCTGATATTGGGTGAGTGGCAGACCTAACTACCAGCTGGACGCAACAACACCTGACATTCTCTGGCAGTGCATATTTTATTGGTGCTTCGGTTACAGGGTGTTCTTCCCCACATCCTCAGTTGGGGTGCCTGTCCCCAAGCACTTACCTCACGTGGGTAATCAGAGCTCCTGTTATATCTGATTGTGAGAAGCTCCCAGGCCCTCCTCACCCTTGCTAGGTTCTGCCTCCTGGATGAGCCAGGAAAGAGACGCTGCTGGCAGAGGCAGAACAGCTCTGTGAGCAAGTACAGGTCTCTCTGCATGAAGGCAGGCTTCCTCGACATGGCTGCCATCTGCTCTGAATGTATCTCAGCTGCATAGCCACGTGCGTTGGTGAGGGCGTAGCTATGTGCGTTGGTGAGGGCGTAGCAACGTGCACGAATACATGTTGTTGCGGGCATGACGGCGCGTGCTTACGTGTGTTCCTGCCGGCGAAACAGCCTGCATAGGTACGTGCGGCGGGACATACTACGTGCGTTGGTTCGTGCGTGGGCACTTTGGATTACAGATCCTTGAGGGTGTATTGCATCTCACATTAATGCTACCATCTATAATTGTGATGGCCTATGGCTTATCCGAGCCTGTGAGCAGGAGCTGGGTTTTATAACCCCCCCCTTTTTAGTCCTGCTGCTACATATTGCAGAGTCTGCATCATGTTTTATAACACCTTCTGCTTCACACATCTCACATTAGGATACATTCACATTCCTTTCTCTAGGAATGTTCTTGATGTGGAGATGTATCTCACATTTCTAATGTCCCTTTTGTTTAGATGGATTGAGGAGGGTGTGTGGAGACAAAGGCACAGAGAGAGTCCCTGATTGGCAAAATGTGGAGGTGGCATTGGGACCAATGGAGAGCTTGTGTGTATTTGACTGTTTGGACATGTATAGCATTAGTTGTATCCTGGTCAAGCGTGCTCTTTCACCTTTTGACTCTTTCCTCTCTGGGTTTTTGAAAGAAAACATAGGCTTGGATCTGTACTTTACCTCTGCTATTATTGGGTTACAGACACCACTGCTCCAGATGGAAGTGCACCTGGCAGCCCTGCCATGTATCACCACAGTGGGTTCAAACCCATAAACTCTGACTCCACAGTCAGTGCATTTTCCAGTGGACTACATCTCTGTAGCTCCTTCTACATGCCTAGCTGGCTACAGAGGGACTTCAGTTCACCACACAGTCCATCTGCAGTGGTTCACAGGGTTGGATTGGAGCAGTCACACCCATGATGCACTGCACATGCAAATCAGCTGTGTACAGATGGTCATATGTTGAGGTGTGCCCCCCCCATAATCTAGGACTGTTGGGGGTCCTGACCATGTGCAGCCCCACAGCACCTTGGCATGTTAGGGGGAACAGACCGTGTGTGGCGCTGCCACAGAGTAGCCACAGGCAGTCTCATTGTGCGGGTAGTGTGCCCACCCTGAGGTTGAGGTGGGGCGCCAAGCACCAGGTCCACAGCACCTTTCATGGCTGAAATATGCCATGCTGCAGGTCCCCATCAGTGTGTTGTAGGTAGTTCCGTTAGACACACCTAGAATACATCTGTGTCCTGCTGTAGGTCTCGGTCATGTCTAGTCCCTATGGGCGATGATGCACCCAGAATAGTGCATATCCGGTGTTGGTGCCATGTTTACCTAATGTAGGTGAAAGAGGGGGTGGGGATTATGGACCCGTACTCAGATTAAGTACCACCACACAACCCACCCTCTGGGGCTCAGTGTGCAGAACAGGAGCACCCACCAATAGATCCACAGTCTACCTCCCTGCAATGGTAGCAGTGGAGGGGACCATCATCCCCAGTCCTGTTGGGGAACAGACAGAGCGCTACACATCCATAATGCAATGGCAGACAGAAGGCAGGCCTGTAAATACACAGCTGGCCCCCAACATTATCTGACATTTTTCAGCAGCACGCCTCCAGCCACTGCACCCTGCAAGGTGTTCCAGCAAGACACATACTAGCTGCAGACAGTCCGCCAGCTAGTCCATTGTGCATGGTCCTGGAGGAGAAGCAGCCACCCTGAACAGGGATGTCAGCATACACACCAAGCAGATGAGTCAGTGATTGGGCCCCAAAAGGAAACCCATAGATATCACATGGGAGAAATTCCATATAGCAATATGGGGGAACCTAGCCATGCAATGGTCACTGCTCAGTCAGGGTGAGAGTGACCTCCCAGCAGGACATGCTATGGCCACCCTGTCTGTGCAGGTGGTGGCCGGGCACTACAATGTCCGAGCCATTGCCCTATGCCTTGTGCAGATGCAGCCAGGTCAGGCCACCCTATCCAGGCTATTCCCACGGTACCTTGCTCCTCATTATGCATATTGGCAGGCCAATAATGGCAGAAGTGCTAGCACTGAGGGCTGTGGAGGGTGTTGGCATCCACCACACACTTGATAGACTGACACACACTCCCCACACCTATGCCAGCATTGAGCAGCTATAGAGGTGTTGGGCAGCCCTGGCCAACACACCAGACCTGGGCACAGTGCAGGCATGGCTATGGTACGCAATACTGTTGGTGTCACTCCCCAGGTTGGTAAACACTGTCAGACATTGGACCTGTAGCACACTCCAGAGACATCAGAAAGGTTGCTATGATGCAGCTCACTCAGAGATTTTACTTAACCTAGGAATTGCTATCTGCCAGTAATCATAGCAACCTTTTGATAGCTGTGTACCATATTCCCAGGTTTAGGGTGGCATTACTAAGGTATGCAGGTGCTCGTATTGGGAGATGCACGCAGAGCACGAGGTCCTGCCGTTCCAGGAGGCTTTGGATCATGGGGCCTGTGGGTGCGGGTGTATCTGCCCCTGTTGGCTGCTGCTTTACGGCAGAGGTTCCCAAATCCAGTCCTGCGGTGCCAAACACTGTTCGGGTTTTCATGCTGTCCCTCATGAATATGCATGAGCTACATCTGCATACCATGGGGGTGGCACATACAAATGCAGCACAGGCATCTTTATCAGAGACAGCATGGAACCAGAATGGTGTTTGGACCTCCAGGACTGCGTTTGGGAGGCTCTGCTCTAGGTAATGTGCATGTTTATGGTGTCTGTGCTCTGTAGGGTAAAATAGAGGTGTTTGTGCCATGCTTATGTTCTCTGCAATGAAGGTTTGTCTTTACTATCACGGTTTAGTTGTGGGTAACATATGGGGACTGGATTGGCAGGAGCCCCATCTGGGACTTGAACCTGTGACCTTCTGCTTGTGCACATACTGTCTGTGTGCACTGCACCACCGTGTTGCCACAGGTAAGCTGCATTCCCTGGGGAGTCCATGACTGTACATCCGACAGGGCCTGTTTGTTGCAGTGCACGGCACCCACCTGGACAGGGCTAGGCCATGGTCTGCTGTGGGCACCAGCCGCTGCCACCTCCATCACCAGTACCGCTCCATCCTTCGATTGGAGACAGCATATACCCTGAATGACTTGTGGCCCTCCAGGACTGCATTTGGGGGACTCAGCTGTAGGTAATGCGCATGTTTCTGGTGTCTGTGCTCTGTAGGGTAAAATAGAGGTGTTAGCGCCATGCTTATGTTCTCTGCAATAAAGGTTCGTCTTTACTATCACGGTTTAGTTGTGGGTAAAATATGGGGACTGGATTGGCAGGCGCCCCAGCTGGGGCTTGAACCTGCGACCTTCTGCCTCCAAACACTGGTGGTGTGCACTGCACCACCGTTTTGCCACTGAGACAGTACATTCCCTGGTGATACCGTGTCTGTTCGTCCAGCAGGGCCTGTCTGTTGCAGTGCATGGCACCCACCTACACAGAGCTAGGCCATGGTCTGCTCTGGGCAGCTGCCACTGCCCCGTCCACCACCAGTATCCCTCAGACACCATGCTGACATGCCATTCTCCAGGTGGAGCTGGTGGTGCGCAGTCTCAGACCATCCAGTGTGCAGGTAGGCGGCTGACTATGGTGCAGGTTCTGGGGTAAGGGGTGCCTGCATAGACGTCCACGCTCCCCCACAGCTCCGCCTGCCAATGTTCCATGCCCTTGGGGGTAGCTGTTGGGTACTATCCCCTGTGACTCTTTGGGTAACACACTTGTGCCCATGTTGGGCCTTCAGCAGTTGCTATCTGGCTGCTCCACTGTTTCAGCATTCATATGAGCGACCTAGGCATCGCCCATGTCCACACTGTGGCCCAGCTGCACCACAGCATGTGCCGCCTGCAACCCTCTGTATCCCCTTCTCCGGCATCTGTCCAGTTGCCATTCCGACATGCCCGCCCTGCTGTTGCGGGACATGTGCACACCATAGGGCCCCTGTCTGATTGTGGGGAAAAACCTGAGCGGCACTATTTCACTGTGGCCTCATTCACCTTGTATGGGGATGGAGTATAGACCCTTCCACGATTTTTATCTGTGCTATGTAGCTTACTTGTGGGGGGAGGGGTTGATGTTTCTCATTGCTACCACTATTGGCCAGCTTGGTTATTGTTTTTTTTCCAGTTTGTTGGGGTCATTTTCAGTGATTCTGTGCCCTTTTGTTCTGTGCACATATATCACACTTCTCACCTTTTATTAGTTTCCCTGTCTGGGCTGTACATTGCTGACATTTAAATGGTTTCTCTCCCCTTTAATATGCCTTTAACGGCAGGTTTTCATTCGCGTTGGAATTCAGCTCTGAAAATCAGTGCGTTAGTGTGAAGGGAGCCTCTCCCCGCCCACTCTCCGCCCATTGACCCCTTCTCTCCGCCCTCTCTCCACCTTCTGCGGTGTTTTACCGCGCCGCGGGAGTTTACGATCGTTAACTACAGTTAACGCGTGTAATGAGACGTTAACGATCGGTCGCACGTCATAACGCGCGTTATGACGTGCGAACGATCGTTAATGTTTCATTGATGTTTCAAGATAATCGAAAAGATAATCAAAAAGATCGTCCAGCAGCAACTACAGGAACACCTCAATCTCAACAACATACTCGATCCACAACAACACGGATTCCGCCCTCTACATGGAGTCGAGACCCTCATGGCCACACTGACAAACACTCTCCTCATAGGAACGCAAGAAAAACACTCTGGCTATGCCATGATCTTCCTTGACATATCTGCAGCTTTTGACACCATCTCCCACAACATCCTCATACACAGGCTACGGACAATTGGGATCAAAGACACTGTACTACAATGGTTCCAATCATATCTAACTAACAGAAAGCAACTAATCCGCACCAGCAACACGACATCCCCCCCGTTCCAACAACACCAAGGAGTCCCCCAAGGATCCACACTATCAGCCATGCTTTTCAACATCTACCTCCAACCACTCTGCTCAGTCATACGCACTCACAACATTAGCTTTCACATTTACGCAGATGATATCATGCTCTATGCCCCCATCACAACCATGAACCCAACAAACACCCACCTATCAACATGCTTCACAGAGGTGTCCAACTGGTTACAAGCAAACAACCTCTCCATCAACATAAAGAAGACAGAAGCCCTCATAGTCACAAAAGACCCAGACTTTACACCACCTACACACCTCAACATAGGCACCACAAACATTCAAATACAACCACAAATAAGGTACCTGGGCATTATCATCGACCAAGCACTCACCTTAAACCAACAAATCACCAAAACCTCCGGAACTATATTCCACAAAGCAAGGACAGTCCAACGTCTCAGACCCCTTCTTGAACATCAAGACTTCAGAACTGTAATGCAAGCCATGACGCTCCCACATCTGGACTACTACAATATATTATACCATGGACTTCCAGCCACACAGACGAACCCCCTCCGAACAGCATTGAACACCACGGCGAGAATCATTCAGGGAGCAAAGAAGACCGACCACATCACCCCGATTTTGAAAGACCTACACATACTCCCCCTCAAAGCAAGGACTAAATACAAAGCCATCCTACTCACCCACAAAGCCATACATCAAACACGAAACTCCCAACTTCACACCCTACTGTCTCGGCCAGCTCACGGCAGAACTACCAGACAAGCCTCCAGCAACTCCCTCACCATCCCTCACAAAAGAACCAAATGCTCGCAACGGACCTGCAATCGAGCCTTTGAACTGTATGCTCCATCCTTATGGAACTCTCTACCAAGCTGTCTCCGAAATAACACCGATTTACTATCTTTTAGAAAGCAGCTGAAACCATCCTGTTTCAGGAATACCTCAACATGACGCCCACCAAAAAGCGAAATAACCTCTGATCTCACCCACCATGACCACCCAACTCATACTATACTAACCCAACCTTGTCCAAAAATCTGTCTACGTCCAAAGTCTGTCCTATGTCTTATCTTGAAATCATCAATGTAGCCTCCCCGGTGACGGCCCCACCCCTACACGTAAATTCCCCCCCCCCCCTTTATGTAACGCCGCTTTGACCCGGTGAAAAGCGGGATATAAATACAGCTAAATAAATAAATAAATAAATTACGCACGTTGTTCGTGATTACCATAGTTTAGTAAACATACCCATAGTTTAACATGTTTTTTTTAAACATCTTATTACATATAGTTAACAACAGGCAGTTTAACTAATCACCATTTACATTGTGTTATATGGTTTTAATGGCCTGATGTTCCCAGGGAGCTGAATAAAGCAGCTTGTGAGGTTGATTGTAAGTTGTGAAATTCATATACCAAGGGAATTACCAACGTTTGGTAGAGTTACTGCCGTTAATGACTCCTGCAAATGCAATATTTTACTGCAGCTTAATAAATACCTCTCTGTGTGATGAGATCAAAGAGGGGGGTGCTGTATCTGAGACACTGCCTAATGGGCGGGTCTGTTGAAGACGTGTTAATATAAAATTCAAGACCCCCAGGAGAAGGAGTGTGGTAGGGTTCAGGAAAACCCCAGTGGAGAATCTGAAAACTAAGAAGACTCAGGGTTAAAAGTGGTAGAAGGAGAATTAGTCCTATATTCCTTAATGTCACTGAAGACTTACCTGAAATGTTTTTAGATATTGTTTGATGTCACAGGTAGATCTGCCAAGCAGGTGAACATTCTAAAAACTTACCATATGAAAGGAAGGCAGCAGAAAGTTATTTGTGGTGGGCTCGGGAGATATATTCCTGTTCTACTGATGGTGGTGTTGCTTCATGAATCTCCTGAGTGAGCAACTTTGGCTAACTGGGCTCCAGACTGAGAGAGAATGCAATTCAGCTTGGCTGTTGCACCCTGGGTATCAGGGGATTGCATTGGTATGACCACTGATTCTAGGCATCTGGTTTCAAAGTCCCAACCAAGTCAAGTAATTGGAGGGGAAGACTATGACATGGTGTTTCTTAATGACCCATCTAATATGTGGCTGTAAACAAAGAGGAAAAGATACACAGCAGTAGGGCTGGACATGGGAAAAGCTTGTGTTTTATTTTTGTTTCACCCTGTTTCTGTGCTTTAACGTATTACATGTTAAAACCATTGAGCATGCACTAAACCATTTAGGTCATGGTAAATCTAAGGCATGAAACTTGGATTTTGTATTTTTTATTTATATTGTTTTCTTTCAGAAACGACATGAAATAAAACAAATGTTGCTATTATCAGTGTAGCAGAGCACACGGAGCAGCCTCTGGTTCAAGAGGAATTCTGAGCCTGACAGGCTGGGTAGGGCACATTTGCAATTCTGTGTTAGAGGCAGTCCCTGAGACCGGCTGCTGCAACAACTGACCTTATTTTGCTGTAAAATGGTCACCAGGGATGCTAGCAGTAATGCAGGCAGGCAGGGACAGAGAGGAAACAAAGTTTTGGGGAGATTATTTTTCAGTGGGATTAATTGCTCAGCTATTTAAATGTACCATTGGTACTTTAGTAATACCTCTAACTTCAGTAATACTGTTCTTCCTTTATCTGATCATCACCTTCTCTCCTTTAATCTTCACCTCCCTCCTCCCCTGCCTTGTCCTAACTCCTCCACTCTTTTTAGGAACCTTCTTGCCATTGATCCCCTGGTTCTCTCCTCTACCATTTCTCCTTCTCTCTCCTCTGTTTTGTCCTCCAAGTCTGTTGACATGGCAGTGATGTCCTATAATGCTGCGCTCTTCTCAGCTCTGGATGTTCTCACTCCTCTCATCCCTTGTCCTGTAAGGCATTCCTTACCTCAGCCCTGGCTCGCTCCCACTATTTGCTGTCTTCAATCCTGTGGCCGCTCTACTGAGCATACCTGGCTCAAATCCCACTCCCCTGAAGATTTCCTTCATTTCAAATTCATGCTCTGCTCTTTCAAATCTGCTTTAGCTCTTGCCAAACAAGATTACTTTGTTCGCCTGACTAATTCTCATGCCTCTGATCCTCGCCGTCTCTTCATTGCTCTCAATTCTCTCCTCAAAGTGCCTCCACCTCTGATCCCTCCTTCCCTTTCTGCCCAGGCTGTGGCTGATTACTTCCATGATAAAATCCATAAGATCACTCTCCAGTTTCCCTCTAAATCCCCGATTTCCCTTTCCTGCTTTCATTCTCTCCCCCTTCTCATCCTACCCTCTCTTCTTTCCCCACAATTTCTATTGATGAAACTGCTCTTCTCTCCTCTTCCAAGCTCACCACTTGCTCCTCTGATCCTATCTCCTCCCATCTTCTCTCTTCTATTTCCTCTACCATTGTCCCCTCCATTTCTCATATTCTTAACCTTTTGCTCTCCACTGCTACTGTCCCGGCTGACTTTAAACATGCTGTGGTCACGCCTCTCCTTAAGAAACCCTCACTTGATCCCTCTTGTCCTTCTAATTATCGCCCCCATCTCTCTCCTTCCTTTCATTTCTAAACTGCTTGAACGTGCGGTTTACCGCTGTTGTCTTGACTTCCTCTCTTCCCATGCTCTCCTCGATCCCTTACAATCCGGTTTTCATCCTTTGCACTCTACTGAAACTGCTCTTGTCAAAGTCTCCAGTGACTTGTTCCTGGCTAAATCTAAAGGCCTTTACTCTGTCCTTATCCTCCTTGACCTTTCTGCTGCCTTTGACACTGTTGACCATGATCTTCTCCTTGACACTTTGTCTTCGCTTGGCTTTAGGGACTCTGTTCTCTCCTGGTTCTCCTCATATCTCTCCCATCGCTCCTTTAGTGTATGTTCTGGTGGCTCCTCCTCCTCTGTTACCCCGCTCTCGGTTGGTGTCCCCCAGGGTTCTGTCTTGGGTCCCCTTCTTTTTTCTCTCTATACCCAATCCCTTGGTGCGCTTATTTCCTCTCATGGTTTTCAGTACCATCTCTATGCTGATGACTCCCAAATCTATATCTCTACTCCTGATCTTTCTTCTGCTTTCCAGTCCCGGATCTCTTGCTGTCTCTCTGCCATTGCTGCCTGGATGTTCCATTGTCGCCTGAAATTGAACATGGCCAAGACTGAACTTCTAGTTTTTTCTTCTAAAATTTCCCTTTCTCCTTCTTCTTTTTCAGTCTCTGTTCCTCAACCTGTTTCATCTGCTCGCAATTTGGATGTTATTTTTGACTCTTCGCTCTCTTTCTCCTTTCATATCCAACTCATCGCTAAGACCTGTCGCTTCTTTCTCTTCAACATTGGCAAAATCCGCCCCTTTCTCTCTAAGCTCACTACTAAAACCCTCATCCATTCCCTAATCACCTCCTGCTTTGATCATTGTAACCTCCTTCTTGCTGGTCTCCCTCAGTCTCATCTCTTCCTTCTTCAGTCTATTCAGCACTTCACTGCCCGTTTGATTTTCCATCAGCCTCGTTTTGCCCACATCACTCCTCTCCTCAGATCTCTTCACTGGCTCCCTATCCGTTTCCGTATTCACTTTAAGCTTCTCCTTCTGACCTATAAGTGCATTCACTCTGTGGGTCCTCAGTACCTTTCTTCTCTCATTTCTCCCTATTTCCCACCTAGTGTACTCCGTTCTTCTTCTCAGTTGCTTCTTGCTATGCCCTTCTCCTGCCAACTCCAGATTCTGCTCTTTTCACCTTGCTGCTCCCTACGCTTGGAATAAACTTCCTTTGTCTATATGTTAGGCATCTTCTTTGCTCCTCTGCAAACTCAAGTTAAAAGCTCATCTTTTCGCCACTGCCTTTGGCTCTTGATTTTGATGTTCTCCTTCCTTCCCCTCTTTTATTTCACCTTTCTTTCTTCCTCTTACACTTGTTCTTACCTCTTTCCTTTGTCCTGTCTCTCCTGCTCTTGTCTCTTTGCCGTTGTTCTTATCTTTTTTCTACTCCTGTTCTTGCTTTGTCTTTTTAGATTGTAAGCTCTTTTGAGCAGGGACTGTCTTTTTGTGTTTTCATTGTACAGTGCTGCGTGTGCCTGGTAGCACTTTATAAATGCTTAGTAGTAGTAGTAGAAGGAAAGGCAGAAGTCAAGAAGGCTGAGAGCAGAGGCTGGCTAAGTGAACATTGTAGAAACGTTGCAGAGGGAGACCTAGCATCAAAGGAGGTGTTGTAACCAGTGTTAATGCTTGCTCATAAATAAGCAAATGCTAAAACAGAAATCCTGATTGTCTTTCATTTCAGGGGAGACCTGCCCCTACAGAAACTTGAACCCTTTCTGTCCTGTGTTGGGATGGGACTGTACAGACGATGCGACTAATCAACTGTGCATGGCTACCTGCAACTGCCATGCCACACCCTGAAGAAGAGTGCACTGGGAGGAGAAAGACAACTGCAAGCTGTTCCCATGTGCTGCTGCTATTTCCTCCTTTCCTAAGTGCAGTTGCAGGATAACTATCTTTAGCTTAATGCTTCAGCATCAGTTTCATCCTTTTTTTTTAAATTGTACCTATGGGACTTTTTAAATATTTTTTTTCCAGATATAACATCCAGTGTTTCTCTTTCATGGACTGCAGCCTTATTCTGTGATCATGTTTTTCCCCTGCTTCAGTTTGATATTTCAGCCCTTTGCTCTGTACCTTTCTCCCTAGAGCCAATATTGGTCCTATGAAATAAATCTCCTGTGGAAACCCAGCTTTGCACAGCAGTCGTCTATTATGTTAAATTGCTTTTAGCATTTACACATCTGTAATTCAATTAGAGATATGACTAGAGAAGAGAAAGAATTTTCTTTTTTTTTTTTGTTTATTTGTTTTAGTGTGACTAGTCCTCCCAGCCCACCAGAGGTGCCCACTGACAGGGAAAAGATGCTACTCCTTCAGGAGCTGAGACTCACTTCTACTTAGAGGTTCTGTGAAATGGATCTAGCACTGCTGGGAAGCCTTCAGCCAGAAAAGCATGATCTTCTTTGATCTTGCTTACGTTCCCCAAGGTAACTAGTTCCACCCACCAAGCACAATTACCAACCACCAACTACAGGGTAAATGTTTACTCAGGGAGTAAGACTGAGCAAACATAAAACAAGAGGTACAAATGAGAATTACAACATAAAACAAGACACAAGTATCAACAATGCAGTGCAGATCACCTATGTCCTAAATGGGACAGAACAGATACTAAACAACAGTGTGATTCCCTGGTTTACCATTTTCAAAAGAGGCTTAATGTCTCCCACAGGCAAACAAAAACAAAATGCTTTAAATACTGTCATCAAGGCTGTTTGATCACAATCTCTGAATAAGATAGCTGAAAAAACACACCAAAAGATTGAACATAGATTTCTCATGGGAGTGTGCACTTAACTTTAGCTAGCTAGCTGGGACCCTCTCTACATTGCTAGTCAAGAGATCTATATAAACTGCAGTCTTGGTAGTGAGTTTCAGCTAGCTGAATATTCGAACGCATCCATGCAATCCCTTTATCTACCTGCCTGTAGATTTAGGCTTGTAGTTCAAAAAGCTTTCTATCACTTACCATTAAGCAATCTCTCTCCCAGCCTCCTAGTGTGATAGGCTATGGCCTAGAATAGCCTGCAGGAGTAAGAAAGGCCTGTAAGTTAGGCCTGAGTCCCAACCTCCACTTGAGAATATTATAGCTGAGCAGAGCCGAAAGCCAGTAAAAGTTAGAAAACTGCTTTAAACTGCTTTGATAAGAATGCAAGAAACTTCTATTTAGCTCCTTTATGTTGATAACAGATGTGTTCCAGTATCTTGCTTTCACACATTCTCTAAGCTGAGGAGGGACCTTGTAGCAGATTGTGTTATGTCTAGAAACTGAGCCATGGCTAGAGAGGCCTGAGCAGGGGGAACAGGTGTTAAGCCCGGTCAGCGGTCCCCATTGGATGGGGGTGGAGGGGGCACCGGGACCAATGAGGAGTTTGTCTGTATAGAACTGATGAAGAAAGGTATAAAAGTTGTTGTTTTGTTGAACTCCATTGCTCAGACCATTTTGAATGTGACAGTGCCTGAGACTGTGCACAAAGAAATTGGCTTGAATCTTAGTAAATAGACTCCTGGTTTTATTTATTGCGGACATTTCTCTATAACATATTCCTGGAGCGTTGGCCGGGATGGTGGGGTACGTGAATGGTGCGCAAGTGAATACTACTACGTATTACCGCCTCCAGGTTTGGTCCGGCTGGAACCGCGGCCGACCGACAGCGGAGAGGATCCCAGGCGCCGCCGATCCCCTTGCATCAGAGGGTTCCACTCTGCCTCAGCGGCTTGCTGGTTCCGGCCGGCCAACACCTCGAACCCTGAGGGGAGTCCAGGATTCAACCCAAGGAGGGTTTGGTTGCGCAGCGCATTAGCTACCAGATCTGGTGAGTAATGATTTTTCTGTTTTTTAGTCAAATAGCTCTGGGAATGTCTCGAAACTAATATGGTATGGTAATGGTAAAGGGAGTCTGATCAACTTCCAGGGCGGTCCTAGTAACTCTGCATGAGTATGCGCGGGGCGAAGCCACTGACCCTTTTGGTTTGGTAAAGTTTGGTCTAGTCAGTTAGCCCGGGAATTTGGAATTTGGGAAATGCTAGCATGTTTGGTTGTGTGACGTGTGCTTGAGAGGTCTTGCAATACAGACCAAGCAAGAGCGGACTCCTAAGTAGCGCAGTTCCTGGCTGGGCGACCGTGCCCAGGTCGCGAAAAGGAGGAAGCGTTCAGTGTTTGTCCCCCTTATTGTTCTGTGGACTGTGCGGACCCCTTACCCGCAGCCATCCTACCAACCCTTTCTGTTTGCTGTCTTGTATGTCATACGTCATAATGGGAGGGGCGGAGTCCGTACAAACTCCGCTGAACTGTATGATCACGAATTTTAAGAAGGGATTTAGTGGTGATTATGGGGAAAAAATGACACTGACCCGCTTAGAAATATTGTGTAGTAGGGTGTGGCCGGTGCTGGATGCCGTGTGGCCACCAGAAGGTACTTTTGATGTCAAAATTGTGTCCCGAGTGCACAAGGTGGTGCGCAGATATGGTCCCGAACAGTTTTCCTATATAGACTCCTGGCTAGATATCTGTGAGAAACAACCCCCTTGGATGAAGTGTTGCCATGAGGGGCAGTGTAGAATTATGTTAGCAACTGCAATGGGGGTCCCTGCTAAGAAAGAAAAAAACCCTATTTATGCAGCCCCAGAGCCTCCAGAGGTCCCGGGTTATCCACCCACATTTCTGTATACTCCAGTCCCATCAGCTCCATTAGTACCCCGAGTATAGCCAGAAGTGGAAAGACGACCTCCAGCTGAGGTACCCCCACCCGATCACCCACCTCCACCACTTCCAACACCCGAGGACCAGATTCCTCCCCAAGGAGAAGTTGGAGCCCTAGTCCTGAGCAGAGCTCTGCAACGGAACCATCATCCCCTGAAGGATCTGCCAGTGGAGGGTCAGATGCCAGTCCAGGGTTGCCCATTAGTCAAAGCACTAGCAGCAGAATTACCACTGGGTCCGCAAATCTGCGTTACGCCCTTAGAAGCAGGACAGCGGGCCCAAGAGAAGTTCGCCAAATGCCACTGCGGCAGGTCCCAGGATTACCTATTGTAGATGATGCGGGTCAGGTTGTGGTCGGACCGACCAGTCTAGTTTATGTGCCCTTCTCCACAACAGATTTATTAAACTGGAAAACACATTATGCCTCCTATACTGAGAAACCCCAAGAGTTGACAGAATTGATGTCTAGTATTATGCAGACCCACCAGCCTACCTGGTCCGACTGCCGCCAGCTCTTGGCTACCCTTTTTACTACTGAGGAGCGGGCATGGATAGTGCGAGCAACCACTCGATGGTTGGAAGAGAACCCTGAAGATGGGAGAGACCTAAATCCCCAACAGGCAGCAGCTGTAGATTTCCCAAACGAAGATCCAAAGTGGGACCCAAATAGTGCAGATGGAGAGAAGGCCCTCGCCCGGTTCCGCCAGGCTGTACTGCAGGGCCTGAAGAAGGAAGGCCAGAGAGCTATGAATGTTGGGAAGGTAGCGGACGTTCTTCAGCGCCCAGATGAAAGTCCAGCTGCTTTCTATGAACGATTAACTGAAGCCTATAGACTTTACACCCCATATGACCCAGCAGCCCAGGAGAATTTACGTGTGGTGAACGCCGCTTTTGTGAGTCAGTCCCAGGGAGACATAAAACGAAAACTGCAGAAATTGGAAGGATTTGCGGGCATGAACTCAGCACAGTTAATGGAAGTCGCACAAAAGGTATTTGTGAATCGTGATCAAGAATGCAAAAGAGAAATTGAAAGAAAGATGAAGAAGAAGGCAGATCTGCTTGCTGCAGCACTAGTTGAGGGACAAGGAGGAGGATATCCTAATAGAAGAGCCAGAGGATGGGGAAGGGGCCGAGGGAGCGCTCGGCCCCCCTTAGGTGCAAATCAGTGCGCTTATTGTAAAGAGGAAGGACATTGGAAGAACGAGTGCCCGAACATTGTCTCCACCCCCTGGAGGGGAGGCGGGAGCGCTAGGAGAGTGGGGGGGGGGGGATTCCAGCAGCGAGGGGGGATGCAGCGCGCACAGTTTCAACAGCAAGAAGAGGCTGCCATAGAGGGAGTGGCAACCGCCGAAGACTATTTTATGGATGAAGACTAGGCCAGACCGGGCTCCAAGTTCTTCCTGGGTCCCCAGGAGCCTATGGTCAATCTAAAGATTGGGGACCAGCATATGGACTTCATGGTAGACACAGGGGCTGAGCATTCAGTAGTAGCCAAGCCTGTGGCCCCTGTGTCCTCTCGATCTGTCACAATCGTGGGAGCTACTGGAACTAGAACCACAAGACCTTTTCTGCAGAACCGTGCCTGTGAACTAGGGGGACAGAAGATAACACACCAGTTCCTGTATATGCCTGAATGCCCAGTTCCCCTGTTGGGCCGAGACATGCTCGCGAAACTCCAAGCACAGATATCCTTTGTTGAAGGGGGAAAAATGGAAATGACTATAAACTCAAAATCTGCTGGCCTGATGGCGTTAACTGTCCCCCGAGAAGAAGAATGGTGGTTCTATTTACCTGCATCCAAAGCAGTAAGCTCCTGTATACCTACCAGCATTGCAGCCCCGCCTGGAGTATGGGCGGAGAATAATCCACCTGGCCTAGCGAAGAATATAGCTCCTGTGCTTGTCAACCTTAAACCAGGAGCAGAACCAGTGCATGTGCGTCAGTATCCCCTCCCACGACCAGCAATTGAAGGTATTCATCGCCACTTGAAGAAATTACTGCAGTATGGACTCCTCAGAGAATGCCAATTGCCCTGGAACACCCCCCTTCTCCCAATCAAGAAGCCTGGGACGGGTGACTACCGCCCAGTGCAAGACCTACGTCGAGTAAACAGTGCAGTTGAAACCATACATCCAGTAGTACCAAATCCTTACACCCTCCTGGGACTGATTCCAGCAGAAGCCACTCATTTTACTGTTTTGGACTTAAAAGATGCCTTTTTCTGTATACGCCTGGCATCTGCTAGTCAGCTTTGTGTGCATTTGAATGGGAAAACCCTACCACAGGAAGACGAGGACAACTCACTTGGACTCGATTACCACAAGGATTCAAGAATTCACCCACTATCTTCAGTGCAGCCCTCAACCAAGATCTGTCAAGTTACTCTGTGACTCCAGGAAAAAGAATCTTGCTCCAATATGTAGATGATCTGCTTATAGCCACCAACAACGAAACTGATTGTGTGCAAGCTACCAGTGATCTCTTACACCTCTTGAATGAAGCCGGATACAAGGTCTCCAGAGCCAAGGCGCAATTGTGTCAGACAGAAGTGAAATATCTAGGGTTCCATCCGTCCAAAGGAACCCGGAAATTAGGACTGGAACGAAAGGAAGCAGTATGCCGTATCCCAACCCCCACCACCAGAAAACAGGTGCGGGCTTTCCTGGGAGCTGCAGGCTATTGCCGCATATGGATACCAAATTTTGCGCTCCTGGCAAAACCCTTGTACCAAGTCACAAAGGGAGTGGAACGATCTCCCCTGGAATGGGGCCCAGAACAAGAAAAAGTGTTTAAATCCCTGAAAACAGCATTGATGTCGTCCCCAGCCTTGGGACTACCAGATGTGCAGAAACCATTTTGTCTATATGTCCATGAGTCAGGTGGAAACACATTGGGAGTCTTGACCCAGCCCCTTGGGTCTTGGCAACGACCTGTAGCCTACCTGTCAAAACAGTTGGATCCTGTTGCAAAAGGATGGTCACCTTGCCTGAGAGCTGTAGCAGCTACAGCCCTCTTAGTGAGTGAAGCTGACAAGCTCACCTTAGGACAAAATCTTCAAGTGACCGTACCACATTCTGTTTTAACCCTGATGGAACACAAAGGAAACCATTGGCTCACTAACGCTCGAATGTTGAAGTACCAAAGTATGCTATGTGAAAATTCTCGACTGAAATTGAGTGTCAGCCAAACTCTGAACCCAGCTACTCTATTGCCCGCCGGTCCCAGCCCTCCTGACCATGATTGCTTGGAAGTAATGGACACCGTATACTCAAGCCACCCAGATTTAACTGATGTCCCCTTGAGCCACCCGGACAAAACTTTCTTCATGGATGGAAGTAGCCTCCTAACTGACGGACAGCGATGTGCTGGTTATGCAGTGGTGACCCTGGACATGGTAGTAGAATCGTCAGCCCTGGCCCCAGGAACCTCAGCACAGAAGGCTGAATTGATAGCCCTCACACGCGCACTCAAAATTGGAACAGGAATCAGCTTGAACGTATACACAGACTCCAAATATGCTTTCACAACACTACATGCCCATGGAGCCCTGTACAAGGAGCGTGGATTGATCACCTCGGGAGGCAAGTTTGTCAAGTATGGCCCAGAAATATTGACACTATTGGAAGCCGTATGGGCCCCCAAACACGTTGCTGTAATGCATTGTCGAGGCCATCGGACTGGAGATGGAGAAATGTCCCGAGGAAACAGATTTGCCGATGCCTCAGCCCGAGAAGCGGCCATTGCTGGACAAATTACTACCCCTAGTGCAGTGATGGCTAACCTTTTTGAGCCCGAGTGCCCAAACTGCCGCACAAAACCAAAGAATTTCCTCAAAGTGCCAGCACGTCAATTAAACCTTAACAACAATATTTTAGAGCCTTATAATGATGTTCCAGATCACCCATTTTGGGCAAGGATACTGGGGCGTTACAAATTACACAACACTTGTCTTTCACCATGATGAAGAAGTAGTCCATTTCCCATTCATCATGAAAGTGGTAGGTTTTGCTCTTCTTTGGAACCCAGCTCCCGCGCGGGTCCTATAATCTCGCGAGAGGACGGCGCACGAGCCCTAGCGTGCAGCTTCTCGGCGAGAGGCGCGCAGAAGCTCCGACCGGAAGGGGAAGCGCGGGGCCGGGCTGGGGCCTTTCTCCTAGCACAGGGGTCTGCAACCTTTAAGACATAAAGAGCCACTTGGACCCGTTTCCGAAGGGAAAAAAAAAACTGGGAGCCGCAAAACCATTGCGACATTTAAAACAAATCTAACACTGCATATATTGTTTCTTACAGTGTACCATCATAATCACAATCACAATCATAGCCTGAGGTAAATATGAGGGCCCAAATGTAATCCACATTATAAATATATTATTATATTATTGTCACTTTTCTTTTAATATTTTTTTGACCCCCCTCAGAACTACTTTTCATAGAAAACGTTAAATTTACTTACCGTATTTTCCGGCGTATAAGACGACCCCCTACTTTTCCTGTTAAAATATAGGTGTTTGGCCTATACTCGCCGTATAAGACTACCCCTCTTCCAGCGCACACCAAAAAAAATACGCCGGAAAATACGGTTAATTAATCACAACAAGTAACAATATTTGATTTCAAAATTATGATGATTTTGTAGTCAAATCACTAATATGAAATAAAATTATTTTTTCTACCTTTGTTGTCTGACCAATTTATTCTCTGATCATGCTGGTCCCGATCTGAGGCTTCTGCTTTCCTGTCTTCTCTTAGCTCTGTTTCTGTGGTCTATGGTCCATCTGCCATTTCTTATCTCTTCTTTCGTTTTCTTCACTTCTTTCCATCAGCCTATTTCCAGTCCCAGTAACCCTCCCCAGTATCAGCCCCTTTCCAGTCCTCACTCCCAGTACCTTCCAATGTCAACTTGCATTCCCATGATTGCCACTGGTGTCCATTCCCTTCCAGTCCCCCTCCTTCCCCACTGACCAGTCCCTTCTAGTACAAATACCATGGCAGCCCCTCTCAGATCCACTCCCTTCCAGTTCCATTCTCCCATCCCCTCGCATCAGCCCATTTGTAGCCTTAGCCCCCAGTTTTCTTCCAGGGCCAGCAGCTCTATCCTCCCCTCCCCACAATCAGCCCATTCTCAGTCAAAGCCCCCCAATCAGCTCACTTCCAGTGCTAATCCCCCCTCAACCCCATTACCAGTGCTAGCCTCCCCTAATCAGCCCAATACCACCAGTCCTACCCCCCCCCCCATCACCAGTCCTATCCCCCCATCAGCCCATTTCCAGTCCTAACCTCACCGATCAGCTCATTTCCAATGCTAGCCCCCCATCAGTCCATTATCAGTCATACCCCCCTATCAGCCCATTACCAGTCCCAACCCCCCCCCTTGATCAGTCCATTCCCAGTCCTAGCCTTCAACCCATTACCAGTCCTAGTCCCCTCCCATCTGCCCATTACCAGTGCTAGCTCCCCCATCAGCCCATTATAATCCTAAGCCGCAATGTCTCTCGCCTCTCTCCAGCATTTATCCCGTCTGTCCAGTATGTCCCTGTCTCTCCCCTTTGTGCATGCCAGCCCCCCTCCCTCCATGTCAGCCCCCGTCCTTCCATCTGTCCATGTCAGCTCCCTCCCTCCCTCCCTGTCAGCCCCACTGTCCATGTCAGCCTCCCTCCATGTCAGTCCCCCCTCTGTCCATGTCAGCCCCCTCCCTCCATATATCCCTCCTTCCATGTAAGCCCCCCTCCTTCCATCCATCCATATCAGCTCCCTCCCTCCATCCATCCATATCAGCTCCCTCCCTCCATGTAAGCCCCCCTCCTTCCATCCATCCATATCAGCTCCCTCCCTCCCTCCCTCCATCCCTATCAGCTCCCTCCCTCCCAGTATGTCCCCCTCCTTGCATCCTTCCTTATCAGCTCCCTCCCTCCAAGTAAGCCCCCCTCCTTCCATCCATCCATATAAGCTCCCTCCCTCCATGTAAGCCCCCCTCCCCCCCATGTCGATGGTAGCCCCCCCCCCACTCCCCATGTCGATGGTAGCCCCCCCCCTCTCCCCATGTCGATGGTAGCCCCCCCCCTCTCCCCATGTCGATGGTAGCCCCCCTCTCCCCATGTCTTCCTCCCTTCGTCTGCAGCCGCGGCTCCCTGCCTGTTAGGGAACCGCGGCTGTGCTTGTAAAATCGTTGCGGAGCCCTTCCTGTCTTGACGGGCTCCGTGCAGCATTGTCCCGCCTCTAAAGGAAGTTGTACTTACTTACAACTTCCTTTAGAGGCGGGACAATGCTGCACGGAGCCCGTCAAGACAGGAAGGGCTCCGCAACGATTTTACAAGCACAGCCGCGGTTCCCTAACAGTCAGGGAGCCGCGGCTGCAGACGAAGGGAGGCAGACACCTGTCCTAGCGGACCTTCCCGCGTGCCAGCTGCAAGGCCTTCGCGTGCCACAGCTGGCACGCGTGCCATAGGTTCGCCATCGCTGCCCTAGTGTAACAATTCAAGCAGCCATATTCCCAGTGCCTCTTAGTGCATGGACGCCCCGATATACCCAGAATGAGATGGACTATTACTGTCGACATGAGGGGGGGCAACTATCAGAGACTAGTATTGTATAAGAGAAGTGCTGATAAGTAATTCATGCTACTGAGTTTGCACGGAGAGAAGCAGCATTCTGCTGGAGTGAAACTCAATGTCTGTAAGCAGCTGAATATGGTTAAAGCTATGGAAGTGATTAGCTGCTACTGAAGCTTCGTGAATGAGAAGAAGTTGAATTAACCTTGTACATAATCTGACAACCCTGAGAAGGATCAGGTTGGACTGTATTTCATTTGGACTTTATCTTGGCTTATAAAGTATCCACCGTTTTGTTTCTGGTTAGGGGAGGTAGATGACAGAATCCTGTGCAACAAATAAAGTTTTTGTTATCACACAAAACCTTGGCTGTCTTTCGTTTGGGCCACAACTACAGGGATACCAAGCATCAGCACTTACAAGGATAATCTGGCACATTTCCCACTCTTCCAGGAAACCGCCTATACGCTGAGAAAGGGGGTGTGACAGGTTTTGGCGTAGGTTTTAGGATTAAAGCTACCACCTCACAGAAATAAGCAACTGATACAAATTTGCCAGTAAAGTTTAAAGAAGAACAACTTTTCCAAAGTCCAAGAGGAAGAAAAGAAAAAAAAAAGAGAGGAAATTTGTTTTTTTTTTTCAACACACAAAGTGGTACCTTCAGGAAGAGCTTACCAACTCTGCAAACTCGGAGGGGAGTGTCAGCTGAGGCGGATTGGAGCAGAGGTTCCTGGATTCTGCAGTGCTGAGGAGCGAGACTCACCACTTGTAGCAGGTAACCGGTAGATGAGAAGGGTTACCTAGGATACTGCTACAAGGGGGTGGGGTATTGCAGAGTGGTGGAAGCTGAGGGAAGGGGTGTTGTGTGAAAAGCCACACTTGGTGTTTGCTTTCTGTTTTATTGCAGCCGAGACAGCGATGGATCCAGCTCAGTTATTGAACTGGGCAGCGGAGAGATTCCAGCAGCAGCAGCAAATGTCAGCGGAGGCCCAGGAGAAAACAGTGGAGATGCTGCGGGCACAACAGCCGTTGATGAATCTGCTAGGCGCATGGATGGGAGAGCAGAAGCAGACTACGGAGGCAATTAAGACTGTGTCAAATTCACTAGGCAGTTTAACAGGTCTTGAAACCTTAAGCAAGGGCATGTTATCTATAAGGCAATTGTTAAGTGATGATGATATCGATGACTACTTGGAGGTCTTTGAACGCATTGCACTCATGAGCAGTTGGCCAAAAGACCAGTGGGTTATACGCTTAGCATCATCCCTAACAGGAGAGGCGCTAGCAGCCTACAGAGCGGTACCCAATGATCTTGTGAACAACTATGAGGCAGTAGTCAAAGCCATTAGAACCCGGTTAGGCTTAACTCCAGTGGTATATCGCCGCCTTTTGCGAGGGTGCAAGTTAACCCCAAGTGAAACACCACAGAGCTTATGCCATCGGATTCAAACACTAGTGTACAAGTGGTTAACTCCAGAGGGGAGAAGCATTGATTCAGTATTAGATGATATTGTTTTAGAACAGTTCTTAGATGCTGTACCTGTAGAATTGCAATCCTTCTTAATTTTGCAAGATTGTAAGACCACGAGAGATGCCATAGCACTTGCTGACCGTTTCTTAGAGGCTAAAGCCGTCGGTCAGAAGCAGATGGGTACTTCAGAGTCAACAGTTTTGAAAATTCCAGAGAAGAGGGAGGGAGTAAGGTCAGGGGAAGCTATGTCCAGAATGCCCCTGTCCAAAAGTTATAGAGAGCAGCGTAAATGCTTTGCATGTGGTCAGAAGGGTCACTTACAAAGGGACTGTAAAGCCAAGCTTGTTTTAGTCACCACCCAGTCCAAGGAGGTTGGGGAGGGGTTTGTACTAAAAGTCAGGGTTAACGATATTCAGGTTGAAGCGATCCTAGATTCAGGCGTTGACCAATCAATGATCTCTGATAGCCTGTGGAGGGAGATAAAAGCTCAGAGTAAAGATTTTGTAGGGCACTCTGAGAGGAAGATTAAAATTCGTTGTGTACACGGCGCAGCCGCGTCATATCCGTTACACTTAGTTACTGTTGAAGCGCTGGGATTGAAAAAGGAAATTCCAGTGGCAGTAGTGCCAAGACTGCCACATTCCCTAGTCTTAGGTAGGGACTGGCCTCGATTTCGGAAGGGCCTAGTTAAAGGGCTAGCCATTTCCACCGAAGCCAAAGACCCTAGTTCAGGGAAGGTAGAAAGTAGGGACTGGCCGCGATTTCGGAAGGGCCTAGTTAAAGGGCTAGCCATTTCCACCGAAGCCAAAGACCCTAGTTCACGGAAGATAGAGGGAGAACCCATAAAAAGGGAGATAAAGGAAAGACAAGGAACATCCACTCATAGGGAGAAGCCTAGGTCAAGGATAGTACCAGCTCCTTTATTTGCGAAACCTAGAGAAAAGCCAGGTAGGGAGAAGACACCTAGCCAGAGTTCTCCCAGCAAGACAAAGTTTCTCTTGAAATGTTGCAGGCTTACCCCAAATGCAAAAATACCTAAGAGAGCATCAGAGCAGGCAGCCGGATTTGACATCTTTAGTGCGGAGGACACTATTATCCCAAGTCAAGGGCGAGCTTTAGTAGAGACGGGCATTCAGCTTGAAATACCACCAGGGTGCTACGGTCGGATCGCTCCGCGATCTGTATGGGCCGCTAAAGAATACATTGATGTAGGTGCGGGGGTAATAGACCCAGATTTTAGGGGGGCTATTAAAGTCTTGCTGCTAAATTTTTCTAAAAGGGACTTTAAAATAGCTGTGGGTGATAGAATAGCACAACTCATTATGGAGAGAGTTGGCTTTCCGGATATAGAAGAGGTTACTGAGTTAAGTACCAACCCAAGGGGTTTGGATGGGATTGGATCCACAGGACAGGCCGTTGTAGTGGGTTTGTCAGCCACCAGGGAGGGGGACAAGGTAGAGAAAGACTTTGATCCTCGGCAGGCCGAGTGGAAGGCCCAATCATTGTCTGGGGTAGATGAGGAAATCTCTTGGTATCAGCGGCAAGCTCTGCTGAAAATAATAGAGAATCTTCCAAACAGTTCTATCCCTACGCCCAGTGAGGCTAAGTATATAGATATAAAGAGCAATGCTTTTGTCAGCTACGGTCAGAGAGCTAGGATTTCGTGCTGTTCTGGAGATGTCCATCCAGCCCGAAATATCTTAAATGGGGGGTTATGTGATGATGCAGAGGCTTTAAGCAGAGAGAAAATGGGTTTAAAACTGCAGCTTTCCTCTAATGCACACATTAAGGCAGGCAAGGAAGGGGTTAAAGCACAAGCCCAGAGAAACTCTCTGCACAGAAAGGCAGTGAGAGAGCCACACCCCAGCTCCAGGACAAACAGAGGAGCTGACATAAGAGGCAAGGGGGCGGAGTCAAACTGGATAGGACAGCCCAATGCTCTTAACCAGGAAGTAACAGAGAGAGTTAGTAGGAGTCTGAGTCTGGGAAGGAGTCGGGAGAGGAGAAGGAGATTGTGTTCTGATCCAAGGAGAGTTCGTGGAGGAGCAGGAGGAGTGCCTGGGAGAACAGGAAGTGTTCAGGCAGGAGACTCAGGACCTGACTCTGACCAAGAGGCAGAGAGAAGCAAAGGGTGGAGCAGCCATTGCCAGGATAGCACATGGTGCTGGGAGAGTTGCCATCCAGACTGCTGTGAGACACGGAGGTCTCAGAGAAAGCAGTGGAGTAAGCTTCCTCTGAGAGAGAGAGGTCAATGAGAACCAGACAGCCAGGAGAAGCAGGTGGGAACATACTTTTATTCTCATGGGGAGAGGCTGGAACCCTTAACCAGAAGAGATAGTATATCTTCCCTAGAGTCTTCCCTAGAGGCTGTGAACAGAGGTGAGAGTTTAACCAAGTATAAAACTCTGTATGATAAGCTGCCTAAGCGTCCCAAGTGCAGGAAGCCAGATACTAGCAGAAGCTTACGAAGCACCTCAGCTGTCCTTAATTCATCAGCTGATGGTAGCCTTCGACGAGAGAAGCAAAAGCTAGCTCACGCTGTGCCAGTGAAACAGGAGCAGTGCAAGAACAGAGACTTGTCTTTTTACCCACCTTTGCAACCCAGACATACTAGAAGAGGAGCAAGCCAGTTGAGTTCCTTTAACACCACTTTAAAGGAGGCTGCTGATTCTAGTTATAATCATATTCCACGGAGGGAAAGGAATAGAGAGTGGAAACAGCTTAGACACTATTTGGAACCATGGAAGCCTGTTGATCTGCAGTACCCTGATTTGAATCATGAGACGTCTGACTCAGATGTTGAATCCATGCAGTTAGGTTCAACCAAATCAGATAGGTCTTATTCTGACATGGAAGCAGACTGTGCTGTATGTTACCAAGAGTGAAGCTGTCAATAGTATTGTATAAGAGAAGTGCTGATAAGTAATTCATGCTACTGAGTTTGCACGGAGAGAAGCAGCTGAATATGGTTAAAGCTATGGAAGTGATTAGCTGCTACTGAAGCTTCGTGAATGAGAAGAAGTTGAATTAACCTTGTACATAATCTGACAACCCTGAGAAGGATCAGGTTGGACTGTATTTCATTTGGACTTTATCTTGGCTTATAAAGTATCCACCGTTTTGTTTCCGGTTAGGGGAGGTAGATGACAGAATCCTGTGCAACAAATAAAGTTTTTGTTATCACACAAAACCTTGGCTGTCTTTCGTTTGGGCCACAACTACAGGGATACCAAGCATCAGCACTTACAAGGATAATCTGGCACATTTCCCACTCTTCCAGGCAACCGCCTATACGCTGAGAAAGGGGGTGTGACAATATGTTGGACCATATTATATGTTTGCAAGCTGTTGTTGAAATTATAACCAATGAAACTAGTAGAGCACTAACCTTGTTAGCTAAACAAGCCACTCAGATGCGTACAGCCATATACCAGAATCGCTTAGCATTAGATTACTTGCTTGCAGCTGAAGGAGGAGTATGTGGCAAACTTAATTTGACTAACTGCTGCTTACAAATTGATAATGAAGGGCGAGTTGTCGAAGACATAGCCAATCACATGAGAAAGCAAACTTATGTCCCAGTCCAAACCTGACATGGCTTGCAACTTGATGGCTGGTTTGGTTCCTGGTTTTCAGGAATGGGCGGCCTGAAGACACTTGATTGTATTCTTGATTGTGGCTGTTTGCTTATGTATACCATGTTTCCTCCCCTTGTGCTTGCGTATGTTAAATTCAACCATTGATAGTATTATTGAACGTAAGGCAGCTACACAGATACTAGCAATGTGGAACTACTACCCTATACCACAAAGTAATCCCTCCACCCTAGTGTGAAGTACCATATGTGATTTAATTCTCACCCTTTCTCACTTGCGGGTGAGAATAATCAAAGGGGGGAATGTGATAGGCTATGGCCTAGAATAGCCTGCATAGCCTGCAGGAGTAAGAAAGGCCTGTAAGTTAGGCCTGAGTCCCAACCCCCACTTGAGAATATTATAGCTGAGCAGAGCCGAAAGCCAGTAGAAATTAGAAAACTGCTTTAAACTGCTTTGATAAGAATGCAAGAAACTTCTATTTAGCTCCTTTATGTTGATAACAGATGTGTTCCAGTATCTTGCTTTCACACATTTTCTAAGCTGAGGAGGGACCTTGTAGCAGAATGTGTTATGTCTAGAAACTGAGCCATGGCTAGAGAGGCCTGAGCAGGGGGAACAGGTGTTAAGCCCGGTCAGCGGTCCCCATTGGATGGGGGTGGAGGGGACACCGGGACCAATGAGGAGTTTGTCTGTATAGAACTGATGAAGAAAGGTATAAACGTTGTTGTTTTGTTGAACTCCATTGCTCAGATCATTTTGAATGTGACAGTGCCTGAGACTGTGCACAAAGAAATTGGCTTGAATCTTAGTAAATAGACTCCTGGGTTTATTTATTGCGGACACTTTGCTACAACACTAGCACTGTGTGGATATGACTTCAACTGAATAACCATGTTCCCTGCTGGCAACAGGGAAGGTTTTCTCTTGCATTTGATCTGGAGGGGCCTGGTTTTTGTCATTCTCTCTATGCAGAATTCTCTCCTCTCTTCTAAGGCAAAGTCCACCCCAACTTCTCCCCGTAGGTCTCTTCTGCCTGTTCTGTGCTGTCTCTGTTTCCAGTTCCCAAAGAGAGCAGATTTGCTCTCAAAACTAGCTAATGCAACTCCTTTAGCCAGCAGGCAATCTTTCCAATCACTCCCTAATTCTCCTCCAGGAAGTGGGGATCCTATTGGTCTCAGTTGAGGAAACTAGTTATTGATGCTGGTAATCCAGTGATCACCAGATTGTGTGGTTCAGTATTAGGACTAGGGCTGTTAGAATCCATTCAAAGGCGAGGATCTTAGACTTTAGGAAGACTAACTTTGCGAAGATGGGCCAATACCTCAGGGAGTCGTTAGTTGGATGGGAACAGCTGAGGGATGTAGAAAAACAGTGGGAAAAACTGAAAGGGGATATTTTAAGGGCAACCAACCTTTTTGTTAAAATGGTAAATAAAGGTAAAAGGAAAAGGAGACCGCTATGGTTTTCGAAAGAAGTAGCTGAAAAAGTGAAGAAAAAGAGGGAGGCCTACATGAAATACAAGAGATTACAGAGAGAGGAAGACAGGCATCTGTATTTGGAAAAACTTAGAGAAGCTAGCAAAGTAGTCAAGAAGGCAAGATTCAAAAGGAGGAGGAAATAGCCAATGCAATAAAATGGGGGGATAAGACATTTTTCAGATATATTAGTGAGAAGAAGAAGGGCAAGAGTGGTATTGTCAGATTCAAGGGTGCAGGGGAGGAATATGTAGAAGCTGATAAGGATAAAGCAGAATTGTTTAACAAATATTTTTGTTCTGTGTTCACAGATGAAGAACCAGGAGCAGGACGTCAGAAAACACCCACAAATAGGAACAGAAGCATAGGACATCTTGAACAATTTTCAGAAGACTGTGTTCGTGAGAAACTATCTCAACTTAAAGTAGACAAAGCGATGGGACTGGATGGGATATACCCGAGAATACTGAGGGAACTTGGGGACGTTCTAGCAGCTCCACTGACTGACCTTTTCAATGCCTCGTTGGAGTTGGGAGTGGTGCCAAAGGACTGGAGAGAGGCTCATGTGGTGCCTTTACACAAAAGCGGAAGTAAGGATGTGGTTGAAAACTACAGGCTGGTTAGTTTAACTTTGGTCTTGAGTAAATTATTGGAAACGCTGCTGAAAGAGAAAATAGTGAGGTTTCTGGAGTCCAGCGGATTACAGGATCCAAGGCAGCATGGATTCACCAGAGGCAGGTCTTGCCAGACAAATCTGATTGATTTCTTTGACTGGGTGACCAGGGAGTTGGACCGAGGGAGAGCCCTAGATGTGGTGTATTTAGATTTCAGTAAAGCCTTTGACACTGTTCCTCACAGGCGACTTATAAACAAACTGAGGACCCTAGGGATGGACCCTAAAGTTACTGCTTGGGTTAGAAATTGGTTGGGTGGGAGGCGACAAAGAGTACAAGTCAATGGAGCTCACTCTGAGGAGAAGGATGTCATCAGCGGTGCACCCCAGGGATCTGTCCTTGGTCCGATTCTTTTTAACATCTTTGTTAGTGATATAGTGGAAGGGCTTTCAGGTAAGGTTTGCCTCTTTGCAGATGATACCAAAATCTGCAATAGAGTAGACACCCAGGAAGGGGTAGATAACATGAGGAGGGATCTAGCTAAGCTTGAAGAATGGTCTAGAATTTGGCAGCTGGGATTTAATGTTAAAAAATGTAAGGTCATGCATTTGGGCTGCAGCAATCCAAGGGAACAATATAGTATAGGGGGTGAAGTACTTTTGTCCACTAAAGAAGAGCGGGACCTAGGCGTGGTTGTGTCTGATGATCTTAAAGTAGCTAAACAGGTAGAAAAGGCGACGGCAAAAGCTAGAAGGATGCTTGGGTGCATACGGAGAGGAATGGCTAGCAGAAAAAAGGAGGTGATAATGCCTCTGTATAAGTCTTTGGTGCGACCTCATTTGGAGTATAGTGTGCAATTCTGGAGACCGCACCTTCAAAAGGATGTGAACAGGATGGAGTCGGTGCAGAGGATGGCTACCAAAATGATTAGAGGTCTTCATTATAAAGCATATGAGAACAGACTGAAGGATCTTAATATGTACACCTTAGAGGAAAGGCGGGATAGAGGTGATATGATTGAGAGGTTTAAATACCTCCGTGGCATAAATGTTCAGGGAGAGAGCCTCTTTCAATTGAAAGCAAGTTCTGCTATGAGGGGACATGGGATGAGGGTGAAGGGAGATAAATTCAGGAGTGATATGCGGAAATATTTCTTTACGGAAAGAGTAGTGGATCCGTGGAATAGTCTCCCAGTGGAGGTGGTAGAGATGAGGACAGTAACTGAATTCAAAAAAGCATGGGACAAACACAGAGGATCTCTAAAGGTAAAAAGTGGACTGTTGTAGTTGTTATGGAAGGACAGACTAGATAGGCCATGTGGTCTTTTTCTGTAGTCATATTTCTATGTTTCTATGTTTCTAATACCAGCAAAGTGTAGCTAGTGGCTGAGATTCATGTTAAAAAAAACACAACATAATCTCTCTCCTTAGTGTATCACTTAGAAGAAGCAAGCTCTTTTGGGTAGGGCTACAACTTGATTGCCTGGCCATATTAGAATTTTGTTAGTGTAGTTCTCCAGATATGTCATTCCTTGCTGGGTAGCTCGCTCCAGAGGCGTAGCATCAATAGTGCATTGTGGTGCACATATACCATCTACTTCAAAGGGAAGCGTGCAATCAAGGTCTACTTTGGCCCAAATCTGCATGCCCCTTTCCACTGAGTTCCTCCCTTGTCTCCCACTTGCTGCAGGCACAGTTATGCATATGCAATATCTGCTGTAAGCAGAAATTATGTGGGATGAAGACGTGTTGCCAATGCGATCAGATGCGGGGCAGGCGTCAGTGCCGTGCCTCTGCAACCATGGCTTCCAGGCTCAGAAAAACAATTGCTGAGGGCCCCATTATTGCCCTTGCTATCCAGGGCCTCTATAACCACTTAAAGGGGCCTGGGCAAACTGGTATAGATGGATCCCCTTTTAGTTTTTCCCTATTGGACACCACCATCCATTTCCTTCTTGACAACTCCAGCTGCTGTTAATCTGATGCTGCAGTTTTCCTCCTCATTGCCAGCTCATGAGAAGACAGTTGCATATTTTCTTCTCCTTCTGGCCCTATGAAGCTGAGTCAAGCACCCCTCCACCTTCTTAATGGCCTGTGCAGGCTGATGAAAATGCACACAAGGTGTTTTCTTCCTTCTGGTCTGTGTGGGCAGCTTTGGGAGGCATATTCAAAGGAATTAACATGGCTATCAAACCCACTAACTGCCTCACACAAGTCTGCAAAGGCTTTCATGGATGCTATGCAAGCATTAGATTTTTCCCAGATAATAGACTGCCCAAGTCACAAAAAGGAGGTCTCTTAGACCTCATTTTTATCCACAATCGCTATTTCCAAAATAACCAGCCTCCTCCAATTACCACACTTGCTGTCCCCTGATCAGACCACAAGCCGGTCATTTTTCATCACTTCCAGGCCCAGGCCCAGACCCCTCCTCAAGGAACACAACTACCATCCAACACTAGAAGTTTCAAGCACCTAGACAAAGATGATTTCCTAAACTCAATCTATCTGCTCCTAGATCAAGATTCCCATGAACTATACACCCTCGTTGAGAACTGGAATCAAACAATAATCAGAGCAGCAACAGCATCTCCAGCTAGAAGACTCAAGAGGAGGCATCATTTTGCACCCTGGTACACTGCAGAGCTAAGAAACACCAAGACCAAACTCTGTCAGCTCAAAGGAAAATGGCAACATTCCAGGAGTTCAACTGATCTCAACAATTATATGGCTAAACTCCAGGAATACCATCACATGGTTAACAAGGCCAGGAAAGAATACCACTCTAACTTAATTCGCACCTTCCTAAACCATCCTAGGGAGTTATTTGAACAGTCAAATCACTTTTAAGGAACTCCACTGAGAGCACAAGGACTGACAACTTAGCCCCACAAATCCTTGTCAAACACTTCCATTCCAAGACGAACATCAAGAATAGCACCCTAGCCACCTCGACCCCATCTCTTAATCATAATCCATCTACCCCCAACTGGTGCACCTTCCAACATGTATCCAAGAACATTTGGAAACTATCATATCATCCTTAAACATCCAACCTCCCCCCTAGACCCATGCCCAGTGAGCTGGATAAGATGGCCCGTTCTGAATTCACCCCCACAACTCTCAGGATCACTCAACTCTCACTCAAGACTATCTGCCCGCAAGCCTCATGCATGCATCCATGTGACCAATACTCAAGAACAACAAGTTGGACCAGAACATTCTAAATTATTACTGTCCAATCTCAGGCCTGCCCTTTCTTGAAAGATCTTTGAAAAGGTAATACAGCATCAGGTCCAGGACCACTTCAAACACATGTCCCCCTAGACCCTCAACATGCTTTCCGGTCTCAACATGGCATTGAAACCCCGCTCACATCCCTCATGGACAGGCTGACACAAGGCAGGGCCCTACCAAGCCATAAATGCACCCTGTGTGACTTGCAGATCTGGTGTGCCCCCCCCACCCCGTTTGTCCTTTGCCCCACACCCAGCATCTCCCCATCTTACTTTCATGTCTTCAGTTGGCTCCCCACTCGGCCTGTCCTTGCCGCGCCGCCACCACTTTTAAGGTTCCCATGGCGGCAGCAGTGGGACCTCCAATAAAAAAATAAACATGTGGGTCTCTCCGACTCCACACTTGCATGCTGGCCTAATCCCCCTCATCTAACATATGCTCATGTCAGAGGACGGAGGGACCAGACCAGCCATTTAAACACGGAGTTACAAATACCCACGCTTGAATGGCTGGTCTTCTCATTCCCTCTTCTGATGCGAGCATACGTCAGAAGAAGGGGTCAGGCCAGCATGCAAGAGCGGAATCAGAGAGACTTGCATGTTTTTTTCCAATTGGAGGTCCTGCCACTGCCAAGGGAACCTAAAAGCAGCAGCAGAGCAAGGGCAGGCAGCGTAGGGGAGAGCAGAGGTCAGCATCCCCAAATGTGTCTCTATTTTTTTGTGCCCTGTGCGGCTGCACCTCTTGCACAGGGCTAGGTACTGTGCTGACACAAGGTATCCAAAAGTACCATCAAGGTTTCAAGCTACTATTCCTGGATATCAATGTGGTCTTTGACTCTGTACCCCACTTGGCACTAATCCACTGTTTATAAGATATAGGAATTGGTGGCATAACTCTAAATTGCTTTATGTCATAACTGAATGAATGCCAACAACATGTACGCATAGCAGGAAACATTTCCACCCCGTTCAATCTACAACAGGGTGTTCCTCAAGGCTCTGATTTCTCCACTCTCCTCTTTAATATTTACATTCAGCCTATCTGCGCAATCATGCAATTGTGCAAGGTATTCTATTATACATTTGCAGATGACATAATCCCGGGGTTTCTAGTCCCAAAGGTGCTCCTTGTGGCCTTGAGCAAGCCACTTAACCCTCCATTGCCTTAGGCACAAAAACAGATTGTAAGCCCTTTGGGGACAAGGGAAAAATATATATACAGTACCAGAATGTACACCGTTTTGACTGGTAGAAAAGCAGTATATAACCCTAGTTAAATAAATAAACCATTCTCCACTCTGCAGCCCAATTGCACCCCCCCCCCAATAAGATGCTTCATAGCCATCACAAAATGGCTAGCTAAACACAACGTTTCAATCAATTGCCAAAAAATGGAAATCCTCCACGTCACCAAAGACTCAACTTTCATTCCATCAAAGCATTTAAAGATACCAGGAGCATAACTACAGGTCAAAATACAAGTTAGATACCTTGCAGTAATCCTGGACCAGGGATTAACATTACAAACTACAAATCTGTGACACCATCAAACTGGTCTACCACAAAATAAGGATAGTCCAAGCCCTTCGACCTCAGCTTCACACCCACGAATTCCTCACGGCTTCTAGGTCCTGGTCCTTCCGCACTTAGACTATTGTAACGTAACACTAGTGGAACACAGAAGAGAGCGAGTAATCTATATATATATCTACACCACATTTGACATTATTCATAAAGGGATGGTTGGTAAGATGTTTCTAAAAGTGTATCCTCAAGAACACGTAGTGTGTACAATAAGATGATATCAGGTGTAACCATTTCCAAATCATTATGATATCCCAGAAAGTTCTCCAAGATATTGCTAAAATGTGAAGCATCACGTACATATTAAGGGATGGCTACAACAAAAGGTCTAAGTAGAACATCAAGCATCTGTGAAATAGGCTCGAATAGGAACCCAATGGCTGAAATTACTGGGCGCCCTGGAGGTTTATGTAATGATTTGTATATTTTCGGTAACACATATATTGTGGGGACTACTGGGTGGGGAACTATGAGGAAGTCATGTTCTTTTTTGAGTAAGGTATTCTATTTCAAAATCTGTTTGTATCTGGCAATCTATACTTCTTTTCAGGGGAATCATGGGGTTCCAATCCAATCGTTCATAAAAACTCTTGTCATGTAGCTGTCTATTGATTTCACCTATGTAGTCCTCCCTATTCATAATGACCGCTGCCCCACCTTTATCCGCAGGTTTAATCACAATGTTGAGATGGCTTGAAGGGATGAGAGGGCCCCTTTTTCTGATTTATTCAAATTATAAAAAGGGGCTTGATTAGTGCCTTCCAGTTGTTCAACTCATTTTAGTACCACCTTCTCAAAAGATTCTATAAGGGAGTTGTTTGAACTGGAAGGGACCCAGGTAGATGTCTTTTTAACAATAGAGGGACCTGTGAGAGTGTCCTTTTTGTTAGCAAAAGAGTCTAAGGGCCTAATTTTCAATGAGGCGCTGAGGCATGCCATACCTGCAGAAAGATACCTGCTCAGGAGAAGTGCTTGAATCATGAGTCATGCGCCTCCAAACGGCCAAACAGAGCACAGTGACAGGCACCCAGTGTGGCATAGATGGGTACATGCAGGGGCCGGAACTCGGGCTTGGCGCCTAAGAAGATGTTAGCCTGCGATATCCATGTAGGTGTCCAAACGAGTGGCCAGAGAAGTGAGACAGCAAGTGTGCATGAACTCGTGTATCACCCGTCCGGTGTACCCATGCATTGACAACGCTGTCATGTAGGCTCCAAGGGATGCCTGTGCAAGAGCCCTCTGTGGCTGGGCAGATAGATACCAGTGGTATGGTGGCAAGAAAGACAGTGAATTGCACTGATGAGTCTGAGGCCCTTGCCCATTCCATGCTGCAGTACGAGGGGGTGCTATACCCTAGGGGGGCCGGCGGCCAAACCTGTGGCTGTCCATGGCCATATGGAGGGCAATCCAACTCTGCCTGCACAAGTAAGGAGACCTGAATGGGTGGGGGGGGGGGTGGGGGGGGGCGGGGGCTGAGCACCATGCTAGGCCATACACACTCTGAAAGGCACAGCTGTGTGTCTGCACAGGGAGACAGGGTCGTGGGGCTATGCCACATGCTAATGGCACACCAATGGTTGCAGAAAATGAAAAAGCAGGGGTATGGGCCATGCATGATACAGATGCCATCCCTGGCTGCCCGCAGTAGTAGGCATATCCAGGCACAGCAGACGGGGAGGCTGCTGCACCCCCTGGTAGCAGATGGCAGCAACACCACAGGGCTTGCACACCAATGGCACTGCCTTGTGCATGGGGAGCTGTGGTTGGGCTGTCCACCCCAGGGGATTCTGCCAGCCCGTGTGGACACCATGGACACATGCCCACCCTGCAGCCCCTGTAACCCCATCCCAGGGGTCAGAGGGGGCCAGTGGCAGTATCCACATATGTGTTGTCCATCTGTCCCTGCAAGTGGATCAGCCACCATTGCCCGCCACCCCCTGTCCGGATGTGGCAGCCCTGTACCATGGTGCCAAGGCAAGACTGTGTGCAACAAATGGGAGCAAGGGAAGGGAGGAGGACTGCAGAGGTGGCTGAAGGGACCAGAGGGGTGACACAGGTAAATCAGTGGCCCAGATAGCACTGTTGGTGGAGGCACAGGGCACATGCCAAAGATCCAGGGGAGCAGTGGGTAGGAATCCTTTGCCAGATGCAAGAAGTGTACCATCACATGCACCCCACATCTGCTATCCTTGGGTATGCCTCTGCCCCCAGGATGGGCAGGCCACCAGGCTGATGCAGGATACAGGTATGTGCAATGGGCGATGTGGAAGCACACATCTGAGCCCATGTGTGTTCCCTCCCCCTCTCTCCCACAGTGATTATGGTGTGCAATGCATCTTAGAGGCCCTAAAGTGCCACTACCACACACTGCACCGGACGTGACTGAACCAGTTGCAGTACATCAGGGAGCAGAAGAGGAAGGTCAATGGGGTACATAGTAGAACCCAGCAGATGCAGGGAGTGGCAGCCATGGCTGCTAGACAGGTGCAGGCAGACCATCTGGTGGTGGATCCCCTGTATGTAATGATGTGAATGTGCTTGGGGTGGCTATGCCATACCCCAGTGCCACTAACCCCTGTGTGCATCAGCTGGCTCCCAATACATGCAGGTGTGCACACACATAGCTGGGGCATGTTATGGAAGGGCGGTACAGGGGAACAAGGAGCACACACCACCAGCAGTGGGCCCAGATGCACACTGCACAACTGTCCACACTGCCCCCTTTGGGTGTCCATCGCCTGGGGGGGCTAGCAATCCACAGCTGGGCATGTGAGGGGGAGAACAGAGCTGGCTGTGGGTGGGCAAAGGGGAGGGCATGCAGTGTGCACTGTGGGACGGCACACTCCTGTGGCTCAAAGGTGGGTTGCGCAATGCATGTGCAGGCCCCATGGAGATACATCAGTTCCACCCCAGGGTCATGCCTGTGTGGACCTCTAATCCCCTCCCTCTTCCTCCACAGCTAGTTCCAGGGAGGCCTCAGACAACGCTGGCACACAACAGGCACCAATCTGGAGCAGCAGTCTGGCGCCAGTGCAGCTGTCCTGAGGTGCAGATCCCAAAAGTGATGGGGAAGAGGAGTACAGCAGCACTGCGATGGAGAACAACACCTTGGAGGGGGAGGGAAGTGAAGCAGCCACAGCACAGCAGTGGGATGGGGAGTCTGAGGAGGAGGAGGGATCAGAGGGACAGGGGCAGGGCGGGGAGTCTGAGGGGGAGGAGGGATCAGAGGGACTGGAGTAGGGTGGGGAGTCTGAGGAGGAGTAGGAATCAGTGGGAGAAGGGCAGGGTGGGGAGTCTGCCGGGGGTTCTTCCATTAGGCCACCTGAGGTAATGGGGTTGAGGGGGGACTAGCACTGGAAGTGAGCTGATTGGGGGGGCTGGGAATGGGCTGATGGTGGGGAGGGGAGGATAGAGTTGCTGGCCCTGGAAGAAAACTTGGAGCTAGGGATACAAATGGGCTGATGTGGGGGGATGGGAGAATGGGACTGGAAGGGAGTGGATACTGAGAGGGGCTGCCATGGTATTTGGACTAGAAGGGGCTGGACAGTGGGGAAGGAGGGGGACTGGAAGGGAATGGACACTAGTGGCAGCCATGGGAATGCAAGTTGTCATTGGAAGGTACTGGGAGGGAGGACTGGAAAGTGGTTGATACTGGGAAGGGTTACTGGGACTGGAAATAGGCTGATGGAAAGAAGGGAAGAAAACAAAAGAAGAGATAAGAAATGGCAGATGGACCATAGACCATAGAAAGAGATCTAAGAGAAGACAGGAAAGCAGAAGCCTCAGATCGGGACCAGCATGATCAGAGAATAAAATGGTCATACAACAAAGGTAGAAAAAATAATTGTATTTCATTTTAGTGATTGGACTTTGTGTTATCTTTATATTTTATATTTTATGGGGGAACTGCATCTCTTATTTATCTGTTTTTGCACTGCATACGGAGTCTGGCTTCTTGAAGTTTCAGTTTAAATTTTGTCTACATATTTTTATTTTTACTTTAGATTGTAAGTCACTTATTCTGTACTTGATGAGGGTCTGTGCTCTGAGTGTGTGACTGAGGTCAGGTGTTCTGTTAACATGGAGTTTGTACTTAAAGATCTATACTGTACTGTAGTAATTTGACTTGTTCAGCTTTTCAAATAGGCGTATGGTTGTTCCAGGGCCCATTGTAGTATTTACAGTAACACTTTTTTTGGATGGGCTCCTTATGTGAGTTTTGGAAGTTGGTGTTGATATGGTATGGTATGATAGATTTGCTCTATAGATACTCAGTGACTTTGTTGTAGGGTTTTGAATTAATTCACAATATGCCTTGTGAACCTGCGCATGAAATGAGAGTCAGAAGCTGTAAAGATGTCTTACGCATTGGAACATGGAACATACGAAGCATGAACCAAGGGAAGTTGGAGGTGGTCAAGAATGAAATGGAACGTGTACAACTTGATCTGTTGGGTGTCAGCGAACTGAAATGGACTGGCATCGGGCACTTTGCATCAGATGATCACATGGTCTACTATGCTGGAAATGAAAGACAAAGAAGAAATGGTGTTGCATTTATAATAAAGAAGAAATTTGCAAGAACTGTAATGAAATACAATGCAGTCAGCGAACGCTTAATCTCTATTCGTCTACGAGGAATGCCTATCAACACAACTATAATTCAAGTAAATGCCCCAACAACAGCTGCAGAAGAGAATGAAATTGAACAGTTCTATGAACAAGTACAAGCTGAAATTGACAGAACATGCAAACAGGATATCCTGATAGTCATGGGTGACTGGAACGCAAAAGTTGGCAACAAAGAAGAAGGCAAAGTAATTGGAAAATATGGACTTGGCAACAGAAATGAAGCTGGAGAAAGACTGATAGAATTCTGTAAGACCAACAATCTATTCATCTCAAACATCTTCTTCCATCAACACAAGCGGCGACTGTACACATGGACGTCACCCAATGGATTGTATAAAAATCAAATTGACTACATCTGTGGAAGTCAACGATGGAAAAGTTCTATAACATCAACAAAGACAAAACCTGGAGCTGAATGTGGTACAGAACATCAACTACTAGTATGCAAACTCAAGCTAAAGTTGAAAAAGAGCAAACCACTCCTGAATGCAGCAAAATATGACCTTGAGAATATACCACTGGAATTTAAAGACTGCCTGCAAAATCGGTTTGCTGCTTTAGATACAAATGACAGAGCTCCAGAAGAGTTATGGAATGACATCAAGAAGGTTGTGTTGGAAGAAAGCGAGAAGTCTCTACAAAAGGTGAAAAAGCAAAAACGGCCAAAATGGATGACGGAAGAAACTCTGAAAATTGCCCAGAAACGCAGAGAAGCTAAAGCCAGAGGAGAAAGAAAGACAATAACAGAACTCAACAGAGATTTCCAACATGCAACAAGACAGGACAAGGAAAAGTACTACGACGACGCATGCAAGGAAATAGAAGCAGAAACTATTATAGGAAGAACAAGATCAGCTTTCCTAAAGCTATGAGAGTTAAAGAAAAAGTTCCAGCCTCGAATTGGAATGTTACAAGATGCTCAAGGTTCTATGTTGAATGATGCTGAGAAGATCAAGAAAAGGTGGAAGGAATATACAGAGTTTTTATATGATAAAGATCAAGTGGACCAACAACCGTTTCAACCTGTACCTTATGATCGGGAACCATTGGTGATGAAAGAAGAAGTTGAAGCAGCCTTGAAAGCCTTATCAAAGAACAAAGCACCAGGCATTGATAGCATTCCTATAGAAGTATTACAGCAATCTGATACAGCTGTTACCGTACTTACAAGGCTCTGCCAAGAAATACGGAAGACAACATCATGGCCAACTGACTGGAAAAGATCTGTGTTTATACCAATACTAAAGAAAGGTGATCCAACTGACTGTGGAAATTATCGCACAATCGCTCTGATCCCACATGCCAGCAAGATTCTACTGAAGATTATTCAAAAGAGACTACAACCATACCTGGAACAAGAACTACCTGAAGTGCAAGCAGGGTTCAGGAAAGGGCGAGGAACGAGAGACATCATTGCAGATGTGAGATGGATCCTTGAAAAGACTAAAGAATACCAAAAGGATATCTATTTGTGCTTTATCGACTATAGCAAGGCTTTTGACTGTGTAAACTATGAGAAACTCTGGGCCACATTAAGAAGCATTAAGAACACCTGATCGTACTTTTGCACAATCTGTACATTGATCAAGAAGCACCAGTTCGAACGGAACAAGGAGAAACAGAATGGTTTAAAATAAGCAAAGGTGTAAGACAAGGCTGCATACTTTCCCCCTACCTGTTTAATTTATATGCAGAACAAATCATCAGAGAAGCAGGATTGTATGAAGACAACAGAGGTGTGAAGATTGGTGGAAGACTCATCAACAACCTTCGCTATGCTGATGATACCACATTACTGGCTGAAAGTGAAGATGATCTGAAACATTTGCTTCTCACAATCAAAGAACATAGTCTCAAAATGGGCCTGCACCTTAATGTAAAGAAGACAAAGATCATGACAACTGGCATAATCAACCGGTTCATCGTTGAAGGAGAAGAAATTGAAATCGTGAACAACTTTAACCTACTTGGATCAACTATCAATAAAGAAGCAACAAGCAGTCAAGAAATCAGACGACACATTGCTCTTGGCAGAATGGCTATGAAAGACCTAGATAAGATTCTCAAGAGCAGAGATGTCTCTCTCCATACAAAGATTTGACTTGTTCAAGCCATGGTATTTTCAATAACATCATATGGCTGTGAAAGCTGGACAGTGAAAAAGATAGACAGGAAGAAAATTGATGCCTTTGAATTATGGTGCTGGTGGCGAATACTGTGTATACCATGGACTGCCTGAAGAACAAACCAGTCGGTACTAGAGGAAATCAAACCTAAGCTTTCTTTAGAAGCTCATATGACAAGACTTCGACTTTCATACTCTGGACACATCATGCGAAGAGAGAGATCATTAGAGAAAGACATCATGCTTGGCAAGATAGAAGGTCAACGCAAAAGAGGAAGGCCAGCAATGAGATGGATTGATACAATAGCAGCAGCTACGGGTACCAGTCTGTCAACAATGAGCCGCCTGACTCAAAACCGAACACAATTTAGGATAGCTATCCAGAGGGTCGCCATGAGTCGACTCCAACTCGACGGCACTTAACAACAACATGCCTTGTACTGGAGAATGTTTGTTGTTGTTGTTAATGAGATGATCAGAATCAGATTTTTTTTTTTAAGATATTGAGTTCTGTGGGTGAATGTCCTGGTTCTGCTCTGCAACCACTGTTGAAGGGGGTTCTATGGATGCAAAATATATGTTGAAAAAGAAAAAGCAAGAACCATAACACAGTTTATAACAACAAAATAAAAATGAGTTATAATTTAGTTTTATAAACTGTGCTGTGGTTCTTGCTCTCTTTTAGGGGTATCTTTACTAAACTGTGGTAATGTCACCGGCGTTAAGTGCAGCGTTAAGATACCTGAAGCCATAAAAGGCAATGGGCAGGTAGAGGGCGTTCCCGTCGAAAAGGGAGCAATGGGCATCATGGCTGTTTGGCATAAAAAAGAAAGAACAAAGGGGAATTGAACCCATGACCCTTGGCTTAGGAGTTAGCAGTACTAACCAGTAGGCTACACCTCCACTGCTCTCTGAGCTGCAATCTGCTTGATACAGAAGGATGATGTGTTAGGCCAGCAGCTTAGATGGGCTTCCCCATGGCTGATGTGCAGTCCTATATTAATCTGAGACATATTCTTCCTCTCAGATTCTGTTTCTGTTTTGTGCTCCAGTATTTTCTACCATATGCATGTTGATGTCAGGATGGAGTGATCGTTTCTTATCTCCGGATATAGAAAGACTGCAGGTCATCGCACCACATGTCTGCTGTGGTTACCAGGATAGGGTTAACCCACCAGTACCCATGATGCAATGCACATGCAGATTAGCAGTCTATAGATGGTCACCAGATGGGGTATGCCTCTCGGCTGTAACTGTACCGGAGGGCGGAGAGAAGGTGGAGAGAGAGGGTCAATGGGCGGGGAGTGGGCGGGGAGAGGCCCCTGCTGCACTAACGCTGTCACATTAACGCTGGAACAGTACCGCGAGTGAAAACCTGTCGGTAAATGCACATTTGTAGGAGAGAGAAACCATTTTGTGTCAGCAATGTATATCACAGGCAGAGAGCCCAAAAACAGTGATAGTAGTGCTACATGTGCAGTAATGGCATAGTGCCCAAGTATGAAAGGGCACTATGGTGATGCTACAAAGGGGGCTGCAGGTGGGACATGTAGGGGGGGCAGGTGGGGTACAGGGAAGACCAGGCAGCCACCTAGATGACACAGAGGAACACAGAAAATGGAAAACAGCAAGACAGCGGCTGACCAAGGTCAAACTTGCCCAGTAGTCTATGCTCCACAGTGTCCCACCCAGGGGAGACGTACCCTGAAGGTACCCCGAATGTCACACAGGAAACACAATGCCTGTAATGGGGCAAGCAGTGCACATCTTGGAACCACTCTAATAGGGGTCCCCGTACTCACCCCAGGATACATCCCAAACTGTCCGAACACCCAGCTATACGAACACCCGTCACACCAACCCCTGGGAAGGACAGTGCAGGGAGCAGCCACGCATTGCCTGACACATGTATACACCCAGCAGTCCAAAGTAACCGCCTTGATTACAGGAGAAGGTGGTATATAAATCCTTTTACATAAATAAAGTGGATACACTGTACCCGCATTGCATACCCTAGCCTGTCCACAATCTGCTGGCAGAACACAATCTATCTACCAGGCCCACCCTAGCCAATAGTTGCTAGATCACCAACCTGCCACCCCCAACCATCTCCCCCCCATGTGGAAGGGCCATAATAGTGGCAGGTGGTGATGGGTGGGACGTGTGGATGTCCATGTATGCCCCCCCCCACCCCAGACCCCACACCCTAGGCATCCACCTACCTGCACAGTGGATGGCCTGGGACTGCACACCACCAGCACCAACAGCATATGGGCAAATCAGCATGATGGGGGAGGGGGCATTGGTGGTGGAGGGGGCCGTGACACCTGCCCACAGCGGACCAAAGCCGTGCCCTGTACCAGTGCATGGTGTGCAGTGCAGCAAAGGTCTGTCAGATGAACAGCAAAGGTAGCTCCAGGGACTCCTAGGCTTCTGTAGCAGCAATGTGGTGCAGTACACACAGACAGTGTGTCTTGGAACAGAAGGTCATGGGTTCAAGTCCCAGCTGTGGCTCATGCAGACCATGTTCCTACTTTGCAGATACAACATTTTTATTTATTTATTTATTACAAATTCTTATATACCGCGCTATTTGGCATCAGCGCGGTTTACATTATAACACAACAACCATAACAACATGCTGTTTGGTTTTACATTGAACAGGGGTCCAAACTTGGATAACAGGGGTAACTATATACATGAGATTTTTACATAGTAAAGAGTAGCTTGGATAACAGGGTTGATTATATGCATGAGATATTTACATGGCAATGAGTGGGTGAAATAACATAATGAACGTGAGGGTTGTTTCTTAGAGTGGGTCATCTCTTCAGAGGGGTGTCATTGGAGTTTGGGTAGCATTGGAGGAATAAATGGTATTTGAGTGCCTTTCTGAACTGTGATAGGTCGGCAATCGCCCTAATGTCAGGGGGTAGGGCATTCCAGCATTTAGGTACATAGTAGCGGAACGCCCTGTTTGTGGTTGATATGTTGCACTTTGATGATTCCTTTGGTTTTACTAGTAGGTTTATGGCTATTGCTCTTCTGGATCTGTTGGGGGGCACCATGTGAATAAGATCTGTGAGTGAAGGGGATGAAATACCTTTGATTGTTTTGAACGCTAGGAGAAGGGTTTTAAAGATGATTCTTCCATGGATAGGTAACCAGTGAAGTTGTTTGAGAATGGGGGTCACGTGGTCACTTTTGGCGGCTCCGTGTAGGACCCTTGCTGCAGCATTCATGGCCAGCTGTAAAGGGGCCAGCGTGGAGTGGGGGAGCCCTTGAAAGATGGCGTTTGCAAAGTCGAAGTGTGGCAGTATTAGCGCTTGGTATATGGTCCGGAAGTCATCAGGGTCCAGTAGGGAGCGCAGATGCCTGATAGTGCGGATTTTGAAGTATACAGCTTTGACAATGTTGTTTATGTGGTGTTTCATATCCAGGCGTTGGTCCAACGTAACTCCGAGGTATCTTATTGTTTCTTTGGTTAGTAAGTCCGCTTCATTAACACTGACGTGGGGTGGAGGAGTAAAGTTGGGGTCTCTGGAGATGAAAAGAAGCTCTGTCTTTTTATGTTGAATGCGTAGATTCTGTGATTGAAGCCACGCTGAGACAGCATTGAAACAGTCTATTGCTGGTGTTAGGTCCATTTGGGCTGTGGAGAACGGCATGTATAAAAGAATGTCATCTGCATATATCAAACAGCTCACATTAAATGATCTTATGATGTTGCAGATGGGCTGCATGTAAATATTGAATAGTAGGGAGGACAAGGAGGAGCCTTGAGGTACACCTTGTTTTTGATGGAAGTGTTTTGATTCCTCAGATCCAGACTTTACGTATTGCCATCTTGCTTCCAAATAGGATTTACACCACTCTAGTGCATTGTTGCAGATGCCCTTCTCTTTCAACCTTCCCAGGAGAATTTCGTGACTCACCGAGTCGAACGCAGCGGCGATGTCCAAGAAGATGAGCACAAAACCTTGATGGATGTTGTCTATGCCTGTGATTATTGCGTTGAATAGGCTGGTAAGTAGGGTCTCGACTCCATGATATTCTCTAAACCCATGTTGGCAGTGATCTAGGGGAGCTGCGGAGTCTATGTGATTTTGAATCTGCCGTTGTACCTCTTTCTCAGTTATCTTGGCTAGCAAGGGAATACTGGCTATTGGCCTATAGGAATCGGCCTTCTGCGGGTCAAGCTTGGGGTTTTTCAATAGTGGCCTAATGGATGTCTGCTTAAGTGTTGTGGGGAAGTATCCTGTTGTGAAGGAGAGGTTCATTAGGTTTGCGATGAATGGACTGAACACCTCACGTAGTTCCTTAATCCAAAAGGCTGGGCATGGGTCAGTCTGTGCTGTGGAGGTGTTGAGGGATGTTATGATATCTTCAATGCATTTAGTGGATGGTGTAGAGAACTTGTCAAGTAGGGTTAGGCCTGTTGGTTCCTGAAACTGAATTGCTGAATCCTTTTTGGTTTGAATGATCTTGGATTGCAGGTAGTCTGCGTATTCTTGTGGGTGAATCACGCTGTGCTGATCGGGTGATGGTTCTTTCGAGAGGGATTTGACCAAGTTGAAGAGGTCACGTGGTTTATTCAATGATCTCTTTAGTGTGTCGGTGTGATATTGTTTCATTTTGGTTGTGATTGCTTCACGATGAATTGAGAGGTGAGTTTGGTAGGCGGTCTGATCTTCAATAGAGAGTGATCGGCGCCATCGGCGCTCAAGTCTGCGTAGTTGGGTGAGAGAAGATCGCAGTTCAGGAGAGAACCACGGGGCAGAGCTTCTCTTCTTCTTTGCTGAGTTGTTGTCGTCCGGGCGTTGTGCGATGGCATTTAAGTTGGAGTTCCAGGATGATATCAGTTCTTCAAGGTCGAGCGTGGTATTGTTGAGGAGGGATTGGGTCTCTGATAGAATGTGTTCCCTGTTAAATGGGCGAAAGCTTCTTGAGGCTGCTCGTGGTGTGTTCTGATTTTGGCTTCTGTGCAGCTTCTCATTGTTGGTGGGTATCTGGATAATGATCAGTTTGTGGTCTGACCAAGGTACATCAATCACTGATATTGGTAGATTACGGTTTTGCTCGATGATTGGCTGAGGAGCAAATACCATGTCAAGTATATTCCCTTTTATATGTGTGGGTTGATTGATGATTTGTTTGAGAGCGAGTTCTTCCATAGCACCAAGGAAGGCATTGGCGTGGTTTTGGGGTAGCGATGGGAGATTGAAATCACCCATTATCCAATTTGGTTTATTGGGGCTGAGGGTGTTGGCCGCAAGGTCAATAATGGTTGGGAGGTCATCTGGGCAAGCCGAAGGCGTTCTGTATAACAGGTTGAGAGAGCAATGTAGGTTTGCAATAGAGAGGATGTCTAGACTACTTGTGCTAGAGGAGTCTGTTATATGGAAGTCGAGGTCTGTTTTGGTGATTATAAGCACCCCACCTCCTTTTTTGTTTTCTCTGTGTCTTGTGTATATGGAGAAATTGGGGGGTAGGAGCTGATTGAGGATAACGTTGTCCTCTGATGATAACCAGGTTTCAGTGATCATAAGTATTTCTAGGTTGTAAAGTGAGATTGTGTCTAGTACAACAGGCCATTTTTTGCGAATAGAGCGTGCGTTAATGATGGCACATTTCAGTGGTCGGCAGTTCAGAGGTTTTTGCTGACTGGGTGTATTGGATAACTGGAGTGCTACATGGATAAGGTGGGAGCGGCGCGTGTAGGCGTCACTTCTTGGGTGGGAATATGGTGGATCATACCATCTTTTTCCATGGCTATTCAGGATAGGAATGTTGTTGTGGGATGTGTAGAGGGCCTGGGTGGTTCCAAGCCAGTGAGTGAGGAGGTAAAGGCTAAAGAGGGAGGTGAACTGGAGGGCCATTTTGAGGGTAGCAAGTAATAGTGAGGCACAATGTGATAGAATTAGTATCAATGAGGCACACTATAGTAGTGGAGCACACTACAGTATGTGGTATAGTAGTGAAGAGGAGATGTTATACAAAAATATAAATTAAGGTGGAGCAGTAGGAAGGTTTGCAGTAGACGGGTCCTCAGTATATGGATGACATATCTAGGAGATTGAATACATCCCAATCATATCAAGGATAAACAGAATGATATGCTGCAATGCTGCATTAACACCTTAATACTGAGATATCAGTAATGGGATAGGGTTCCAACAGATTACCTTGTATCTTAATCGGTAAAATAGTAACACATTAACAGATTACATTGTATCTTGATCAGCAAAATAGTAGTATATTCACAAACGATTGTGTCAATTGGTACCTTTCCCGTGTGAGCTCCGAAGATTATGACAGACTGTTATGTGGTGCGAGGTTTCGGTCTGCCTCACGGTCCACGCCAAAGGGCCCTCTGGCGAGGCCCTCAGGCGCGGGCCCGTCAGGCGCGGGCGCGCCCGATGGCGCGAAGTTTAAATCCGGCTGCAAATGCCCCGATTGGGCCGCGATGACCAGGAGGCCCCTCCCGCTGCTGGTAGCTCGATCCCCGGGAAGGGGAGAGCTGCTGGTGGTGGCGGGGGCTTGAGAGAGTCAGCGCCCGATGGCGCGAAGTTTAAATCCGGCTGCAAGTGCCCCGATTGGGCCGCGATGACCAGGAGGCCCCTCCCGCTGCTGGTAGCTCGATCCCCGGGAAGGGGAGAGCTGCTGGTGGTGGCGGGGGCTTGAGAGAGTCAGCGCCCGATGGCGTGAAGTTTAAATCCGGCTGCAAGTGCTCCGATTGGGCCGCGATGACCAGGAGGCCCCTCCCGCTGCTGGTAGCTCGATCCCCGGGAAGGGGAGAGCTGCTGGTGGTGGCGGGGGCTTGAGAGAGTCAGCGCCCGATGGCGCGAAGTTTAAATCCGGCTGCAAGTGCTCCGATTGGGCCGCGATGACCAGGAGGCCCCTCCCGCTGCTGGTAGCTCGATCCCCGGGAAGGGGAGAGCTGCTGGTGGTGGCGGGGGCTTGAGAGAGTCAGCGCCCGATGGCGCGAAGTTTAAATCCGGCTGCAAGTGCCCCGATTGGGCCGTGATGACCAGGAGGCCCCTCCCGCTGCTGGTAGCTCGATCCCCGGGAAGGGGAGAGCTGCTGGTGGTGGCGGGGGCTTGAGAGAGTCAGCGCCTGATGGCGCGAAGTTTAAATCCGGCTGCAAGTGCCCCGATTGGGCCGCGATGACCAGGAGGCCCCTCCCGCTGCTGGTAGCTCGATCCCCGGGAAGGGGAGAGCTGCTGGTGGTGGCGGGGGCTTGTCATGTGCACTCCCCAAAGCATCAGCCAACAGGAGCAAACACCCCCTATCCAAAGACCCATGAATTGTCAGGTTGTTGGCATGACATGGAGCAGCAGTTTCCAGCAAAGCAGCACTGCTAGTACCTGCATACCTTAGCAATGCCTGCACTGTGCCCAGGACCAGTGTGACAGGCAGGGCTGCCAACCACCCCTATCTTTGCACAATGCCTACGTGGGAGTGTGTATATGTCTATCCATTGTTTTCTGGCTGCCTACTCCTCACTGGGCCCACAATGCTTACACTGATTCCAGCATTAGCCTGCCAATGTGCATAATGAGGAGCAAGGTATTGTGGGTATGGCGTGGACAGGGCAGACTGGGCATCTGCACACGGTGTTGGGCAATGGCTGGGAGATTGTAGTGCCCGACCATCACCTGCATGGACAGGGTGGCCACAGCATGTCATGCTGGGAGGTCACTCTCACTCTGACTGAGCAGTGACCATGGCATGTCTAGGCTCCCACATAGTGCTATACGGTGCTTCTCTCAAGTGATGTCTGTGTGGTCTCTGCTGTTGCGCTCAATCACTGAGATATCTGCTTGGTGTCTGTGCGTACATCCCACATCTGGGTGCACAGAGTTACCTTGGGAAGATGCACTGTGGACTGGCTAGCGGACTGTCTACATTTTGCATGTGTATGTCTGGAATGCTGTGCAGGCTGATTATGCCTTCTGCTGGTGGATGTCAGTTCGTGGTGGGGGCAGCTGAGCCCTTCCAGGCCAGTGCCCTTGTGACAAGTACAGCTCTACAATAACAGCCCTGGTTGCTGGTCCCACAGCCCATCATCATGTGCCTCCTTTGCAAAGATGTGGAGTGTGAGTCTGTTGGAGGCTAGATCCTGTCCACCACCCCTGGCCAAGTGAGGGTGGTCTGGTAGGTGGTACTACATAATCTGCATGTAGATCCAGACTCCCCCCTGCCCCTGTAACAAGCAACCATGACAACCACACTGGACAGGCACCAGTCTGGGAGCATCATGGTCTACAAGGGCTAGCTATGACTGGGGAATGCAGGTGGACCCAGGAATATCCTAGGTAAGTCTGCAAGGAATACCTGACACACGACAATGCCTACCTCAGCCTCAGGGTGAGCGCAGAACCCACACAATGGCATGGTCTGTAACACACACGACTCTGTGCCAGTAACACACACTGTGCCAATAACACACATGGTCAGTATCCCCTACCACGATGCGGTGCTGTAGAGGTGCATACCCATCTGGTGACCTGCTGTAGACTGCTAATCTGCATGTGCATTGCATCATGGGTACTGGTGGGTTAACCCTATCCTGGTAACCACAGCAGACATGTGGTGCGGTGACCTGCAGTCTTTCTATATCCGGAGATAAGAAACGATCACGCCATCCTAACATCAACATGCATATGGTAAAAAATAGTGGAGCACAAAAGAGAAACAGAATCTGAGAGGAAGAATAGGTCTCAGATTAATATAGGACTGCACATCAGCCATGGGGAAGCCCCTCTAAGCTGCTGTCCCAACACATCATCCTTCTGTATTCAGCCATTGCAGACCACAGTGCTGTGGAGGTGTAGCCTACTGGTTAGTACTGATACCTCCCAAGCCAAGGGTCATTGGTTTGATTACCTTTTGTTCTTTTTTTTTTTGTTCATTTTTTTATACCAAACAGCCATGACACCCATTGACCCCTTCTCTCCACCCTCTCTCCACCCTCTGCGGGACTTACTGCCACTGGTGATGTTAACGCACGCTAACGTTGCATCGGGTGATGTTAACGCGCGTTAAGGTCACTTAACGAATGATAACATAGCTGCATACCCCTTAGTTTCTTGGTGTGCAAACATCTTGCATTTCCTCCATATAATCTAATCGGTTTTTTGGTTTGGTTCAGTCCCTGATTGGAGTTTTGAAAAATCTCCACCCCCCTCTATGGGGGGGGGGGGGCACCATCTCATCCTTCGACTTAGGCAGCAGATTGCCTTGAACCGCCCCTGGGAGTCTGAGGAGGAGGAGAGATCAGAGGATCAGAGCCAGGATGGGGAGTCTGAGGAGGAGGAAGTAGCAGCAAGAACAAAACTGTCCCCTGCGGCCAGAGCAGAGGTGGGCCCAGAGAGGGTAGCAGGGGGGATGCAGGCCCCACCCTCCAAGTGCCCCAGGTATGGCAGTGCAGTGCAGCACACAGCCAGCAGGCACCCACCGGATGGGCCAGAGGAGGAGCTGGCCCCCCTGGCTGTGGCCCGCAGCCCACAGCCATGCTAGCCCTTGTCCCTACCAGGGGGCCATGTGCCCACCTCATGGTTTGGCATGGACCATGCGTGATGTGCAGCGGAGCTGTGGTCCATGTTTTATGGCCGTGGGCCCCCACAGCCACCCCAGCACCCATAGGTACAGCATGGCTGTGCTGCACCAAGCCCCTTTTTGCACCACCCACTCGGTCATCTGATGACTGGGCTCTGACTGCTCTGGTGGTGGAGGTGTAATTCCTCAGGGAGGACATGTGGGCAGCAGCTCGGACAATCGTGCCCACCTGGATGACCTCACTGCTGCAGTGACAGGGCACAGGCAGGGCCCCATGCACCATAGGCTGTCCCCATGTCGGGAATTGCCCTGCAATGGGCAATATTGGGCAGACTGCGTGACCAATGACATGGGTGCGCCATCGTTGTACCTGTTACAGGTTTTCCAATAAACCTTTCCTGGTTTAGAATCACAAGGTGCTGTCCATTTTGTGGGGGCGGGCTGCATGTCTGTGCAGGTGGAATAGGGGATCGTGGGTGAGGACCAGGTTTATGGGCATAGGGTGTGTGCCCAGTGGGTTAAATCCATGTGAATGGGTTTGGCACAGAGGCATCACATGCGCAGAACAATGGCAGTCTCAGCTCTGCACAAGTAGCATCTCTGTGCCATATCCAGGCAGCACAGGTATAGCACAGTGGCGCTACATATGCAGAACGCCCCTTGCCCCATGGTGGCACATGGTCAGAGTGCTGCTGTGCACCTGTCCTCATGCTGCGGTGGCTATGCCCGCATACTGTGCTATCTGTCTTACCCAGGTATTAGCATCTGGGCATCCATGTATGCATATGTTGCTGTTGTGCCGTGGTGTGATACTATAGCTGCACAATATATCCGCGTATGTGTGAAAGGGCCTATGCAGTTAGCCTAACACCGCCATAGTGCCTGAGCTACACAATGGCAGACACAGTGCCGAAAGAGCCAAAGCAAATACAGAAGGCAAACTTTACACCCTCCAAGACCTCAATGGTCCTGGGGCTCATCACGCAGCAGCATGCTACCCTCTTTGTTGCAGAGGATGCCAGTTCACAGCTATCAGCATGATGTGACATCGTCAGGAGAGTCTATCCTGTCCAGCACAACAGGGACGTGGAGGATATTAAGAAGAAGTGGTGGATGATACGGTAGGCTGAGAAGGAGAAAAGGGCCAGCAACAGCATGCTCACCTGTGTAGCAGCACAGACTCACCCCTCTGGAGGACAGGTGCTGCAGTTTCCATCTCAGCTCTGTCTCAGGGACACAGGAGGGTGATTAGGGGTTGTCCTATGGCCTGGGTGGCATCATGACGGCCATGTACGTGTCCCACCATGGTTCCATCCACCCAGGGTCTGCTTGTCTGTCTGTTGGTCCTTGGGTGATGCGTTGGTTGGGGACAGTGCAGACTGGGGATCCCCTTGCCATTTCCGTTGTGGGCTTGGTGGCACCCTATAGGCCAACCTAGCAACCCATGTCACTAACTCCTGCTACCTTTGCTCTCCAACAGACCTGCCAGAGACCCAACCCTCACAACCTGGAACTGATACATCAGGGAAAGCCTCATCACCCACTGCAGATGATGCCAGTGCACAGCCGGGATGCAGCACAGTCACAGGGTCCAGTGAGTCTGCCAGAGTGGAAGGGCAGTTTGGTGTGACACCCAACATGGAGATGCTATCTGGTGTGACTCCCAGGTCAGAGGAGCAGTCCAGAGCAACACCCAGGGCAGAGGAGAAGACTGATGCAGCTCCTAAGGCAGTGGAGCAGGCCAGTGTGTCTTCCAGTGCTGGAGAGTTAGAGACGGGTGATGCCCCACTCGCTGAGCTGCAGTTTGCCATCCTGGATGACCCTGTGGACACAGGGGGCACAGATGTGGAGCAGGAGCTACTGTAGGAGTGTGCAGGCCCGGTGGCTGGCACCGAAGGCATACTAGCCAAGCTGCACAGTATATGGCAGGACCTGCAGGCAGCCACACAGGTGAGGGAAGCTAAGTTCGAGGAATAGCAGGAACACCGACTGTGAGTGGAGCACCATCTAGAGAGACACTTGTGTCTGATGAGGGAGATGGCGGCATACCAGGCAGTTTGGTGGGCCATCTGGTAGTCCTGAACCATGTGCAGCGGCCTGCCTTGATGGAGAGGGTGATGATGCTGCCAGCACATCATCAGACATCGCTCCATTGCGTCGCGTGGGAGGAAATTTATTTATCGAGTTTTATATACCACGTTTTCCTTTAATCAAAGTGGTTTACAATATAAGGTAACACATATATGGTGTGGGGTGCTAGTATACAGAGGAGGGGGGGGGGGGTTTATGGGCTTTGGGCAAGTCCATACTCTGCACATGCATTGCGCGCACTTTATTGGTGAGTATGTGTATCCTATCCAGGTGATGGTGTGGGGCAGTCATCTCAGAAACTGTCTCATATCAGCCGTTCATAGTAGGCCAGTACCCGGGCCTGCTGCTGGCTCCCAGCCTGTGCACCATCACCATCTGCTGCCTCTACAGCTTTTCACTCCTCAGCAGCCACGGGTTCTGAGTCCAGAACTCCCCGCATCTGTGCAAGGTTGTGGAATATGCAGTATGATGCAAATATCTGGCATACACGCTCTGGGCTGTAGAGGTGTTCCCTGCCACTCCTGTCAAGGCACTGGAAGCTGCTCTTCAGCACCACTATTGCTCACTCCACAACTGCCCGGGTGTGCTGATGGGTGGCATTGTACCGCTTCTCCTGCTGGCTCATGGGGTGGCGCGCTGGGGTCAGCAGCCAGGTCTTCAGGGGATATCCACGGTTGTCTGTGGGGGTAATGTGAGATGTGCACATGAGCATGGGACATGTGTGGTTACAGTCTACGGGCTGTTACAGACAGCATACAACACACTATCAGTAACAGGGCAGAGTGCAATATGTAACATTCAGGGACACTGTGGCAGTGAAAGGACACCAACATATGGCTTGTGCGGCAGTCAGACATTTGGGGCAGGGCACTGGGGGACGGTGACATGGACTAGACTGTTGGAAAGGGGGGGGCAGGAACATGGCATGGAGATGTGGTTGAAGGGGTCTGCTGGCTGGGATAGGGGCAGACATAGATGTGTCCTACACAGGCTGCTGCCATGTGGCTGCACTACAGGGCACTAGTCTGCACTCCTCCACATGCCACATGTTGGTGCATGCTGTCTGCTCTTGGCCATGGGGCTTCCCCTGGTTGTCTCCACAATAGGTGACATAGCCTGCTGTGCATATGGATTTGCGGAACAGTACTGCATGTGCACGCAGTGGTCATCATGTGTTGCAATACGTACATTACACATATATCCCTACCTGTTTGCATTACACATAGCATCATACTTCAGCATCTATTTGTTCTGGGCTTATCCTGGAGCTCACATATATGAGCACTTACCTAGCAGCTATACAACTCTTAGCTGACCCCTGGCTGCTGCTTGTCCCATACTCAAAGACAATGATACTAGATGTGACGCTTTGATTATGGATTATAATAAAAACATTGATACTTATAAGAAAGAGATTAAGGAGAAAAAAACTTTAAAAATTTAGTCATAATGAGGAGGACTATAAGAATGGATATGTTTATTCATGGAGTGGTAAGAAAGGAGGTTTTCTCCAGAAATGTAAGTTAACTTCCATAGTAGATAGGATGTACAAGGGGTGACACATGAATTGCAGTCCCTTAGAGATACACAATCTGTACATATTTTAAAAAAGTAGTAATAGTCAGTGTGAGGATCCCTTTGATGTGTCAGCTCCTTTATTTAGTTCCAATAAAAAGGAAAAATGCAATGATTTTTTTGTGAAGGACAAATTATGGAAGGGGGAGAGAGTGCATGATATCAGACCCACCCCAACTCCCGGGACCACAAACCTATCAACTACAGGGCAGGAGGAGAGGGAGAGGGAGGGGACAGGTAGGTCCAGACAATAAAGATATGAGGAGGGACAGGTCGGACTCCAGAGATCACTGCACCAGGTATTAGAAGGTGGTGTGGTGAATCTCTCAAATGCTGTTTTAACTAAGGAGGAGATTAAGATTTTAAATAACGGTTTAACTTTCGTACCTACTCGTACTTATGATCCATTTGACACTCGGATCGATTTATACAAACCTCGAAAGACTAAGATTATAGACTTTTTTGCTAACAAACGACACTCTCACAGATCCCTCTATTGTTAAAAGGACATCTACCTGGGTCCCTCCCATTTCAAACAACTCTCTTATAGAATCCTTTGAGAAGGTGGTATTAAAACGAGTAGAACAACTAGAAGCCCAAATCATGCCTTATTTTATAATTTGGATAAATCAGAAAAAGAGGCCCTCTCATCCCTTCAAGCTAATCCCTACATTGTGATTAAACCTGCGGATAAAGCTGGGACAGTGGTCATTATGAAAGGGAGGACTACATAGGTGAAATCAATAGACAGCTACATGACAAGAATTTTTATGAAAGATTGGACTGGGACCCTATGAGTCTCCTGAAGTGTAGATTGCCTGATACAAAGAGGTTTTGAAACAGGATACCTTAAGTACATAAGTTCATAAGAAATTCCATACTGGGTCAGATCAAGGTCCACCAAGCCCAGTATCCTGTTTCCAACAGTGGTCAATTTAGGTCACAAGTACTAGCAGTTTTCCCAGAAGGCACAGTTTGCACAGTGGGACAATTGGGACAGGCTGTGGATTTCCCAGGTCCCCTTTAATAATGGTTTATGGATCTTTCCTCTAGGAAGTTGTCCAAACCTTCTTTAAAACCAGCTACACTAAAAATATTTTCTCTTATTAGTCTTACACTGTAGCTTCATTGCATGTCTCCTAGTCGTTCTATATTTTAATGGCGTAAACAATTGATCTATGTTTACCCATTCCACTCCATTCATGAATTTATAGACCTCTATCATATCTCTCCTGAGCTGTCTCTTATCCAGGTTGAAGAGCCCTAACAATTTTAACCTCTCCTCATAGGGGTATCCTTCCATTCCTTTTACCATGTTGGTGGCTCTTCTCTGTACCTTTTCTAATTCCGTTATATCCTTTTAAAAATATGGCGACCAGAATTGCACACAATATTCAAGATGTGGTCACACCATGGAATGATACAGAGGCATTATAACATCCTTTGTTTTATTCTCTATTCCTTTCCTTATGATTCCTAGCATTCTATTTGCTTTCTTGGCCGCCACTGCACACTGGGCAGAGGGTTTCAACGTGTTATCCACAATGACTCCTAAATCTTTTTCCAGGGGTAATTTAGAATCTTTAAGTTCTGTCTGCTCTGTACTTACGGAGGTTTGGGGTACTTTTGTCTTTACTGGAACCTTTCTGTCGATATGCCCTAACTTCAGTCTTTTGCTAGTATCCTTCAAGGATACATCCTTCCGAATGATGCGCTCTTGGGTGACTGTCAGCTTTCCTCTATTATTTTATTTATTTATTTATTTAACTGTATTTATATCCCGCTTTTCACCGGGTCAAAGCGGTGGGACATATAACAGGGGGGGGGGGGGGATCAATAGTGGAAGTGGATAATGGTGGAAACTATTATCTAGTTAAAAAGCTGCTCTATCTCCTTTTTAAAGGTTAATGCCAGCAGCCTGGTTCCATCCCAGTTAAAGTGGAGCCCATCCCTTCGGAAAAGCCCCTCCTTTCCCCAGAATATTGCCCAGTTCCTAATAAATCCAAAACCCTCTCCTTGCACCACCGTCTCATCCAGGCATTGAGACTCTGGAGCTCTGCCTGCCTTTTGGGTCCTGCATGTGGAATGGGAAGCATTTCAGAGAATGCTACCCTAGAAGTTCTGGATTTCAACTTCCTACCTAAAAGCCTAAATTTAACTTCCACGACCTCCCTATCACACTTTCCTATGTCATTGGTGCCGACATGTACCAAGACAGCAGATTCCTCCCCAGCACTATCTAAAACCTTGTCTAGGTGGCGCGTGAGGTCTGCTACCTTCGCACCAGGCAGGTGATCCTGACATTCACCAGCCATCCAGCTATCTATATGCCCAATGATCGAATCACCAGCTATAACGGCTGTCCTAACCCTTTCCTTGTGGGCACATGGCCTTGGAGAAAGCTCCTCAGTGCGAGAGGATTTTACATCACCTGGAAGACAGGTCCTAGCTACAGGATCACTTTCTGCCACACCAGGGTGATGCTCTACTGTCACGTGACCTCTCTCCTCCATGGCAACAGGGATGCTGCCAGACTGGATGTAAAACTTCAATACTACGTCCCTGTATGTCTCATCTATGTACCTCTCTGTCTTCCTTATGTCCTCCAAGTCTGCTACTCTAGCCTCCAGAGATTGGACTCATTCCCTGAGAACAAAGTGCTCCTTGCACCTAGTGCACATGTAAGACCCCTCATCAACTGGCAGAAAATCATACATGTGACACTCAATGCAAAAGACTGGAAAGCCCCCATCTCACTGCTAGGCTACTGTCTGCATCTTAGTTTTATAAGATCATAAGATATGCCATACTGGGTCAGACCAAGGTCCATCAAGCCCAGTATTCTGTTTCCAACAGTGGCCAATCTAGGTCATATGTACTGTCAGACGGCTGCCTGGGTGAGAATGTTCACAGTCTTGGCAAGTGCATATATCAATATGATTTGCAAGGGATTGTGGGAAATGCAGTCCATTCACACCAGACACAGCTGCTCACAATAATTAGTTGTGCTTGAGTGTAAAGCCAATAAGATATTTATTTATGGGGTTATTTCTCCCAACACAGATATGCTTGGTAGCACATAAAACAGGATACTTGCTTTCAGTGTTAAACTTAGAAAAACAAAATCAGGAAAACAACAGATGAACTTGTCAGGCAATCAAATGAAAAGAATAAAGACCTGGCTGGTAACAAACTGGTCTTTTCTGTAGGCTTTAGCTAATATTTTCTTAGCAGTGTTTCAAACAACAAGCAAAACCCACAAAGAAGGGAAAAACTGTTCTTTTCAGATTAACTTCTTATATCTTCACACATAGACTCAGACGTGATTCCCTCAGAGCTCACAAGCAATTAGGTAAGGCTCAATTGCTAGCAGTTATCCAGCTGAAACCCCTTAGCTGGCTTGCTTTCTACTGTGTGGCCCAAAATCCTACTCAGGAGCTTTTCTGAGTAGATTAAAGAACAAGTTTGTATTTCTTTGTGATGGTTGCTGTACTTTGTAACAGAAAATTACCAAAGGAGTTTAGACAGAGAGCAATCCATATATTCACAGCCTGTATCTAAGACCGCTCCTTCCCCTTCTTCAACAATCATGGGTTCAATATCAGAGATTGGCACAGAGGAATTTCTCAATGGAGCACTTTCAGGAGAATACTTGTTTCCCTGCTGTCTTTCAAGGTTATAGCTAGGGCATAGATCAGTGTTCATACTTGAGCTTCCATTGCTGTTAGAGTTCCTCTCTAAATAGCCTGGCCAGTATGTAGTCCAGTTCTTATGTCCAGCCTTCCAATCCAGATCCCTGGACACTGGATCTCTCTTCACATACCTTCTGGCACGGGTCTTAGGGTCCCTTCCACGTGCAGCCGTCTCCCTCACAGGTACCGTCTGGAGATTCCTAGCCCTGCAGCACCACTCCTCTGGTTTTCCCCAGTCCAATGGTGTATGCTGGCCTTTTGAATGTCTCCCACTATACGTACTGCTCTGGACTCCTCTAGACCTCCCAAATGCTTTTCTCTTCTTTCTTCCAAAGGGTTTCTTGCCCTCTCTGTCCGTCCGCTCTGGCTTCTGCTTCTGATGATCCTCCAGATGAAGATGTCCAAGCTGAGGATCTCCAAGACGAGGATCTCCAAGCTGATTCTGAGGATGAGGATAATTCTCTGTAGAATAAACTCTACCTTTATTCTGCTTTGATGAGTGCTCCATCCTAGCACAGCGCAGCTGTGCTGAATCAGGCCCTGCCCTTTGAGATGAGTGCTTAGGGATTACCTCATAGCCCTCCTGATTGAACACACGTTTCCACACTTCAGCTCCTCTAATGGCTGTTGGAAACCTGGTGCATTCTGGGACTGGTAGTCTTTTATGGGAAAATTCTGTTTTCTTATTTCTACCACAACTGACAGGTTGCTTGTTCAGAGTCACTTCACCTTTTCTATAGCTCCTTCCTGAGCTATGATAAGCTTCCTTATCACATACCCCCCTGCTTAAGTTATTACGGACTGGTGTAACTGGTGAAACTTCTTCTCTACAGTCCGTAATACGGGAAAGGGCATCCGCATTCTTGTGTAACTTCCCAGCACGATGTTCCACTTGAAAATCAAATGCCTGTAAGGCCATGTACCAGCGTGTCAACCTGGCATTGTGGTTCTTCATTTGCTGCAACCACTTAAGTGGGGCATGGTCTGTGACCAACTGGAACTTTCTCCCTGTAAGGTAAAACCTTAACGCCTCCACTGACCACTTTATAGCTAAACATTCTTTTTCTATTGTGGAATACTTTTGTTCAGCCGGTGACAACTTCCTGCTCAGGTACATCACAGGATGCTCTTCCCCTTCATGATACTGGGATAGAACCGCTCCTAGCCCTACATCCGATGCATCTGTTTGAACCAGAAAGGGTTTCCTGAAGTCCACCCCTTTCAGTACCGGTCCTGTACACAATTTTCCTTTTAGGACTGAAAATGCTTTTTCAGCTTCAGGTGTCCACTTTAGCTGGTTTGGACAATTCTTCCGCAGCATATCCGTGAAAATTGCACTTTTCTCTGCAAATTGCGGTATAAATCTGCGGTAGTATCCAATAAGTCCCAAGAAACTTCTTAGTTGTTTCTTTGTTGTTGGAGGGGGAATGCTATCTACTTTACTCATTAGAGGTTTAATTTTTCCTCTTCCCACTAGGTGGCCCAGGTATTTTACCTCCCTATTTGCAAAGGCACACTTCTTCGGGTTTAAAGTGATTCCCGCTTGCTTCATGGAGCACAAGACTGCCCTGATCCTCTTTAGATGCTCCGCCCAGGTGTTACTATGGATTATGACATCATCCATATCTTTATCTTTATCTTTATTAAAACACTTGATATACCGCCCAGGCCGAAGCATCAGGGCGGTGTACAATCATAAAAATAGTGACTGCTAATTTAAAAGGAAAAGAACGCCATAAAATAATAGGATAGAAAGCAAGATAATAAAATCTGTAGATAGTAAAATAGGTAACAACAAAGCAGATGCATATAGCAGATAGCCAAGGTGCGTTGGGGGATTAGAGGGAAGAGGAGAGGGAAGGAAGGAGCAGCGTACTAGGGAGAGGAAACACCATCAACAGGGGGGGGGTAGATCAAAAGCCTGGCAGAAAAAGTGTGTTTTAAGAAGGGCTTTGAAACGGGTATAAGATAATTCAGTACGAAGTAGAGAGGGGAGGGAATTCCAGAGAGAAGGGGCCAAAAAGAAGAAGGCAGAGTGACGAGTGGATTCAAGATGAGCCTGATTAGGTGATGGAAGAAAAAGACGATTGGTGTAAGAGGAACGAAGGAGACGAGGAGAGGGCTGGAGGCAGATAGTGTCAGCAAGATACTGAGGAGTGCTAGAATGAAGGGCTTTATGGGCAAGGATAAGAAGCTTAAACATGAACCGGAATTTAACGGGGAGCCAGTGCAGGGATAAGAGACAGGGTGACACATGAGCACGAATGGGTGATAAGGTAACAAGACGGGCGGCGGCATTTTGAACAATTTGTAGTCGACGAAGTTGGTAAGAGGGGAGTCCAGCGTAGATAACGTTACAGTAATCAATACGTGAAATAACCAAAGCCAAAACAAGGGTAACAATAGAAGGTGAAGGAAGAATGAAACGAACAGCCTTAATACGACGTAAGTGAAAAAAGGAAGAACGCACAACAGAAGAGATATGGTCCTGAAAAGTAAGGGAAGAGTCTAAAGTAACACCCAAGTACCGAAGAGTGGAGGCAGCAGGAATGGAGTGAGAGCCCATAACAGGAAGCAAGGAGGGAGAAGAGTGACCAAAAGTGATCCACAGTGCAGAAGATTTTGACGGGTTAGCATGCATGAAATTAGTGTCGAACCAAGAAGCAATAGAGGAAAGACAAAGATTCAAAGGAGATAGATCTGGAGAAGAAGGAGAGGTGTGGTGGACCAAAAGAATATCATCAGCATATATATAAAAAGAAATGGCAGATTGCTGAATCAAGAGAGCCAAAGGGGCAAGGAAAACATTAAAGAGCAAAGGAGCTAGAATAGAACCCTGGGGAACACCACATGTAGCAGGGGTGGGAACGGATGAAGATGTACCGGAGTGAACCGAAAAGGTACGACCGGAGAGAAAAGAGTGAAACCACCGAAGCACAACACCAGAGACGCCAAAGTCAGCTAGTCGAGATAAGAGTGTGCGGTGATCAACTACATCAAACGCAGAAGATAGATCCAGAGAAACCACAAGGGAGATATCACCGCGGTCGTGAGCACGGTGAAGTTCGGAAAGCAGGGCAGTGAGGATAGTTTCTGTGCTGTGACCAGTACGGAATCCGGATTGACGAGGGTGAAGGGCATGAGTAGAGTCAAGGTGAGAAACCAGCTGAAGAAAAACAAGTTTTTCAAGAGCTTTAGACAGGAAAGAAAGGTTAGAGATGGGACGCCAATTGGCGGGGAGGGAGGGGTCAAGGGAAGGCTTTTTCAAGAGAGGTCGGACGATAGCATGCTTCCAGTGGGAGGGAAAGAGACCAGATGAAAGACTAGAATTGAAAATAGAAAGAATAGAGGAGACAAGTGCGATATCAGGATTAAGAAGCCAAGAGGAGGGCAATGGATCAAGGGGGCAAGTAGTATGATGAGCAGATGAGATAACCTGAATAAGTTCAGAGGAGGAGATGGGGGTAAAGGAACACCAGCTGTGTGGAAAGGTGTGGGAAGGGGACAACACAGAGGGAGAGGGGGGGGGAGACGTGGGGAAAGTGAATAGGAGAAAAAGGGAGCGTACAGGAGGAAATGTAAGAACGAAGAGAGAAAGAACCTTATTAGAGAAAAAGGAGGCAAGAGTGGAAGGACTTGGAGGGGGATTAGGAGGAGCTGAAGGGGTAGCGGAAATAGAGGAGATAGACTTGAGGACAGAAAAGAGACGTCTGGCAGAATTTGATGATGTAGAAATGAGATGAGAATAGTAGGAGGATTTAGCAGAAGAGATAGCAGACCGATAGGAGAGCTGAATGAGTTGGTAATGAGACCGAGAAGCAGATGTGCGGAGCTTCCTCCAGTGCCGCTCGGCACGGCGAAGATCAGTGCGGAGAAGAAAAAGACCAGGGTGAAACCAAGGATGGTGGAGAATCGGCCGAGAAACCGTAGGGCAGAGAGGTGCCACAGTGTCAAGAGCAGCTGAAAGAGAAGATGACCAAAGGTCAACCTGATGGTCAACAGAAAGGGAGGAGAATTCTGCAGGAAGAAGAGTGTGAGCTGAGGGAAAGGAGAGAAGAGAGTTAGGAGTGAAATGGCGTCTAAGAGATGGAGCAGAGGAGGGAATAGGGGCAGCCGGCCCAGGAAAGGGGAAAGGGAAAGTAAAGAAGAGACAGTGATGATCAGACCAGGGGATAGGGGAGGAGAAGATATTGGAGGGAACAAAAGGCGAAGGGTCAAGAGTGAGAATCAGATCCAAGGATCGACCGGAAATGTGAGTAGGGCAAGACACATGTTGGGTGAGAGACAGATCAGCAAACAGAGAGGAGAGGGCCTTATCACGGGAGCGGGAAGGGGAATCCAAATGGGTGTTAAGATCGCCCAATATGACCAAGTGCTGAGAGAGGAGGGTGGTGTCTGAAAGGGTGCTTACCAAAGAGTCCCAAAGGTCAGGACGCAAGGAGGCGGGGACGTACAAGAGGAGGAAATAAATAGGGGGAGAGGAGTTAGAACGTACCAAAAGAGATTCTGGGTAGGCGGGAGGAGGTGATACCAGAGAAAAGGCGAAGGAAGATCTGTAGATGAGCGCCACCCCACCGCCCGAACGGCGAAGGCGAGGGGTATGAAAAGCAGAAAAACCGGGTGGGAGACATTGATGAAGGAGGGCATCCTCCCCCTCACGGAGCCAAGATTCCGTGATGAAGAGGACATCCAGGGAGTGTTGAGTTATGAGATCATGGACCAAATGGGTTTTGGAACGGATGGAACGAGAGTTCAGAAGGGCCAAAGAAAGTGTGAGGAGAGGAACAGCAGGAGGGAGCGTTGGAGAGGAGGAAAGGGACACGGGGTGACTCAAACGTGAGGAACATGAAAGGAGGTTAATGGGACTGCGAGCCAGGGAGCCTGGCAGGGTAGGGAATGAAGACATGGGACGATGTCCCCAGTGAACAGGAATGGCAGTCATGGCCTGAACAGCGGGAATAGGGAAGACACAAAGAGGGACAGATGCAGCAAAATGAAGGGAACTAGACAATGTGGTTAACAGCAGTACCAAGCAGCTAAACGAGGCAGTGATAGAACCGGGGAGAAAAAAGGGTGTTGCGTCAGAAAAGCAGTGCGAGGGGGACCAGGAAGACCCAGGAAGTGATAGATGGTGTTTCAAGTCGCCCCAGTCGTCGCCCCAAGGAGCTCGCCCAAGGAGCACGACCTGCTCCTTGTGCGCGCGCCGCTGCGGCGCGGAACGCCGCTCTAGGAGCCCTGATATTCAGTCCGGTACCTGGCAAATGACGTGGACGCGTCAAACGCGGCCGCGTCACCTCCGGGAGCATAATTTTGGTGGGGTCGAAGTACCTGATCCACTAACCTTTGGCAGGTAGCCGCTGCTCCATGCAGTCCGAAAGGCATCCTCTTGAACTGGAAAAGGCCAACGGGGGTGCTGAACGCAGTCTTCGGCTTCGACTCCCTGGTTAGAGGGATTTGCCAATATCCTTTTGTTATATCAAGGGTGGTTAAGTATTGAGCTTGTCCAAGCTGGTCCAACAGCTCTTCAATTCTTGGCATTGGATATGCATCAAAAACTGATATTGCGTTTACCTGCCGGAAGTCAATACAAAATCTTAAAGATCCATCAGGCTTCGGCACCAGGACTATGGGGCTATTCCAGGGACTCTTTGACTCCTCTATTACTCCCATGTCCAACATCTCCTGGACTTGTGCCACAACTTCCTGTCTCTTGGCTTCAGGCAAGCGGTAGGGCCTTTGACGAATTAATTTCCCAGGTGGAGTTATTATTTCATGGGCAACCAAATGTGTCTCCCCAGGTATGGGTGTCAACACATCTGGGAATTCTTTAAGCAATTTCCTAATTTCTTCCTGTTGTACCACTGTCAGGTCCTCACCTATTTGGGGCTCTGATTTTTCTTTACAATCAGACACCTGGGGTACCAAATCTTCCTCTTCATTCACCTCCCTCTCTCGGGCACAGGTGGCAGCTAGGCTTTTAACCGCTTTGACGTCAGTAGAACCAAAGCCTTTGGTTCCACGTTCAGAATTTTCCAGGGATGTGACCTCCTCCACAGGTGGAAAACCCAGTCTCTCACAGATCAATTGGGCAATTCTGTCTCCTGTCTTCACGTGATAATCATTCTGTCCAAAATTAAATAACAGAACTTTAATATTGCCCCTGTAATCGGGATCAATTACTCCCGCACCCACATCGATGAAATATTTAAGGGCTAATCCGGACCTTGGGGCTACTCTCCCATAGCATCCAATAGGTATTTCCACTTGGAGACCAGTGTCAACCAGGGCTCTCCCTTGGCTAGGTACAGTCACATTTTCTATACTGCACAGGTCAAACCCAGCAGCTTGAGGGGTTGTACGCTTAGGAGCTTGGGCCTTCTCTGTGACCCTATGGTACTTTGAGACAAATGTTTGCTTTGCGGTAGTTTGGTCTTCTGGACGCTTAACCATCTTTTTAGCTGGGGTCTGAGGACTTCCAAATAAAGGCCCGGGAGCTATTACCATTAAACCTTCTCCCTCCTTCTTTCCTAGTCCTTCCACTAGACCCTGCTTAAATCTTGGCCAGTCTCTTCCTAGAACCAAATCAAAGGGTAGCCTAGGCACCACTGCTAACAGGACTTCCTCTTGTTTCCCCAGACACTTAATCTTTAGCCTATAGGTGGGATATGATGTTGCAGCACCATGAATGCATCTGATGTGAACTTGGCTTTCAGGGGTTCTAGGCACAAATCCTTCTTGGGCCTCTATTCTCTTCCAAAGCCTTTTTGACATCATACTCTGGTCTGCCCCAGAGTCTAACAAAGCATTTGTGGTAATTCCTTGCACATCAACCATCAAAAGAAATCCTTCTTTGGGCTGTTTTAAATCCACACCCATTAAGCTAGTGTGTGTCTGGCATCCCTTTTCTAAATGTCCCCATTTTCCACACTTGAAACATTTCTTTCTACTCCACTGTGTCATCTGGTTTGGCACAGAACATTTACTTTCAGATACATTCTTAATTATTTTCTTTTCTGATACAGCACAGCTTGCCTCAGCACCTATCTTCAGAGGGCCACCCATTCTATGGCAAGCCTGCGTGGCTTCCAAGAATCTCTCTGCTAGCATGGTTGCCTCTCCAAGATTTTGGCAATTTTGCTGTATAAGGAAAGTGTGCAAATCTTTAGGCACCGTAGACATAAATTGTTCAAGCATAATAATGTCTAATAACATTTCTACCGTCTTTTGCTCAGGCTCCAACCATTTTACAGCTAATCCTCTGATTCTCTGATTCAGAGCCCTGGGTGTTTCACCCACTCTCAATGTAGTAGCTCTAAACATTCGCCTATACTCTGAAATAGACAACCCTAGGCGATCTCTAATAGCAGCCTTTACATCCTTATAATTCAAAGCCTGGGCTGCTGGCATTGCTCTATAAGCTGCAAGCGCCTCTCCAGTTAATGAGGCTGCCAGCCTTACTGCCCACTGGGTCTCTGGCCATGCTAATGCTTGTGCCACTCTTTCAAAAGACTCTAGAAAATCATCAACATTATCATCTGGAGTTAGCTTCCCAAAACTAAATGCCCCAATTCCCTGATTGAGTCCCACACTGTCCACATGTGGTGTACCAGTATTTACTGCTGGTCTTGCATCTGGTCCACTTTGGTTCTGCAGTTGAACTAGGGCTTGCACCAGATCAAGCACTGGCCTCTGCTGGTCCATTAAGGCTTTCATAGCAGTGTCCTGAGCCTGCTGTGCTAGCTCCTGTTGCCTGCTAAACTGGGCTGCCATCCACTCAGCTAGTTCCCTTGGATCCATCTTGATCTCTGCAAGAAGACACAAAAAAAAACAAACCACAGTGCACCACCTTCCAAACAGGTGTTTTTTATTTATGTTTTTTTTTACTTTTTTTTTTCAATTACCCCTGTGCCTTACTCCCATCCACCACTAGACATGCCCAGGTACTTGTTACCTTATGCCAGTGATGAATCTAGCTCTGCACAGGGTCTGTTCTTCCTGGAACAGCTACCTGGAACAGCCACCTCTGCTCCAAAGTGCAGTTGAGGGAAAATCTTTTCTTTCAGCTTTTAAGCTTGAACAGTCTTTCCCTTCAAACTTGAGTTGTAATCCTTAGCAAGTAAATCCCTTTTGCGCAAAAGCAATCCGAAAAACTACGCCATTTGTCAGACGGCTGCCTGGGTGAGAATGTTCACAGTCTTGGCAAGTGCATATATCAATATGATTTGCAAGGGATTGTGGGAAATGCAGTCCATTCACACCAGACACAGCTGCTCACAATAATTAGTTGTGCTTGAGTGTAAAGCCAATAAGATATTTATTTATGGGGTTATTTCTCCCAACACAGATATGCTTGGTAGCACATAAAACAGGATACTTGCTTTCAGTGTTAAACTTAGAAAAACAAAATCAGGAAAACAACAGATGAACTTGTCAGGCAATCAAATGAAAAGAATAAAGACCTGGCTGGTAACAAACTGGTCTTTTCTGTAGGCTTTAGCTAATATTTTCTTAGCAGTGTTTCAAACAACAAGCAAAACCCACAAAGAAGGTAAAAAACTGTTCTTTTCAGATTAACTTCTTATATCTTCACACATAGACTCAGACGTGATTCCCTCAGAGCTCACAAGCAATTAGGTAAGGCTCAATTGCTAGCAGTTATCCAGCTGAAACCCCTTAGCTGGCTTGCTTTCTACTGTGTGGCCCAAAATCCTACTCAGGAGCTTTTCTGAGTAGATTAAAGAACAAGTTTGTATTTCTTTGTGATGGTTGCTGTACTTTGTAACAGAAAATTACCAAAGGAGTTTAGACAGAGAGCAATCCATATATTCACAGCCTGTATCTAAGACCGCTCCTTCCCCTTCTTCAACAATCATGGGTTCAATATCAGAGATTGGCACAGAGGAATTTCTCAATGGAGCACTTTCAGGAGAATACTTGTTTCCCTGCTGTCTTTCAAGGTTATAGCTAGGGCATAGATCAGTGTTCATACTTGAGCTTCCATTGCTGTTAGAGTTCCTCTCTAAATAGCCTGGCCAGTATGTAGTCCAGTTCTTATGTCCAGCCTTCCAATCCAGATCCCTGGACACTGGATCTCTCTTCACATACCTTCTGGCACGGGTCTTAGGGTCCCTTCCACGTGCAGCCGTCTCCCTCACAGGTACCGTCTGGAGATTCCTAGCCCTGCAGCACCACTCCTCTGGTTTTCCCCAGTCCAATGGTGTATGCTGGCCTTTTGAATGTCTCCCACTATACGTACTGCTCTGGACTCCTCTAGACCTCCCAAATGCTTTTCTCTTCTTTCTTCCAAAGGGTTTCTTGCCCTCTCTGTCCGTCCGCTCTGGCTTCTGCTTCTGATGATCCTCCAGATGAAGATGTCCAAGCTGAGGATCTCCAAGACGAGGATCTCCAAGCTGATTCTGAGGATGAGGATAATTCTCTGTAGAATAAACTCTACCTTTATTCTGCTTTGATGAGTGCTCCATCCTAGCACAGCGCAGCTGTGCTGAATCAGGCCCTGCCCTTTGAGATGAGTGCTTAGGGATTACCTCATAGCCCTCCTGATTGAACACACGTTTCCACACTTCAGCTCCTCTAATGGCTGTTGGAAACCTGGTGCATTCTGGGACTGGTAGTCTTTTATGGGAAAATTTTGTTTTCTTATTTCTACCAGAACTGACAGGTTGCTTGTTCAGAGTCACTTCACCTTTTCTATAGCTCCTTCCTGAGCTATGATAAGCTTCCTTATCAAGGTACCTAGCAGTTTCCCCAAGAGACACAAGTTCCACAATGCTTGTACTGGGTCAAGCATTGATATCTTCGGTCACTTCTTAATAATGGGTTATGGACCTTTCCTCCAGGAACTTGTCCAAACCTTTTTTAAACCCAGCTACACTAACAGCCTTTACTACATCCTCCGGTAACAAATTCCAGAGTTTGATTACACGTTGAGTGAAAAAATATTTTCTTTTATTAGTCTTAAATAGTTTACCCTGTAGCTTCATTGCATGTCCCCTAGTCTTTCTATATTCTGATAAGGTAAACAATCGATCTACGTTTACCCGTTCCACTCCGTTCATTAATTTATAGACTTCTATCATATCTCCCCTCAGCCGTCTCTTTTCCAGGTTAAAGAGCCCTAACCTTTTTAGTCTTTCTTCATAGGAGTATCCTTCCATCCCCTTTACCATTTTGGTGGCTCTTCTCTGTACCTTTTCTAAAATCGCTATATCCTTTTTAAGGTACGGCGACCAGAATTGCACACAATATTCAAGGTGCGGTCTCACCATGGAACGATATAGAGGCATTATAATATCTTTTGTTTTATTTTCCATTCCTTTCCTTATCATACCTAGCATTCTATTTGCTCTCTTGGCTGCCGCTGCACACTGGGCCGAGGGTTTTAACATGGTATCCACAATGACGCCTAAATCCTTTTCCTGGGTGGTGGTTCCTAATGTGGAACCTTGCATCGTGTAACCATAGTTTGGGTTGTTCTTCCCTAGGTGCATAACCTTGCACTTGTCCACATTAAATTTCATCTGCCATTTTGATGCCCAGTCTTCCAATTTATCAAGATCCTCTTGCAATTTTTCACAATCCTCTTGGGTGTTAACAACTTTAAATAGTTTTGTGTCATCTGCAAATTTGATAACCTCACTCGTTATTCCACTTTCCAGGTCATTTATGAATATGTCAAAAAGCAGCGGACCCAGCACAGATCCCTGGGGTACACCACTATTCACCTTTCTCCATTGGGAAAATTGGCCATTTAGCCCTACCCTCTGCTTTCTATCTTTTAACCAGTTCCTGATCCACAATAGTACACTGCCTCCTATCCCATGACTCTTTAGTTTTGCCAAAAGTCTCTGATGAGGGACCTTGTCAAAGGCTTTCAAAAAAGTCCAGATACACAATATCAACCGACTCACCTTTGTCCACCTGTTTATTCACTCCTTCAAAAAAACATAACAGATTAGTAAGACAAGATCTTCCTTGTCTAAAGCCATGTTGGCTGTCTCCCATTAGGTTGTGACTATCTACATGCTGAGTAATTTTATTCTTTATGATGGTTTCTACCATTTTTCCTGGTACTGACGTCAGGCTCACCGGTCTGTAGTTTCCCGGATCACCCCTGGAACCATTTTTAAAAATTGGTGTTACATTGGCGATCCTCCAATCTTCAGGTATTAGAGATGATTTTAATGATAGTTCACAGATTACTGATAGCAGTTCTGCAATCTCATATTTCAGTTCTTTCAACACCCTTGGATGTATACCATCCGGCCCAGGTGATTTGCTACTCTTCAGTTTATCTAATAGTTGTAAGACATCTTCCCAATGTATCGATATTTCCTTCAATTCTTCCGCACCTTTAAATACCACTTCAGTCATGGGTAACATCCCTACATCTTCCTCAGTAAAGACCGAAGCAAAGAATTCATTCAGTCTCTCCGCTATCGCCTTGTCGCCTCTTAGTGCTCCTTTAACCCCTTTATCATCTAATGGACCAACTGACTCTCTCACAGGTTTTTTGCTACGAATGTACTTGAAAAGGTCTTTATTTCGCGTTTTTGCTTCCGCAGCAAGCTTCTTCTCAAATTCTCTCTTTGCCTGCCTTATCAATACCTTGCATTTGACTTGCCAGTGCTTGTGCTGTTTCCAGGTTTCGTTGTTTGGCTCTTTTTTCCATTTCCTGAAAGATGCTTTTTTGGCAACAACAGCCTCTCTGACCTCACTTTTAAACCATGCTGGCAGTTTTTTGGACTTCCTTCCACTTTTCTTAAAGCGTGGAATACAGCTGGTCTGGGCTTCCAAGATAGTATTTTTCAACAACACCCAAGCTTGATGTACGTCTTTGACCTTCGCAACTGCTCCTTTTAGTTTTTTCTTAACTGTTTTCCTCATTTTATCATAGTCTCCCTTTCGAAAATTAAAAGGTAGTACTGTGGATTTCCTTACTATCCCTCCTCCACTAATTACATCAAAGGCGATCATGCTATGATCACTATTGCCAAGTGGCCCCAACACCCTTATTTATTTTATTATTTATTTATTTAGCTGTATTTATATACCGCTTTTCACCGGGTCAAAGCGGTGTTACATAGGGGTGGGGGAATTAAGTACAAGGGTAGGGCCATCACCGGGGAGGCAACATTGATGATTTTGACACAGGACAGACTTTAGACATATGACAGACGTTGGACATAGACAGGTTAGGGTAGATTTGAGTTGGAGGTTCCATGTGGGTGAGATCAGGGGTTTGTGGGTTTTTCGGTGGGATTCGAGTTGAAGTATTCCTGGAAAAGGATGGTTTTTAGCTGTTTTCTGAAAGATAGCAGGTCGGCGTTGTTTCTGAGATAGCTCGGGAGAGAGTTCCATAGGGCTGGAGCATAAAGTTCAAAGGCTCGATTGCAGGTCCGTTGCGAGCATTTGGTTCTTTTGTGAGGGACGGTGAGGGAAATGCTGGAGGTTTGTCTTGTAGATCTGCTGTGGGCTGGACTAGATCTGGTGTTCCACTAAGGACTAGGTCTAATATGGCATCCCCTCTGGTCAGTTCATGAACCAGCTGCTACAAGAAGCAGTCATTTATTTCATCTAGGAACTTTATCTCCCTAGCATGTCCTGACGTGACACTGACCCAGTCGATACCGGGGTAATTGAAATCACCCATTATTATTACTGCGCTGTAACTTTTGTTAGCTTCCTTGATTTCTTTGAGCATTTCATCATCCATTTGGTCATTCTGGCCAGGTGCTCGATAGTACACCCCCACTGCCATCGCCTTCCCCCTTTTATATGGAATTTCAATCCATATAGATTCTACAGCAGATTTTGTTTCCTGCAAAACTTTAATCCTTTCTGAGTCAATGCCCTCTCTAACATAGAGCGCAACCCCTCCACCAATTTGATCTTCTCTATCATTACGATATAGTTTGTACCCAGGTATCACAGTGTCCCACTGGTTGTCCTCCTTCCACCATGTCTCTGATATTCCAATCATATCTAACCTTTCATTTAGTGCTATATATTCTAACTCTCCCATCTTATTCTTTAGACTTCTAGCATTTGCATACAAGCATTTTAGAGAATGTATTTTATTCATGTTAATTTGGCTATTGTTAGACATGGGTAAATTGGGATCTTTAAGCTCTGTCTGCTCCATACTTGAGGGCATTTGGGCTACTTTACTCTTTTGTGGAACCTCTCTGCTTTTGGTAGCATCCTTCAAGGATACATTCTTCCGAACCATCCGCTCTTGGGCGACTGTCGGCTTTCCCCTAATATCTAGTTTAAAAGCTGCTCTATCTCCTTTTTAAAGGTTAATGCCAGCAGCCTGGTTCCATCCCGGTTAAGATGAAGCCCATCCCTTCGGAAGAGCCCCTCCTTTCCCCAGAATGTTCCCCAGTTCCTAACAAATCCAAAACCCTCATCTCTGCACCATTGTCTCATCCACGCATTGAGTCTCCGGAGCTCTGCCTGCCTTTTGGGTCCTGCGCGTGGAACAGGAAGCATTTCGGAGAATGCTACCCTGGAAGTTCTGGATTTCAACTTCCTACCTAAAAGCCTAAATTTTGCCTCCAGAACCTCCCTACCACATTTTCCTATGTCATTGGTACCGACATGTACCAAGACAGCAGACTCCTCCCCAGCACTATCTAAGACCTTATCTAGGTGGCGCGTGAGATCCGCTACCTTCGCACCAGGCAGGCATGTTACCAGGTGATCCTCACGTCCACCAGCCACCCAGCTATCTACATGCCTAATGATCGAATCACCAACTATAACGGCTGTCCTAACCCTTCCCTCATGGGCACATGGCCCTGGAGAAACTTCCTCGGTGCGAGAGGGTTTTACATCACCTGGAGGACAGGTCCTAGTTACAGGATCACTTCCTGCCACACCAGGGTGATGCTCTCCTGTCACGTGACCTCTCTCCTCCATGGCAACAGGGGTGCTGCCAGACTGGAGGTGGGACTTCAGGACTATATCCCTGTAGGTCTCGTCTATGTACCTCTCTGTCTGTCTTATGTTTTCCAAGTCTGCTACTTTAGCCTCTAGAGAACGGACTTGTTCCCTGAGAGAAAAGAGCTCCTTGCACCTAGTGCACATGTAAGACCTCTCACCAACTGGGAGAAAATCATACATGTGACACTCAATGCAAAAGACTGGAAAGTCCCCATCCCGCTGCTGGACTGCTGTCTGCATCTTAGTTTTAAGTTTGTGTCTAGATCTTTAAGTTCTTAATTACTAGGGGTTGCTATGGGTATTTATACCAATAAAACTGTACCTAATACGTTTAATATACCTTGTTCACCTGAAGCTTAATTAATCTCAGGTCCTTAGTGTATGACTGATTTGGGTAATGAGCTTCACCTGAAAGCACCTCCTGTCTTTTAAGATGTGTAAGTACCTATAAAGCTATGATTATCCCAGGGGAGGGTGGGTGTGGGGAGGGAGGGAGGGAAATAACACTTATTAAAAAAGGGCTGCTACACAGTACCCTATCTTGTGCTGCTGAGGTAAGCTAAATTCTGATTTGATTTAAATTATAGCTCTTAGCTGCTGCTAGGCTCTAACTTCTTATGAAATTTAAATTACAAGCTCTCTGCTGGGTACTAAATTTAACCAGAAAGCTCTCTTCTGTGTGTTAAATTTAAACTAAAAGTACTTTGCTGTTACTTGGCCCTGAGTGACTATTAAATTTAAACTACAAGCTCTCTGCTGGGTATGAAATGTAACCATAAAGCTCTCCTCTGTGTTTTAAATTCAAACTTTAATTGCTGCTACTAGGCCCTAACTGATCCAACAAAAAACAGTGGGTTCACAGATTAAGTAGCTTTAATACAAAGAATTCTTTTTAGAAAATTACCAGAAGTATATACTCACAGTTGCAGATTTCTCTCCAGAAGTAACAGTCCCCCTTTCTAGTCCTTCAAGACTTTTAAGGTTGTGTTTATGTATTTAAGTTGTTTACTTAGATTTGCTGGGTAAACGTATAGTAAAAAAAAATATATGGAATATGTTTAACGGACTTTGTTCACCTCAAGATTAATTAATCTCAGGTCCTTAATGTATACCTGATGATGATAAACAGATGCACCTGAGAGTAAATATGGGTATCTCCTTCCTTATAAGAGGTTCAAGAGCCTATAAAACTACGATTCTCCCAGGAGTGGGTGGGAGTTGGGAAGGAGGGAGGGAAAGAAGATCTATTAAAAGTTGGCTTGCTTCTAAGGTAAAGGCTTACCAATTTCCTGGGTGATTCACAGAGCCCTTGGTTTGATAGAAGGGGCTTTTAAATTGCTCCTTTGATCTGCCATTTGCCTTTAACGCCTATTCAAGACAACTTCACAGATCTTTTGCCTTCTAACTGGAAGGCCTCTTTGTAAAGGTCCTTGAAACAAGTTCATTTCTTCCTACTCCGGACTATTCTACTTGCATGCTAAGCTATGCTCTGATTTGATTTAGATAAAAAGCTCTCTGGAAACAACTTTATTTCAGTATCTACTTACTCTATTTAACTTTCTATGTTTAAGCTATACTTTGATTTGATTGAAATGAAAAGCTCTCTAGAAACAAATTTCAGAGTCTATTTACTCTTAGGGGTATGTTTACTAAACAGCGATAACGTCGCAGCAGCACAATTAGCGCACGATAGTGCACAATAAAGTAACATTATCGCGCGATAGCGTGCGGTTTCGCCTGATAATGTCTCCGGCGGCGTTAAGGCACACAGAGGGTGGAGTAAGGCTCCCCAGAGGGCAGAGAGAAAGGGTCAATGGGCGGGGAGAGGCTCCAGGTACATTAACGCTGTAAAATGAAGGTCTGAAAACTAACGCCAGTGAAAACCTCGCGTTAGAGGCACATTTGCAGGAAAGAAAAAACATTTCAGTCAGCAATGTACAACAAAGGCCGGGAAACCAAGAAACGTGATAGTAGTGATACATGTGTAGCAACAACATAGTGCCCAAGTACAAAAGTGCACTATGGTGAGGCTGCAAATGGGGTACAAATGGGGTACCGGGGGCTGCAGGCGGGACATGCAGTGGGGCAGCTGGGGCACAGGGTGCACTAGGTGGCAGATGCCTAGGTGGCACATAGGAACGTAGAAACTGCAAATCAGCAAGCCAGCAACTGACCAAGGTCAAACATGCCCACGAGTGTGTGTCCCACAGTGTCCCAGGGGACAGTACCCAGAAGGTACCCCAAAGGGCACATAACATTGACAGGCGGTGCCGGGGGGGAAGCGCGGATGTCTAGGTAGGCACCCCTACTCCAGATCCCACACCATAGGCAGCTGCCTACCGGCACACTGGATGGCCTGGGACTGCGCACTACCAGCACCACCGGCATAAGGGCATGTCAGCATGGTGGCGGAGGGGTGCTGGTGGTGGAGGGGGCAGTGACATCTGCCCACAGCACACTAAGGCCAAGCCCTGTTCAGGTGAGTGGCGTGCAGTGCAACAGACAGGGTCTGATGAACAGTAATGGTATCCCCAGGGAATGACCTCCCTCTGTGGCAACAGTTTGGTGCAGTACACATAGCCAGTGTGTTCAGGGGCAGAAGGTCACAGGTTCAAGTCTCAGCTGTGGCTCCTGCAGACCACATCCCTACATTTTACCCTACAGCACACATGCACCATAAACATGTGCAGTCCCTAGAGCAGAGGTCCCCAACTGCAGTCCTGAAGGGCCAAACACCATTCAGGATTTCATGCTGTCCCTAATAAATATGCATGAGATGCATTGGTATGCAGTGCCCCATTGTATGCAAATATATTTCATGCATATTCATTAGGGACAGCCTGAAAACCTGAATCGTGTTTGGCCCACCAGGACCGGAGTTGGGAACCTCTGCCTTAGAGCATCGGCCAACAGGGGCACAAACACCCATACCCACAGGCTCCACTATTCAAAGCCTCATGGAAAGTCAGGCTGTTGGGCCCTGCGCGGAGCAGCAGCTACCGATACTAGCACCTGCATACCTTAGCAATGCCTGCACTGTGCCCAGGACTGGTGTGGCGGCCAGGGCTGCCAACCACCTCTATCTTTGCACAATGCTGAAATAGGTGTGGGAGTGTGTATATGTCTATCCAGTGTTTTGTGGCTGCCTACACCTTACTGAGCCCCCAGTGCTTGCACTGTCTCCAGTGTTAGCCTGCCAATGTGCACAATGAGGAGCAAGGTATTGTGGGTATGGCCCAGACACGTCGGTCTGGGCAGGATGCATCTGCACAGAGCATAGGGCAATGGCTGGGACATTGTAGTGCCCAACCACCACCTTCACGGACAGGGCACTTTATAATGTGCCCTATGGAGTGCCTTATAGGTTGCCTTATGAGGCACCTTAGGTTATGGCACTGTGAGGGTGTTTTTGCTGGCAGCACAGATTTAAATTAAAAGGAAATGCCTCAGACAGCCTTATTATATAACACCACTGCAGGGTCAAACCCATGGCCTCTGCCTCCACAGTCATTGCAGTAACCAGTGGGCTACATCTTTATAGCTTCTAACACAGCGCTGGCATGAACTTAAGGTTAACACACGTTAACGAGCCAAGGCGCCCTCTATGACGCGATACAGATTCCTTGCTACCTTCCCTCTGGAACGCCCACTACTTTATATGGCATTCCTCACATTAACGCTGCAACTAGTGCTGGTAACATTAGGATGGTGTAGTAAATATCCACCTTAATTTACTTTCTATGCTAAGCTATACTCTGCTTGGACATAAATACAAAGCTCTCTGGCCATACTAAGACCTGACAGACTCAGCAAAAACACTAAATTCTAAAATACATAGATCTATCAGCTTTAACCCAAAGAATTCTCTCTACCCCCCCCCCCCCCCAAGATTTATAGCTTATTTCAAAAGATTAATATTCATAAGTGTAGATCTATTTCCTTGTAGAGGTCGTTACTGAAAAAGAATATGACTTCCTCACTGTTTCCCACCCAGTAGTCCCCACAATATATGTTACCAAAAATACACAAATCATTACATAAATCTCCAGGGTGCCCAATAATTTCAGCCATTGGGGCCCTATTTCACAGATGCTTGACGTTCTACTTAGACCTTTTGTTGTAGCCATCCCTTCATATGTTTATGCAAATTCTTGATATACCACTCAGGCTGAAGGGCATCAGAGCAGTTTATAATCACTACAAGCAGGTAATGGATACATTCCCTCGTTCCCAAAGGGCTCATAATCTCTATGTGTACCTGAGGCAACCAAGAGTTATGTGGCTTGCCCAAGACTACAAAGAGCACCTATAGGGCTAGAAACCCTAGCACCTCTAGCCTGAGATTGCTATCCCCAGAGAGGAATCAAGCCCCCAGCCCAGATATCTTGCCCTAAGCACTAGGCCACTCCTCCCCCTTCACATTGAGCAAATGTGATTCCTCACATTTTATCAATATCTTGGAGAACTTTCAGGGATACCATAATGATTTGGAAATGGTAACGCTCAATATCACCTCATTGTACACAAACGTACCTCAGCAGGAGGCACTATATGTTCTTGAGGATACACATTTAGAAAGACCGTATCCTCGCAGGCTTCCTACTGCTTATCTAATGCAATTAGCCACTCTGGCCCGTACAGAGAATTATTTCTGTTTTAGTGGATTTATTTTAAGCAAATTAAAGACAAAGCAATGGGGTCATCCATGGCGCCGGATGTGACCAATTTATTCTTTCTCCAACCAATCTGCATGCTTATACAAGCTCACAATATCCTATACCACATTTACGCAGATGACGTTATGATATATGCTCTTATAATCACAACCAACCCAGTGATCACGCATATAAAAAAATGTTTCATCAACAAATGGCTCACAGACTATAAACCTCCAGAAAACAGATGTTCTTCACCAGAGACATTATAACATCTTCACCCCACCTGACATCATAACATCAATGGAACCAAATTACATAAGAACATTAGATATGCCATACTGGGTCAGACCAAGATCCATCAAGCCCAGTATCCTGTTTCCAACAGTGGCTAATCTAGGTCATACGTACTTAGCAGTTTCCCCAAAAGACACAGGTTCCACAATGCTTGTATTGGGTCAAGCATTGATATCCTGGGTCCCTTTTTAATAATGGTTTATGGATCTTTCCTCCAGGAACTTGTCCAAACCTTTTTTAAACCCAGCTACACTAACAGCCTTTACTACATCCTCCGGTAACAAATTCCAGAGTTTGATTACACATTGAGTGAAAAAATATTTTCTCTTATTAGTCTTAAATAGCTTACCCTGTAGCTTCATTGCATGTCCCCTAGTCTTTCTATATTCTGATAACGTAAACAATCGATCTAGGTTTACACATTCCACTCCGTTCATTAATTTATAGACTTCTATCATATCTCCCCTCAGCCGTCTCTTTTCCAGGTTGAAGAGCCCTAACCTTTTTAGCCTTTCTTCATAGGGGTATCCTTCCATCCCCTTTACCATTTGTCATGAGGTAGACAGCACTGAGCCTGGGATAATAAAGGGAAATGAAAAAGAAGAGCTTACCTCACAGCCACATGTGCAGTTGAGACATTCAGATTGCAGGGAAGCAAGGAATGGAGAAACAAACTTTCCTCAGAGCATTAGTGACGCAGCAGAAATTCAGAGTCCTAATCAGGCTCACCTGGGGAAAGAATCACGTACTACGTACAACAAGCAGGGAGTTAAAACCAGGTGGGAAATTCCACAGAAGGAGATCAAGGAGATCAGGGAGAGGAGAGATAAGGAGACAGAGACTCAGGAGCAGACACAGAGAGACACGCTGTCCTGGAGAAAGAGAGCTGAATGGAAGCAGGCTGTTGAACCAGAGAGTGCTGGGAGAAGCAGTGCAAAAGACTTCCAAGCCAGAGGGGTCCTCGTGCCGGGGAAAGCAACCAAGCAGGTAGAGAGCAAACGTCACACCCAGGAAAACTCAATGAAGCCAAGAAGTGATTACAGCTCAGCTAAGCCTTGTGCTTGGAACTCCCGGAGAAAGGGAATTTACACCTCAGAGAAGAAGCCTTGGCTAACGGAGGAGGGGCTGGAAACTAACTTTACCAGAGAGAAAGATAAGTACCCTGTTTTCTACAGAGGGAAAGAAGTGGGTCCTTTTGTAAAGAGCCAAGCTTACAGAGTGTTAGAAAACCCTTATTGGAATGGGTGTTGGAAAGAAACCCCAAGCACAGCTCCTTATGTCCCTGGCTGCACAGAACAGTCTCCTCTCATAGAAACTGAGGTCTCCCCAGTGCAAGGTTCTGAAACCAGTAATACAGAAACCTGGTGCCCGTTTACAGGACCAGGTCCTGATGTGATGCAGTGGGAAAGTTCAAACCCAGAGGTCATTCCAGAACCCATGGATTGTGCTCTATGTATTTCTGACGAGATAGAATCTCTTTGTTAAGAAGCAAGAAGAAGCATTATTATCATTTGGAAAGCTTTTATTTATCTGTGAAGCAACAGTTTATTTGTGTTACCATTATTTGATGTATCCAGAAGGCAATCCTCAAGGGAAGGGGAGTAAAGCCCAGCTTTAATTATACTTGGACACGACTACAGAGTATTCCTTTAACAAACAGAGCTATACCCCATATCTAGGCGGGCGCCTAAGGAGGGTATAGTCTCACACATTATGGTGGCTCTTCTCTGAACCTTTTCTAATAATGCTATATCCTTTTTTTTTTCAAAGTTCTATTTATTAAAGTCACACAAGAAAACCTACAAACATCCAAACAAGATTCTGCTGATACAGAGGAACCAATCCCAGGTGGGGCTGTATCTTGTCCACCACTCTGGGTACAAACAACAAACAAGAAACAAAATAATACAATACATTACCAGTAATCCCCAATCCCCCCTCCCCCTCCCACCCACCACAGGAAGCACAGCACACAATAATAATCATGGAGTAACAACCATCTAGACAACCACTATCCCACCCGCAAGACCTCGCTACGGGCTTTAGGTCCCAATCTCTGAATGTAGGGCGTCCAAATTAACAGAAAGGTAGCCCATCTCTGGGGGTGTCCTAACGCACTCCTCCGTTCCATGAGTAAAAGCTGGTGTAAGCTATTATGCCACTCACAAAATGTAGGGGCCACTGGTTCCTGCCACCGGCGAAGTAGAGGCCCTTTACCCACCAGACAGGCTTTTCGCACCAAAAGTCTCTCCCATCTGCCCTTTGGATGGAGCGGTCCCAGCTGATCGAACACCACTAACAGCTCTGTCCAGCAAATACGCTGCCCCAAAAGACCGGTAAGAAACACCCCGATTTGCTGCCAATAGCAACGAATATAGGGACAGCCCCACCATATATGACCCAGGTCTGCCAAAGAACAAGAACATTTGGGGCATCCTCCGTCTAAGGTAAGACGGCTTCTCAGTGCACGTCGTGGGGAAAAATAAGCCCGATGAATACATTTAAACTGTATCTCGCGCCACCGGGCCCCCTCCACCAATTGCGCAATCCAGCCCAATGCCGCCTGAACAGTGCCCGGGGGTATTTCTCGCCCTAGTTCCCTCGCCCAGAGGCCTTCCAGCCCAGTAAAATCAGGAGGAGACTCAAGCCAATCCAGCTGCCTCTTGATGTCGGCTATAGTCGGTGGGATTCCGCCCCCAGCGCTAAGATTTCTAAAATCCGCGCCGAGTGTTCCGGGTGAAGCTCACGTTGTGGCAAGGAACCAACATAATGAGAAACCTGCACATAGGCAAAGGTGGACACACCAGGGCTCAAATCATATTCCCTACAAAGCGCCCCCAACGCCTTACAGCTACCGTCTGAGGTTATCAAATGTCCTAAGCACCGTATGCCCAGGCGCCCCCACTGCCGATAAGGAGCCGAGTCGGAACCCGGCGGGAAACAATCATTGCCCTGTATGGGCAACCAACTCGAGACCGTAGGGTCACTACCCCAGTACTTATTCAACTGTTGCCACGTTCGTCAGGTCGCCTTAATCAGAACACTGCTCGTCATACGGGTTGGCAAGGCCACCCGATGCAAATGCAAAACCGCCTCCAACGAATGCGGGGCAACAAAATCTACTTCTAACCCGCGGGGGTGTAGACCTCGGTATCCCCCAGCCAGTCACCCAGATGCCGTGCCTGACATGCCAGCGCATATTTCCAGAGATCTGGGACCCCCACCCCCCTAATCTACACCCCCCTCTCATTCTAGCCAACGGAATATGGGCTTTGGTCCCCCTCCAAATGAACCCCCGAATCTCCTTCTCCATACGCAACAAATTGCGCTTCAAGAACCAAACTGGGAGGGTTTGCAGCCAGTAAAGTACTCGCAGGAAAATCACCATCCCCAAAGCGGCCACTCTACCCAAGAGAGACAGGAGAAGGGGCACCCAGGCCCGCAACTGTGCTCGGAGCTTAGAAAAGATATGCTCAAAGTTCATTGGATATAACAGCGTCGGCTTCTTAGTCAACAAAATGCCCAAGTACACAAAAGAGCCATCGGCCCAACGAAGGAGAAATGGCCCCAGCCAGCTCCCCGGGAATGGGTGCCCCCCACATCTAAGGCCTCCGATTTATTCATATTGATGCGTAACCCCGCAAATGTGCCATAAAGCGAGAACTCCTCTAGTAATTGAGGCAAAGACTGCAGGGGGGACGTAAGGTGAACAAGTAGGTCATCGGCAAAAGCAGCCACCTTAAATCCATGAGACCCAATTCTCACGCCACGTATGCTTGGAGAGTCCTCTATCCTCCGTATCAACGGATCTAGGATCAACACAAACAGCAGGGGGGATAGCGGACAACCTTGCCGGGTGCCCCGTTCCAGGCGAAATTCATCTGAAACCACCCCATTACAGAGAACTCCTGCCGTAGGGGCCGCATAAAGCAATGCCACCATCTTACAAAAGGGGTCACCCAACCCATAACATTGCAGAAGATACTGCAAATAGTCCCAATGCACCTGGTCGAATGCCTTTCACTCTTTATCTTTCGCCGGTCTTAAACGCTGTCTATCGTTGCAACGATAGACAGCAACGATAAACAGCAACGATAAACGCTGTCTATCGTTGCTGATCTCTGTTCAGAGATCAGCAACGATAGACAGCAACGATAGACAGAGTTTAAGACCGGCAAAAGATAAAGAGTACCGGGATGTTATTAGAGAACAAATTACAAGAACATTGAAAAAACGAGTTGTCCCCAGGAGAAGCAATTTGTTGATCCCCTTGATAAACCCAACAGGAGAAACGCCAGAACACTTAGAATATTGAGGCGTTCTCTTTTTCAAAAGGGGCGTGTGGTGGCACCATTCTGCATAAGATAAGTGGAGTGGTGACTGGCATTAAAGTTTTTTTAAGAAAAGTAAAATGTATATAAAAAAAAGCAATGCAGATGCTAAAAAATTTAACAAAACATTCTTGCCTATGGTCATTGATGTGAACGGACACTATATTGGGAGAGTTTTATTACCCATAAAAAAGTGTCACACAATACGTTTATCTGAGACCGCTGGCAAGAGAGAGAAAAAATGAGTAAAAGATGAGTTTTAAAAAAATGAGTTGAAATTAAAGAAATTTAATTGAGTGAATTTAAGTATTTTTTGTGTCCCATTATGCCGTGACTATCTACATGTTCAGCAATTTTGTTCTTTATGATGGTTTCTACCATTTTTCCTGGTACTGATGTCAGGCTCACCGGTCTATAGTTTCCTGGATTACCCCTGGAACCCTTTTTAAAAATTGGTGTTACTTTCACCATCCTCCAATCTTCAGGTATTAAAGATGATTTTAATGATAGTTCACAGATTACTAATAGCAGATCTGCAATCTCATATTTCAGTTCTTTCAACACCCTTTGATGTATATCATCCGGTCCAGGTGATTTGCTACTCTTCAGTTTATCAAATAGTTGTAATACAACTTCCCGATGTATTGATATTTCCTTCAATTCTTCCGCACCTTTAAATAGCACTTCAGTCATGGGTACCATCCCTACATCTTCCTCAGTAAAGACCAAAGCAAAGAATTCATTCAGTCTCTCCGCTATTGCCTTGTCGCCTCTTAGTGCCCCTTTAACCCCTCTATCATCTAATGGATCAACTGACTCTCTCACAGGTTTTTTGTTACGAATGTACTTGAAAAAGCCTTATTTGTTTTTGCTTCCGTAGCAAGCTTCTTCTCAAATTCTCCCTTTGCCTGCCTTATCAATACCTTGCATTTAACTTGCCAGTGATTGTGCTGTTTCTAGTTTTTGTCGTTTGGCTCTTTTTTCCATTTCCTGAAAGATGTTCTTTTGGCATCAACAGCCTCTCTGACCTCAGCTTTAAACCATGCTAGCAGTTTTTTAGACTTCCTTCCACTTTTCTTTAAGCGTGGAATACAGCTGGTCTGGGCTTCCAAGATAATATTTTTCAACAACACCCAAGCTTGATGTAAGTCTTTAACCTTTGCAACTGCTCCTTTTAGTTTTTTCTTAACTATTTTCCTCATTTTATAATAGTCTCCCTTTCGAAAGTTAAAAGGTAGTACTGTGGATTTCCTTATCATCCTTCCTCCACTAATTAATTCAAACGCGATCATGCTATGATAACTATTGTCAAGTGGCCCCAACACCCTTATCTGTTGCACCAGATCTGGTGTTCCACTAAGGACTAGGTCCAATATGGCTTCCCCTCTGGTCGGTTCATGAACCAGCTGCTCCAAGAAGCAGTAATTTATTTCATCTAAGAACTTTATCTCCCTAGCATGTCCTGCAGTGACACTGACCCAGTCGATATTGGGGTAATTGAAATCACCCATTATTATTACTGTGCTGTAACTTTTGTTAGCTTCCTTGATTTCTTTGAGCATTTCATCACCCATTTGTTCATTCTGGCCAGGCGGTCGATAGTACACCCCCACTGCCGTTGTCTTCCCTTCCCCTTTTCACATGGAATTTCAATCCATAGAGATTCTACAGTGAATTTTGTTTCCTGCAAAACTTTAATCTTTTGTGACTCAATGCCCTCTCTAACATAGAGCGCAACCCCTCCACCAATTTGATCTTCTCTATCATTACGATATAGTTTGTACCCAGGTATCACAGTGTCCCACTGGTTGTCCTCCTTCTACCATGTCTCTGAGATTCCAATCATATCTAACCTCTCATTTAGTGCTATATATTCTAACTCTCCCATCTTATTTTTTAGACTTCTAGCATTTGCATACAAGCATTTTAGAAACTGTATTTTATTCATATTAATTTGGCTATTGGTAGGCATGGGTAATTTGGGTAATTTACAAATAAAGCAGGAGGTATATTACTTAGGGGAGGAGTAGCCTAGTGGTTAGAGCAACTGCTTAATACCCAGAAAATCAAGGGCTTGGTTCCCACTAGTACTCCTTGTGACCTTAGGCAAGTCACTTTACCCTCCATTGCCTCAGAAGAAAAGGCTGACAATCTACTTCCAGTGATACATTGCCAAGAAAACCCAGAGGTAGCTGGATCACTATGAGTCAACACTAAAAAAGAAAAAAAATATTACTTAGGAATCATCCTGGCTCAAAGCCAATCCTTCTCAGCACACATCAGGAACATCACAAAAAGCATCTACTACAAGCTCAAAACAGACCAGCACCTCAAACCTCTCCTAACCTACCACAATTTTCACACAGTTCTCCAAGCACTTGTTTTCCTGGTTGAAGAGCCCTAATCTTTTTAGTCTCTCTTCATAGGAGTATCCTTCCATCCCCTTTACCATTTTGGTGGCTCTTCTCTGTACCTTTTCTAATAATGCTATATCCTTTTTAAGATACGATGACCAGAATTGCACACAATATTCAAGGTGCAGTCGCACCATAGAACGATACAGAGGCATTATAATATCCTTTGTTTTATTTTCCATTCCTTTCCTTATGATACCTAGCATTCTATTTGCTCTCTTGGACACCGCTGCACACTGGGCGGAGGGTTTAAACATGTTATCCACGATGACACCTAAATCTTTTTCCTGGGTGGTGGTTCCTAATGTGGAACATTGCATTGCATTGCGTAACCATAGGGGTATGTTTACTAAAAAGCGATAACGTTGCAGTGGCGCAGTTTGCACGCGATACGTAACGTTATCGCCCGACAAAGTAACATTATTGCGAGATAGTGTGCGGTTTCACATGAACATGTCTCCTGCGGCGTTAAGGCACACAGAGGGTGGAGTAAGGCTCCCCCGAGGGCAGAGAGAAGAGGTCAGTGGACGGAGAGTGGGCGGGGAGAGGCCCCATGCACACTAACGCTGTGAAATGAAGGTCTGAAAATTAGCGCCAGTGAAAACCTCGCGCTAGTGGCACATTTGGAGGAGAGAGAAACCAGTTCAGTCAGCAATGTACAGCAAAGGCAGGGAAACCAAGAAACGTGATAGTAGTGATACATGTGCAGCAACAGCATAGTGCCCAAGTACGAAAGGGCACTACGGTGAGGCTGCAAATGGGGTACAGGGGACTGCAGGCGGGACATGCAGTGGGGCAGCTAGAGCACAGGGTGGACTAGGCAGATGCCTAGGTGCCACATAGGAATGCAGAAAGAGAAAATCAGCAAGACAGCAACTGACCAAGGTCAAACATGCCCACGAACGTGTGTCATACATTGCCCCAATGGACATCAACCAGGAGTTACCCCAATGGCCACAGAACATTGGCAGGCAGTGCTGTGGGGAAGCGTGCATGTCCATGTAGGCAACCCTACACAAGATCCCACACCATAGGCAGCCACCTAACGGCACACTGGATGAGCTGGGACTGCATACCACCAGCACAACCAGCAGAACAGCATGTCAGCATGGTGGCGTAGGGGTGCTGGTGGTGGAGGGGGCAGTGTTATCTGCCCATAGCAGACCAAGGCCAAGCCCTGTCCAGGTGGGTGGCATGCAGTCCAACAGACAAGGTCTGTCTGATGAACTGTAATGGTATTCCCTGGGAAGGAGCTACCTCTGTGGTAACAGTTTGGTGCAGTACACAGTCAGTGTGTAACGGGGCAGAAGGTCACAGGTTCAAGTCCCAGCTGAGGCTCCTACAGACCATATCCCTATATTTTACCCTACAGAGCACTTACACAATAATAATGTGCACTCCCCAGAGCAGATTGTGGTAACTGCAGTTCCATTCAGGATGTCAGGCTGTCCATAATAAATATGCATGAGATGCATTTTAAGGAACTGCCCCATTGTATGCAAATGTACCTCATGAATATTCAGTAGGGACAGCCTGACAACCTGAATCCTCTCTGAACCACCAGGACCAGATTTGTGAACCTCTGCCCCAGAGCATCGGCCAACAGAGGCACAAACACCCACACCCACATGCTCCACCATCCAAAGTCTAATGAAAAGGCAGGCTGTTGTGCCCTGTGCAGAGCGCCAGCCCCCACTACTAGCACCTGCATACCTTAGCAATGCCATCATAAACATGGCAACACGTCCCATATACGTCAAAAGGTAGCTATGACCAATATCAGATAACAAATCCTAACTTAAACACATCTTTCTAACAGAGATCCATCATAGCAACCTTACTGATTTATGTGGTGTGTGCCCTCTCATCCATTTCTGACAGTGTTTACCACCCTGGAGAGTGTCCCTAACAGTATTGATTATCCTACCAATGCCTGCACGAAGCCCATGACTGATGTTGCAGACAGGGCTGCCAACCACCGCTATCTTTGCACAATGCTCAAATAGGTGTGGTAATCTGTGTATGTGTGTCCATTGTTTTGTGACCATCCACACCCCACTGAGCCCCCAATGTTTGCACTGGTTCCACTGTTTCACCTCCAATGTGCATAATGATGAGCAAGGTATTGTGGGTATGGACTCTACAGGGTGGTTTATCCAGGATGCATCTGCATAGGGCATAGGGAAATGGCTGGTATATTGTAGTGGGCAAATGCCATCTGCTCGGACAGGGTGGCCACAGCAGGTCATGCCGTGAGGGCACTCTCACTCTGATTGAGCAGTGACCATGGCATGTCAACCTTCCCACATAGTGCCATTACAGTGTGTTCAATAGTAATATATGTGAGTTCCCATTCCTGGGGGCCAATCACTGACATACCTGCTTGGTGTTGGTGCTAATCTCCCACATCTGGGTGCACATTGTTCCTCTGGGAACATGCACTAAGTATGGGCTAGCACACTGTGTGCAGTCAGCATGTGTCTGGCTGCAACACCATGCAGCAGGTGCACACTGACTGTGGCCTCTGCTGGTGAATGGCAGATTGTGGTGGGGGGCAGCTGAGCTGATCATGCCTATCACCTGTCTGGCCATGGCCCTGGTACAGGTATGAACCTGCATCAACTGTCGGGTTCCCCAAAGGAAGGTGTTTGCTGGTACCACAGCCTGTCAACATGTTGCATTACTGCCCCTTTTGGAAATGTTCAGAATGTGGGTATGTTGGGGGCAGAACATGTCCCCTACCCTGACCCAGAGAGGCCAGTTTGATATGTACATCATCATCATGTGAGTTCACACACACCCCTGCTCCGAGAACAAGTGACCATGGCAAGCACACTAGCTATGCACCACTTTGGTTGCATCACAGCCTACAAGGGGCAGACATGACTGTCAAATTCAAACATAAACAGGGCAGTCGCAGGCATCTCTGCAAATACCTGTCATACACTAGCACTGATGGAGACCTGCAGCAAAGCCATCTCAGCCAACTCGGGTACTGCGGACCTGGTGCTGGCCACCCCACCTCACCCTCAGGGTGATCACAGTACACACACAATGGCAGGGCCTGTAGGTAGTCAGTGGCAGTAGCACGCATGGTCAGTCCCCCCTACCAAGCTGACGTGCTGTAGAGGTGGATAACCCATCTGGGGAGCAGATGTAGACTGCTGTTCTTATTTATTTTATTTATTTATTTATTTACATTCTCTTATATACCGCGCTATTCTGCATCAGTGCGGTTTACATTGAACAAACTGAAATTACATTGAACAGGGCATAATAACTTGGAGATAACTATTTTACAGGGAACATGGGCTATGGAGGGTTAAGTGGCTTGCCCAAGACCACAAGGAGCACCTGTGGGACTAGAAACCCCAGTCCTTCCGGCCCAAGGTTGCTGTCCTCTAGTGGGATTTGAACCCCCGACCTTCCGGCCTGAAGTACCTTGCCCCAACCACTAGGCCACTCCTCCACTCCTGCATGTGAATTGCATTATGGGTACTGTTGTCTCTATACTATCCTGGTTACCACAGCAGACAGTATGTCTGGGGACCTGCATCTCCTCTGTGGCCAGCCATTGGTATGAAAAACCCCATAGTGATGTAGTACAATGGTTAATAGGATGACCTCAGTGGCATGCATCATGGTTACAAGCCCCCAGTGGGCTCCCTGTATGTTTGGGTCACCCCTATCCCGTGCAGCACCTCATAAGGTTTGTGGGATGACCTGCACCCCTCCTGCAGCCAGCCATTCATGGGATAAACACATGTTGATGTAGCATAATGGTGAAGTCGATGAATTCAGTGGCAGACGTCATGGGTCCAATCCCTCAGTGGGCTGCCTTTAGTAAGATTGTCTGAGGCAACTCCCTTGTAGGCCTGTAACGGACACACACATGGCGTTAAACATGTTTTAATGGGATAATTGTTTTAATGTGTAAATGAAAACAACACCCTCACCTCATTTGCTTACGGTAACGTGGCCTGGAAACTGCCTTAGCTGTGGGTTTCCCCTATCCCAGTAAGCACAGCAGAATGTATGTGTGTTGACGTGCAGTTGTTGTGTAGCCAGCCCTAGCTATGACAATGGCCATAGAGGCATAGCACACTGGTTGTTACAATGACTATGCAGCCAGTTCTCATGGGTTTGAATCCCTAGTGCTACAACACCAGAAAGAGTGTCTGAGGCGCCACCCTTTTGCATGGCTATAACAGTTAGACACATCTCTGTAGTGTGTGGTAAAGCCAATATACACACTCACCCTAGTCTTACGGTGGCGCTGAGCATGGGCCGCAGAAGGCGCGTTACAGGGTGCCACAAGCTAAGGCACCCTATGATGCGGCCACTGCCCAACGCCGGGGAGCCTCACTGCCATAACGTAAACAGCTATTCACCAATTAAACTAACAAATGGGGGCGTGGCAGCGAGATCGGGTGTATGGGGACTGTAAAAGCAGCCCATACCATTCGTGGAGCGTTTCACTGTTCTGCTAAGAATACTTTGACGTGTTCCGGCCATCACAATGCCACGTGTGCTGTGCACCGTATTAGCGCCAGGTAGCGCATAGTAATGCGAGATAGAGCGTGTACCTGAGCAACATGGCGCGTGCACGATGTGCATCATTGAGCCATCGCGCATGCGCCGTGTTGTGCATGTACACACGCTATCTCGAGAGAGGAAAAATGGACAGGCGATCCTGGAAACCGGCATTCACATGGAAGGAGCTCAGGATACTCAACGAGCTGATATGCACAAGGCAGAGGCGTCTGTTCCCTGGCGCATCAAAACGGCAGGACCTTGCGCGGGTGAGGAGGGCATGGGTGTACCTCACCAGGCGCTTCAACCGATGTGCCGACTACCCACATGAAGTAAGTGTATGGGGACAGGTCACACAATGGCAGTTGTGCAACACAATATACAGCAAGCATCACATATCATACATGCAGAACATGGTGGAAATACCAGTCTGTGGGCCAATCTGTTGCCAATGTAGATGCGTATGGTGTTGATTGCAAGTCTGCCCTATCCCCAGAAGGCCCCCAGACCTGATTACATGGGTCTAGTATACAGCCTGGTGTTCTGTTACCTGCGTGTGTTGCGGTCTCAAATGTCTGCCCTATCCCCAGGAGGCGTCACACATGGTTACAGAGGTCTAAGATACATCCTGGTGTTAGGTTACCTGCATCTGTTGGGGTTTCACAGCTCTGCTCTAACTCCAGGAGGCCCTAGACCTGATTACAGAGGTCCATTATAGATCCTGGTGTCAGGGTACCTGCATTTGTTGGGGTTTCACAGCTCTGCCCTAACTCTAGGAGGCCCTGGACCTGATTACAGAGGTCTATTATAGATCCTGGTGTTAGGTTACCTGCATCTGTTGGGGTTTCACAGCTCTGCCCTAACTCCAGGAGGCCCTGGACATGATTACAGAGGCCTATTATAAATCCTGGTGTCAGGGTACCTGCATCTGTTGGGGTTTCACAGTTCTGCCCTAACTCCAGGAGGCCCTGGACTTGATTACAGAGGTCTATTATAGATCCTGGTGTTAGGTTACCTGCATCTGTTGGGGTTTAACAGCTCTGCCCTAACTCCAGGAGGCCCTGGACCTGATTACAGAGGTCTATTATAGATCCTGGTGTTAGGGTACCTGCATTTGTTGTAGTTTCACAACTCTGCCCTAACTCCAGGAGGCCCTGGACCTGATTACAGAGGTCTATTATAGATCCTGGTCTTAGGGAACCTGTATCTGTTTCATTTTCACAGCTCTGCCCTAACTACAGGAGGCCCTGGACCTGATTACAGAAGTCTATTATAGATCCTGGTGTCAGGGTACCTGCATCTGTTGGGGTTTCACAGCTCTGCCCTAACTCCAGGAGGCCCTAGACCTGATTACAGAGGTCCATTATAGATTCTGGTGTTGGGGTACCTGCATCTGTTTCATTTTCACAGCTCTGCCCTAACTCCAGGAGGCCTTAGACCTGATTACAGAGGTCTATTATAGATCCTGGTGTCAGGGTACCTACATCTGTTGGGGTTTCACAGCTCTGCCCCATTCCCAGGAGGCCTTGGACCTGATTACAGAGGTCCATTATAGATCCTGGCGTTAGGGTACCTGCATTTGTTGGGGTTTCACAGCTCTTCCCTAACGCCAGGAGGCCCTGGACCTGATTACAGAGGTCTATTATAGATCCTGGTGTTAGGGTACCTGCATCTGTCTCATTTTCACAGCTCTGCCCTTACTCCAGGAGGACCTGGACCTGATTACAGAGGCCAATTATATATCCTGCTGTCAGGGTACCTACATCTGTTGGGGTTTCACAGCTCTGCGCCATCCCCAGGAGGCCCTGGACCTGATTACAGAGGTCCATTATAGATCCTGGCGTTAGGGTACCTGCATTTGTTGGGGTTTCACAGCTCTGCCCTAATGCCATCCTGGTGTTAGGGTACCTGCATCTATGTCATTTTCACAGCTCTGCCCTAACTCCAGGAGGCCCTGGACCTGATTACAGAGGATTATATATCCTGGTGTCAGGGTACCTACATCTGTTGGGGTTTCACAGCTCTGCCCCATCCCCAGGAGGCCCTGGACCTGATTACAGAGGTCTATTCTAGATCCTGGTGTTAGGTTACCTGCATCTGTTTGGGTTTCACAGCTCTGCTGTAACTCCAGGAGGCCCAGGTCTATAGCCCAGCTAGGTGTGTTTGTGCATGCTCCTGTTGCATTCGCCCACAACTACCCTATTCACAGGAGGCCTTAGTCCTGATCACAGAGGTATAGTAGGCATCCTGGTGTTATGGTAGTGGCTCCTGGTGATGTGTTAAGGGCCACCCAATCCCAGCGCGACACCAGAACACATCACACATGTTCCAATAAAGATATCATGGTGCCATGGCGGGTGTTTCTGCTGATGTGTGTAGGTCAGGCAAACACACAGGTGTGAGCTGGACCACACAGACGGTTAGGAAACACCTCCCCTGGAGACCAGCATGCCTACCCCACACATGGCATGGTGCTGCCATATCATGCAAGGAGAGTGTAGGAACAGGGTAAGGGGGGTCTGGGGGGTTGCACACAGGACATGTAGGTGGCACCCCACACATGCCCAGACCCACAGCCACACATGCAGGTGACACTGGCAACAGATAGTAGAGGACCCACTAGCCAGAGCAGCAGCAGCACCCTGCTGTTCGCAGTGATGTGTGATATGTGTTGGGCACTGTCAGACGGCTGCCTAGGGTGAGAACTTACACAATCTTGACGATGCATATATTCATATGATTCTTGCAAGGTATTGTGGGTAATGTAGTTCTTTCACTCCCAAACACAGCTGAAGACAATAATTGAGTTGTGATACCAGTGGTAAGGCCAATAAAATACTTCTTTTATTGATGGGGTTTAATTCACCCAGCACAAATATGCTTGGTAGCAATATAAATGAGGTTACTTGCTTGCAGTGTTTAAATGGATAACAAAGTCACAAAGCAAATCAGAAAACAACCTTCAACTTGTCAGGCAATTAGCTAATGTTTTCTTAGCAAATAATTACCAAAGGAAAAAGGCACAAAGAAATGAATAAGCTTTGCTTGTTAGGTTAACTTCTGCTTATTTTCCACGCAGATCCCAGCAGTGATTCTCCCTTGCTCACACACACAATCAGGTGTGTTTTAATTACTATCAATTGACCAGCTGAAACCCTTTAGCTGGCTGGCTGCTACTGTGTGAACCCAAATCCTGCTTTAAGAGCTGTTTGCAGTGGAAATAAAGAACAAAGTTAGGTTTCTTTGTGATGGCTGATGTGTTTGCTCACAGAAAGCTAGCAATAGCATTTAGATAGAGAACAGTCCATGTAATTAATAGTTTCATCTGCTGTATCTCCCCCTTTATCAATCAGCATAGGGTCACTATCATACATTGGCACAGACGAGTCTTTCATTAAGGCACTATCATGAGAATGCTTATTCCCTTGCTGCCATTCTCTATTATAGATAGGGTCTGGATCAGTGTTCATACCTGAGCCTCTCCTGCTATCATAATTCCTCTCTGTATAGCCTGGCCAGTATGTAATCCAATTCTGATGTCCAGCCTTCCAATCTTGATCCCTGGACACTGGATCTCCTCTCACATACCTTCTGGCCTTGGTCTGAAAGTCCTTTCCACGTGCAGTCTTCTCTCTTCCAGGTAGCCCCTGGTGATTCCTATCTCTGCCAATCCATTCCTCTGGCTGACTCCAGTCCAATGGACTCTGCTGGCACTTGGAATACCTCCCAGTATTGGTACTGCCTTGGAATCTCCCAGACCTTCCAATGGCCCTTCTTCTCTTCCTTCCAGAGAGTTTCCTTCTCTCTCTATCCGCTTGGCTTGGCTTCTGCTTCTCGAGATGATGCTTAAACCTGTAGCTGGGCTGGAGCTTGTAGCCGTTGCTGAAGCTCTCCCTGAAGCTGTTATCTGAAGAATAAGCTCTATTCTTATTCTGTCCTAATGTGTGCTCCTCCCTAACACAGCGCAGCTGTGTTGAATCAGGCCCTGCCCTTTGAGATGAGTGCTTAGGGATTACCTCATAGCTCTCTTGATTGCACACACGTTTTCTCACTTCAGCCCCTCTCATGGCTGCTGTAAACCTGGTGCATTCTGGGACTGGTAGTCTTTTATGTGAAAACTCTGTTTTCTTACTTTTACCAGAACTGACAGGTTGCTTGTTCAGAGTCACATCATCTTTTCTATAGCTCCTACCTGAGCTATGATAAGCTTCCTTATCACATACCCCCCTGCTTAAGTTATTACGGACTGGTTTTACTGGTGAAACTTCTTCTCTACAGTCCGTAATACCTACGAGAGTGTTATCTTCTTGAAGCTCACTTACTTCCTGACTGGGTTCAAGGTCATTATTTACAGGCCTCTCCTTCCAAGACTTAAGTACATTAATATGGTAGGTCTGCCTACGCCCTCTGGCATTTTCTACCATATAAGACACTGGGCTTACTTGTTTAATAACCTCCCATGGCCCTTTCCACTGTACCTCAAATTTTGGAGCAGTTCCTGCTACTTGAACCAAAACCTTTTCACCAATGCTTAATTGGCGGCTTTTGGCCTTTCTATCATACCACCCTTTCTGGCGAACTTGACTGTCCTGCAGGTTCCTCTCAGCAACCTGCGACGTCCTTTTCAAACGTGCTGTCAAATCACGTAGAAACAGTGGCACCTCTTGACTTCCTGGTTCAGGATCAATCCATTGTTCCCTCAAAATATCCAACAAACCCCGTGGAGCCCTACCATACATCAACTCATATGGAGTTACACCTAGGGACACTTGAATTCTTTCCCTGCAGGCATATAAGGCAAAGGGTAATAACATATCCCATTCTTTTACCTCTCCTGCTAACCCCCTTCTCAACATTTGTTTGAGAGTTTGGTTGAATCTCTCCACCAAACCATTTGATTGTGGATGGTAGGCTGAGGTTTTCACGTGATGAATGCCAAAGGCATCCCAGACCTGGGCCAAATATTTGGACACAAAATTGGACCCTCGATCAGTCAACACCTCTCTTGGGAATCCCACTTCACAAAACAATTTTACTAGCTCTAAAGCTATTGTTTTTGCAGAAATATTCCTCAATGGTATGGCCCAGGGAAACCTTGTTGCCTGATCTACCATAACTAGGATGTATTGGAAACCTCGGGGCGTTTTGACTAATGGGCCTACAATATCCATGGCAATGCGACCAATTGGGTCTGTGATAATTGGCATGGGGATCAATGGCACCACCGGTGGGTGAGCCGCTGTAACACGCTGACACGCTGGACATGCAGCACAAAACTGGGCAGTTTCTTTGAAGATACCTGGCCAGTAAAAACGCACAAGTATTTGATCCAGCGTTCCTCGCATACCTTTATGACCTCCCACTGGATGATCATGTGCTAGTCTAAGTACTAGCCCTTTGAAAGTTGTGGGTACCACCAATTGTTTACGTATGGCACCATTTCTGGGGTCCTGACTCTCTCTATATAATATGTCATTATCTAGTCTGAATCTGGGCAATTCCTCCCTGACCTCCTGAGCATACTTAAAAGCTCGGGTGAGAGCTTGATCAGCTCGCTGCTCTTGTGGAAAGTTAGGAAACTTTGCCACCAACTCAGCTGGCACCCAGGGTAAACTTTGACCAGCTAACATCTCAGCCCTACCCTGTGCTCTGCAAAGTCTCTCACGCCTCTTTTGTGCTTTCAACTTTCTTACTTTACCAGCTGATGGGGTTATTAAATCATCATGAGAGGGTAAGTCTCCTAATAACTCTGCCTGCTCCCCCTCCTCCTTCTGCTGGCTCTCTACCTTAGCCTGCGAGCGGGTGGATACAAGGCCCCTCTTTTTACCCATAGTTTGGCCTTCTGGAAGCTTAACCATCTTTTTAGCTAGGGACTGAGGACTTCCAAAGAAAGGACCGGGAGCTATTTCCATTATTAAACCTTCTCCCTCCTTCTTTCCTAGCCCTTTCACTAGTTCCTGCTTAAATCTTGGCCAGTCCTTCCCTAGAACCAAATCAAAGGGTAGCCTAGGCACCACTGCTAATAGGACTTCCTCTTGTTCCCCCAGGCACTTAACCTTTAGCCTATAGGTGGGATATGATGATGCAGCACCATGAATGCATCTGATGTGAACTTGGCTTTCAGGGGTTCTAGGCACAAATCTTTCTTGGGCCTCTATCCTCTTCCAAAGCCTTTTTGACATCATACTCTGGTCTGCCCCAGAGTCTAATAATGCATTTGTGGTAATTCCCTGCACATCAACCATCAAAAGAAATCCTTCCTTGGGCTGTTTCAAATCCAGACCCATTAAACTAGTGTGTGTCTGGCATCTCTTCTCTAAATGTCCCACTTTTCCACACTTGAAACATTTCTTTCTATTCCACTGTGTCATCTGGTTTGATACAGTACATTCATTTTCAGAAACATTCTTAATTATTCCCTTTTCTGATACAGCACATCTAGCCTCAGCATCCATCTTTAGAGGGCCACCCATTCTATGGCAAGCCTGCGTGGCTTCCAAGAATCTCTCTGCTAGCATGGTTGCCTCTCCAAGATTTTGGCAATTTTGCTGTATAAGAAAAACATTCAAATCTTTAGGTACCCCAAGCATAAATTGTTCCAGCATTATAATATCTAATAACATTTCTACTGTCTTTTGCTCAGGCTCCAACCATTTTACAGCTAAACTTCTGATTCTCTGACTCAGAGCCCTGGGTGTCTCACCCACTTTCAATGTAACAGCTCTAAACATTCGCCTATACTCTGAAATAGACAACCCTAGGCGATCTCTAATAGCTGCCTTTACATCTTTATAATTCAAAGCCTGGGCTGCTGGCATTGCTCTGTAGGCTGCAAGTGCCTCTCCAGTTAATGAGGCTGCCAGCCTTACTGCCCACTGGGTCTCTGGCCATGCTAAAGCCTGTGCCACTCTTTCAAAAGACTCTAGAAAATCATCAACATTATCATCTGGAGTTAATTTCCCAAAATTAAATGCCCCAATCCCTTGATTGAGTCCCACACTGTCCACATGTGGTGTACCAGTACTAACTGCTGGTCTTGCATCTGTTCCACTTTGGCTCTGCAGCTGAACTAGAGCTTGCACCAGATCAAGCACTGGTTTCTGCTGTTCCATTAAGGCCTTCACAGCAGTGTCCTGGGCCTGCTGTGATAGCTCCTGCTGCTTGCTAAATTGGGCTGACATCCACTGAGCCATCTCCCTCGGATCCATCTTGACCCCTGCAAGAAATAAAGAAAAAAAAACAACAAAGTGCAGCACCTTCCAACCAGGTGTGTTTTTTCAACTTTTTTTTTTTTTTTCAATTACCCCCTGTGCTTACACACATCCACCACTAGACATGCCCAGGTACATATTACCTTGTCTCAGTGATGAATCCAGCTTTGCACAGGGTCTTTTCATCTGGGACAGCTTCCTGGAACAACCACTTCTCCTCCAAAGTGCAGATGAGGGAAAAAAATCTTCTTTCAGCTTCAAACTTGAATTTTATTTGTAATCCACAGCAAATAAATCCTCTTGGTGTAAAAGCAATCCGAAAAACTACGCCATTTGTCAGACGGCTGCCTAGGGTGAGAACTTACACAATCTTGACGATGCATATATTCATATGATTCTTGCAAGGTATTGTGGGTAATGTAGTTCTTTCACTCCCAAACACAGCTGAAGACAATAATTGAGTTGTGATACCAGTGGTAAGGCCAATAAAATACTTCTTTTATTGATGGGGTTTAATTCACCCAGCACAAATATGCTTGGTAGCAATATAAATGAGGTTACTTGCTTGCAGTGTTTAAATGGATAACAAAGTCACAAAGCAAATCAGAAAACAACCTTCAACTTGTCAGGCAATTAGCTAATGTTTTCTTAGCAAATAATTACCAAAGGAAAAAGGCACAAAGAAATGAATAAACTTTGCTTGTTAGGTTAACTTCTACTTATTTTCCACGCAGATCCCAGCAGTGATTCTCCCTTGCTCACACACACAATCAGGTGTGTTTTAATTACTATCAATTGACCAGCTGAAACCCTTTAGCTGGCTGGCTGCTACTGTGTGAACCCAAATCCTGCTTTAAGAGCTGTTTGCAGTGGAAATAAAGAACAAAGTTAGGTTTCTTTGTGATGGCTGATGTGTTTGCTCACAGAAAGTTAGCAATAGCATTTAGATAGAGAACAGTCCATGTAATTAATAGTTTCATCTGCTGTATCTCCCCCTTTATCAATCAGCATAGGGTCACTATCATACATTGGCACAGACGAGTCTTTCATTAAGGCACTATCATGAGAATGCTTATTCCCTTGCTGCCATTCTCTATCATAGATAGGGTCTGGATCAGTGTTCATACCTGAGCCTCTCCTGCTATCATAATTCCTCTCTGTATAGCCTGGCCAGTATGTAATCCAATTCTGATGTCCAGCCTTCCAATCTTGATCCCTGGACACTGGATCTCCTCTCACATACCTTCTGGCCTTGGTCTGAAAGTCCTTTCCACGTGCAGTCTTCTCTCTTCCAGGTAGCCCCTGGTGATTCCTATCTCTGCCAATCCATTCCTCTGGCTGACTCCAGTCCAATGGACTCTGCTGGCACTTGGAATACCTCCCAGTATTGGTACTGCCTTGGAATCTCCCAGACCTTCCAATGGCCCTTCTTCTCTTCCTTCCAGAGAGTTTCCTTCTCTCTCTATCCGCTTGGCTTGGCTTCTGCTTCTCGAGATGATGCTTAAACCTGTAGCTGGGCTGGAGCTTGTAGCCGTTGCTGAAGCTCTCCCTGAAGCTGTTATCTGAAGAATAAGCTCTATTCTTATTCTGTCCTAATGTGTGCTCCTCCCTAACACAGCGCAGCTGTGTTGAATCAGGCCCTGCCCTTTGAGATGAGTGCTTAGGGATTACCTCATAGCTCTCTTGATTGCACACACGTTTTCTCACTTCAGCCCCTCTCATGGCTGCTGTAAACCTGGTGCATTCTGGGACTGGTAGTCTTTTATGTGAAAACTCTGTTTTCTTACTTTTACCAGAACTGACAGGTTGCTTGTTCAGAGTCACATCATCTTTTCTATAGCTCCTACCTGAGCTATGATAAGCTTCCTTATCACAGCACCCACCAGAGATATCTGGCCCCTAATGTTCCCACCCATTGCATTCCCCCCCAGGTGGAGGACCTACGGAAGAAGGGACCGGAGTTGCGTCTGCACTGCCCAGATGTCCTTGCCCGCCTCCATAGGAGGGTGCTGCAGCAACATGGCGGTGAGTGTTGCGGCCTCTGCAGCGCAGTACAGCATGTCACAGTAGCCCAACAGCCTGTGGGAGGCCACACTATGTTTATATGGCGTTGGAATTGCATGATGGTGCGCTAATGACTGTCTTCCCCCACAGAGGCTGCTGCTGTTAGTGAGGGCCCATCAACATCAGGGTCCCCCACAACAGGCCCCACAGCTGCAGTCCAGCCTGTTGAGGAAGAGGAGGAGGCAGAGGCGGAAGAGGGATGGTCCCGGGGCATGCACTGTGTGCCAGCTCCCCTCTGTGTCTGTGCCCTCCATAGCCAGTGCGCTGCTGCTGGAGGCCCTCGCTGTGGTGCGAAAATCCGCTGGGCCGACCTCTGCCTCGAGCAACACATCAGTCCCGTGGGCCTCTGTACCAGTGCTGGCGCCGACCTCGGACTCTGCCCCCTCTGGTCTCTCCACATCGCCTGGCTCACCCACATCCTCCTCCTCCTTATACGTCTCCATGGCCTGGGGGTCGCCTGGGGGATGTAACAGGGTATACATCACAGATGAGTTTACCACGTACAAATATGTGCAGCTGTGTTTCACACCCACACCAGCAGCAATGTGTTGTCCACCTGTAGCTGCTGTCACTGCGCCTACAATGGGGACAACACATGTGCGTACAGTGTGCTGTACCTGGCAGGGGGGCGGGGCAGCCACCTGCGCTGGTGCTGCTTTGCCACATTTGATGGTGTTGTCTGGGGGGATGGGGTGGCGGGTGCCGGGTCCACTGTGTGCAGCAGTAGGTATGCACTGCGCGTGTGATGGGGGCCCACACACATACGTTTTCTGTGTGCGTGTAGGAGCCCTCAATGTGACTCTAGCCTGTCATTGTGTGCGTGAGCGATATGTATGTAGTGGCCTGTGTGGTATGCATGGTACGTGTTGCACCATGTGACCAGGTCACCAAGACGTGTGTGGGGACTGCTGCGTTGGCGACCACTGTGCGTTGTGGGTGTACAGCTAACCAGCAGTCTGTGTGTTGTGTTGGACTGCTTTGGGGGATGGGTGTAGCAATGCTGGGCACGAGGTTGCACCGTGGGTGGGGGCATGCGAATGTGTCTGTGACACTGCGGTGCCTGTGGAGGGGCTAGCTCCAGGTGGTGTGGGGTTTGGGGTGGTGCAGTTGGTGAAGCTTTGGATTTGTGCACCTCAATGGCCTGTGAGGGTGGATGCGGGATCCGTACTGTGTGGTGGCCACTGACAGGATAGTATGTGTCTGGTATCTGTGTGATGTAGGCATTTATGTTTGTTTGCGTCTACCTCATAGACTCAGCATGATGGGCCGTTCTCTCTCACTGTTCACGGCTATGTCTCCGCACAGGTAATAGCAAACAAGCATCATAGCTGTTGTAGGTGGAGGGTACGGGGACCCCCAGGTCGCTGTGTGCTAGGCTAGTTGTATGTCCCCCCTGGATGTTTGCGTCTGTCATATTGTGATGCTGGCCTGGCTGCAGATGTATGATGCTTATGTGCGACCTATGTGGCAGGTAGGGATTTCTGCTGCATGTGCTGGGTTAATGGGGTGGAAGGTGTGACGCCCTCCCTGTGTGTGCAGTCTCTAGCTGCTCAAATGCACAGTGGTGGGGGGTAGCAATCCGCCTGGTTGATGAACTTCCCCCCGTTCTGTACCCCTGTGCAGTACTCGGCTACATCCCGGACTGTGATTGTTGTGGAGACAGCCCCAGGTACCTGCCACAAACACCATGTACAGACATTGCCAGGTATTGCTGGTTGTGTCCCCCCTGGTTGCCTGTGTTATGGCACATGTGTCCCCTCGACATAGGCCCCATCATCCTGTCCATGGCCAGCAGGTGATGGGAAGTTAGCTGTACGGGGGTTGCATATCTCAGACCTACCTGCATGTGGATGGGCGGTGTCCAGCTCTTCCGGCAGTCCCTGCAGGTAGATGGGGCTCAGCCGTTCCTTGAGCTGCTGCTCCAGGGGGGTCAGGCTGGGGACAAAGGGACCACCCCCAACAGTGCCCATGGCATGTCTCCTTTCCGCCACCATGTGGGCCCAAACACTTGCTTTACTGTATATCGTTGAACCTTTTCCTCAGGTTGTCCAGGTCCCTGGGTGGTCCCCCGGCCTGTGCTATGGCCTCTTGTACCTCCTCCCACATGTGTATGTGTGTCCCCACCATGGTGCTGGAGCTCAGCCGCCCATAGAGCACCTCATAGCGCTCTAGCACACTGGCCAGCAGGATGTGGTTCTCCTGCTGGCTGAATCTAGCTGCTCTCCTCCGTTCCTAGGTTGGCACTGGGACTCGCCTCCATTTGGCACTGGGTGGCCTCTTGGGCTGCCCCTGTGTGGGTTGGGACACACCCGATGGCCCTGCAGCCACCACCTCAGGCCCACCCATCCCTGCCACCCCTGTGGACCGCTGTTCAGGGGTTTCCCCCTCGTCCCCTCCTGCCATGGACTGTCCCTCCATATCCCTACTTCCTGTGGCCTCTTCCTCTCTGTCACTCATTCCCACCTCTCCCAGTCCTTGCCTAATATTCCCTCTCCTGCTGCTCACCTGCCCTCTTCTCCCTCTCCCCTGCTCCTCTCCTCACCTCCTCTCCCTCTCCCCTGCTCCTCTCCTCTGCTCCTCTCCCCTGCTCCTCTCCTCTTCTCCCTCTCCCCTGCATCTCCCCTCACCTCCTCACCCTCACGCCTGCTCCTCACCACACCTCCTCTCCCAAATACCTGCTGCTCACTTCACCTTTCCTCTCCTCTCCTCACCTGCTATCACCCTGACCGATTGCTCTCCACGCCTTCTCTTCACCTCGCCTACACAAAACCCTCGGCGTTTATCAAATGTGGTGGCCTTTTTATGCATTTTGATCAGGGGCATGGGGTTACGCACATTGTGCATGCGCTGCGGCATATGTGCGCAATATGCGCATGCGCTGCAGCGTGTGTGAGCTATGTGCGCATGCTCGGCAACACACGCGCACCACTCGTGCATGCACAGCGGCGCATGCACTGCACATGTTGTGCATGCGCTGTACTAGGGGGCCGCTGTATGAGGGGGTTTCTGTGCCTGATGCCCGTGATTAGGCGCCAACACAGCGGACGGCGCACATAAATGTTGCGTGTGCGTGGCGTCATGCCTGCACGCCGCATATGCCATATGCGTGTGCGGAGTCCCACGCAACACGTGCACATGGGTCATGGTCAGATCTTATGCGCATGCACAACGCACGCAGACAATGCATTCGCGGTGCTGTGCATGCGCAATGCACACACAAACACACACCGGAAGAAAGGTACTTACCTGTCATGCATACGTGGTACACGCCGAGGGTTTTGTGTAGGTGAGGTGAAGAGCAGGTGAGGTGAGGTATTTGTCAGGTGTACAGCAGGTGAGGTGAGGTGAGGTGTGGTGGGGTGAGGTGAGCAGCAGGCATGAGGTGGTGGTGGGGGGCAGGTGAGGTGATGAGCAGGTGGGGGTGGGGGAGGAGAGGTGGTGAGCAGGTGTAGGGTACAGGGGGTGAGGTGAGGGACAGGTAGAGGGTGATGTTGGTGGGGCGTGGGAGAGGCACGAAAAACCCTCTGTCTATGGTACATCTGTTTTGCTGATGGCTGCCTTTGTGGTGGCTGCAGGTGCTTTGGAGGGTGCTCAGGACCCGCATCTGCCTGACGTGGGAGATGGTGTCCACGGTGCTGCGGCACAGGGCATGGGTGCAGACCCGCTGCAAATCTGACCTGCAGCTGTGGAGGCCATGCATGCTAGGGCTGAGCAGGAGGTGTGCCGAGCTGCACCCTTGCCAGGCTCGCCTCTACAGGCCCAGGGTCCAGCTCCAGGACATGCATGAGGACCAGGTCATCTCCCTATACTGTCTGGACACAGTGGCTATTAGGGAGCTCTTTGAGGATCTCAGACCTGACCTCGAGCCCCTGACTGGTCGGTCACATGCCATACAGGGTTTGGTCAAGCTCCTGGTTGCCCTACATTTCTTTGCCTCTGGCTGTTTCCAGTCATCTGTGGCCACAGTGGGTGGCATGAGCCGCCCCACCTTCTCACTCTGTCTCCACCAGGTACTGAGTTCCATGGTCAGCCGGGTGGGGAATTACATTGCAATTCCCAACACTAGGCAACAGTGGGGGATCCTGAACCAGGCCTTTGAAGAGGTTGCGGGGATACCACACGTGATGGGGGCTATTGATTACACACATGTTGCTCTGGTCCCGCCCGGAGACAGGGAGGCAGTGTTCCGCAACTGCAAACACTACCATTCCCTGAATGTTCAGGTTGTATGTGATGCAAATATGCGTATTCTGAATGTGGTCCCTAGGTTTGTAGGGTCCACCCATGACTCTATCCTGCATCACTCAGCACTATTTGGACAGTTTGAGGCTGGGCAATATGAAGACTGTATACTGCTGGGTGGGTATTTCTCTGCTCAGATGTGCACATGGTGTTCCTCTGGGTACACGTAGGCGCACATGTCTGTGTTTGCAAGGTGTCCTTAGTTGTGTTTGTGTGTCGTTTGCGTGTGTGTCTGTGGGGGCACTTCCCTTCACTGTCGTCTTTTGTATGGTGTTTTGTGTTGGTGGCACCTTCACCTCTGACATATCTGGCCATTTCACATCGTGTGTTTTGTGTGGGCATAGTACAGGGCACATATATGTTCCACGTATATTCAACAGTATATTGTTGAGTCGGACATCCTCTCAGGGCAACTCAGGGGCCTTTTCCCGTTTCACCCCATGTATGTGGGCAGTCTCATGGCTATCACATGCTTGCAAATGTGTGCATCACTAACCTTGTCAAGGGTGCATTGCCGTGTGTGTGGCAGATGTTTTTGCTGCTGGCACTACTACCTTTCGGCTATGGGTGTTTGGGCATGTGTTATTGTGGGTTACAGCTGAGGTGGTTTGCACACCATACTCCCATCTTGTGGTCCCTATCTCACACCTCCAGATGCTGCCACATACATGTTGTGTGTCAGCATGTGCTGTAACATGTTCATGGAAGACCTGTCTGTGCTGTTGATTTGCATGTACATGCTTGTGTGCATGTGTGTGTGGCTCAGCCTCTGCTTCACCTTTCTACTATTTCTCTACAGGTGATGCAGGATATGGGTGTCGTCCCTGGTTGCTGACCCCTGTGCGTCTGCCGCGGACATGTGCAGAGAGGCGGTACAATGAGGCCCATGCCTCCAGCCGCTCAGTCATCGAGCGCATCTTTGGCGTTTTGAAAAGTCGCTTCAGGTGTCTGGATAGAACTGGCGGGGCCTTTCAATACAAACCCATGACTGTGGCAAAGATATTTCTGGCCTGTTGCATACTGCACAACATTGCTCTCAGGCACGATATCCCAGTCCAAATTAATGAGGATCTGGAAGATGATCCTACTTGCCGTCCTGTACGTGGCCGTGGTGACACACGTGAGGGCACGGCAGCCAGGTGCCAGCTTATTGCGGCGGTCTTCTCATGTAAGTACTGCATATGTTGGATATTACATTGGTATCTAGACATATGTACTACTACTACTGTTGGACATTTGTATAGCCGTACCAGTCATATGCAACACTACACAGACATATGGGGGACATTCCCTACCCATCAGAGCATTCAGGATAGTCGAGGGAGAACACAGGCGGGATGTGTAGGTGATAACTGTGGATGCATGGGGATCAGATGAGACTGGATTACCTGCCCTAGGTGGGTACGTTACCGTACACAGGAACGTGGTCGGGGATTGGGGACGGTGGCTGGCAATCACACACAGGTTGTTGGTTCCAGCTGTGAGTGTAGCATAGTGCACGGAGTGTGGTTAGCAGTAGGAAAGCAGGACGTAGTTGGCACCATTTGCCTAGACGTGTGGATGCTACGATGGGGGATATTGGCGCATTGGTCACATAACATACACTGATTGGCACAGACTGCGTTACATGTTTGTGTACAGTGCTGTGTACAACTGGCAACAATATGTACCTGCTCAGTGGTAGTAGTATTGGCAGGAGTTAATATTCTGGAGGGAAGGTACAGAGTACACACACAGATACTGCATCATTTGCTCAGCGGGGTAACCTACAACTGGATGCAGACACGGATTGTGCGCCAGTGAGGTGATTTGACAAAAGCAGTATTATGGTCATGGCGAGGCTGGCAGATGATCAGCCATGCAGTGGCGTGTTGGTTGGTTTGCGGCAGACACAGCTGGTTCAAGGGGATAACAGCAAGGTGTAGGTTACAGTTAGTAAATCGGAAGGTGACTGAGGGGTGCATTCACATTTTACTTGTGTGTTAAGGGAGGATGGGGGGGATATTGTTCATGTTATCTGGAATGACACTGCATGTCTTAGCTACAAGATGCGTATGTGTGGGGGGGGGGAGAGGGAGGGGTCACAGACAACCCCTACAATGCGTATCAACATGCGGTAATGTGTTGCAACTTATACACAGACACCTAATATGGAGGCAGGGTTTATGGTGAGAGCTTAGATGTTGGGTCGTGGCCAGATTCAGTTTCAGGCAGCATGGATACATCAAGCCATCATTGTTAGACACGCAAACATAGCTCAGGGTCTGGATTGGCAGGGGCTGTTCAGGGATGTTGTGATATATTTGTTACTCATCAGCATACAGTTGGCACTGAGTGGCAGAGGATAAGATAGCCCTAACATGGCATTTGGTATGGAGCTCTGGAACATGCAGACATAGGACATATCCCTGTGTTCCAGCATATGGGTGCAGGCATGCAGGGGAGGTGGGACCATCACAACACACACTGAAGGTGTGACGGGTGAGATATGAGGTGCAGGGGGATAGTATGGAGGCAGTGTGGACATGCAAGGACAGTATATCAGGGTGACGGGTGTGGTCAGCAGTGTCTGGGGAAGCAGAGAGGTGATGTAACAGGGCGTATGGGGCACAGGCCCTTTAATTTTAGCGTTAACACATCATTGGAGACTTTGGCAGGGGCAATTCTGTACAGTGTAAATGGACAAAAGCCAGACTGAAACGGATTTGGGGGGCATGAGGGGTGATGACGTGATGGTGCTGTATGTGTTACACAGCTCAAACATGACATATGTATGTATCTGGCGTGTTTATCCCTCGACAGGATATGTTGTGTGACCTCCCTGGTGCTGTGGTTCACTGGCAGCTGTCTGTACCCCACTCAACGTGTAGGAGAATGGGGTAGATGGACATACAGGTACATGGTGTGTGGGGACAGTCAGCCACAGATCGTGTCTGGGGTCATCTGTCCAATGCACATATTTATTTATTTAGAGTCTTTTCTATACCACGCTATTATCATCAGTGCGGTTCACAGATAACATAAATGTCCGGTGTGGGGGATCTACAGCGGACTTACAGTAAAACAAGGGAGTTTAACTTGGAGAACAGATAAAACTATATACAAGTTAGTAACAGTTTAGCATGGGGTTTGGTAATGTTCAAAGAATGATGAACGTTCAAAGAATGAGTGAATGGTGTGACTCATATATATACATAATGCTTAGAAGTATAAGGGATGTGTGGAGTCATGAGTGAATCAGGGGTAGTTACCGGGGAGGGGGGGATTAGGATATCAGAAGAGGGGCACGGAGTGTCTACTTAGTAGTTGGGTAAGGTGTGGCTACGTGATGTCTTCTGAGTTGGCGAAGCATTGAAGAAAAAGGTAGTGCTTCAGTGCCTTTCTGAACTGGAGAAGATTGTCGATGGCGCGGATGTTGGTTGGTAAGGTGTTCCAGCAGGAAGGTGCAGATAGCGCGAAGGCCTGGTTGCTGGTGGCCTTTGAGCATTTGGTGATGGTTTTCGGGAGTAGTAAGGTATTGGTGGCGGTAGATCTTCTCAGTCTGTTGGGGGGGGTAATTTGGATGAGTTCGGAGAGGGAGATGGACGTGCATTTGTTGATGGCTTTGAATGTTATTGTTAGGATTTTGAAGATGATCCTATAGTGGACTGGTAGCCAGTGTAGGGTTTTCAGGATAGGGGTGATATGGTCTCTTCTCGAAGCTCCATATAGGGTTCTGGCTGCCGTGTTCATTGCGAGCTGCAAAGGTTGTAATGTGCTCTTCGGAAGGCCGTGGAGTATGGAGTTGGCGTAGTCGAAGTGCGGCATAACTAACGCTTGAAAGACTGTTCGAAAGTGTTCTGGCTCTAGTATGTTGTGCTTCACCTCTTTGGTCTGCAACCCCATACCCCATATGTTACTGTTGTCACACACAGGCACGTGTGTTCCTGCCCAGCTCATCTTCTCCAGCACTGTTTCTGAAAAACATGCCAGAGAGCTGTGTGTGTCCACACGTCCTAGGTGTTCTGGTGGTGGGCTGCACGTACACCCTTCTGTGACATTGTAACATCAGCCAAATGCTGTGTAGCATTGCTTTGGCCAAGAGCTATCTCCACGGATCTCAAATTGTCCACGGACAGCCCATATACTACTGGTGGCATGCTCACCCTAACATACTGTGTGTGTGTGTTTTTCTAGCGTGGGTGTGTAAGCGTACAGTGTGCATACTGTTTGTATTATCATGTGATGGGTGGTGTTTTAACACCTGTGGAGGGTTGGGGACTCTGCTATCTGTAACCTACTGCTGTTGACCATGTATACATTGTGCGCATCTGTTTTATGTTGTGACCTGACCTATCTCTTGTGTGCTGTCAGAATACTATCCATCAGCATTTCAGTATCACAGGTGATGCCCTACTTTGGACATGCGCCAACGGCAGCTGGAGATGGGGATATGGTGATTCTCTACATTCCTCTGACATCTTCTGTATTCACTGTGACGTGGTGTTGCCTTTTCCTGCCTCAGACATTCTCTAGCAGACACTTTCTGCAGACAGATAGTAGGTTGCATCTTAGATCTTTTGGAGATGACATCTGCCGTTTTATGCTTGTGTTTTGTTATGTTTTTCAGGGAGTTATCCTGTGGGGTCACTATGCACCAATGCTGATGGACATGGGGTGGAGCAGTGAGGCGCCTGTGTAACATGTGCATGGACATGACCATATCCATAGGACACCCTCGTGTATGGTTCAATGGCCACATTTCCATGACATGTACTGTGTTATGTGTTATGCTAATTTCATGTTTGCATGTCTGGCGTTGCATTCTATACATATTGCTGCCTGCCTACCTGCAATGTTCCCTGGTGTTCTGTGCAACATACCATGACAGTGTTTCTCCTTCTTCTGATACAGGGCAGAGCACACACACTGCACATTGATTACTCTGCATCATGCAGGCACCATCACCCACGTGTCTGAAACCACAACAAGACCATGCATCTATCCCTGGGATATGGTGGCATAGGATGGCTGACCTCTGCATGTGGCCCACATGCCTATGATGGACATTGATGTTGGACTGCTACATTAGGCATAGATGGCCTGTCCTACACAACGTTGCTACCGTGCTCTGGCTGGGTGTGGGGTTTATCGCAGGGGACATACATGACCTTTTGTGTGCTGTGGCAGATTAGGATGTACCATTGCATATGCAGGCCCAGGAATTCACGGACAGTCTTCACAGGACATGTTGGTTTGCAGAGGCTATTTGCGCTATGGACACTGTGTACAGGCCCCTACGTGTGCAGCAGGGACTGACATACTTGCTGCATGTTGTACATCCATCTGATATTGTGTTACTGTATGTTGCCTAATGTGTGTGACCTGCACCGCAGGATATCCTAATCCAGTGATGGCTAACCTTTTTGAGCCCGAGTGCCCAAACTGCCGCACAAAACCAAAGAATTTCCTCAAAGTGCCAGCACGTCAATTAAACCTTAACAACAATATTTTAGAGCCTTATAATGATGTTCCAGATCACCCATTTTGGGCAAGGATACTGGGGCGTTACAAATTACACAACACTTGTCTTTCACCATGATGAAGAAGTAGTCCATTTCCCATTCATCATGAAAGTGGTAGGTTTTGCTCTTCTTTGGAACCCAGCTCCCGCGCGGGTCCTATAATCTCGCGAGAGGACGGCGCACGAGCCCTAGCGTGCAGCTTCTCGGCGAGAGGCGCGCAGAAGCTCCGACCGGAAGGGGAAGCGCGGGGCCGGGCTGGGGCCTTTCTCCTAGCACAGGGGTCTGCAACCTTTAAGACATAAAGAGCCACTTGGACCCGTTTCCGAAGGGAAAAAAAAAACTGGGAGCCGCAAAACCATTGCGACATTTAAAACAAATCTAACACTGCATATATTGTTTCTTACAGTGTACCATCATAATCACAATCACAATCATAGCCTGAGGTAAATATGAGGGCCCAAATGTAATCCACATTATAAATATATTATTATATTATTGTCACTTTTCTTTTAATATTTTTTTGACCCCCCTCAGAACTACTTTTCATAGAAAACGTTAAATTTACTTACCGTATTTTCCGGCGTATAAGACGACCCCCTACTTTTCCTGTTAAAATATAGGTGTTTGGCCTATACTCGCCGTATAAGACTACCCCTCTTCCAGCGCACACCAAAAAAAATACGCCGGAAAATACGGTTAATTAATCACAACAAGTAACAATATTTGATTTCAAAATTATGATGATTTTGTAGTCAAATCACTAATATGAAATAAAATTATTTTTTCTACCTTTGTTGTCTGACCAATTTATTCTCTGATCATGCTGGTCCCGATCTGAGGCTTCTGCTTTCCTGTCTTCTCTTAGCTCTGTTTCTGTGGTCTATGGTCCATCTGCCATTTCTTATCTCTTCTTTCGTTTTCTTCACTTCTTTCCATCAGCCTATTTCCAGTCCCAGTAACCCTCCCCAGTATCAGCCCCTTTCCAGTCCTCACTCCCAGTACCTTCCAATGTCAACTTGCATTCCCATGATTGCCACTGGTGTCCATTCCCTTCCAGTCCCCCTCCTTCCCCACTGACCAGTCCCTTCTAGTACAAATACCATGGCAGCCCCTCTCAGATCCACTCCCTTCCAGTTCCATTCTCCCATCCCCTCGCATCAGCCCATTTGTAGCCTTAGCCCCCAGTTTTCTTCCAGGGCCAGCAGCTCTATCCTCCCCTCCCCTCCCCACAATCAGCCCATTCTCAGTCAAAGCCCCCCAATCAGCTCACTTCCAGTGCTAATCCCCCCTCAACCCCATTACCAGTGCTAGCCTCCCCTAATCAGCCCAATACCACCAGTCCTACCCCCCCCCCATCACCAGTCCTATCCCCCCATCAGCCCATTTCCAGTCCTAACCTCACCGATCAGCTCATTTCCAATGCTAGCCCCCCATCAGTCCATTATCAGTCATACCCCCCTATCAGCCCATTACCAGTCCCAACCCCCCCCCTTGATCAGTCCATTCCCAGTCCTAGCCTTCAACCCATTACCAGTCCTAGTCCCCTCCCATCTGCCCATTACCAGTGCTAGCTCCCCCATCAGCCCATTATAATCCTAAGCCGCAATGTCTCTCGCCTCTCTCCAGCATTTATCCCGTCTGTCCAGTATGTCCCTGTCTCTCCCCTTTGTGCATGCCAGCCCCCCTCCCTCCATGTCAGCCCCCGTCCTTCCATCTGTCCATGTCAGCTCCCTCCCTCCCTCCCTGTCAGCCCCACTGTCCATGTCAGCCTCCCTCCATGTCAGTCCCCCCTCTGTCCATGTCAGCCCCCTCCCTCCATATATCCCTCCTTCCATGTAAGCCCCCCTCCTTCCATCCATCCATATCAGCTCCCTCCCTCCATCCATCCATATCAGCTCCCTCCCTCCATGTAAGCCCCCCTCCTTCCATCCATCCATATCAGCTCCCTCCCTCCCTCCATCCATCCATATCAGCTCCCTCCCTCCATGTAAGCCCCCCTCCTTCCATCCATCCATATCAGCTCCCGCCCACCCGGTAAGCCCCCCTCCTCCTTCCATCCATCCATATCAGCTCCCTCCCTCCATGTAAGCCCCCCTCCCCCCCATGTCGATGGTAGCCCCCCCCCCCTCTCCCCATGTCGATGGTAGCCCCCCCCCCTCTCCCCATGTCGATGGTAGCCCCCCCCCCTCTCCCCATGTCGATGGTAGCCCCCCTCTCCCCATGTCTTCCTCCCTTCGTCTGCAGCCGCGGCTCCCTGCCTGTTAGGGAACCGCGGCTGTGCTTGTAAAATCGTTGCGGAGCCCTTCCTGTCTTGACGGGCTCCGTGCAGCATTGTCCCGCCTCTAAAGGAAGTTGTACTTACTTACAACTTCCTTTAGAGGCGGGACAATGCTGCACGGAGCCCGTCAAGACAGGAAGGGCTCCGCAACGATTTTACAAGCACAGCCGCGGTTCCCTAACAGTCAGGGAGCCGCGGCTGCAGACGAAGGGAGGCAGACACCTGTCCTAGCGGACCTTCCCGCGTGCCAGCTGCAAGGCCTTCGCGTGCCACAGCTGGCACGCGTGCCATAGGTTCGCCATCGCTGTCCTAATCTATTTAGTTCACCAAGAGCATACAGCCATGCGTGTGGCACAGGGGTGACATTGTATAGGTCCTCTGGTATTTGTGGGGCTACCCTGCACTTGAACATGATACGGTATTTACCACCTCATCACTTTGATGTGCGCCAACATCTTCGGTCGATATTTTCCATTACCACATGTGCTACAGTGCATGTGGGGCATCACTGTGTCATTGTTTAATGTACACATTCCAGGTGCATGTGTCTGAATATGTTGGTACACCAGGGCATGTGGCAGTGTGGCTTCTGTGCCGGTTACTGGGCCATGTTTGACCTTTCTTTCGACCTCTATGTACAGATTAGTGTGTTTGGTTAGTGTACAGATGTGCCGCTATACATAGATTTACAGACATAGCAATGCATATCTGCACAGTCCTCTTTATCTCCTAACATTCCGGGACTCACATTGCACCAGTAATTTGGCAGTGTGGCAGTGTGGGTGTGCATGTTCGTCCTTCATGGGTGCATTCCATGTGCCGTGACATATGTATACACATACTGTATTCACAACACCCATTGCAGCAGACCTTCTACATAGTGCTATCTCTGTATGTGTGATAGTTTGCGTTTTCTTTATTATGTGGGATCATGTTCCTACTACCATATCTGGATTTGGCATTTGCACAGTGTTGTTTTGGAAGTATGTGGCACTTTATTTGCTATATTACACATTATGCAACATCTGTGACGTGTATATATGTATTGTGATACAGTGGCCAGCACAGAACCCATGGATACAGGAGAAAAGGAAGAGCTTACCTTACAGTCACCTGGGCAGAAAGCATATTCAGGTTATAAGGAGCCAGAGAATAGTGGAACAAACTTTCCCTACACTGGGTGTGACGCAGTAGAAAGCCAGAAAGCCAATCACATCCACCTGGGCAAGGAAGCACGTACAACGTGCAGGAGCCAGGAGGATAAAAGTGGCTGGGAAATCCCAGTAGGGGGAGGTGCCGCAGAGGGAGGTGCGGCCAAGGGAAGAGCAGCAAATGGAGGTGCAGCTGACACAGAGAGAGCTGGAGGTGCTCGTGCACAAATCTCCCAAACCAGAGGGGGCATCATCCCGTGGAGAGTGAGTAAGCAGCTGGAGGGCAGAGGTCACAAGCAGGAGAGCTTGCTGGGTCCAGGAAGCACAAGCTGGGTCCCGACAGCAAGTAGCAGTAGAAGGGAAACCTTTCCTGGAAGTTACTACAGCCTGGACCAGACAACTGCTGAGTGGAACTCTCAGGGAAAAGCAGGCTACAGCCCAAATAAAGGAGCCTGGTTTACAGAGGAAGGAGTGGAAGCCAGCCACCCCAGAAGCAGAGCTAAGTACACCAATTTCTCTAGAGGGCAAGAGGTGGGCTCGGCTAGGAAAGTAAAAGCTAATACTTGGGAGGATAATCCTTAGTGGAGAGAAAGGGGAAGCCTCAGAGAAACAGGCTTCAGTACAGGTCTCCAGGACCCTCCTTATGCAGAACAGTTTCCTGCCTTAAGAACTGCTGCCTCTCGAGAGAATTGTGTAAATAATAGCTGTGGTGAATGTTACCCATTTACAATTTCTGACGGTGAGCAAATGCAATGGGAAAACACTGTCCAGGACATTGATTCCAGTGCTATGGATTACACGCTATGTATCTCGGATGAGATTATGTCTCTTTGTTAATTGAGGAAGCGAGAGCCTTGTTACACCTGTTTGGAAAAGGTGCATTTTATTTTGCAGTGAAGAAACAGTTTGTTTAAGTTGTTTGTTGCTGTATGAGAAAAACAGAAATCCACAAGGGAAGGGGAATAAAACCTCATCATTATATTTTGCCTCTAACACACGGCTACAGACTATTCTTTATAAAAGCAACCTGCACCTCATGCCCCTAGGCGACCGCCTAATAAGGACGGTGGTAGCAGTACCTTGACAAATGGCGTAGTTTTTCGGATTTCTGGAGAAGAATACGGCAGAAGCACAGCAGAAGTACCAGTGCCGGAGAGCAGGACGAAGGTTTGCTGCAGGACCACGCCCGGAGGATTCCAGAATCCAGAGAGGCAAGAGTACCTTCTCAAGGCCTGAATCTCCACCTGACTCAGGTAATAAGTATCTGGGCACAGGCAGAGGGGGATTCTGGTGAGAAGGGATACTAGGAACCAGAGCCAAAGTATAGCTACATTTTGAGAAAAAAAAGTGCCACACTTGGTGTTTGTGTTTGTCTGTTTGTGTTTCAGTGTTCGGATATGGAGAGTCCCCAGGAGATACTGCGCTGGATAAGTCTCCAGTTTGAAAAACAGAGGGAGTTAGCCCAGCAGAGCCAAGAGCAAGCGTTGGCAGCCATGCAGGCTCAACAGAAACCTCTGACTGACCTGGTACAGACTTTTCTGGCAGAGCGAGCGGCAGAGAAGACACCCAAGGGACATTATTGTGGGGTAGGCCCACAAACTTGTGGGGTATTATCCTTTGGACAATTGACAAAAGAGGACAACATAGACGACTTCCTGGAAGCTTTTGAGCGGGTAGCCCATAGTGCCGGCTGGCCCTATGAGCAGTGGGCGGTTAGGTTAGCCACCTCCCTGACGGGAGAAGCCCTAGCAGCGTACAAGGCTATGCCCGCCGCCCAGGCAACAAAATATGAGGAAGTCATAGCAGCCATACGGGACAGGCTAGGCGTGTCGCCTATAGTATACCGCCGTATGTTGCGAGCGACCCAACTCCAGCCAGGTGAAACCCCGAAGGCACTTTGTCAGAGAATTCGCAACCTGGTCTGGAAGTGGCTCACTCCCGAGGGGAGAACCATGGAAAGTGTACTTGATATGCTTGTATTAGAGCAATTCTCAGAGGCTGTTCCAGCCGAGATAAGAGCATTCCTGACTCTGCAAAATTGTCAGACCTCAAGCGAGGCAGCTCACCTCACTGAAAGGTTCATGGAGGCTGGATTAGCCCATAAACCGCAGAGAGGCGCTGGCAACACTTGTGGGGTAGCCAATTTTGAAAAGGCAGTAAAAGACCCCATGTTTTGTGTACCAGGTGTCAGGAGAAATATGCCTAGAATTGAGGTTAAGGACGCACACATAAAATGTTTTAAATGTGGGAAGCGGGGGCATAGGAAGGATGAATGTGTTTGGAGAACTGCATTGGTGAGTGAGAATGGGAAAAACAGGCAGGAAGGCTTTCGCATAGAAGTGGAAGTCTAAGGTGTGGTAGCCAAGGCCCTACTTGACTCAGGGGCAGACTGTCACAATGCCGCCCTAGTGGTTAGTAGTAGGTAGGGCAGGTTGGGCATGAATACAATAAAGGTGGGGCTTGGTAAGTCTTTCTTATTAGGGCCCGAGGTTGGCGAGCCCCGGTAGCGTCCTTACAATACCAAAGGTACCCCAAGAACAAATAGGTCAACGAGTGGAGGGAATTTAAAGGCTTTATTTCCCTGATATGCACAAAAGGTTCCAACGGAGCAGGTTCAAACATAAACAGAAATGTCCTTTACTTCAGGTTAGAAACTCAACTCTGGTTCAACAGAAAAACTGTTCATTTCACAGCAAAGTTATAACAAAAATAAGTATTCAAATTTGCCCCGGCTTTCAATGCTTACTGGTCACTCAAGCATTCTAAGCTGCCTCTGGTGCAAAAGCTACAATCCATTTCTTCAATGGGGAAGACTTCTCCTTCTTCCACTTGCATTGCTTCCTCAGCTGAACTGTCTGTGTTAGGGTTAACAGCTATCGGTGAGGTACAGCTAGGCTTCTCAGTCAACTGCTGAATGAGTTTCCAATGCTGGGAGTCTAGCAGGGGCCGTCGGCCAGGAGCATGCATATAGTGTGACTGACTCTCTCTTCTCTGGGAGTTTTCACATACCTCTTGATAAGTAGGCTTATTTAAAAGTTTCCCATTCTCTAAAAACTTTCCAAACCTTCTTTTCTGAACAGAGGAGCTTTTACCAGGAGCTTCTGACTCTTGCTTTATCCAAAGGCTGTCTACTGTGGGCTGTCTGTTACTTTGTAACTCCGGCCTATTCAATGGAGCTGAGGCTTGAGGCCTACTGCTATGTAGATTCTGCCTTGCATTCACCCTATGATCTGGGTTATGCCCACAGCAATCACAATGTAATTTCTCTGTACCTCTTTTGTTGAATTGAGCAATGTTTGTAGCACCTGTGGATTCTCCGGTCTCTGCAGCTTCTGGAAGCGTAACCAGGTTTCTGCTGCCTTTCCAGTCAGGTCCTTCAAAGCTCTCACCACTCCAACTGCTCCTCCTGTATTCTCTGCCTTCTTGGTTCTTTTGGCACCTTGGATTCTGGCTGCCCCGGTTGCTTCTCCCATACTCCTTTTTCTCTCTGTCCTCCTGACTTCCTTTAAGAGGAGTTCCTGTTCTTCTTGATTGGAGGCTGGCTGGTTCGAGGCTACACCCTCCAGGGTGTGGCTCCTTAGTCATCCAGAGCTCTCTCCTGCTCCCTCTACCAGGCTCCTGTGAATATTGCAGTTTGTGCGCCTTTTTTTCTACCTTTAAAACATTTCTTTTTCTACCCTGCTGGTCTGCTGCATCACATATCCCCCTTCCACGGGGACAGGCTCCCCTCCCACGGGGACAGGCTCCCCTCCCACGGGGACAGGCTCCCTTTCCACGGGGACAGGCTCCCCTTCCACGGGGACAGGCTCCCCTTCCACGGGGACAGGCCCCTGCTCCAAGTTTAGCTCTCCCCAATCGGGGGATTGGAGCGGCAACAAGGGCACAGCCAGACAGCGGCAGAGTGCCGCCCAATCGGGGCAGACTCAAGGCCGTACAAGGAACAGCGCGGCAAGAGTGAGCACAAAGGGAGAATCACAGCCACACATACAACAGAACACCAGAGGAAAAACAACAGCAAAGCAAGCAACAGACAAAGACTTAAGAAAAAAAAGGCATCACCCTAACAGAACATCACAAAAGACCAAAATGCACGTCACATACTTCCTCCCACTCTACCTACTCGTCACTCAACTCCTCCCACCAACCACACACCTACACTACCCACAAGCAAACACAACGCGGTACCCACCAACAGCATTGCCATATTTAGAAACACAGCACACACACAAACAAACACTCAGAACTGCCCAGACAAAAAGACCAAACAGACACAAATCAAAACTCCCAATCCTGCACAAAGGAAGCACATGTAACAGCAACCTACTCAACAAAGGTAACAACGATTGAGCTCATAAACGCCAGATCAGTATGCAACAAGATACACACTCTTGTAGACCACATAGAGGAGCGACAGCCCGACATAATATGCTTCACAGAGACGTGGCTCAACCCTACCGACAATGTACTACTCAACCAACTCGTACCGGACAACTACTCAGCGTACAACTGCCCACGAACCCACAAGCGTGGAGGAGGAGTCCTAATAATAGCAAAGACAAAACTAAAATTCAAGACACATAGCTTCTCCAATACTCAGCAATGTAACACAATCAGCATCAAAAACAAAAACATTGCAATCTGCCTAACCTACAGAGCACCCAGAGCTCCACCCGACGAATTAGCCTTCATACTCGAAGAAGCCTGTGCCATAACAACAAACAACAAACCAGCACTACTGATTGGAGACTTCAACCTCAAGTCCACCAATGCCAAAGACGCAGAGGCCTTCCTGCAAGCAATGACCTCACTTCAATTCACACAGATAATCAACGCTCCAACGCACAGACATGGATCTTCTCCAGACCTCATCTTCGCATCCAATTACATAACTTCAAGAGACCTAATCTCTCCACCCACCATTACCCCAGTGCCATGGTCTGACCATTACTTAATTGAGACAAAGATACGATCTCAAGAGGACCAGACAAACGAAAGAACAAACAACTCACACACACAAAGACGATTCAAGAAATTCGACAGGGACGAATTCATACAGAACACAACACAACACCTGAACATTCCTACAGATGACCTGGAGGAACAAGTTTCCAGATGGAACAGCATCTTAGCTAACGCCGCCAAACCATCCGGTGGAGGACACGAGAAACACCAACACAACAGGAGACAAAACAAACCTTGGTACTCAGCAGAAATACGTCAGGAAAAGAGGGAGCTCAGGAAGATTGAACGGAGATGGAGAAAAAACAAAACAGCAGCCGACCAACATCTCTACCTAACAAAACAAAAACAATACAATGAATGCATCAACCAATCAAAGAGGGAATTCCACACAAACCTGATAAATACTTCCATCAACAAGCCCAGAGAGCTCTTTGAAATAGTCAAGATCCTCACAAAAGAGCAAACAGAAGGGGAAGTACAAGTGGACCCACAGGAATTCGCCAACCACATCAAAGACAAATTCCACTCCACAGAGCGTACAACACCCAGCGGGACCACCAGGACAGACATACACAACAAAACCTGGGGCACATTCTACTCACCCTCAACAGAGCAGATATCCCACATCATCTCTACAATCAACACAAGCACTGCTCCTACAGACCCATGCCCAGTATCATGGGTCAAAGCCACCAAATCAAACTTCATTCACACCATACACAAAATAGTACACAACTCACTCACTCAAGGACTCATGCCAAAGCAACTAAAGCTTGCCTCAGTAAGACCAATAACAAAGAAAACAACACTCGACAAAAAGGATCCAGCAGCATACCGACCGATCTCCAGCATACCCTTCCTGGCAAAAATCATCGAAAAAACGGTACAACTACAACTCCAGGAACACATCGACAAACATGAAACACTCGACGACAACCAACACGGCTTTCGTCCCAACCACGGAGTCGAAACGCTACTGATCTACCTCTTCGACAGCATCCTAAGAATAATTGACAACAACAGGAAGGGAATCATAATGATCTTCATCGACATCTCCTCAGCCTTCGACACAGTGGACCACAACACGCTCCTGGAAAGACTAAAGAACACTGGTATACACGGTATCACTTTGAAATGGTTCCACTCGTACCTAACCGAAAGACAGCTACAGGTCAAGGTGGGACACAACACCTCCCGACCCATAAATGTCCGCCAAGGAGTACCTCAAGGATCCGCACTTTCAGCCCTCCTATTTAACATCTACATCCAACCGATATGCGACATCATGAAAGAGAACAACATTCAATACACAATATATGCAGACGACATCATGATATACACCCCGATAGAAATCGACAACCCGGATTTCTCCAAGATAACAGACTGCCTTACCCAAATGACGAGCTGGTGTCAAAACAACAACCTCGCAATAAACTACAACAAGACTGAAGCCCTAATAATCACTCGGAACCAAAACTTCATACACCCGCCAAACATCAAGATACAAAACACTACTATTCCAATAAAATCAGAAGTGAGATACCTTGGAGTTACTCTGGACAACAAGCTAAGCCTCAAGCCACACATAGACAAAACAATACAAAAAGTCTACTACAAGATGCGAATCATCAGGAGACTGAAACCACTCCTTGCCCCAGAACACTTTCGTACCGTCCTCCAAGCACTGATAACCCCAATACTGGACTTCTGCAATCCGATATACTTGGGACTACCGAAACAAGCCCTCAAACCACTCCAGCTAGCACAAAACACTGTAGCACGAATAATATCCGGTACTGCAAGACAGGACCACATCACACCCACCTTAAAAGACTTACACTGGCTCCCAATCGGTGCACGCATCAGATACAAAACTATCATAAACCTATTTAAGATAAAACAGCACACATCAGCCAACAGCCTACACAGCCTCATTCAACCAGACAACAGCACTCGTCCTAGAAGAAAACAAACACGCAACCGAGTCAGCACCCCAGGTGAATTCAAACACACACGCAAGGACACAACAGACAGAGCTCTCTCCATGGCTGCTCCAACTATATGGAACAAACTACCAGACGACTTGAGGACAACTACAGACCTCAAAGACTTTAGAAAACAGCTAAAAACCATGCTGTTCATAGAACACTATGGACACATCACATAACCTAAGAGAATGTATAACAGCACATATTGCTGCCTGTACAGATAATGTTTTACTGCACCACTGTATATAGCCCACACTGTACATAGCTCAAACCATTCTAGCACGCAACACACCACACCTTGTACATAGCTCACCCCAATCTAGCACACGATACAACACACACTCAACTAAATTGCACCCTCACTGCATGATTAACACACTCACTTTACCCGATTGTTTGCTGTGATACCACCTTGATTAATATGATAAGGCGGTTTAAAAATACTGTTAAATAAATAAATAAATAAATGTGATACCCTCCAGAAGTTGTTGTTTGGCTTTCCTTGGTACTATGTGCAGTGGTAGGATTACATCTGTGTTTGGGCCATACATTTTGTGCTATTCAACTTGGGACTCCTTACTGCCACTGGCCACCTTTTCAGGTGTCACCTTGCCCTCCTTTGGGCATCTTTAGATGCACCTTAGTTTACACCAGCTCATGGAGCACCTTATATGGTGCCTTGTAGGGTGGCAAACTATGGCGCATCATAGGGCGGGCGCCCTAATATGCGCATCAGTTTACTGCTCTGCAGCGTGGGTTTTTCGATTGGCAGCACACATTGTTCAGATGTGTCCGTTACATGCATTAAAAGGAATTGTTTTGGACTGCCATATTGTATTCACCCAGAGAAGTTGAATGCATGACCACTGTCTCAGCAAGCATTGTATTAACCAGTGCACTACACCTCTGTCGCTATTATCACAGCGCTTCTATGTACTTAGGCTTACGGCGCGCAAATGTGCAGCGCCGCACACCATCGCACGAAAACGGCAAGGCGCCCTCTATCGCGTGATACACGGCTTAACGCTGGAACGCCCATTTCCTTATATGTGATTCTTCACGTTAGCACTACAACTAGCACCGGTAACATTAAGACGGTTTAGTAAACATACCCCATAGTTTGGGTTGTTCTTTCCTAGGTGCATAACCTTGCACTTGTCCACATTAAATTTCATCTGCCATTTGGATGCCCAGGCTTCTAATTTATCAAGATCCTCTTGCAATTTTCCACAATCCTCATGGGTTTTAACAACTTTAAATAGTTTTGTGTCATCTGCAAATTTGATAACCTCACTCGTTATTCCCTTTTGCAGGTCATTTATGAATATGTCAAAAAGCAGCGGACCCAGCACAGATCCCTGGGGTACTCCACTATTCACCTTTCTCCATTGGGAAAATTGGTCGTTTAGCCCTACCCTCTGCTTTCTATCTTTTAACCAGTTCCTGATCCACAATAGTACACTGCCTTCTATCCCATGACTTTTTAGTTTTGCCAAAAGTCTCTGAAAGTCCAGATACACTATTTCAGCCGACTCACCTTTGTCTGTTTATTCACACCTTCAAAAAAACATAACAGATTAGTAAGACAAGATCTTCCTTGTCTAAAGCCATGTTGGATGTCTCCCATTAAGCCATGACTATCTACACGTTCAGTAATTTTGTTCTTTATGATGGTTTCTACCATTTTTCCCAGTATTGGCGTTAGGCTCACCGGTCTGTAGTTTCTCGGATCACCCCTGGAACCCTTCTTAAAAATTGGCGTTACATTGGCTATCCTCCAATCTTCAGGTATTACAGATTATTTTAATGATAGTTCACAAATTACTAATAGCAAGTCTGCAGTCTCATATTTCAGTTCTTTTAACACCCTTAGATGTATACCATCTGGTCCAGGTGATTTGCTACTCTTCAGTTATCAAATAGTTGTAATACATCTTCAATACATCTTTTATCAAATAGTTGTAATACATCTTCAATATTTCTTTCAATTCTTCCACAGTATTATCTTTAAATACCATTTCAGTCTTGGGTATCATCCCTACATCTTCCTCAGTAAAGACCGAAGCAAAGAATTCATTCAGTCTCTCCGCTATGGCCTTGTCCCCTCTTAGTGCCCCTTTTACCCCTCTATCATCTAATGGTCCAACTGTCTCTCTCACATGTCTTTTGCTACAAATTTACTTGAAAATGTCTTTATTATGCGTTTTTGCTTCCACAGCAAGCTTCTTTGCCTGCCTTATCAATGACTTGCATTTAACTTGCTACCGTAGTGCTTGTGCTGTTTCCAGTTTTCGTCATTTGGCTCTTTTTTCCATTTCCTGAAAGATGCATTTTTGGCAACAACAGCCTCTCTGACCTCACCTTTAAACCATGCTGGCAGTTTTTTGGACTTCCTTCCACTTTTCTTAGAGCATGGAATATAGCTGGTCTGTGCTTCCAAACAGTATTTTTAAACAACCCTCGACAGCTAAAAGGTAGTACTGTGGATTTCCTTACCATCCCTTCTCCATTAATTAAATCAAATGCAATCATTCTATGATCACTATTGCCAAGTGGCCCCAACATCCTTATCTCTTGTACCAGATCTGCTGTTCCACTAAGGACTAGGTCTAATATGGCTTCCCCTCTGGTCAATTCATGAACCATCTGCTCCTAGAAGCAGTCATTTATTTCATCTAGAAACTTTATCTCCCTAGCATCTCTCTGCTGTAACACTGACCCAGTCGATACTGAGGTAATTGAAATCACCCATTATTATTACTGTGCTTTTGTTAGCTTCCCTGATTTTTTTGAGCATTTCATCATCCATTTGTTCATTCTGGCCAGGCGGTCGATAGTACACCCCCACTGCCATCGCCTTCTCCTTTTTACGTGGAATTTCAATCCATAGAGATTCTACAGCAAATTTTGTTTCCTGCAAAACTTTAATCCTTTGTGACTCAATGCCCTCTCTAATATAGAGCGCAACCCCTCCACCAATTTGATCAGCTCTATCATTACAATATAATTTGTACCCAGATATCACAGTGTCCCACTGGTTGTCCTTCTCCCACCAGGTCTCTGAGATACCAATCATATCTAACCTTTTGTTTAGTGCTATATATTCTAACTCTCCCATCTTATTTTTTAGACTTCTAGCATTTGCATACAAGCATTTTAGAGACTGATTTTTATTCATATTAATCTGGCTATCGGTTGGCAGGGGTAATTTGGAATCTTTAAGCTGTCTGCTCCGTACTCAAGAGCATTTGGGCTACTTTAGCCTTTATTGGAATCTCTCTGCTGATATGCCCTAACTTCATTCTTTTGGTAGTATCCTTCAAGGATACATTGTTCCAAACCATGCGCTCTTGGACGACTGTTGGCTCTCCCCTATTATCTAGTTTAAAAGCTGCTCAATCTCCTTTTTAAAGGTTAATGTCAGCAGCCTGATTCCATCCCGGTTAAGGTGAAGCCCATCCCTTCGGAAGAGCCCCTCCTTTCCCCAGAATATTCCCCAGTTCCTAACAAATCCAAAACCCTCATCCTTGCACCATCGTCTCATCCACGCATTGAGGCTACGGAGTCTACCTGCCTTTTGGGTCTCACTCTCTAATTCACTCTCAAACTTTCATGCACACGTACAACTTAAACTATATAGCTGGTAACAAACAACAGAGAAACCATCAGATCTCTGCTATAGGGAGTCCCATTCTCAGGTGTGGAATTGTCATCAGCGCAGCAGTCTGTTTTGAACCAAGGTTTGAACTGTGTCCCTACTATAGCATATGATTCCTTTGCAGCACATGTGGCTGTACATGCATTTATGCATAAATTACATCTTTGTGAGCATTATCATGATAAAAACAGTCTGTGAACCTGGTTCAACCTCGGTCTACTTGGTCCCTGCATGGCCCTATTCTCCCAGCTATTCTTATATTTCGGGATTTAGGGGTATGTTTACTAAACTGCGGTAACGTTACATACCGCGCGTTATGCAATGTTTTAACATTACATAACGTGCGGTATGTAATGTTAACGCGCGTTAACATTACTTAACGATCGTTAACATCCCCGGCCACGGTAAACACCGCAGAACGTGGAGAGAGGGCAGAAAGAAGGGGTCAATGGGTGGAGAGTGGGCGGGGAGAGGCCCCTTTCACACTAACACGCTGAACTGAAGGGCTGAATCCTACCGTGAATGAAAACCTGCTGTTAGATGCACATTTGCAGGAGAGAGAAACCATTTAAGTCTCAGCAATGTACAGCCAAGGCAGGGAGCCCAAGAAATGTGATAGTAGTGCTCCATTTTCAGCAACACCATAGTGCCAAAGTATGAATGGCCACTATGGCGATGGTGCAAATGGGACATAGGGGACTGCAGGGGGGATATGTAGCATGAGCAGCTGGGGCACAGGGCGGACCAGGTGAGCGCCCAGACGGCACATAGGAACATATAAACCCGAAGTGCAAAATACAGCATCTGAGAAAGGACAAACACAACAGACAAATAACCTGTCCACACTAGCCAATAGTTACTAGGGCAGCGACAGGATGCCCCCAAACCCATTCCACCACCATGTGCAAGGTACGGAATGTTGCCAGGCGCTGATGGGGGGTGGGTGTGGGAATGTCCATCTATGCCTGCCCACCACAAATGCTGTACTATAGGCACCTGCCACCTGCACAGTGGATGGCCTGGGGGGGGGGGGCGCACAACAAGAACCATCATCATATGCATATGTTAGCACAGCATGGGATGGGGTGCCCCTGCCAGAGGGGTCAGTGGCACCTGTCTGCAGTGGACCCAGCCCTTGCCCTGGACCAGTACATGGTGTGCATTAAAAACTGAAAAAGTTCCCCAAAGGAGATGTCAAGGTATGGCCCAGGGAGGGCAGTGCACCTGTGGCCCCACTGTGGTGTACTGTGGCAAGGAGGCCTATCCGGAGTCTGAGGGAGGACAAAGAGACATGGAATTCACCCTAGTAAAGGGCTCCCCTTCACCGAGGCAGGGAAGAAAAGCCACAAACACCTCCAGGAATCAGAAAACTTCCACATGGCCCACATTTCATGCTCCCCCTAGTGGAATGAAGGGGAGAGGATACAGAGCCCAGAACACCTTAGGCAGTGAATGCTCCAAGCACTCAGGTGCCCGAAGTCAGGCTGATTGCCATCACCTGGGTAGGGAGGGGTTGAAGCTAGAGCCCTGGAGGTATAAACCTAGGCCAGAGTATGAGAGAGAGAGAGGAGGAGAAGCAGGAAGCCAGACTGCCACGAGCCGAGGCACAGCTGCAAGCGGGGGAAGCTTGACTGGTGCTGAGCAGAGCAGAGGAACTGAGCTTCCAAGAGAGGAGAGTGCTAAGTGGCGTATAGCACATCTGCAAGAGGGTTTGGAGCCAGGAACAGGAGAGACTCCAAGATTCCCCGAGAGGCTAGCTGAGCATTCTGAGCAGGATGGGGAGTCAGAGCCTATGCAGCTGGGAGAACCTGAAGTGAAGCTGAATGAGGAGGACACTCCTATGGACTGTTCTTTGTGCCAAGCTTTAAACCTGAGGAACAGGGAGAAAACAAGCCAGTTGAGAGAGAGTTTGCCAGGAAAAGAAACCCATAGTCCACAGGCTGGGTGGCCGTGAGTCCCTCGTGTTGGTAAAGGGAAAGGTCACAGGGACTAAAGAGCAAGCCTGGAAACTGGGATAAGCTTGTTAATTTTCTGCTGCTGGAACAAGGACACTGGGGTAAGAAAGTAGCTAATTATAACAAAGCTTTCTTGTGCCCCTGAAGTATATCTGTTGCTTTAAAGTTTTGAAGCTGAGAGAAGCTATACTATCATGGACAGTGAATGTGATTTTTGTTTTGTGCTTTACCCAGCAAGGCTAAAAAGGGAATTATCCTTGCTGTTAAAGACTGTGTATCCTGCACTATGGAGAACCTTTAAACAGACATTTTTGGGTTTGTGTTTGGAGAGTGCTCTGCTTCACAGAGTCCCTGAGCAAATATCCTGTACGTGGTATGAACGAACCTTTGTGTGTATAAAATAAATTTCTGTCATTTGCCTTACCCCTTGGAGCCCAACTTCAGCTTTCTGTTTGATGCAAACATATAGCCAAGCAAAGATTACTTTTCCCATAAGGCACTGCGGGGAAATAGTTTGAAAAAGCTGAAAAAGCAGCCAGCAGAAAGTTCCTCTAAAAACCACGCCCCTCTTAGCTAGAGGCGAGTGGTGGCGGCATGACAGTACACACAGGCAGTGTGACTCAGATCAGAGGATCATAGGTTCAGGTCCCAGCTACAGACCCTGCTGACCACATCACAAACATTTTCCTCGCCACGTAGATAGAACAGAAAAGGAGGATTAAAAAAAATGGAAATGTCTTGCCGAGGTCACGTTAAGGTATGGCCCAGGGAGGGCAGTGCACCTGTGGCCCCACTGTGGTGCAGTACACTCAGGCAGTATGACTCAGATCAGAAGCTCATAGGTTCAGGACCCTGCTGACCACATCACAAACATTTTCTCACCACGTAGATAGAACAGAAAAGGAGGATTAAAAAAATGGAAATGTCTTGCCGAGGACATGTTAAGGTATGGCCCAGGGAGGGCAGTGCACCTGTAGCCCGACTGTGGTGCAGTACACTCAGGCAGTGTGACTCAGATCATAGGCTCATAGGTTCAGGTTCCTGTCACAAACACTGCAGGACATGGCACAAGCTTTTGCCGTAATACGTAGATACAACAGAAAAACAGGAAATGTCTGGCTGAAGAGAGGTAAAGGTAGTACGAGGGAATGCTGGGGTGCCGTGGCAACACCATGGTGCAGTACACCCAGGCAATGCCCAGGAGCAGAGGGTCACATGTACCGGTTCCAGCAGCTTGAATCCAGACAAGACATACAAACACGTTACCCTATGAAGCATATGCAACCTAAAATCGTGTACCCACCATAGCAGCAGTCAACAGGAGTAGGAACAACCACCCACCCACTCAGGCCCCACTGTGCAAATCATGCTGTACAGGCAGGCTGCTGTCCCCTGAACGGAATTGCAGGTAGCAGCACAGCACCCCTGCTATCACCTACACATTCCAGAAATGTTGGCAGTGTGGCAGCTGGGGTTGCCAAACACCCCGACCATTGCACAGTGCTGCAGTAGGAATGTGTGTGTAGATGTCCATCCACAGTCCCGTGTCTGCCGATCACCCCCCTCCCCCCTTGGCCACAGTATGCAACTGCTACCAGCATGAGCCTGCAAATTTGCCTAATGAGGACCAAGGTAGTGTGGGTACAGGGCTCATAGTGCGAATTGGCCAGGCTGCATCTGCACAGCGAGTGCGTCAATGTGCGGTACACAATAGGTTTCAACCCACACCTGCATGGACATGGCGGTGAAAGCATGTTGTGCTGAGAGGGCAATATCACCCTGATGTAACAGTGAACCTGGAATGTCCAGGTCCTCATATAGTTGTCTTCACTATCTGTCTCCAGCAATATCTGTGTGGTCCCACAGTCCTGGGGGCTATCACTGACAGACCTGCTTGGGGTGTGTGCGCTGGTCAGCCTATGTCTGGAGGCATGTGTTGTCCCATTGCCCATGTACCAGGGGCTGGCCTGTGGCATTCCCTGGTCAGTCTGGGCATGGTGAGAACATTGTGTACACCAGTGCAGTCAGACAGTGATGTCTGATAATGCATGGCAGACTGTGGGATGTGGCAGGTGAGGAGCCACACATCATTAATGCTGCCTGTCAATGCACCAGTCACAGCATAGGTCCCATGGGCACAAGTCCCAGAGGTATATCTGTAGCCATCAGGAATGCACATGCCCATCCCACAGCCAGACCCATGGTCCCAGGCACCTGTTTGTTCCCCCCCCCAAACGTTATGGGGCCCCTGAAAGCACTTTTCTTATAGTACCCCAAGCAGTAGGGAGACATGGTGCACAACCCGCATAAGACACCAGACAACCCTCCGGCCTGCTAACAGGCAGCTATGGAAGCTAGGCCAGAACATATGGGCACACATAGACCCTGGGGTAGACCTGTGACTGTGTAACACAGATGGTCACAGAGGTGCCCTTGGCGCATGCCCTGGGACACCAGCCAAACACCCCTGGTGATGGGGATGTGCAGCATACCTCCATGCAGCACCACACATACTGTGGACCTAGTGTTGTGCAGCTACCCTTACCCTCAGGGCGAATACAGAACCTGCAAAATGTCAGTGTCTGTAGCCCCCCTGTGCCAGCATCCCGCATGGCGGTTCATCTCAACAGGCTGCGTGAACAGAGAGGTGCAGACCCCTTCTGGTTATGTGCTGTAGACCACAGTTCCCCATGTGCAATGCATCATGGGTGCAGGTGCAATGAACCATACCGGACACACACAGCAGATGGCCATGTGGTGATCTGCAGTCCCTCTGTACCCAGGCACTGCTGTTCAGCAGGCCATAGAGGTATAGCCCACTGGTCCGTACAATGACCCTCGAAACTGTGTCCATGGGTTCGATCCCCTAGTGCGTCCCCCCAATGCCTGACACCCTGTAACGTCACCCCTGACTGTCCACAAGAGGATGGCTCACCACAACGTTAGATATGTAGTGCAGTGGTTAAGCAATAGATCAGAGTACAATGCCTTTTGTGTCCTAACCCCAGAAGGGCATATGTGAATGGGACAGAGATGGGGTTAGGGGGATGGGGATCGGGCATGTCAGAAATGAAGGATCAGCTGTACACAGATATAGGAAGAGATACCATCAACAAGAGTGAATAGACCGGCAATGCATGGCAACGTACGATGCAAAGGAGGAGCCCGCGCGCGCATACGTATATGCGTCAGCGCGTGCCTATGCACCTACAGCTATGCACGCACCTACGCACACATGGCGTGAAACGCTCACTGCGCAGACACGTTTCACTGCGTCATAGTGTCACCAGCTCTCCTTAAACCCCCGAGTAGAGGTTAAGGGAGTGGGTTTTTCCCTATTGAAAAAGCTATTTCACAGATCCTGGAGCAATGCCCCTTGGGAAATGTAGTCTTTTCACTCAATCAATAAGGAGCAGTTGTGGAAAAAGTGGTTATGTAGCAGCAAAGCGCAGACAAACCAATGATACCAGGAGTCTGTTCAGAAGGTCCAAATCATTTATTTGTGCACAAGTCTCAAGCAAGGCAATTTCAAAATGGCTGAGCAAAGTTTTCAAGCATTACAACAACTTTTATAGACTTCTGTTCCATTCTAGGTATAGAAAAACATTTCATTGGTCCCGGTACTCTCCCGTACCTCCCGTAGCCCTTCTATTGGTCCCGGTACTGATAAGTTTCTCCAATTATGTTCCTTCTGTGGGCTTCTGTGGGCATGACACCTGCCTGCCCCCCTTCTAGTCCCAATTACAATGGTCAGTTCATCAACTTGTTACTTTCACACTTTCAAGGTTATGGGACCATTTGTGCGTGCAGAAGAGCAAGGTTCTGTAACTCATCTGTCAGCACTCCTTATTATTTCTCTGCAAATGTACTTTTTCTTATCAGTAACTTTTAAACATGTCTTTTCTGTATTTTTCCATTTCTTAATTCTGCAGTTCTGCTTATCTAAGCTAATTCAATATTTCTACTGAGTTCTTTCTTACAATAGCAGCATATTGGGGGATGTGCAATCCTATATGCCTCTCCACAGGCCTCATTTACAGGTCAAGCTAGCCATGCTGGCCTGCCTATGTCAGACACCGTGGGTCACAGGCCTGCACCTGCCACAGTTAAGCAACCAAAGGATTTTATTTCCCCTCCCGGGGTGGATTTTACCATGAACAGAAAACACAATCCAGGTATTTACTGGTATTTGGACAAACAAAAGTTCCTTAACAGAAAAAGGCTTTCTTCAGCATTAACCAAGGTGAAAACAAACATTCAAACAAAACCACGCTGTTTCCTCACAGCTCTCTGTTTCCACGTGCTATCTGTGCTGTACTCTCTTTTCAAGCAGGCTTTCACCGTAATGAAACTATTCCATTGGTCAGAGATAATGTACAGTCCATTATATCTATATCTTCTCCAGTATCAATACACTCTGGTTCACAGTCCATCAATTCCTCCTGCTCATAAGGAAATGCTTGAACCGGCACTGCTGGTGCCACGCCCTTTCTTACTGCTCCAGGCTTTACACGATATGCTTGGGTCAAAAACTGGCTTTCACACAGACTATCAGGCCCAGTATTTTTTTTCCCAGCACCACCCTTCTGGGTACAAACAGCCACAGTAATTAATTATATTCAAGCCTTTTGGCTTACCTTTCAGCCTTACTGGTGGAGGTTTTCTCTGGTGCTTTTGAATAGCTGTAGGTTCCCAACCTAAGCCCTGCTCATAGCATTTCACTTGCCTCCTAGGCTTTCTGTCTCTCCCGTGCTCCCCAGGATATTGCAGACAATCTCCTTTGCCCTTGTTATATCCTGTCCTCTGGGTTTCTTTCTTTCTCCTCAAGAAGGAATCTGTCTCTCCTTTCCATAGAGACTCTGGCTTACTCTGGGCATAGCTGTCTTCAGTATAGCTCTCAATAGCTTCTCTCTCCAGCTCATATGCCTCACTTCCTGCTTCTTCAGCCAACTCTTCATTACCTCCTTCTCTGCCTAACTTACTCAACTCACCTGAACCTTCTTTAATAGGGTGAATTCTGGGGCCGTGCTCAACTCCACCCCCTAACAGGTGTCCTGCATTACCTTGTGATTCACCCCTTGAATGATAGCACCGGCTTTTCTCTTGCCTCTCTGCTTGGTTCCCATGGTAACCAGGAGCCATGTGCTTCTGTTTACAGCTCAGCTCTACTTTTGTTCCTGGCTTTTTAGCTTCATTACATGGGCTAGAAGGACCCACTATGTCACAATAGGCATAATCCTGAGAAAATGGCTGCCATGTCTAGGAAGCCAGCATTTACTCAGGCAGACCTCTACCTTCTGGCTGAGCTAATCTGCCTCCGCCAGGAGCGCCTCTTCCCTGGCTCATCATGGAGGCAGAATCTTGGTAGGGTCAGGAGGTCCTGGGTGTGCCTCACCAGGAGGTTTAACAGAGGCTCAGACTACCCACGTGAGGTAAGTGCATGGGGACAGGCACCCCAACCTAGGATGTTAAAGATAACATCCTGTAACCAAACCACTTATCAGCCACGCACTGCCAGGGAAAGTCAGGTGTTGGTGTGTCCAGATGGGAGTAATGTCTGCCCCCCCCCCGATAACAGATTCGCCCTGCCCTCAGGGGGTAGCTGAGACCATCACAGAGATGGTTTACCCAGTACAATGCTATGGTATGTGGCGCTGTTGCAGTGTCAGTGATGTGCCCTATCCCCAGGACGCCACAGGTCCACCATGGAGGCCCAATAGACACACAGGGGTTATGTCACCTGCCCCTGTCTATGATTATAAAGGTCAGCCATATCCCCAGGATGCTAGAGGCCTCACTACAGGGGTCTCCCACTCATCCTGATGCCATGGTACCTGCCCCTGTGTACGATTATAAAGGTCAGCCATATCCCAAGGATGCTGCAGGCCTCACTACAGGGGTCTCCCACCCATCCTGGTGCCATGGTACCTGCCCCTGTGTACGATTATAAAGGTCATCCATATCCCCAGGATGCTGCAGGCCTCACTACAGGGGTCTCCCACCCATCCTGGTGCCATGGTACCTGACCCTGTGTATGACTATAAAGGTCAGCCATATCCCCAGGATGCTGCAGGCCTCACTAGAGGGGTCTCCCACCCATCCTGATGCCATGGTACCTGACCCTGTGTACGACTATAAAGGTCAGCCATATCCCCAGGATGCTGCAGGCCTCACTATAAGGGTCTCCCACCCATTCTGGTGCTATGGTACCTGCCCCTGTGTATGACTATAAAGGTCAGCCATATCCCCAGGATGCTGCAGGCCTCACTATAAGGGTCTCCCACCCATTCTGGTGCTATGGTTCCTGCCCCTGTGTATGACTATAAGGCTCAACTATATCCCCAGGATGTTGCAGGCCTCACTACAGGGGCCCATCCCGCATCCTGTCACCTGACTTCCTGTTTCCTGTTCCTGTGCGTGGCAGTGAGGGTGGTTGGTGCTTCTAGAGCTCCTGCTGGGGAAGTGGGTCCTGCCTGCTTGCCTGGGCTAGGATGTCGGGTCCTGGGCCGCCTCCGGCGGGAGAGGCCCAGGCCCAGGGGCCTGCCAAGCCTGGTGGGCCCCAGCCTGTTATTTCGGAGCCAGGCTCTTCCTTCGGATCGGTGCCCCAGGCGGGGGCCCCCGGTGATCCAGGTAGGACTGTGATGGGCTGCTGGGGAGGGACCCACACGCCCAGGGGGATAGGCCAGCTGCCCCCTGGAGAGGGCCCGCTTTGCCTGTCCGGTAAGGGTGTGGAGGCCGGGTGGTGGCGGGGGGAGGCCCTGGGAGGGCCCTGGAGCTCTGTTCCGAGCCGCCGGGGCAGTACTGGTGGTGGTGGGATTCCCCCTCCGCCTCGGGTCCTGGAGGAGGCCTCTACCTCCTCCAGTGAGGATGAGGCTGAGGAGATGGGCCCGCCGCCTTTCCCGGGGCCCGCTCGGGCTCCGGAGGATGTGGTGGCTGCGGTGCGAATGCTTCAGGGCCTCCAGGAAGAGGCTACCCTGCTGCAGGCCCGGCTCTCCCATCTAGAGAGCATGCAGGCCCTGGTGCCTGTGGAGGGCTGACTGGCATACTGCCAGCAAGTAAGAGACGTGAAGCGGGCCCTGAAGGGTAAGCGCCGATGGGTGGCTTACCTGAGAGCTCAGGGATGTGGGTCCCTCACGGAGGTCTACCGGCATCAAGATCGCTGGGCCGCTATCGGTGCCGCAGTCCGGGGGGGGCCCTCGGGGGTGGGGAGGCCGGCCAAGGCTCACTACCCTCCTTTGGAATTTATGGCTGGTGGACGGACGTCCTGGCGGAATGTGCAGACCCCGATTGCTCCACTGCCCCTTTTGGAATCGACTTACCCTATGCCTGAGGGTCCGCAGTGTCTGGATGTTGCCTTGGAGGTTGTGGATACTGTACTGCCTTCCCCGTTGCAGTCCTTGGCCAAAGATGGCGCCTCGGCGTCTGTCGGAGGAGATCTGGATCAGTGTGTGCTGCCTGGAGGGGTTCCGGAGCTCAGCGTGGCTGCCAGGGGAAGCCTGGCGAATTCTGATGTTGGAGGTCTCCCTCGAGAGGTTGGAACGCAGGGAGTTGAACCGCACCATTTTCGGGCTTTTTCGCCGTCATTGGGAGCCTTTCCAACATCACTTTCCTCTGCCGGGATTCCCAAAGATGGCCACCGGGTCGGTGCCGGCCGTGATGTCCTCAGCCCCAGCATCACTGCACCCTGGGCCAATTGGCGAGAGGCTGCCCCGACGGAGGTGGAGCCTGCTGGGCTTCCTCCAGCAGGTTTGGCTGGTACAGATGGCTGCCGGAACATCAATGTCGTCACTTCCGGGTCGGCCCGGGAGTCTGGAGCTGGTTCGGCGTCTTCGATGCTTCTTCCCCCCGGAGGTTGGAGGGGGTCCAGGGAGGCTGTGGCAGGGCTCCCCCGGGCTAAGGGGGCCCTGTTACCTGTTCCTGCGTCGAGTCCGGCAGCTTTTCGCGTCCCGTCGAATCAGGACTACAAGCAAGATGGCCGCTGCACCGACGTCATTTCCGGTGCGACCCGGGAGCCGGCTGTCAGCAGTGGGACGCATTTGGGGGTGGCCTGGCAGCGTGGCACCCCTTTGCATGGTCCTATCCCGTTTCCGGATGGTCCCTCGGGGTCCTTAGGGGGCCGGCTGTCCTGCCGGACGGCGGTGGAGGGCCTTCAGCCTGTTCTCTCTTTGGCAGGGACTGCACCGGTGGTTTCAGCTGTGCTTGTTCCTGGTCCTGTCAGTCGGATGGTGGAGCAGGATGCACCGGCAGCATCGGGATGCGGCCTTTCCTCACAGGGACCCCCTCCTCGGTTGCAGCGGCTTGGTCAGGCTGCCTCTCGAGTAGGTGGGGGGGCGGTGGAGGGCCCGGCTCGCGGGACGGGTGTCCCTGCTGGAGCCAGGGCAGGAGAAACACCTTCTCAGGCGCAACGGCAGCAGCAGCGACCGCGGTCTGGGTCCTCTGGGGGCACTGGAGGCAAGGTAAGTCTTGGGGAAGTGGGGGGGGGGGAGCGGGGTGGAGGGTCGGGAAGCCTTGCCTTGCTCCCGGGGGCCCCGGGGGACCCTGAGGCTGGGGGGATGACCCGAGGCATTGCCTTGGCAGGGGTTGCTATGGTTTCTCAGGGGAGTCAGGGTCCTGGTTTGGAGGGGGAAGGGTGTGCGGACCAGCTGGTCCAGCCATTGACGGTGAATGGTGGGGGGGTGGTGGTCTCTGGTGCGCCCGTGGGTATGGAGGTGGCTGGGGGAACTGCAGAGGTTGGAGCCCCTCCAGAGGGGGATGGGGCGGTGGAACCTGGGGGAGGGGGAGAGACCACGGCCTCCCCTGTGGTGGTGGGGGAAACCCAGGTTGCGGCCTCGGGATTGGGAGGGGGGGTCGGGGATGGTGGGGGGATTGAGGGCCTGGAGGGCCTTTCTGAGGAAGAACTGCAGACCGCCTTGCTGTTGGCCTTGGGCAGTCCAAATGAGCAGGAGGGAGCGGCTCGGGTGTTTCATATTGAGCGCCTGTTGGAGTCCCGGCAGGGGGCCTTGGGGGAGGGGGGGATTCGTGGGGGGTCGCAGGAGGGGAGGTCAGAGAGTGTCCCTGCCTTGATGTTGGCCCCGTTGGTGGTCCCCAGCCCCACCGACTCGCAGTTGTTGGAGGTTGGGGATCCAGGGATCTCGCGGGGGTCTTCCCAGAGGCCAGTCTCCCGGGCCTCAGGCTCGCAGGGGTCGGTGGGGGGTTCTGCTGCTACTATGGCAGGGCCCTCTCGTACGTTTGCGGAGGCCCTTCGGGGGCCTGTGGGGTCTGCTCCTGTGGGAGGGGGTGGGGGGTTCCTAATCGGAGGGATTCCTCTGGAGGGGAGGGGGTGGGGGTGGTTTGCGTGGAGGGGGGGGTGAGACCAGGCGCCGCAACGTGGCGCAGATCCGGTGGGCCAGGGAGGGGCCCCCTCCGGCCAGGGAGGAGGTCCTGAGGATGGTCCTTGGGCTGGGGTTTCTCCCAGGGGACTTGTACGCCTTCATCCACATGAGCAACACCGTGGAATACGATGTGAGCTTCATGCTGAGACGGGGGCTGGAGGTCTTCTGGGACAAATACCAGCAGCAGAGGGGGCAAGGGGGGTGGGTCAACTTTCGCGTTGTGCCTATCTCTCGCCAGGGGGCGGTACCTGTGACCATCCTGGTTAGGAATGAGTCGCTCCCAGGGCAGGACATCCAGTTTTGGTTGTCGCGTCATGCGGTGCTTCTCGCACCCCTGGTTAAGGGCGCTGGGCCCCTAGGGGTGTGGGACGGGTCGTGGAAGGGTAGGATCCGTCTCCGTGAGGTGGGTAATGTTGTGCAGCACGTGCCCTCGGCCGGCTTCCTCGGTCGGGATCGCATCTTGTGCTATTACCCCGGGCAACCTCGCGAGTGTCACCGCTGTGGCTCATTCCGCCATCTGAGCATGAACTGTCCCGAGCAGGTCTGCACTCGTTGTGGTGGACGGGGTCATCCATCGGCCGGGTGTTTGCTCATCCGGTGCAACCTTTGTGGGGAATTGGGCCACCCCTTTGCCCGCTGCCCCTCCGCATCACACAATGGACCGGGGGGGGATGCCGTCACCCCATCTCGGGCTCCTGTGAGGGAGGAGGTGGTGGAGGTCCCTCTCCCTCAGGAGGTGTCTGGGAGCCCTAAGGTGGAGGAGGCCACTGAGCCAAGGGAGCCACCCGGGGGAGGGGATTTGGGTAGGTTGGAGGAGAGGGTTGACGTGGTGGAGGTGGCTGTTGCACGTCAGGATAGGGGGTTGCGGGTGGTGCCGCCTGAGGAATGGACTACTGTCCCTTCTAAGGGTAGCAAGTCCAAGAGGAAGAAACGGGAGACATCCCCATTGCTGGATGCAGAGCCCGTGTTGGACATCAACCGTTTCGTCTTCTTGGCTACTGATGCGGCTGAGGCGGATGAAGGCTTGCCTGTGGAGGCAGGGCTTCCTGTGCGGCGCTCGGTGCAGTTAGCGGTGGAGGCAGTCCCTCTTCCTCAGCGGCGGCCTCAGAAAATTCCGAAGGCACGCCGCGGTCAGGGTCCGCCTAAGAGTGTGGATGCTGGCGCCCGGCTTCCGGTGGTAGCCCTGGAGAAGCTGCCGGAGCGGGGGAGGGAGGACGGGCTCCTGCCTCCGCAGTTGGGTGCTGGGCCTTCGCAGGAGCCCCCTGTTGACCCGGCCATCCCGGCCTCCCCCGCGGGGGTGGGCACTGTTATGTTGTCTCAGTCTCTGTCCGGGGATGGGGTGGGGGCGGCGGCACTGGTGGTGGACCCCACGGAGGAGGTCATTCCTCCGACCCCTGACCTGTTTGTGCCCCCTCATCCCATGGGGGCTGGGCTTGCCCTCGCGACAGCTTTGCCTGGTGGTCCCGAGGGCACTAGTGCCCGCTGGGGTGACCGGGTCGAACAGGAGGACGAGGAGATCCTCGAGGTGGTCGACGTGGACCGTGACGAGTTGCTCCAGCTTGCGGGCTTGTCCTGCAAGCAGGATTCTGGGGATCCCGGGGTTGGGGAAAAGAGGAGGAAGGGGACACGGCACTCGAAATAGGTATGGCGGGCACTCCTGCGTTCAAGTGCGCCACTATCAACGTGGCCAGTATTTTGACGGACCAGGCGCGGGCTGCGGCCTATGATTTTCTTTCCACGAGTGGGCTGGATGTCATCTTTGTGCAGGAGACCAGGCTCACCTCGCTCGCTAGCCTTCATCGGGCGAAGCGGGAGTGGAGGTGGGGTCCTTTGTACTGGTCCCTTGTGGCCCAGCCCTACGCAGGAGTGGCAGTTTTGTTCACGTCTCACCGGTTTCGTTTCGTGGTGGTCTATGGCCCCCAGTCTAGGTGGGAGCGGAAGGCCCTTTTCGGGGTCATTTGCCCTTACTTACACACCTCTCGTTTGGTGGTTCTGGCAGGGGATTTTAACACCACCACCTTGCGTCAGGACCGAGGGGGGGAGCATTGCCCTCCACATTAAGATGGCCATTTTTTGGCTGAGGTGACCCGAACGGCTGATCTGGCGGATGTTTTCCACCGGGCTTTTCCACGGTCACCGGGCTTCACCTATTCCCGGGGGACCTGCAGGAGTCGTATCGATCGGATATATGTGAGTGCTCGGGTGGAGTGTTCCCCGCCGCAGCTGCAGGCGGTTGACTTTTCGGATCATTGCGTCCTCTCCGTGTCCTTCCTGGCCCACGAAGAGCTCAGCAGGGGTCCTGGCCTGTGGCGACTGAATGTGCAGTTGTTAGCTACATCAGAGGTGGTCCAGGAGTTCTTGGCCTTTCTCGCAGACCAGGAGACCCAGTTGGGCATTTTCCCTTCCCGAGGCGCTTGGTGGGATGAGGTGAAGATGCGTGCCCGCGAACTCTTCTGCTCCCGGGGCACCTCCATTGCTCAGTCCCGCTACCTCACTTATACTGTCCTCCGGAGGTCGCTGGATCGTTTGGTGTCTCGAGGGGCAGCGCGGGAGGAGGTGGAGGAGGTGCGCGTCCAGCTCCCTGGCCTGCTTTACGATCGCCACGCCTCCCTTTGCTTCGAGGTGGCGGCCGGTAGGGTCTCCCCCCAGACCCCTTCCTAACTTGCAGGGAGAGGGTTAGGCGTAGGGAGGTGATGGCCCTGCGGGGCGCGGACGGCACCTTTCACACCTCTCAGGAGGACCTTTTACGTATGGTGGGGGAATACTTCTCGGACCTGTTTGGGGATCGATCCGCGAGTATTTGGGCCTTCCACCGGTGTATTCGGCTGCGGTTCAGGCGCAGGTCGATGCACTGGCTGCTCCGATTCAGCAGGTGGAGGTAGAGAGGGCGATTCGTGCCATGCCGTTGGGGAAGGTGCCTGGGCGCGATGGGCTCCCGGTGGAGTTCTATCGTACTTTCATCGCCCAGCTGGCCCCCTTCCTGACCTCCCTGTTTCAGGAGATCATGGATACGGGGTTTCTCCCGTGGTCATTTCGCGAGTCTGTCCTGTTGCTGCTCTCCAAGGGGACGGACGATAGCTCTTTGGACTGTTGGCGGCCGCTCTCTCTGTTGAACGCGGACCGGAAAATCCTGGCCAAGTGTTTGGCCAACCGACTGGTGGAGGTGTCGGGTGTTTTGCTGTCACCTTCCCAGTATTGTTCGGTTCAGGGGAGAGGGGTTCTGGACGCCGCCGCCACGGTTCGGGAGATGGTCGAGAGAGGCCGGTCTGTTCAACAGGACCACTGGTTGGTCTCCTTGGATCAGTCCAAGGCTTTTGACCGGGTCAATCACCGGTACCTGTGGGTGGTGCTTCAGTACTTCGGCCTCCCCGCAGGTTTCCTCTTCGTCTTGCAGGTGCTGTACCGAGGGGGGGTGAGCTTCCCGTTTATCAACGGGTGGCTCGGACGGCCTTTTCGTGTCGCCTCGGGGGTGCGGCAGGGGTGCCCTTTGAGCCCAATGCTGTATGTTTTCTCCCTCGACCCCTTCCTCAGGAGATTGTCCTCGGGTGGGTTGCGAGGCTTGGAGGCGCCTGGTGCTTCTCCGGTGTCTGTCGTGGCCTACGCTGACGATATCTCAGTTTACGTGGACGGCACCGAGGGGGTGGAGGCCCTGCGGGAAGCCGTGGAGGAGTACTCGGGGGTAGCCCACTCTGTTGTTAACCACAGCAAGTGCCAGACGCTGTGGTTGGGACCCTCGGAGGCCTCCCCGCCTTCCTGCGCCCCCTTTCCTCCTCCGGTGGGGGAGGTCCGCGTTTTGGGCCTCGTTTTTGGATCGGAGGACTGTGCGGTGTCCAATTGGGATCGTTGTGTTGAGACTGCACGGTGTCGGGTGCTGCGGTGGAGGGGGCGGAGGTATACGTTTGAGGAGAAGGTCACCCTCCTCAAGACGTTTCTGCTTCCCCTCTTTCTGCACGTAGCCACGGTCTTCGTTCTTCCGTCGTCCTGTCAGGCGTCTGTCTGTGCTGTCTTTTTCTGTTTCTTGTGGGGTAACCGCATGAACCCTGTCCAGCGCAACATTGTTTGCCTGGGCCGGGAGCAGGGTGGTTTGGGTATGTTGCACCCCTTTGTCTTTTTGTCCGTCCTGTCTATGGCGTTTCACCTTAATCGGATACGGGAGGGGGGTGGGGTTTGGTGGGTGGCCTCCTACCGGGCATGGTTTTCTCGCTTCTGGGAGCAGTGGGAGGGGGCGTCCTCGGTCCCACGTGTGCGTCGGAGCAGGGAACAGGCCCCATCGTATGTTTTTCAGATGGTGGGGCTCATTCGGCGGTGGGGGGTGACCGACCCGCTCGCCCAAGCTCAAGGGCGGAAAGGCTTGTATCGGATGGTTCTCGCCTCCCACTTTCAACCACGGTGGGCCCTGCGGGACTATCCGGTGGATGTGATGCAGCGGGGCCTTCGGCAGTTGAACTCCCCTCGGCTGCCGAAGAAAGTTCGGGATGTGGCCTGGTTGTCTTTCCACGGGCGTTTGTACGTGAGGGACAACCTCAAGTACAGGTCACAGGCCGAGCGGAACTGTCCGAGGGCGGGTTGTGAAGAGCAGCCGGAGACCATGGAACATTTCCTCCGGCAGTGCCCTTATAATGTTGAGGCCTGCCGGTTGGTGTCCGCTGCTCTTCACCTGCCCGATCTTTCCCTCCTCACGTATGCGGAGTGGGTGTACGGGGCCTGGTCCTTTCCCCCAAGGCAGGACTCCGGGACCCTCTACCTCGTCACGGCCGTAGTGCGCTACCACCTGTGGCGTGCGCGCGGTTATGCCTCGGCCCGGGGGTTGGTCCTGCCCCTCGACGAGGTGGTGTGGGACATTCTGGAGGACGTGTCCAGCATGGCGCAACGCGAAAGGAGGGTGGTTGCGGCCAATCGTTGGGAGCGTCTGTGGCGTCACCTCACCCTCCGTCCCCCGTGAATCCGGGGGTGGGAGGGTTTGGGCTAGGTAGTCCTTAGTTCCATGGGGAGGGCTCGGGATGGGGAGTCCTCATGATCCGTGGGGGGGGATTGTAACAGCTGGCCACTACTCCTCCGTGCATCCTACTCCACCATCCAGCAGCACTGGGTGTTTGTTGTTTTTGTTTTGGTTACGTATCTATTGTTTAGCTGTATTGCTTTGCTTTCTTTTTGTGGGCCTTTGTTTAGCAATGGGCTAGAGGATGCCTTTTTGTTTCTTTTGTTTGTGTGGGGTGGGTGTGGTTCATTTGGGGTGGGTGGTATGTGTAGGGGAGGGGGTTCTTGGGTGGGTTTCGGGGTGAGGGCTGGGGGGTTGTACTATGTATTGTGGGATTAATGAGGGGGATGTTTTGGAGGGGGTGTGGGTGGGGGTGGGGGTTTGTGGGGGTTTTATTTGTTTCTATGGGGATGTGTTGGTGATTGTTGGGGGGTGGGTGTTTGGTTGGAGGGGAATATTATTTTATGTATTGTTGCTGTTTTTGTTTTCTTGGGGTGGGTGGGGGTGTTGGGTGAGCTGGGACATTTGCTCCCGGACATTGTTGACTTTTGCTTTTGTTGGGGCGGGTGGGGGTTTTGGGGCAGCTGGACATTTCTGTTACAGACATTGCTGCAGTTTGATTTTGTTGGGGTGGGTGGGGGTTTTGGGGCAGCTGGACATTTCCGCTACAGACATTGCTGCGTTTTGCTTTGCTGGGTTGGGTGGGGGTTTTGGGGGTACTGGACTTATGGACATTTGTGTTATGTTGGGGTTCTCTTGGACTATGTTGTACTGCTGCTGGGGGGGTTTGGGCACGGAGGGATTGTTTTGCCGGGTGTGGTGGTGGGTTGGGGTGGGTCACGGGGGGGGGGGGGTTGGTTCCTTGTCTGTGCTTTGTCGGGGTGGGTGGGGGTTTTTGGGGGGGCTGGGACTGTTTTGGATTTGTGTGTTTTTCATTTGCTTTTGTACTTGTTGCATGTTTCTCATTAAAAATTTCCCCCATCCTGTCACCTGACTGCTGTCACTTCCTGTTTCCTGTTGCTGAGAGAGGTTGGTGCTGCCAGAGCTCCTGCTGGGGGATTGAGTCCTGCCTGCTTGCCTGAGCCGGGATGTCGGGTCCTGGGTGGTGGCAGGGGGAGGCCCTGGGGGGGCCCTGGAGCTCTGTTGCGAGCCACCGGGGCAGTGCTGGTGGTGGTGGTGGGTTTCCCCCTCCGCCTCGGGTCCTGGAGGAGGCCTCTACCTCCTCTAGTGAGGATGAGGCGGAGGGGATGGGCCCGCCACCTTTCCCGGGGCCCGCGAGGGCTCCGGAGGAAGTGGTGGCTGCGGTGCGGATGCTTCAGGGCCTCCAGGAGGAGGCGACCCTGTTGCAGGCCCGGCTCTCCCATCTAGAGAGCGTGCAGGCCCTGGTGCCTGTCGAAGGATGGTTGGCATACTGCCGGCAGGTGAGAGCAGTAAAGCGGGCCCTGAAGGGTAAGCGCCGTTGGGTGGCGTATTTAAGGGCTCAGGGATGTGGGTCCCTCACGGAAATCTACCAGCATCAAGATCGCTGGGCAGATCTGGGTGCCGCAGTCCGGGGGGGGGCCCTCGGGGGTGGGCAGGCAGGCTGGGGCTCGCTATCCCCCTTTGGAATTTCAGGCTACTGGGAAGACGGCTGTCAGCAATGTCCCGGCTTTGTGTGCCCCACGACCCCTATTGGATCCCCCTTACCGGAGGGTGGTCGAGGATTCCCGGAGCCTGGATGTTCCGTCCGCGGTTGATGGAGCCGGGTTGCCTTCCCTCCAAGATGGCGCTTCGGCGTCTGGGGGCGTGGTGTCGGCCCGCCCTGCTTCCCTGGTGTCGGGTGTTGCCGCAATGATGGCCGATCGAGGGATGGTGTCGGTGGCTGAAATCCAAGGTCCAGGAAGCGAGAGGAGGTGGAGGGGAGCTGATCCCCACCATCAGCAGAAGGCTCCGATGCAGTTTGCCACCTTTCTGACGCCTCCCACTGCTGCCAGGGTTCCCCAAGATGGCCGCCGGGTGGGTGATGGTCGTGACGTCCCTTGCTCTGACGTCCGTTTCCCTGTGGCCAATCGTCAGGAGGCTGCCTCGGCTGCTCAGGGGTTTCCCGGGCTTCCCCCAGCCCCCTCTCCTCAGCAAGATGGCCGCCGGAGTGGCAGTGATGTCACTTCCGGGTCGGCCCGGAAGTGTGATGCCGGTGATGTTTCTGCCTTGGATGTCAGCACTTCCGTGCGGCGGGGGTCTGTTGTGGCCCTAGCCGGGCTCCCCCGAGGCTCCGGAGGTGGGTTCCCGCCTCGGGGGAGTGAAGACCGTCGGCTGCTTCCTGCATCGCGGCCGCATCCGGGATCGGAGTTCTTTCCTTCAGCTGCTTCTTGTTCTGCTTCTGATGTCGGCCGGAGAGCATCGCCTGGGACGGGGGTCCGGGGAGATGGTTTTTCTCAGGCCACCCCCCATCGGGCTGCTCCCCCAGCTTCCTACACGTTGTGCTCTGGCAGGGAACTGCAGGGAATGGGGCTGGGTCCGGGGGACCCCCCCCCTCTCGCTTGCTTTGTCGTCGGGTGGCCGGCGGAGCCCTCCTCTGTCTTCTTTACCGCTTCCTCTGGCTGAGCAGGATGCACTTCCAGGGGGATATGCCCAGTCCCTGCAGGGGTCCCTGCGGTTGGGGCAGTCTGGTCCGGCTGCTCCCCGGGCTGCGGGGGGGACTGAGGGTGGCTCGGCTCGCGGGACAGGAGTCCCTGCTGGAGCCAGGGCAGCTGCACGCCTCCTCCATGCCCAGGAACAACCAAGGCAGATGCAGTCTGGGTCCGCTGGGGGCACTGGCGGCCAGGTAGGTCCTGGGGAAGTGGGGGGGGGGAGCGGGGAGGGGGGCCGGGGGGCCTTGCCTTGCTCCCGGGGGCCCCAGATGACCCTGCGGCTGGGGGCATGTTCAGCGGCATTGCCTTGGAGGGGGTTGATGGGCATTTGAAGGGGAGTCAGGGTCTTGTTTTGGCTGGGGAGGAAGCGTCGCAGGCACAACCACTGGCGGCGTTGCGTGGTAGGGGGGTGGAGGCCTCTGGTGGGCCCGCAGGTATGGTGGTGGCTGGGGGGACTGAGGAGGTTGGTCACTCGGGACGTCGGTGAGGAGGCTTGTGGGGGAGGGGGAGGGGGAGGGACCGCAGTCTTTCCTGTGGTGGTGGGGGAAACCCAGGTTGCGGCCTCGGGATTGGGAGGGGGGGTCGGGGATGGTGGGGGGCTTGTGGGCCTGGAGGGCCTTACCAAAGAGGAGCTCCAGACCGCCTTGCTGTTGGCTTTGGGCAGTCCGGACGACCAGGAGGGAGCGGCTCGGGCTTTCCATATTGAGCAGCTATTGGAGTCCCGGCAGGGGGCCTTGGGGGAGGGGAGTATACATGGGGGGTCACAGGAGGGGAGGTCAGGGAGTCTCCCTACCTTGGCTTTGGCCCCGTTGGTGGTCCCCAGCCCCACCGACTCACAGTTATTGGTGGTTGGGGATCCAGGGATCTTGCAGGGGTCTTCCCAGAGGCCAGTCTCCCGGGCCTCGGGGTCACCGGGGTCAGTGGGGGGTTCTGCTGCTACTCCGGCAGGGCCCTCTCGTATGTTTGCGGAGGCCCTCCAGGGGCCTGTGGGGTCTGCTCCTGTGGGAGGGGGTGGGGGGGTTCCTCATCGGAGGGGTTCCTCTGGGGGGGAGGGGGGTGGGGAGGTTTGCGTGGCGCGGGGGGTGAGCCCAGGCGTCGCAATGTGGCGCAGATCCGGTGGGCCAGGGAGGGGCCCCCTCCGGCCAGGGAGGAGGTCCTGAGGATGGTCCTTGGGCTGGGGTTTCTCCCAGGGGACTTGTACGCCTTCATCCACATGAGCAACACCGTGGAATACGATGTGAGCTTCATGCTGCGACAGGGGCTGGAGGTCTTCTGGGACAAATACCAGCAGCAGAGGGGGCAGTGGGGGAGGGTCAACTTTCGCGTTGTGCCTATCTCTCGCCAGGGGGCGGTACCTGTGACCATCCTGGTGAGGAATGAGTCGCTCCCAGGGCAGGACATCCAGTTTTGGTTGTCGCGTCATGCGGTGCTTCTCGCACCCCTGGTTAAGGGTGCTGGGCCCCTAGGGGTGTGGGACGGGTCGTGGAAGGGTAGGATCCGTTTGCGTGAGGTGGGTAACGTTGTGCAGCACGTGCCCTCGGCCGGTTTCCTCGGTCGGGATCGCATCTTGTGCTATTACCCCGGGCAACCTCGCGAGTGTCACCGCTGTGGCTCATTCCGCCATCTGAGCATGAACTGTCCCGAGCAGGTCTGCACTCGTTGTGGTGGACGGGGTCACGCCTCGGCCGGGTGTTTGCTCATCCGATGCAATCTTTGCGGGGAGTTGGGCCACCCCTTTGCCCGCTGCCCCTCCGCGTCACACAATGGACCGGGGGGGATGTCGTTGCCCCACCTCGGCCTCCTGTGCGGGAGGAGGGTGTGGAGGATTCTCTCCCACAGGAGGAGTCTGGGGGCCCTAGGGCCACTGAGCCGAGGGAGCCACCCGGGGGAGGGGATTTAGGTAGGAAGGAGGAGAGGGTTGATGTGGTGGAGGTTGCAGTTTCACGGCAGGATAGGGGGTTGCGGGTGGTGCCGCCTGAGGAATGGACTACTGTCCCTTCTAAAGGAGGCAAGTCCAAGAGGAAGAAATGGGAGACATCCCCATTGCTGGATGCAGAGCCCGTGTTGGACATCAACCGTTTCGTCTTCTTGGCTGCTGATGCGGCTGAGGCGGATGAGGGCTTGCCTGTGGAGGCAGGGCTTCCTGTGCGGCGCTTGGTGCGGCGGTTAGCGGTGGAGGCGGCCCCTCTTCCTCAGCGGCGGCCTCAGAAACTTCCGAGGGCGCGCCGCGGTCAGGGTCTGCCTAAGAGTGTGGATACTGGTGCCCGGCTTCCGGTAGTGGCCCTGGAGAAGCTGCCGGAACGGGTGAGGGAGGACGGGCTTTTGCCTCCGCAGTTGGGTGCTGGGCCTTCGCAGGAGCCCCCTGTTGACCCGGCCGTCCCAGCCTCCCCCAAGGGGGTGGGCACTGTTATGTTGTCTCAGTCTCTGTCCGGGGATGGGGAGGGGGCGGCGGCACCGGTGGTGGACCCCACGGAGGAGGTCATTCCTCCGACCCCTGACCTGTTTGTGCCCCCTCATCCCGTGGGGGCTGGGCTTGCCCTCGCGACAGCTTTGCCTGGTGGTTCCGAGGGCACTAGCGCCTACTGGGGTGACCTGGTCGAACAGGAGGACGAGGAGATCCTCGAGGTGGTCGACGTGGACCCTGACGAGCTGCTCCAGCTTGCGGGCTTGTCCTGCAAGCGGGATTCTGGGGATCACGGGGCGGGTGAGAAGAGGAGGAAGGGGACACGGCACTCGAAATAGGCATGGCGGGTACTCCTGTGTTTTCGTGCGCCACTATCAATGTGGCCAGTATTTTGACGGACCAGGCGCGGGCTGCGGCCTATGATTTTCTTTCCACGAGTGGGCTGGATGTCATCTTTGTGCAGGAGACCAGGCTCACCTCGCTCGCTAGCCTTCATCGGGCAAAGCGGGAGTGGAGGTGGGGTCCTTCGTACTTGTCCCTTGCGGCTCAGCCCTACGCAGGAGTGGCGGTTTTGTTCACGTCTAACCGATTTCAAGTGCAGTATGTGTGGGAACTGGAGCAGGGCCGGTGTTTGCTCTTAGACGGCTACTGTGGGCCTCACCGGTTTCGTTTCATGGTGGTCTATGGCCCCCAGTCTAGGTGGGAGCGGAAGGCCCTTTTCGGGGTCATTCGCCCTTACTTACACACCTCTCGTTTGGTGGTTCTGGCAGGGGATTTTAACACCACCACCCTGCGTCAGGACCGAGGGGGGGCGCATTGCCCTCCGCATTACGATGGCCATTTTTTGGCTGAGGTGACCGGACGGATGATCTGGCGGATGTTTACCACCGGGCTTTTCCACGGTCACCGGTTTCAACTATTCCCGGGGGGCCTGCAGGAGTCGTATCGATCGGATATATGTGAGTGCTCGGGTGGAGTGTTCCCCGCCGCAGCTGCAGGCGGTTGACTTTTCGGATCATTGCGTCCTCTCCGTGTCCTTCCTGGCCCACGAGGAGCTCAGCAGGGGTCCTGGCCTGTGGCGACTGAATGTGCAGTTGTTAGCTACATCAGAGGTGGTCCAGGAGTTCTTGGCCTTTCTCGCAGACCAGGAGGCCCTTTTGGGCATTTTCTCTTCCCGTGGCGCTTGGTGGGATGAGGTGAAGATGCGTGCCCGCGAACTCTTCCGCTCCTGGGGCGCCTCCATTGCTCGGTCCCGCTACCTCACTTATACTGTCCTCCGGAGGTCGCTGGATAGTTTTGTGTCTCGAGAGGCAGCGCGGGAGGAGGTGGAGGAGGTGCGCGTCCAGCTCCGTGGCCTGCTTTACGATCTCCACGCCTCCCTTTGCTTCCAGGGGGCGGCCGGTAGGGTCTCCCCCTCCCAGACCCCTTCCTAACTTGCAGGGAGAGGGTTCGGCGTCGGGAGGTGATGGCCCTGCGGGGCGCGGATGGCACCTTTCACACCTCTCAGGAGGACCTGTTACGTATGGGAATACTTCTCGGACCTGTTTGGAGATCGCCCCGTAGACCTCACACGTATCTGAGAGTACTTGGGCCTTCCCCCGGTGTATTCGGCTGCGGTTCAGGCGCAGGTCGATGCACTGGCTGCTCCAATTCAGCAGGTGGAGGTAGAGAGGGCAATTCATGCCATGCCGTTGGGGAAGGTGCCTGGGCGCGATGGGCTCCCGGTGGAGTTCTATCGTACTTTCATCGCCCAGCTGGCCCCCTTCCTGACCTCCCTGTTTCAGGAGATCATGGATACGGGGTTTCTCCCGTGGTCATTTCGCGAGTCTGTCCTGTTGCTGCTCTCCAAGGGAACGGACGATAGCTCTTTGGACTGTTGGCGGCCGCTCTCTCTGTTGAACGCGGACCGGAAGATCCTGGCCAAGTGTTTGGCCAACCGACTGGTGGAGGTGTCGGGCATTTTGCTGTCACCTTCCCAGTATTGTTCGGTTCAGGGGAGAGGGGTTCTGGACGGCGCCGCCACGGTCCGGGAGGTGGTCGAGAGAGGCCGGTCTCTTCAACGGGACCACTGGTTGGTCTCCTTGGATCAGTCCAAGGCTTTTGACCGGGTCAATCATCGGTACCTGTGGGTGGTGCTTCAGTACTTCGGCCTCCCCGCAGGTTTCCTCTTCGTCTTGCAGGTGCTGTACCGAGGGGGGGTGAGCTTCCCGTTTATCAACGGTTGGCTCGGACGGCCATTTCGTGTCGCCTCGGGGGTGCGGCAGGGGTGCCCTTTGAGCCCCCTGCTGTATGTTTTCTCCCTCGACCCCTTCCTCAGGAGATTGTCCTCGGGTGGGTTGCGAGGCCTGGAGGCGCCTGGTGCGTCACCTTTTTCCGTAGTGGCCTACGCTGACGATATCTCAGTTTACGTGGACGGCACTGCGGGGGTGGAGGCCCTGCGGGAGGCCGTGGAGGAGTACTCGGAGGTAGCCCACTCTGTTGTCAACCACAGCAAGTGCCAGACGCTGTGGTTGGGACCCTTGGAGGCCTCCCCGCCTTCCTGCGCCCCTTTCCTCCTCCCGTGGGGGAGGTCCGCGTTTTGGGCCTCGTCTTCGGATCGAGGGACTGTGCGGTGTCCAATTGGGATCGTTGTGTTGAGACTGCACGGTGTCGGGTGCTGCGCGGTGGGAGGGGGCGGAGGTATACGTTCGAGGAGAAGGTCAAACTCCTCGGGACGTTTTGCTTCCCCTCTGTCTGCACGTAGCCACGGTCTTCGTTCTTCCGTCGTCCTGTCAGGAGGCTGTCTGTGCTGACTGTGTCTGTTTCGTGTGGGGTAACCGCATGTACCCTGTCAAGCGCAACATTGTTTTGCCTGGGCCGGGAGCAGGGCGCGTTTGGGTATGTTGCACCCCTTTGTCTTTTTGTCCGTCTTGTCTCTGGCGTTTCACCTGAATCGCATACGGGAGGGGGATGGGGTTTGGTGGGTGGCCTCCTACCGGGCATGGTTTTCTCGCTTCTGGGAGCAGTGGGAGGGGGCGTCCTCTGTCCCACGTGTGCGTCGGAGCAGGGAACAGGCCCCATCGTATGTTTTTCAGATGGTGGGGCTCATTCGGCGGTGGGGGGTGACCGACCCGCTCGCCCTAGCTCAAGGGCGGAAAGGCTTGTATCGGATGGTTCTCGCCTCCCACTTTCAACCACGGTGGGCCCTGCGGGACTGTCCGGCGGATACGATGCAGCGGGGCCTTCAGCAGTTGAACTCCCTCGGCTGCTGAAGAAGGTTTGGGATGTGGCCTGGTTGTCTTTCCACGGGCATTTGTACGTGAGGGACAACCTCAAGTACAGGTCACAGGCCGAGCGGAACTGTCCGAGAGCGGGTTGCGAGGAGCAGCCGGAGACCATGGAACATTTCCTACGGCAGTGCCCTTATAATGTCGAGGCCTGCCGGTTGTTGTCCGCTGCTCTTCACCTGCGCGATCTTTCCCTCCTTACGTATGCGGAGTGGGTGTACGGGGCCTGGTCCTTTCCCCCAAGGCAGGACTCCGGGACCCTCTTTCTCATCACGGCCGTAGTGCGCTACCACCTGTGGCGCGCGTGCGGTTATGCCTCGGCCCGGGGGTTGGTCCTGCCCCTCGACGAGGTGGTGCGGTACATTCTGGAGGACGTGTCCGGCATGGCGCAACGCGAAAGGCGGGTGGTGGAGGCCCATCGTTGGGAGCGTCTGTGGCGTCACCTCACCCTCCGTCCCCCATGAATCCAGGCGGGGGGAAAGGGCTTGGGCTGGGTGGTCCCCGGGTGGCGTGGGGGGGGGAGGGGGTTGCCGGGACGACGGAATCATCCCTCCTCCGTGCATCCTACTCCACCATCTAGCATCACCGGGTTTTGCTTGTGTTGTTTTGGTCACGTTGCTATTATTTTGTTTTATTGATTTGTTTTATTCTTGTGGGTTTTTGTGGTTAAAGGGGCCTGGGTTTGCATTTTTGTTCTTTTTTTTTTTTTTGGGTGGTTATCGTTAATTTGGGGTGGGTGGTATATGTGGGGGAGGGGGTTCTTGGGTGGGTTTGGGGTTGGGGATGTGGGGTTTTACTATGTATTGTGGGATTGATGAGGGGGATGTTTAGGGGGGATGTGGGTGGGGGTGGGGGTTGGTGGGGGTTTCATTTGTTTATATGGGGATGTGTTTGGTTGAGGTGACTTGTTATCCTGTGTATTGTTGCTGTTTTTGTTTTGTTGGGTTGGGTGGGGGTGTTGGGGGAGCTGGGACATTTGCTCCTGGACCTTGGTGACTTTTGCTTTGGTTGGGGTGGGTGGGGGTTTTGGGGCAGCTGGGACATATGCTGGACGTTGCTGCCTTTTGCTTGTGATGGGGTGGGTGTGGGTTTTGGGGCAGCTGGTACATAGGCTGGACATTGCTGCAGTTTGCTTTTGTTGGGGTGGGTGGGGGTTTTGGGGGTGAAGGACTAATGGAAATTTTATTTACATTGGGGTTCTCTTGGACTATTTTGTGCTGCTGTTGGGGGGAGGTTGGGCACGGAGGGATGTTTTGCCGGGTGTGGTGGTGGGTTGGGGTGGGTCACGGGGGGGGGGGGGGGTTGGTTCCTTGTCTCTGCTTTGTTGGGGTGGGTGGGGGTTTTTGTGGGGTCTGGGACTGTTTTGGGTTTGTGTGTTTTTCATTTGCTTTTGTATTTGTTGCATGTTTTCTAATTAAAAATTTCCCCCATCCTGTCACCTGACTTCCTGTTTCCTGTTGCTGAGAGAGGTTGGTGCTGCCAGAGCTCCTGCTGGGGGATTAAGTCCTGCCTGATTGCCTGAGCCGGGATGTCGGGTCCTGGGTGGTGGCAGGGGGAGGCCCTGGGGGGGCCCTGGAGCTCTGTTGCGAGCCACCGGGGCAGTGCTGGTGGTGGTGGTGGGTTTCCCCCTCCGCCTCGGGTCCTGGAGGAGGCCTCTACCTCCTCTAGTGAGGATGAGGCGGAGGGGATAAGCCCGCCACCTTTCCCGGGGCCCGCGAGGGCTCCGGAGGAAGTGGTGGCTTGCGGTGCGGATGCTTCAGGGCCTCCAGGAGGAGGTGACCCTGTTGTAGGCCCGGCTTCTCCCATCTAGAGAGCGCGCAGGCCCTGGTGCCTGTCGAAGGATGGTTGGCATACTGCCGGCAGGTGAGAGCAGTAAAGCGGGGCCCTGAAGGGTAAGCGCCGTTGGGTGGTGTATTTAAGGGCTCAGGGATGTGGGTCCCTCAGTGAAATCAAACCGCAACAAGATCACTGGGCAGATCTGGGTGCCGCAGTCCGGGGGGGGGGCCCTCGGGGGTGGGCAGGCAGGCTGGGGCTCGCTATCCCCCTTTGGAATTTCATGCTACTGGGAAGACGGCTGTCAGCAATGTCCCGGCTTTGTGTGCCCCACGACCCCTATTGGATCCCCCTTACCGGAGGGTGGTCGAGGATTCCCCGGAGCCTGGATGTTCCGTCCGCGGTTGATGAGCCGGGTTGCCTTCCCTCCAAGATGGCGCTTCGGCATCTGGGGCATGGTGTCGGCCCGCCCTGCTTCCCTGGAGTCGGGTATTGCCCCAATGATGGCCGATAGAGGGATGGTGTCGGTGGCTGAAATCCAAGGTCCAGGAAGCGAGAGGAGGTGGAGGGGAGCTGATCCCCACCATCAGCAGAAGGCTCCGATGCAGTTTGCCACCTTTCCGACGCCTGCCACTGCTGCCCGGGGTTCCCCAAGATGGCCGCCGGGGGTGATGGTCGTGACGTCCCTTGCTCTGACGTCCGTTTCCCTGTGGCCAATCGTCAGGAGGCTGCCTCGGCTGCTCAGGGATTTCCCGGGCTTACCCCAGCCCCCTCTTCTCAGCAAGATGGCCGCCGGAGTGGCAGTTGATGTCACTTCCGGGTCAGCCTGGAAGTGTGATGCCGGTGATGTTTCTGCTGCCTTGGATATCAGCTCTTCCGTGCGGACGGGGGTCTGTTGTGGCCCTAGCCGGGCTCCCCCGAGGCTCCGGAGGTGGGTTCCCGCCTCGGGGGAGTGAAGACCGTCGGCTGCCTTCCTGCATCGCGGCCGCATCCGGGATCGGAGTTCTTTCCTTCAGCTGCTTCTTGTTCTGCTTCTGATGTCGGCCGGAGAGCATCGCCTGGGACGGGGGTCCGGGGGAGATGGTTTTTCTCAGGCCACCCCCATCGGGCTGCTCCCCCCAGCTTCCTACACGTTGCGCTCTGGCAGGAGAATTGCAGGGAATGGGGCCTGGGTCCGGGGGACCCCCCCTCTCGCTTGCTTTGTCGTCGGGTGGCAGGCGGAGCCCTCCTCTGTCTTCTTTACCTGCTTCCTCTTGGCTGAGCAGGATGCACGTCCAGGGGGCTGTGACCGGTCCCTGCAGGGGTCCGTGCGGTTGGGGCCGTCTGGTCCGGCCGCACCCCGCACTGCAGGGGGGATCAAGGGTGGCTCGGCTCGCAGGACAGGAGTCCCTGCTGGAGCCAGGGCAGCTGAAAGCCTCATCCACACACAGGAACAACCGAGGCAGCTGCAGTCTGGGTCCGCTGGGGCCATTGGAGGCCAGGTGAGTCTTGGGGCAGGGGGGAGGGAGCGGGGAGGGGGGTCGGGGGGGCCTTGCCTTGCTCCCGGGGGCCCCAGGGGACCCTGCGGCGGGGGGGAGGTTCAGCGGCATTGCCGTGGAGGGGGTTGATGGGCATTTGAAGGGGAGTCGGGGGCGTGTTTTGGCGGGGGAGGAAGCATCGCAGGCACACCCACGGGCGGCGTGGCGGGGTAGGGGGGTGGAGGCCTCTGGTGGGCCCGCGGGTATGGTGGTGGCTGCGGGGACTGAGGAGGTTGGTCACTCGGGGAACGTCGGTTGAGGAGGCTTGTGGGGAGGGGGGATGGGACCCGCCAGTCTTTCCTGTGGTAGTGGGGGAAACCCAGGTTGCGGCCTCGGGATTGGGAGGGGGGGTCAGGGATGGTGGGGGGCTTGTGGGCCTGGAGGGCCTTACCGAAGAGGAGCTCCAGACCGCCTTGCTGTTGGCTTTGGGCAGTCCGGACGAACAGGAGAGAGTGGCTCGGGCTTTCCATATTGAGCAGCTATTGGAGGACCGGCAGGGGGCCTTGGGGGAGGGGGGGATACGTGGGGGGTCACAGGAGGGGAGGTCAGAGAGTCTCCCTGGCTCGGCTTTGGCCCCGTTGGTGGTCCCCAGCCCCACCGACTCGCAGTTATTGGTGGTTGGGGATCCAGGGATCTCGCAGGGGTCTTCCCAGAGGCCAGTCTCCCGGGCCTCAGGGTCGCCGGGGTCGGTGGGGGGTTCTGCTGCTACTCGGCAGGGCCCTCGTTAGTATGTTTGCGGAGGCCCTCCGGGGGCCTGTGGGGTATGCTCCTGTGGGGGGGGTGGGGGGGTTCCTCATCGGACGGGGGTTCCTCTGGGGGGGAGGGGGGTGGGGGAGGTTTGGCATGGCGCGAGGGGTGAGGACCAGGCGTCGCAACGTGGCGCAGATCCGGTGGGCTGGGGAGGGGCCCCCTCAGGCAGGGAGGAGGTCCTGAGGATGGTCCTTGGGCTGGACATTGCTGCAGTTTGCTTTTGTTGGGGTGGGTGGAGGTTTTGGGGGTGCGACGTATGGACATTTGCTTTTACATTGGGGTTCTCTTGGACTATTTTGTGCTGCTGTTGGGGGGAGGTTGGGCACGGAGGGATGTTTTGCCGGTTGGGGTGGTGGGTTGGGGTGGGTCACGGGGGGGGGGGGGGGGGTGTGGGAATTGTTTTGGGTTTTGTTTTTTTCATTTTGTTTTTTATCTGTTTCATTTTTAATATTTAAAAATTTCCCCCATCCTGGTGCTATGTTACCTGCCCTGTCTACGATTATAAGGCGCAACTATATCCACAGGATGCTGCAGGATGCTCTACAGAGGCCCACCTCCCATCTTGGCGTTCGCGTATGGGCACTGGCAGATGTATGGAGGTGGACCATACCAGTGTGCTGTGTCTGGGTCGGAGGGCCCGCACACAGGGCACGTAGGGGCCAATCCAGACATGCCCAGGCGCAGTGCACACATGGGGGTGGCCCTGGCAAAAGCCAGTGGCACAAACGTAGCACACAATAGGGGCAGGCACTTGTTGCACGCAGATATATATGTGGTGCGTTCCTGGCTGTTAAAGGGTGTGTGTCCGCTAATTTCCATGCGCGTTGTCTCTCTGACAGGTGGAGGACCTGTGTGCAAGAAGGCCCGGGAGCTATAGGGCCAGGGTGCCCACCCCCCCGCTTCATTGCGCAGAGTGCAGCTGTGGAAAACGGCTGGCCCAAGTGACGGTGAGGGAGTGATGTGGCCATGGCCCTGTGGGGCAATGGCCTTGCAGATACCACAGGACGCATGTGACTGTTGTGTGCTGATGTGGTGACCATGGAGATAATTCATTGTTCCCCTCTCCCACAGTGGACCACACGTGCTGACAGGGGATAGCATCAGGGCCGGGAGGGAGGTTGCCAGACAGCGCAGGGCCAGACGAGGACGCCTCGGAGTCCCACGGCGGCAGCCAACAGGCTGGGGCGCGTCTGAGGATTTTCGTTGAGAGCGGCGCAGGATGCAGTGAGGGGAGGAGGTAGGGGGAGGAAGGAGGGTTGCGGAGGAGGTAGCGGGAGGGGCGGAGGGAAAGGGCATGGGGGAGGATGTTTGGGGGTGACGGGTGAGGGGGGAAGGTGTGGGCAGCAAGGGTGGAGGGGAGGAGGAGGGGGGCGGGTGCGCGTGGAGCTGCGTGGAGGGCAGAGGGAAATCGGGGCCTGAGGTGTGGGGTGGAGCAAGGCGGGGGCTGTGGGGCGGGGCAGGAGAGGGCTGTGGGTGGGGACCTTAGAGGGTGGGTCGTGGGACCTGGGATAGTGGGAGGGAGTGGCAGTGGGATGCGGGTGGGGGTGTGTTAGACCCAGTTCTCCAGTTGGCATCGGGCCGCCACAGGGCAATGGGTGGCACCATGTACACCACCCCATGGTTGTGGCGATGTGCACTCCCTCCTGGCAATGCATGTAACCTGCCACACATAGCCGCTGATAAGGCCCGCACACTGTGACATGCCAGTACACCCACAGACAAGGGGAGATGTGTGTCTGTGCGGCTTGCCATGTGTCGGCCTTGCGCACTGGCTGCGGTCTGTGCATGCCCAGGCGCACACCCAACAGGCCAGCATGCCCTCGTCCTGGGGCAGGTACTGGTGACCCTGACCATGGTGGCTGACCCGCTGCGCATCTGGAGGAACGAGGTGCAGGGGGCGCACCTGGACAGCCACCATGCGTTGAGGGTCCCCAGGGGGTGTAGTGTGGGGACACGCATGGCACATCCACCCTGTGCCGGCCTGTGCCATGGCCTGCCACACCCGCGAGGGACGGGGATGGAAGGGCCCCTGCTGCATAGGGCCCCACAGCTGTGCCCATGAGCAGACATGTAAAGAGGAAAACAGTGTAAATAAACCTGTACATATGTTGATATATAGGACCATAATGATGGAATCCTATATTCTTTGTTAATATGTAAATAGTTTACCCTGTAATTACTCCAAGTTACTCATCCTGTTAAAATGTAATCTCAAGACAGTTTCGACTGAATTGAGCAATTTTCATTAACTGTAAACGGCACTGGGTATAACAAAAAGCGCTGTATATAAAAGACGTTAAATAAATAAATATAAAAAATGTTATATAAATAAATACCTTACGATGGCCAGATGTCCCTCATTGCTATGTGTCAGAGCTGTGCGAATGACAGGTCACGGGGTAGCACCACAGATGGACACGTGCATACATGTGGCATGGTGGGCATGGGGCAGCTGTGCTGCAATGGACAATGCCAGAGGGATAATGGACACTGGGGCAAGCAGTGCGCATGGCCAGGGGTGATCCCAGGGACCAGGGCCATTGACGCAGGGGGACAGGGGATGGGCGGCATATATGGAGCATGGGGGGTGGGGTGCAATTTGCACAGGTGTGTCCGGACAAGCGCATACGGGGAGGGTGCCAGGATGTACCTGAGGCCTGGGGTGGGGCTGTGCTGTGGTGGCGGGCATGCTGGCTGTGTGGATAACTAATGCGGGATAGGACAGTGCACCTATCAAGGTCCGTGTGGACTGTTTGAAGGCCCTATGTGATGGGGTGATGTGGCCCTATGGTTCATCAGTAGTGTCCAAGCGATCTCCGGGATGGGCCCACGAGGGTGGGGGTAACCCTCCAGGTACCCCAGGCGCAATGAACCATCCACGTGGTATAACCATAGTAACCAGTCAGTGCCCTAACCAGTGTGCTTACCAGGGTTTGGACCGATAGTGGACAGGTCAGACAGCATGCAAATGAACACAACAGACGTACAGGATACGATGTCCTGATCCGATGTGATGCGGAGGCACTGTACGGAGTAGTGTATCCAGGGCCACCACAAACGTGCCCGCCCAGCGGGTGCTGGTGGGGACAGGTGGCAGGGAGGGGGCAGGTGGACAGAGTACGAGGAAGAAGACAGGGGAGGGGGGACTACTGGACACTGGCGGGGCTGGGTGCAGCGGGGATGCCACGTGCTGGCAGGTTGGTGGGTGGGAATGGGGGGGGGCCATGGCTGATGGGGCAACCCATGTTACACACATCTGGTTGGTGGGCGGGACACAGGCTGTCGACACGTCAGTGGCCATGGGATTGGTCCCTGGGGCGGACCACGGGTAGGGCCGGTATGGTACAATAGCCTCCCCAAGCCACACTCGAAACATGACAATCAGGTGACGGCCGCTCTGTGCAGCCATTTGTTTTCCCACACCCTCGCCAATGCCTTGTGTGGCCCCCTCCCACCCCGTGGTACAGGTGGCATGCTTGGCGCTCGCTGTGCTGCTGAGGATGCTGGTGGCGGCCACTGCTGTCCCTGAGGGGTTTCCTCTGCCTGGACCGACTCCGAGGAGATTAGCTCAATTGGCTGGCAGCTATGGCCCGTGCTGATGTGGGACAAGGGTCACGGCATCTCGACCAGGATTCCGGCCAATGTGTGCCTCATGTGGTGCACCCTCGTGCCGTTTTGCCCATCCGTGCGGTGTGTTCACGGACCACCGTCCACCAGTACATGCCATACACACTGTGGTGTAGGCAGGTTTTTTTTGTGTGCCGTGAGAACAGGGAATCACAATCTGCCACCTGTACATAGGGCAACAACAAAACAACCACGGTTGGACACTCAAGCCTCTGCATCCCAATGGGCCGCCTTCCGAGACGGTGCGGTCCGCATCGTCCTTGATGACCTCTGACAGTTCGGACCTTGCCATCCTGCATGGACTGCTGTGTGTCAGCAGGCACGCCTCCCACCTGTGGCTGCAGTGGTAGGTTGGCAATGCTGTCCTGGGCCAGCCGTATGCCCTGTCCCGCTGTCATCCCTCCAAGGGTGGGGGCTGGACCCCCCCCCCAGCTCCCACATGGCCCCCACTGCTGTTCTCCCCCTGTCATCAACGCCTCCGGCACGCATCCTCATGGCACCTACGACCTCACTGGGTCAGTGTGACTGTGATGCACTCCTCTGCCTCCATAAAAAACAATCGGAGCGTATGTCACCTTTTGGGAAACATGTTCCATAGGTCAAGTGTGGCTGCAGTGGCTGCCTGTCTGCCCCATCACACTCCCGTACCCATACGCGGTGTGTGTGTGGGCACAGGGCACCCTGGTCGGTTTTGTGTGCTGCTACCAAGGCTACCATAAGTGTGGGACATTAGATGAAAAAAAACCCACCTTTTTGTTGTCGTGGGCCGGCTGTGAGTTGCGCCATCCCATAGTTATTCGTGTCCCCGGTGCCGGGTATGGCAAGCCCACCAGTGGCCGCATGCGTGTGTGTATACTCTTGGGCACAAACCCAAATGGTCTTGCGTGGCTGCTGGGGCAGGGCCATGGTGTGCTGTTCCAATGAAGCCGGGGACAGGCATGCCCATGTGGTGGCTGGGGGGGGGGATATGTGGGCACAGTTGGCAATGGGCAGGGTGGGACGGGCCTGGTGGTGGTGAAAACTGACGGCGGGCCTGTGGGTTCCTTTGCATATTGTGCCGTTCGGTGTCTTGGCATCCCGCACCAGGGCCTTCTCCCCCCCCCGTGCACGCTGCCACACGCCCATGTGGATGCTGCCACCCCCACCCGTCGCCACCTGCGTCTCCATGCAACCAATGACCATGGCAGGCATAGGTGCAGTGCACCTCCCTGTTGCCCGCGTAGTTACCCACCGCGTGTGGCCCCTGCTGTCCTTGCTGTCCTCGCCATCTCTGCACTGTGGCCCACGACACATTGTCGACCTTGTGATGCTACCATGGGCCCCTGTTCCCCCCCCCCATCCCCACACTCATACACTGATGCCCTGTGCCGCCCCCTTGCCCACCAGTCGACATGTCCCCCTGTCCCCCCCCCACTGGCCGTGCCCATACAGCTGCCCTCCTGTGCTGGCCTACTCTTAGCCCATGTGTTCAGTGCCGCTTCTCCCCGGATCTCTTTTCAGCCATGTCCTGCTCCCGCAAACCCCCATACCTTCTCTGGCTGTCACATCACCCCCTTTTACTGAACCCTCCCCCAGCAGGGGCGTTGGCCCCCAGCACCGCCCCCCCACAGGACCCCTTTTTGCTCCCAGCGGGGGGGGGGGGGTGTTCAGCACACCCGACGGCACACCTGCTTTCTGGGACCATGTGTTGTGCAAGCCCTGCCCTAATTGCCCCAAGCTCCATGACATAAGGTCCCCCCCATATCCGCTGGCCAGGCTCATCATGCAACTACCAGGCACCTTCCGGCCCCTGGACTGGTTCCACAGGCTTTCCGCGCATTACCCTCGGTCCCTGCATTCACTTCCCCATCCCCCGTTCCCCTAGGCTGGGGTGATAGGCATCAGCCACAGTTACCCCCCCCTTACCAGGCCAGGCACCCATCCAAACCTGTACTGGTGCCTTTCCAACATCGCCTGGTTTCATCCAACGTTTGGCCCCCTCCGGCCGCACCCTCGTAGGTGGAAAGTGTTCGGGTAGATCGCTTGAGTACCGTGTTCTCGGGTTGGTGTGTATGGCTCTGTACTGTCCGCAGTGGCACGCACCCATACTCAATGCTTTCTCAGCGTGTGTGTAGCTGTTGTTTGCACCCCCACTGTTCTTCCACTCCCTGGAGGGTTGTCGCCCCATGGCTCTGTCCATGGCCTGTTCTGTCCCACCGGGTTCCTACGTTCCCTTGGTGGCCTTACATATGCCCATGTGTGCAGTGGCAGTCTGTGCACCTCGTAGGGTATTGCTGACATGGGACAAACAAATGGCAGGTGGCGTGGCACTAGGTGCACATCACTGTTGAGCGGGTTCAAGGGCTGCAGGACCGTGGCGGGTGGGTGGTGTCTCCTGGTCCAGGGTGGTGTGCCACTGCAGCGCCCATATGGAATTGACAGGGTCCCAGGGGTGCCGGAGCAATCGTTGGGATGGTGATGTGTCAGGGCACCATGGGGTGGTGCTTGTGGAATGTGGGTGGGGATGTTGTATGTTGGACTGCCATTGTGCGATGTTGTGGCCCTCATGTGTGGGTGTTCTTGGGGTGGCAGATACGAACAGACATGGCATGAACAGGGGGCCGAGGTCCAGGGGCATTGTTTGTGATGTTCCGGCCTGGTGTGGGATACCTCGCGTATGTTACAATGGGGCTTTGCAGGCGTCATGTGTCCTTGTGTGGACCCCTGGCATCCCTACCACCACACCCCTCAGTTATGCCCCCTGCACCTTGTGTGTGTTATTGTCTCTCACCAGTACAGCGCACTCAAACTTACGGCCACTTGTAGGTGCGTAGTGGCCAAAGCATGGAGGGGCAGGCCATGTATAGACAAGGGAACTGAGGCCGGTCCCGCTACGGCGCTGATCCAGTGTCAGAAAGGGTTGCTTCTCACTGTGCTGGGCCCCATCCAGTGCCCTGTGTCATTGCGTCCGTCCCTGGTGAGCTGTGCAAGGATGTTTTCTATTGATGTCACTAGTATCCATCTACTTTAGCAAGCTTTCAATGTCATGATGGGGTCCCCATGCGTGCCCGAGGCCAACAGCATATGATGCACTTCGACCCATGCCCTGGGGTCTGTGGCAATGGTTGTCATCGAACTCATACGGACAAACAGGCAACATCATAGTCGCCCCAGAATTGCTGGTCAAGGAGGAGGTCAGTCTCCTCCGGGATGAAGGGCAAACCGCCCTCCTCCTGACCTCCTCTGCCAACGGGGTCCTGCGATGCTTCTGCCATGGTGCACCTTATGGCATGTTTAATGGTGTTTTTTTGAGGCCACCAGAAGGGCCTGGCCTCTCACTCTCCTTAGTCTGGGCGGCTTGGCCAATGGTGGCCTGTTGGCCTGTGCTCCCCTCCCAAGCCTCCTGGGTTCCTCCTGCGATGGCCTCCATGCTGTTGGTAGGTAGTGTGCCGAGGTCTTTGGCGTTCTGAACAAGATATTGCTTAAATGTGGTACCTTTGGGTGTGGTTTCTATGTGCGTTGAGCATTGCGCCCAGTAGAGTGCATTACCCTGGTGCCCGCATGTACGTGCTGTAACATATGACGATTTTTTTTTTTTTTTTTTCCGTCCTGCATCGCATTACTATGCACGCAAACGCAGCATCTTACACTCCACAATCCTGAGATCTTGCATTGTCGGTAATGTTGGTGTGCAACACACCATACACGAGTCCCTTCATCCTCCATCGTGGTTACCTGCTGCATCACGATGGCCACATCTCCAGGACCTCAGTGTTTTGGGGGTTACGGCGCGTTCCAAACGTGGGTATGAGGATCATGCCAATGTGTATCACGAAAACTGGCATCAGAAGTTATGCTTTCCCGCGTGTGTACGCATGGTTGGAACGTTCCTTTGCATTATACTTTCACCGACTTGTCTGGGTGTGGTGCGACATGTAGAAAACCGTATGTTGTGCAGCCCTGGCTGCATCAAAGGGACACGCCATCTGCTCCCCTTACTCTCATTCAACATGCACAATCAGGTAATGTCATTTTGAGAAGAGTGCTCCTGGATGCGCTGCGTCGATATGCTGCTGTACGTACAGGGTGTTGGATCCTGCTGTTGCTACGTGAACATCCCAGGATCACCAGGTGTATATGGTTTCTGTGATTTTTCTTCTTGCCAGACCAACAACCCTATTCTCACCACGCACCTGTCCTCCTACCATGTCTATAATGGCTCAGACAGTTGAATGCCGGTTGGGAGGTTATTGCGTTGGTGGAGCTGACAGGGCTGTGGTTGTGCCTGAAGAGGGAGATGGTGTAAAGGGGGCCTGCGGGGCAGCTGGGCATGGGTGCCTGTCCCACGGCAACTCCGGCCTGCAGCTGTGGTGGGGTCCACAGGCGGTTGTGGGACCAGAACGGCGCCATAGGTGTGCTGAGGCACGGCCCTAGCCGTGAATGCCTTTACAGAGCCCAGGCCCCTGCTTTCCAGGACATAAGAAGAGGACCAGGTCATATCCCTCTGACCGGTCCTGGACACAGGGGCTATGTTAGGGAGCTCTACGAGGATCTCAGAACTGACCTCGAGCCCAGACTGCACGGTCACATGCCATAACCTGGGCTGGGCAAAGCTCCTGGGCTGCCCTATAGTTTTTCAAATCCTGGATGCAGTGGGGTGTGTATGAGTAGGCCAACAGTTCTCATTGCGGTCTCCACCACGTTATTGCGGGCCAATGTTCAGATGGTTGGGAATTACATCCTACAATTCCAAACAGATAGGCAACATTGTGGGGGCCCTGGGACAGGCATTCCAAGTGGATTGCAGGGATACCACACGTGATGGGAGATATAGATTGCACACATGTTGCCATGGTCCCCCCACCCACGCGACAGGGAGGTTGTGGTCACCGCAACCGACAATACACGTCCATTCCAGGAATGTGCAGGTTGTTTGTGATGCAAAAATGCATATTCTGAATGTGGGGCCACTGGTTCCAAGGGCAAGCCCATGACTCCCTATATCATGAAGCACCTCGGGCACTGTTTGGCCAATTTGAGTCCGGACAATATGAGGACTATGTCCTGCGGGGTGGGTATTAACCATATCTAACTGGGCATCCAGTATATGGGTGACGGGGCCCCATTGGAACCTGTGTCCTCTGCCTGTCTTACATTGCGGTTGGTGTTTTTGGGGAAAGGCCATTCTGGGGACTTCGTACAACATCGACACCCTGTCACCAGGGATGGGGTCACATACCTGCTGTGTGTGCTGCGTTTACACGTCTCTATGTATACCATGTGTGCGTCAGTGCTAATCTGAGTTGTCTCAGCACACATGCGGTGGGGACTGTTATCTGCCTATGCTGTTCGGTTACCCAGCTCCTGTGTCCCCTTCAATTGCTGCATGTAACACCTATGGCTTGCCCATGCGCTCCTGCAATCTGGCCTCGGGCATACTGCACAGGCAGTTGTACCTATGTATGGCCTGTGGGCGCTGTGTGCCTGTGCATACCCCATGTGCCACGTGTTTGTGAGTGTGCCATCTGGGGTGGGGGAATTGGGGCACAGAAACCGTCCACATGATGTACAGTGTGTATGGGGCCTCTTCTCTGTTGGCCATGTTGGGGGTGACACATGGTTTGAGCTGTGGGCGCAAACCGGCTAATTCACAACATGTATGCCAAAATCTGCCCACTTTATCTTGTCTCCACTGCCACTCTCACCTGAACCCTCGGGGATGTGTTCCGTTGACCTCTGCTGTGTGCTTTGCACTGTATCCTGGCCGTCACATACTTGGCACAACTGCGCATTTCTGCCACTCCCAGGATGCTGTTGCCACTGGCGGCCAGATGCCCTCACAAACAGCCACTGATTGCAGTCTGGGCACAGGTGTGGGAGTTGTCTTTTGACATGGTCCCGTTGATGTTGTATTGCCCTCAGTGGCCCTTCCCTGGGGCTCTGGGTCTACCCAGCCTAGAATAGGGTGCACTGCCATTGTGTGCAATACTGTGACGTCATCTGTTTGTGTCCCTGCTTATCTGCTGTCCAGTTGAACATTGCTAGGTCAGTGATTCTGTGAGTCCATCATATCCCGAGTGACTTTACGACATTTCTTTCTGCAGGTGATGCAGGATATGGGTGTCGTGCATGGTTGCTGAACCCTGTAAGTCTCCCTCGTCCAGGTTGCAGAGATGCGGTACAATGAGGCCCATGCCTCCAGCCGCTCAGTCATTGAGTGCACCTTTGGCGTTCTAAAGAGTGTGCTTCAGGTGTCTGGATAGGAATCGGCGGTGACTTACAGTACGGAACCATGACTGTGGAACAGATCATGCTGGCCTGTTGCAGCCTGCACAACCTGCTCTCAGGAACAATTGTACAGTCGAATATTAATGAGGATCTAGAGGCGGATCCTGTGTGCCCTCCTGCACATGGCCGTGGGGACACACGGTGAGGGGATGGCAAGCCAGGCAACATCTGATCGAGGAAAGTCTCTTCTCCTGTAAGTTCTGCGGTGTGGGGAGGTGCTTATGGTTCACCGTGTTTGGAGGGATCTGTGTGTTTCATGGCAACTGTCCTGACATATATATATGTCTCTTGTGTTTTTGGCTTCCAGAATAGGCTGCCATGTTTTTGGCTCCCCAGGATAGGCTGCCGATGACTGCCCAGTGCTGTGGTGTCATGTAGGGACTGTGTGTACGTCATTGCGACCTGCAGGTGACTGGGGTGGGTGGACATACAGGTAGGTGTACTGTAGTGGCAGCACCGCATAACACATATATGTGTTTCCCTCTCCACTGCTCCTCTGTTGTTGTACACGTCTTTGGCCTACCACTCCATCTGCCATATGTTCCGTTTGACACACATGTGACCATTGGCCTGTGCACATCTTGGGAGTCTACACACTGTACCTACTGCACATTTTACTGTGCTGTGTGTGTCTCCAGACACAGGGAGCTGGATTGGTGGAGGGCACGTGCAGACTTCCCTGCCATTGTGGCATTACACAACTTTGGTGCATCCATGCATGGACTGGGATGGTTGTCTCCACTGGTCCCTGACTGTCGACAGTCCAGCCATGTGTAACTTGCGGCATGCTTACCTTCTCTCACGGTGTATGTCTCTGTGTTTTTGGGACGTGTCTAATTGACGGTACCTTCTGCTCCCCTCTGCCTTTGTCTGTTGCAGGGATGTGTCTAGCCACCTGTGCAGTGATGTTCACCCGTCTCGCTACATAGAAACATAGAAATATGACGACAGAAAAAGACCACATGGCCTATCTAGTCTGTTCTTCCATAACAACTACAACAGTCACCTTTTTACCTTTAGAGATCCTCTATGTTTGTCCCATGCTTTTTTGAATTCAGTTACTGTCCTCATCTCTACCACCTCCACTGGGAGACTATGCCACGGATCCACTACTCTTTCCGTAAAGAAATATTTCCGCATATCACTCCTGAATCTATCTCCTTTCACCCTCATCCCATGTCCCCTTGTAGCAGAACTTGCTTTCAACTGAAAGAGGCTCTCTACCTGAACATTTATGCCACGGAGGTATTTAAACATCTCATAATATCACCTCTATCCCGCCTTTCCTCTAAGGTGTACATATTATAGATCCTTCAGTCTGTCCTCATATGCTTTATAATGAAGACCACTAATCATTTTAGTAGCCACCCTCTGCACCGACTCCATCCTGTTCACATCCTTTTGAAGGTGCGATCTCCAGAATTGCACACTATACTCCAAATGAGGTCGCACCAAAGACTTATACAGAGGCATTATCAACTCCTTTTTTCTGCTAGCCATTCCTCTCCAATTGCACCCAAGCATCCTTCTAGCTTTTGCCGTCGCTTTTTCTACCTGTTTAGCTACTTTAAGATCATCAGACACAACCACGCCTAGGTCCCGCTCTTCTTTAGTGGACAAAAGTACTTCACCCCCTATACTATATTGCTCCCTTGGATTGCTGCAGCCCAAATGCATGACCTTACATTTTTTAACATTAAATCCCAGCTGCCAAATTCTAGACCATTCTTCAAGCTTAGCTAGATCCCTCCTCATGTTATCTACCCCTTCCTGGGTGTCTACTCTATTGCAGATTTTGGTATCATCTGCAAAGAGGCAAACCTTACCTGAAAGCCCTTCCGCTATATCACTAACAAAGATGTTAAAAAGAATCGGACCAAGGACAGATCCCTGGGGCACACCACTGATAACATCCTTCTCCTCAGAGTGAGCTCCATTGACTTGTACTCTTTGTCGCCTCCCACCCAACCAATTTCTAACCCAAGCAGTAACTTTAGGGTCCATCCCTAGGGTGCTCAGTTTGTTTATAAGTCGCCTGTGAGGAACAGTGTCAAAGGCTTTACTGAAATCTAAATACATCCACATCTAGGGCTCTCCCTCGGTCCAACTCCCTGGTCACCCAGTCAAAGAAATCAATCATTTGTCTGACAAGACCTGCCTCTGGTGAATCCATGCTGCCTCAGATCCTGTAATCTGGACTCCAGAAACCTCACTATTTTCTCTTTCAACAGCGTTTCCAATAATTTACTCACCACCGAAGTTAAACTAACCGGCCTGTAGTTTTCAACCACATCCTTACTTCCGCTTTTGTGTAAAGGCACCACATGAGCCTCTCTCCAGTCCTTTGGCACCACTCCCGACTCCAACGAGGCATTGAAAAGGTCAGTCAGTGGAGCTGCTAGAACGTCCCCAAGTTCCCTCAGTATTCTCGGGTGTATCCCATCTGGTCCCATCGCTTTGTCTACTTTAAGTTGAGATAGTTTCTCACGAACACAGTCTTTTGAAAATTCTTCAAGATGTCCTTTGCTTCTGTTCCTATTTGTGGGTGTTTTCTGAGGTCCTGCTCCTGGTTCTTCATCCGTGAACACAGAACAAAAATATTTGTTAAGCAATTCCGCTTTATCCTTATCAGCTTCTACAGATTTCTCCCCTGCACCCTTGAGTCTGACAATACCACTCTGCCCTTCCTCTTCTCACTAATATATCTGAAAAATGTCTTATCCCCCCATTTTATTGCATTGGCTATTTCCTCCTCCTTTTGAATCTTTGCCTTCTTGACTACTTTGCTAGCTTCTCTAAGTTTTTCCAAATACAGATGCTTGTCTCCTCTTTCTGTGATCGCTTGTATTTCATGAAGGCCTCTCTCTTTTTCTTCACTTTTTCAGCTACTTCTTCGAAAACCATAGCGGTCTCCTTCTCCTTTTACCTTTATTTACCATTTTAACAAAAAGGTTGGTTGCCCTTAAAATATCCCCTTTCAGCTTTGCCCACTGTTTTTCTACATCCCTCAGCTGTTCCCATCCCACTAACAACTCCCTGAGGTATTGGCCCATCTTCGCAAAGTTAGTCTTCCTAAAGTCTAAGATCCTCGCCTTGAATGGATTCTAACAGCCCTAGTCCTAATACTGAACCACACCATCTGGTGATCACTGGATGCAAAATGATCTCCCACTACAACATCAGAAACTCTTTCACCATTGGTAAGCACCAAGTCCAGTATGGCCCCTTCACATGTGGGGGTCTGTTACCAATTGCCTGAATAGTTCTCCCTGTAGAGAATCCAGGATCTCCTTACTTCTAGATGATACTGCAGCAGGAATGTGCCAATCAACATCTGGCATATTGAAATCTCCTATCAGTAGCACTTCCCCTTTCCTAGCAATGCTGCGCATGTCTTCAATTAACTCTCTGTCCACCTCTTCCTTGTGAGGGAGGTCTGTATATCACACCAATGCAAATAGATTTCTCTTTCCCTCTTTCTAGTTTAACCCACAATGCCTCCTCTCCCCTTTTAAGCTCTGTAATTCCAAAGCTTTAATAGTAGTTTTTACATATAGTGCCACTCCTCCTCCCCTTCTCCTACCCTGTCCTTTCTAAAATAAAGTATAGCCAGGTATAGTTACATCCCAATCATGGTTTTCTGTGAACCAGGTTTCTGTAACTGCCACTAAATCCAAGTCAGCCACTCCACCAAAGCTTCAACATCAGGGATCTTATTTCCCATGCTACGGGCATTAATACACACTGCTTTCCATATGTTACCCCTGTTACCCATTTCCATAAAGGTATTTAATGTATCACCTACCTGGGGGCTTTCACTTACCTGGGGGCTTTCTTCACCCATCCCCAACGAATCTAGTTTAAAGCCCTCTTCAGTAGATTAGCCAGTCTACTACCAAAGATGCGTTGACCTTTCTTGGACAGATGGATGCCATCTCTGCTCTGCAACCCTTGGAACAGCATCCCATGGTCTAGGAAACCAAAACGCTCTCGATGACACCATCCACGCAGCCATGCATTCATCTCCAGGATGCGAGCCTCTCTGCCTTGGCCTTTACCCTCAACAGGGAGGATTGAAGAGAACACCACCTGTGCACCTAACTGCTTCACCCTCTGTCCCAGAGCCATGAAGTCACTTTTGATACGTTCCGAGGTATACCTGGCAGTATCATTTGTTCCAACATGGATTAGCAACATTGGGTAATAGTCAGTGGGCTTGATGAGTCTCGGCAAAACTCTCCGTAACATCTTGGATTTTGGCACCAGGCAGACAGCATACCTCTCTGGACATCAAGTCTGGTCAGCAGATGGACACCTCAGTACCCCTCAGAAGAGAGTCTCCAACCACCACTACCCTGTGTTTCCTTGTTGTCACTGATTCTGCAACTTTGGGGTACTTGAGCTCTGGTTCTTCCCTTTCCAGGGATGCTTTCACCTCCTCCACTTCCAGGGCTGCATAATGGTTCTTCAATTCAAGGGCTGGAGAAGTTGGAATAGTGATTTTGCAGGCCCTGGTGATTTGTGTCCAACCATCGACATTCTGTTGGCACCCATCTTCTCCTCTGCTGGAGAGCTTGGTTGCTGCAAGAAGCATCTCATCAATGTACTTCTCACGGTCTTGAATGCTCCTCAGCCTCGCTACCTCCTCTCTGGGTTCCTCCACTTGTTTCCTCAGAGCTTCAGCATGCAAGCACCCTGCACATGGAACCGGTCCTTCAACTGGCATTAAGACCTCTGTCTGGACCGAGGCAGAAGCTGTAACGGGGGCAACAGCTTTAGCGATACGATTTTTCCCAGCCATACATCCTTCTGCTTCTGCCCTTCTGTACATTGTGCGCCTGTGTCTTATATTGTTCCCTGACGTGTCTCATGTTTGCTGGCAGGACACTGCACATCAACGTTTGAGTTACACGCAATGCACCATTCCTTGGACATGCTCCACTGACAGCTGACCATGACAACGTGGTGATGGACACAGTTCATTGAAATCTGCAGCCTCTACTGTGGCCCCTTGTGCCCTTTGCCTGACTCAACTGTACCCATCAGACACATGCTATACCTTTCAGATAGGTTTCACCTTAGATCCTCTGTGACATACACCACGTGCAGATGCTGCATTTGGCCTGTTTGTATCACCATGCCTTTCTGTGGTATCTCTGTGCACCACCACTGCTGGACATGCTGTGGACTTCTGGGATGTCCTGTGTGACATGGGCATTTACATGACCATGTTGAGATGGTATCCTGGTCTGCAGGGCCATCTCCTGCTGTGGTCCACGTGCACTGTGCTGTGTGTTGTTGCCGTGTCATGTTGTAATATCTGAGCATTCATAATGCACATATTGTGATGTCACTGTATGCTTTGTGACCTGATGGTGGGTGTGCCATTCCCTTACCTTTTCTCTACCCCTTTTCACACAGGACACAGCCAACATACATGGCACATCTACTACACTGCATCTGGAGACCCCATTGGCCAAATGTGTTTGGACACGGCACCGCCGTGAAAAGGTCCCTGGGTGTTGGTGCCAGTGGGAGATGGACCTCTGCGAGTTGGACACGGGTCTTTTTTGGACCTCATTGTTGGCCTGCTATTTTGGCCGTCACTGGGGGAACTGACACACCGTCGCTGTCATGAACTGTCTGGGTGGTTCGTTGTGATTGCAGCTGGGAGGATCACCTTTGCCATGTTGTGGAACAGTGATTCCGTCACTAGTGACTTTGCATGGTCACTAGTGTCTTTGCATGCTTTCAACCTGGGTCTGTGGGGGGTTGGGGATGGGGACTGCTGTACATAAGGCGGAGGTAGGGAGCTCACAGAGTACGGTGCATCATGGAGACAGGGGCCGAGTGGTGGGGCTGCCAGTAGGGGTGTGCTGCCACTGGTGGTGGGTGCCTGCTTGGGGACAATTGTTTTCAGGGGTGGGTGTGCGGGGAGCTCGGGAAATGAGGGGTGGTGGGTCACCACGGAGTCTCTGAATCTTTATCTATGCAGGGGAGGTCTGACATGAGTTTGGGTAAGGGTGGGGGGGGGGCTTTGATGTGACCAGACAAGGGGGTGGTTGCACCCATGACTAGCATTGGCACATGGGTTGGATGCAGGGGGCAGACTAAGAGATAACGATTGGATGCAATTGGCCAGTGTATGGCCGTATTGGGGGTGTGTTCAGGGTGGATGGGGGGTGTGGTCACTGGTGTTGTGGGGGAGGGGGGCGGAGTGCTAGATACCACATGGCTGTGTGTCGTGGACGGGCCGGGTGGGGTTCAGGGATGGACACAGATTTGCAACCTGGGGACACTGGGGGAGTTACAGAGTTATCCACAGACACCGACAATGGGGGGATGGGGCAGGTATGTGGTACGACTAATGGATGGGAGGTACGGTCTTGGCAATGTTCGCTTTCTGGCCACATTGGGTGAGAAATTCCAGGCGCAGATGTCATCATGACAGGCGGCAATCGGGGTTTGGTTAGCCGGGGAAGGATCAGATATGCGTAGATGGCTCTGTGGGGGGGCATCAGTATCTACCTGGTACAGACAGCCATGGGTGCTGATGGCCACATTGGGGGACTGTGTATGGTGGTGAGCAGGGGTAGCCATGCAAGGTCATTTGGGTACACACATCTGGGTGCGGGGTTGTGGGGGAGGGTGTAGGTGGTGTTGGGGCTTTTCTGGGCTTCCCCTAAAGTTATTTGGGGATTGTCTATGGTTTGTTTTGGCTGTTTGTGTTCGACCCCAAACATACATATACAGGGACTTTAATTAATTTGTTCATGCCACCATAAACGCCATAGGATTTATGTTATTTAGATTTTGGCAGGCCGTAATGTACAAACAAGCTTTGCTTTAATAAGGTGTAGATTTCAATTCCAATCCATGGTATGGACAAACCAAAGCACCTAGCCTTAAGTATAGTCAGTACTGGAGACACGAGGACAGATTCCACTCCAATGAGATCAGCTATGTCTGTGCATCCGAAATTCTTCTACCGATTTATATCCACAACTTGCTAATAAATCAATTCCTTTCTTTTCTTATTCGCCATTATTATTAACAAGAAAATATGCATCCCGATTTGTCTCTCTGTAGCATCCTGTCTCCAGTCGTGTCTTTTGTATCCTGTTCTCAACTCGCTGTGTGCTGGCCTGCGAGTCATGTTTCCTGGAGATAAACTGTAGAGAAAGATGTGCGTCTTCTTTGTTTATGTTTTCCTGTTGTTCATTCGAGAGACCCATGTTGGCCATGTGATAAGCCGTTCATTAGGCTGTATAGTATTCAGAGATTCGCATTGTGTAAGCTCTCTGGGACCAGGATATGGGTTCATGTCATGGGCCTCAATCTTTGCTGAATTTGCAGTCAGTTTTCAGTGGGAAGAAGGCAGAGCAAGCTGTTCCTTGGGCCTTAGTTCTAGACGTTAGGCACAAGCTGGATTCAACCTGTAATGAAGGTAATGAAGGGGATTCATTTTTATCCCCACGGTGTAAAGGTATTGCTGATGTGTACCATGTCTGGGTTATAGTTGCATCACAAAGTTTAGTCACACTAACATTCATTACTGACACACCTACTGCACCTGCACAGTAGGAGTGGTGGCCTATTGGTTCAGACAACAGTTTACCTCAGACCAGGGGGCTGTGGGTTCACATCCCACCTGGGGACAGCAACATTGGGACTGGGGTCTCCAGGTCGGATTGCCACTCCTTATTGCCTTGGCCACGCCAATGTGGCCCTATATGGGCCACTGCTTCATATGAGGGGTAAGGCGGGGGGATGGACAACTGTTTAATTACATAGATAACTCCATACCTTTGTCTGATAAATGCCCCCTGTCCAAAGCGCTGTGCGGGACATGTCGTGCAGACACCCTACCTCATCACATCTGTACAATCTAGTTAGGATGGGGGACGGAATGAGGGGCGGTGGTTGGGGAGACCAACGGTGGTGTGGGGTCAAGGTAGTTAGGGTCCACGGGCCAGCACCAGGTAGGGGGGCGCTCGCAACATGGATGGGATGTGTGTTGGCGAAGGTGACTGCCACAAAGGCCCCGCGAGGTTTATACAAGGCATACGGTGCATCAGGGGTGTGGGATACAAATGTCTGCTGTGATCTAGTGTGTGCCTTTTGGGGTCAATTGTTTGCATTTTGGTTGTTAGGGTTCTTTGGGATAGTGGTCACAGACATGCAAGCCACTTAACCCTCCAATGCCCATGTTCCCTGTAAGTAGTAGTGTGTTTGTGTTTGTATCATATCCCCACGTGTTTAAATGTATCCCCCAATTGTGTTGTGATCCGCTTTGATGGAAGGATAAGGCGGGATACAAAAACTGTCTTAAATAAATAAAATTAAATGCATTGCCAGTTCAATAGGTTGCCGTTTTGAACCGCCCAAATGGTCCATTCCTTTTCCTTTCATGTTGTGCGGCTTATCTGCCCATGTGCTGGTCTGCAGCCCCGTCACCTACCACACACCCTTCCATCTCTGGGCTGTGCATGACAGTTGTGCCCCAGTCTGCAGCATCATCTGTCGAATCTTGTGAATTACATATAGCTTTTTCTTGGTGATGACCATTTGTGAACAGTTCTGCTTGGTCGATTGGTACTGCTTGCTTGTTCGTTGGTCTGTGCCCCATCACTGAGCAGGTTGGTCTTTCACATGCTCCTTTTTCGGGTTCGTTTGCCTGGTCCACGGGCCATCCACTTAGCTTTGCCTTCAGCCAGCACCTGACACCCTTCGTGTATCGCTCCCATGCCTCTTTTGCATGCTGTGTACACTGCTTTACATCTCATGGTGTGTGTGCATGTGTTTATATGTGACCTCCCGTCACACCTATGGACTGTGATATGGAGCTGTAAGGACACCTGCTTTACATGTGCGTTGCATCATGGTGACTGTTTGGGTTGACACTCTCCTGACACAACAGCTGGTGTGGTAATGTGGTGCCATGCAGTGGTCTTGTATGCAGCCAATTCTGGGAGCCTTGGAGTGGTGGTGGAGCATAGTGGTTTGTTGGCAGTGCTTTGCATCCTAGTGGTCATGGGTTCATGCCTTCTTTGTTCTCCTTTTTCTTATGCCTTTCCTACGATGGTACCTGTATCATCCCTGTAACAGTCATATCTCGGCTGATATGTGCTGCCCTGCACCTATTGCCCTCATTCACAGTTGCCAACCATCTTTTTTTTGGTCCGTCTATCTGACATAGGTCAGCTGTGAGGTGTCCTGTATGGCAGTGCGGGCTGTCACCTAATGTCCTGCACTGCTACCCTTTCCTGCATTGCACCTCTTTGTGCTTGACTCGCCTGTGCCTGATATGCATGGTGCCACCACTCATCTGTTCCACCCATCATTGATAACTATCCTGCCACCTCCACCTCCACTGGGGGACACATATTACCATCATCTGCCACCAACTGTCTTGCCAGTACTTTACATTGCCAACACCCTGTGCTGTGGATACAGTTGCCCCCACCATGTTTGTCATCCACTGATGGCAGCCCACATGGGATGCACGCCGATATGGCAGGTCCAGTGGCTCCCAGGTCTCCCTCCTTCACTCACCTGTTCATTGCCTTGCCTGCGTGTGCGCTATGTAAGTGTTAGGGCTACATCTGTCTATGGTTCCGCACAGGTCATGCAAGTCATCCTGAGGTACCTTGCAGTCTCTAGGGCACACTAACCTAGGACACCATAACCTTGTTAGGCCACCTGGACATATGGTTACATAGCCCAGGGTGCCTTCTGCGATGCCTTATCCACGGGTACCTGATATGGCGCTTAGCCTAGGATGCCCTATTGGGCGCCTTACTAGGCACCTTATCAAGCACCTTATAGGGCACACTGTAAGGCGTCTTACAGGGTGCCTTGCGTGGCGCCTTACAGGGTGCTTTGTAACGCTCGTTACTCTATGGCACCTTGTAACACACATTAGCTGCTATATCTTGCTGTAACGATGTACCGCCCACGTCTTTATTTGGGCATCTCTGTCTCTACCGCGGAACCTAATGCGAATGGCATTACCGCAGTTTAGTAAACATACCCCTTAGTGTTGAAAGATTTAGACGAGCTGGAGCGTTCCACTCAAGGTAAATGTCAATCCAATATCTCTGCCGGAGAATGGAATGTCTTAAATTTGTAACATAAGAATGAATCCTTGGTTTTTCCTTCGGGCGGATAAGGGTGGTAGTAGTGTTGTACAATCAAGAGCTCAATATCAGGATGAGGTTCAATCTCAGCTGATGAACACTTATTTTATTTCCCTGTTATCAAGAGATCCTGTGCAGGAATTCGTGCAGTGCATTTCTAAAGTGATGTTGGCGGTGATTTGAGTGCTTTGGCACATTGTAAGGTATTTCATTCAACAGGTGAGACCTATGAATGAGAGAGCTGGGACTTTAAATATTGGGGTATTTATCCCTTTAATAAGTCCCTATAGAGGAGATCTGATAGTTTCTCTGTTGTTTGCTGTTTGTTACCAGCTATATAGTTTAAGTTGTATGTGTGCATGAAAGTTTGAGAGTGAATTAGAGTGAGTTTGTTTGATTAAGTAATGATTACTCTACTCCTGATTTTGAGATTTTCTGACTATAGTACAAAGGATTTTACAGCATTCAGAAAGAACCTTAAAACACACCTATTCATAGACTGCTTCTCTGAGAACATAACATAATTACCTAACATGTATTATCATAAGCCTCCTCTTCCTCTTCCCCCTCTGCTATGAATCTCCCAAGTTGATCCTCCCTTCCTGAATATCCCCGTTATATTATTACTCCCACCTCTATGATGCTCAAATACCTTATGTTAAAATACTCCAAGTTGATAACCCTGTTATAATGTATGCTGTTAAGTTACAATGTAAACCGCTTTGACCACAGGATAAAGCGGCACAGAAAACCTGTTAAATAAATAAATAAATACGTGGCTGAATTTGAACATAAACATCTTACCCACCATCCCTTTATGAATAGTGTCAAAAGGTGGTGTAGATTTACATATAGATTACTTGCTCTCTTCTGTGTTTCTTGGACATTGCAAGTTCTCTTGTGCTTCTGGTTTTGGACATAATACTAGTTGGCCTGCCAAGCTATGTAAGCCATCCCTTGCAAATGTTACAGAACACAGCTGCCCAGATTCGAGCATCCATTCATGCTCACATCACTCCAATCCTCAATGCCTTACACTGGCTCCACATTACCCCTCCTTGACATATGAGGCATTGCTCATTATATTCAAAGTATTCCATGGATTCTTCTCAGATTATCTACAGTCTTTCATTCTAAAGACACCAGAAGACAGACAAGGAGAACCAATAACCAGTTCACCCTAGCTATTCTGCCCAAAAACAGAACAAGTACACGCTCAGCCTCAAGAAGGGTGCCAGTGCCAACTGATATAATTCTCTTAAGGTGAGCAAGTTCCACTGGCTTCAGAATTTACTTCTTCACCCTCTGTCTAGTGTGTGCTTTTTATTCCCCTACACTTTGCCCTAGGGGGGCTATTTGTGGCCCCCCCGTCGACGTCTATCTTCCCCGCGGGTTGTACGGGTATTTTAGACTGGGGTGGGTATGGGGTGTTGTGGGGGCTGGCGGTGGGTGGTTGCCAGCCCTAGACATACAGGGCCAATTCTAATGTTGGCTCTGTACGTCCAGGGCCGGCAACTTGTGCAGGGAAGTTATTCCACCTCCGAGGTGGAATAACTTCCCTGGACGTTATTTTATTTTGTGCCTGGGGTGCAAATGGGGCAGGGGGGCCGGAGGACATTACCTGCAGCCCGACCCTGGCCTTAAGAGGCCAGATTGGGGGTTGGGCTGTGGGGAATAAGCCTTTTATTCCGGCGGTTTGCATCATGGCTTTTAAATGAAGCCACGGTGCCATGGCAACATGACATCATGACACCGTGGCTCCATTGAAGAGCCTTGACTGAGTTAGCCGAGAAGGTCCTGTACGTGCAGGCTGGACTGAACCACAATCCCGGCCTACACGTACAGGACTGTTCATTATTCTGATCCCCTTGGGCTAGATGTGCCCTGCGGGATCAGAATCTTGATCCCCTCTGTACGTCCAGCTCAGACCAGATGTACAGAGGGGATCTACGTCTGGAACAGAATAAGCCTGTATGTATTTAAAGTTAAAATTTAATAATAGATATAAATGTGAGCAAATATTACCCTTGCTCCTTCAGCACAAGCAGTGATTTGCATATCCCCCCTAAATGTTTTATTTTCCAGCTCTGCTAGCCCAGTGACTCTTCTCTCTCCTTCTCCACACACATTCAACTGATAGATAAAACCTGCCATTTCTTTCTCTGCATCAACAAAATTCGCCCATTCCTTTCTGAACACACTACTACACTTATCCACTCCTTAGTCACCTCCTGTCTAGACTATTGTAACCTACTCCTTGCTGGTCTCCCTCTGAATCATCTTTCTTCCCCTTCAATCTGTTCAACACTCTACTGAGTAGCTACTCTTCCGCAAGCCCCTTCATGTCATATTGCCCCTCTTCTCAAGTCGCTTCATTGGCTCCCTATCCATTTCCGCATCCTGTTCAAACTTCTCTGCTGACCTATAAGTGCATTCACTCTGCAGCAACTCACTACCTTTCCTCTCTTATATCTTTCTTTACAACCCTCCTCGGGAAACTCCTCTTCTGGCAAATCATTTCTATCTGTTGCCTTCTCTTCTATTGTTTAAGTTCAGACTTCATTCCTTTCATCTTGCTGCTCCTTATGCCTGGAAC